>JAWDJD010000005.1:53785000-54985000 GCA_035047305.1 Bradypodion pumilum | reverse complement strand
GGAGAATGGCCTCTAGTGTCCAATATATTATAGGGAAATTTGCTTTGTATTGTGGGAGAAATTCGTAACTCAAGGCATTATTTTCAATGGATTTTCATTTGTATTGTGAAAATTTCATAACACAAGGCATTCGTAACTTAATGTACCACTGTAGTTGAAAAGCAGCCAGCAGGAGTTGATTTGGACCAAAGATGTAGCAATGGGGAAAGGTATCTTAACTCAGTGTTCCCCAAACTTTGGTATTTGGACTTCAATTCCCTGAAGCCTCAATCAGTACATTGGCTAATCAGTGCTTTGATGAATTGACTTAGGTTTCTGGGAATTGAAGATCAAACACCAAAGTTTGGGGAACTTTATCTTAACTAGCTCAGTACTGTTCCTGCTTCATTCCATCATCTTTCCCTGATGTTCTTCCCTTATGCCATGGCTAACAGGCATCTGATTAAGGAAGAGTTTGAAGGAACATCTGGATTGTTCAGTGTTTTACAAGAGGTTGGGAATTTGTTTCCATACTGTGCCTCCTTCACATGAGCTGGATTCAAGGGTCCCTTCCAGCTATGTGGTTCTAAGTTTATTGCTTATTGAAAATACAGGGAACTATGCCATTAAAAATGCCCTGTCCCTTTGCAGCCCATTCCACTGTCTTGTAATGATCCATGGTACTTATTTGAACTGGCAATAGGGTGGAAACAAATTTACAAACTGTTCTTAGCCACCATGTTTGAATGGTGGTTTAAAAATTGGTGCGCTAGGTATAACATAACATATCAATTATGGTGACTTGGACAATCTACTGACACCTTTCACATTAGAAAAATGGTTAGAGATTGATATATTTGTGTAACAGATCAGCAACCAAAATAAAAGAGATTTCTAAGTAAACCCATTCCATCAATCTCATATCTTTTATTTCTGTTGAGGAAAGTAGGTGAGATTATAATTGGTGGATTTTTGTTTCTCTGAATAGTTCCAGGGAACCTGCTTTTTATTTTTGCTTGATTTGTTGACTATCACTCTGTTCTGTTACTTCCTTTGGAAATAAATATTCAGGGAGGTCATTTAAAAAAAATCTACTGATGACTTCATCTGTAATATATTTTAATCTCTTCAGATGATCCTTGTTTGATCATGAAATATTTTGATCAGAACAAGCCCAAAAATCAATGGAATGGCTAGAGCCAACATACCATTGTGCTTTTATTGACTGAAATCTAGTAGCTAGTCAAAATGAGAATAAGCCTGTTGAATCAGTGGGAGTATTTGTGAACCACCCAGGGTGGTATACAAATTAAATAAGTAATTTGATTAGTCAGCTGTAGGTTTCATTGATTCAATGAGCCAATTATACTTGTGACCTTTTACTGGATTTCAACCACTGTTTATTTTTAATTGAATAAAAATGCAAGTATTGCATGGAGTTGGGTTCTTGTGCATCTGTTGAATCTCCTGATGCTATTTCAAGATGGTCTATATTCGGTGGGAAAAGATCCTGACATGAAAGGAGCCTCATTCTGGCGTTTCAACCCAGAAAGCACCTTTTGTGTGCTTCAGACATGATTAAAAATAATCTATCTATTTAATCTATCTAGCTACCTATCTTTTACACGTTTCCTTTTTAAAGAATCCAGAATGCCAAAACCAAACACAAAGTGGCAAATTAATTGAAAATACTATAGCATCAACCAGCAGCAAAATTAAATACATGATATAAAATTTCAGAATGTTCCAAAAAGTTACTAAAAATTGCACAATCTTAATCTGACATTTGAGTGAAAACAATTTGGGGCCAGTTGGATATCTACAGGAAGAGAGTCATGTAATGAGGAAATAACCATCATAAACCTTTCTCCCCCTTTAGCTAACAATACTATTTCTTACTACCAGCAGACTGCTTGAGTTGGTTGTTACTGGGCAAAGTGATCCTTAATATAGTCAGTTCTTGACCCTTTTAGGGCTTCATTAATCAATATCAACATCTTGACTTGAACTCATTCATTTACTAGCAGTTGGCAGAGAATGTTTTGGATGGTGTAACATGATCCTGTCTCATGGCCTTATATATACTTGGACAGGAACATTCTGCACCAGCTTTAGCTTTTCCAGCATATCTTGAAAGAAGATTCACATAAAGCTTCATGCAGTTTTTTTAAACTGAGAACATTATCAGCATAAGATGGCAGTAGTAAGGTTGTGCTGGTAAAAAAAAAAAAGCTATAGCCAGTAAATCAACAGTTCCTTGGCACTATTTGTCTACACCAAACATTTGTACCTACAATTCCAGTTTAGAATTCCCCAGATGAAGCCACAGACTTGGAAAAACACATAGAAGTATCCTGTGAGAAGTATGGATTTCTAAGTATGTTTATCAATATGTCATATGCCAGGGTTTCTCAACCTTGGCCTTCCAGGTGTTCTTGAACTTCAATTACCAAAAGCCCAAGTTGGCACACCTGTTGAGCAGGGATTCTGAGAATTGAAATCCAAGAATATCTGGGGCCCCAAGATTGAGAAACCCTATTATATGTCATCAAGTCAAACCCCTAATATGGTTTTCAAGGTAAGTGAGATACTTAAAGGAGTGGTTTCTACAAATTCTCCTTCTAATAAATTTCTATGGCCAGGCAGGAATTCAACCTCAGGCCTCCAGAATCCCAGGCAATCATTCTATCCACTGCTCCAGGCTGAGTAGAAAAAGTTACATGTTACCAAGTCAATGTGACTTGTGCCATGATTTTCTTGGTTTTCTAATCCACTCAAAAGTGGATTACCATTTCCTTATTCCAGGGGGAATGATACAATGGGGAATCTTCCCAACCTCTGGCTCATTGATATTTAACTCACTGAACTATCCAGCCAGATGTTGTTATAGAAATATATTTCATTTGGTTGAATATGATATATGTTCATCTATTCATTGTGTTTCTATGAAACAAATTTATATTTTACTGCTCCCCATTTTAACTTTCATTGAAGAAGATGGCAAAAGTTCCAATTTCTGGCATTTCATTTCTGTTGCCTCCTATGGACTTATATTTAGTTAAATTGGGTGATGTGAGTTAGGATGCCATACAGGCAATCAGCAATCACTCAGCAGTTTGACCTTTTCACTTTTGCAAAGAAATGTTCACTACTCCTTTTGGGACCATAAGTAATGGCAATTTCCATTTTTTTTTTCAAGAACAAAACTTTCCACTCCTATCAGGATTCAGTGGTAACCCATCATAATCCATATTGTTTTATTGGATTAATAATCTTTGTTCAATTATTCATAGAGTGAAGTCCTGACAAGGAGGACTAAAACCAATGTGGTATTCATTCTGTAGCACCAGCACAGTGGATCTACCCCTTCTCCTTCCATGAAGACCTCCTGCTGTCCCCCAAAACTGAGGGATTAAAGTTTCTTATCCCTTGGGGAAACATTTGGAAATGCATAAGTGGTTGCAATGGTACAGAAATATTACTCACGATTAATTCGATTGACTTGGAGGTAGTAGTTTTCGAGGTGTTCGTTTACTGTTGGAATGCTCTTCAGGAGATTGTAGGAGAGATCCAATTCAACAAGCGTGGAGATATTGAAAGTATTGCCTGGTATTCCAGAATCTGTCAACTTATTGTGAGACAGACGTAGATACTGCAGTGCTTTAAAACCCTTGAAGTATTCATCAGGAATGTTGGTAATCTGATTATTGTCAAAATATAGCATCAGTAAATTAGGAGGCAGTCCGAAAGGCAGTTTAGAAATTTTATTGAAGCTCAGGTCAAGATACAAAAGTGAATTTAAGCCTTTAAAAGCCCCAGAAAGTCCATCTGCAGTGAGCTCATTGTGCTGTAGGTGAATGACAGTCAGATTCACTAATCCTTCAAGTGTGTTGGGGTTGATTTTCGAGATCTTGTTATGAGTGAGCTGCAGATCATCCAGACTATTGGGAAGTGGCCCAGCAACTTCAGTTAGGTTGTTGTAATTCATATGTAGTTTTTTCAAATTCTTTAATTTGGCAAAGATTCTGCCTTTAATTTTTGAATTTTGCAGGTGATTATTATCTAAGATCAACCACTCCAGGTCTGTTACATTTTCAAAAGCATTCTGTTCTATGCCTTCAATCATATTGTTGCGGAGATACAGGTATTTAATTCCATTTGGAACAATTGGCAGACTTTTCAGTTTAAGATTGTCACAGTACATGGCTGATGGGTAGGTTATAGGGCAATTGCATTCTGGTGCACATACTGCTGTTGACGGCTCGTACATTGAGGGAGCATAGCCATAATCAGGCTCAGGGGGATAATAGGTATCATAATCATATTGACAGAAGATGCCATTGATCAAGAAAAAGAAGAGAGGAAGAGTATTCAGATGCATCTCTGCAGTGTGAGTTGTATCTGTTAAGGGAGATGAAACACATACAATTATCCAAAGAAAGTTTTTTTGATGACTAAAACAGAAGTTCATACTTTCTATACAATTTTTGTGCTTAGTTAACATGTCACAAGTAATAGGTTTCTATGTCACATCTATATATTGGTATTTTATGTACAGATAATTTTATTCAATAATATAACAATGAGTGGGAGGCCTGATGTGACATGCATACCCGTCAAGTCGCAGTTTTGCTAATCCGGAAGCCACCCACGCATGCGCAGTAAGTTTCCAGGAAATGGGTTATTGCACATGCATGGCCAGCCATGCATGCACAAAACATTTCCAGGAAATGGGTTACTGCACATGCGTGGCCATCAGAGGCAGTGGCGTACATGTGCAGAAACCTCTGCATGTATGCGCAGAAACACCTTCGGCCGGGGAAGGGGTTACTGCGCAGGTGTGGCCGTCAGAGGCAGTGGTGCGCTTGCACAGTAACCCCTTTCCTGCTATCAAAAAATATGAGGGGGATGGAGTGCTGAAATACGGGATATCCCGGCCAATCCGGGATACTTGACAGGTATAGTGACATGACAGTAGCTATTAGGTGTTAAATGGTGTCAAAACTAGTTCTGGAAAGAAACATTTCTGGCTTTTGAAGCTAGAAAAGTGAACTTGATAAGTCAGGGCCTTTGTATTGCATTTATAATAATTTAATTAGTCAGAAAATGGAAAGAAATAGTGAGATGGCTTCAGTAAAAACAAAACTGCACTGGAAATATTGAGTTTCTTTGTTACATGTTTCTTTCCATATTTGTAGAAATGTTCTTAAGTATATTGTGTGATCTTTATTCTTGTTCTTCTTCATGGTCTCCATGAAATCACATTGTTGTTATGTGCCAACAAGTTACTTCTGTCTTAGGGCCACTCTATGAATTATTATCAATAATTCTCCTTAGCTCCTTAGCTCTTGCAAAATTAAGACTATGGCTTCATTTACTGAGTCAATAATACATATACTGAGCTCATTTTTTCAGAATTACATAGACGTATAAACACATCTGATGCAGAATCACATAATGTCTAGTGTTTTGTGAATGAAACTGATTATCATACAATCTTTTATTTGACACACTTAAATCGAAATTATTTGCATGAAATGAAGAACTGTGTTTTGTTTCCGGAACATATCTTTACAGCTCTAAGGTAGAATTAGGATGCATAAATACATACTTTCTCTGACTTTCTCATTTTCTGATGTTAAGTTGGGTTCTTTGGAGATTTTATCAGTCCAAAGTTTGATTCATTCCAAACCTTAATAATTAAAATAATTGCCAATTTGTGCCAATTTTTCCTGATGGTGCATTATTTTACATATTTTAGTTAATGTAGTGCAGTGGTTAGAGAGTTTGTCTGATCTCAGGCCAGCAATTCTACTTCAACCTGAGTAACCTCACACATTTGTTGTGAGGATAAAGTGCAAGAGAAACTCAATGGAGGGTAAATGCAATATAATGCAATAATGTAAAACAACAACACCACCCAAATACACATTTTCCAACTCACTTTCCTAGTATGCATTTTTGGATTTGTTTTTCAAATATACATGTTTTTGTGTTCATTTCATTCCGACATTTCTGTACGAATTTTTAGTTTGGAGAACCACATTTCTTTTTTAAAAATTGTAAATTTCAAAGGATAATTGATCTTTGGTTTGCATAAAGTTTCAAAAGTGCAAAATCAGACATTTTTTAATTAAGCAAAATAAGTAATTATGTACCATAATGTCAATTCTGACCTACAGTAACACATTGCAGAGTCTCCAAGAGTATTTTGAAGTGGGTTTCCAGTCCCTTCTTTTGGGAACATTGCTGGGACTCTGTAGCTTGCCCAGGATTCATATGGATTTGTCTCCCAGGAGATACAGTAGGGAGTTGACCTTCCAACCTATGCTTACGAGCTATTGCACCAGCATATTTCATTAAATGAACAAATTTCTCCCCTATCCCTAAATGGTCCATGTTTGAAAACCAATATGAAATCGTTTTCAGGCCCTGTAAGAAACATAGTAACAGAACTCTATATTATTTCCTATTGATGAGAGTTTATTTTAAGGGTGAAGACTTAGCAGGGGCAGACAGAGTAGGTTGTCATGGAAGCTGTATTCATGCAACCTAATCCTTGAAATAAAGCTACCACAGCTGCACTGGTTTGGAAAAATCATAATTGAAAAATGCAAAATCCACCTCCTTCTCCCCCCCCCCCCCATCTTCATAATTTTTCAATTGTGCCTGGCTCTAATATAATAGGAATATAGGATGTGACATGTGAATGTCATGTATTCAATACACTTGTCATGTATTCAATAGAAATAAGTACTGATTTTTATAATATAAATAATATAATATAAATAATATATATAAATATGACAATTAAATTAAATTAAATAATATGGTGTATCTATAAAACTGCTCAAAAGTATTGTTTGTTGTAAATATCTTAAGACCACACCCTCTAGTAGTGTTTAGTTTGAATCTCTGTGATCAATCTTGCAAAGTATTATATATATATATATATATATATATATATATATATATATATATATATATATATATATATATATATATATATATATATATATATATATATATATATATATATATATATATATATATATATATATATATATATTGTAATGGCAGATATTTGCTTTAATATGACCATACCTGTCGCAGAACATTTTGGACAAAATTTCAGCAAAATGTAGGAAGACTGAAAATGTTGCTAAAAATATTCTGGATGCTGAGACATAAATATCTCTGTTAGACTTTGTTGAATGCTTCTAATATATATTTAATATACTTTTCCTGTGCAAACTAGAATCCATTAAGTGCCTTGAAAGTTTTTTGACAGCATAGCATTAGGAAGGTAGGAGTCATAAGGAAAAGTTTTTGGCATTGTTTTTTTACTTGGTAGAGCTATACCATAAATAGGTTTAGATAAGAACATATTGCAAACTATAATTTTCAGCTTCAGGTTACTGTAGATTAGCATTTATTGGGCAATGCTATGTTGCACATCAGCCTTCCCTGATATTGAGCAACCAAGCATACAGTTTCTATTTCTGTAAAACATATAAAGTTTTCTATCTCAAAGGCTTCAACTTGCACTGAATGGCCTTGTAACTATTTCTAAAATATTTTTTGCTGTATTTGATATACCTCTGGGGACAGAGCATACTTCTGAAAGTGGCTCACTCATAGAACAACTGCTTAAGTCAGCTAAATTATAGAAAACATAACGTATTTCTTTGAATCTTGAAATATTTCAGTCCAGCATCTGCAAATATTAATAAAATCTGTTTTTCCAATAGTAAAAAAGGGTTAAGAGAATGTAATACTTGAAAATGATTCAGTCATGCATATAAGGAAAAAAAAGTGTGCACAAATAAAAATGTACATAAATTCTCAAACCACAGGGAATTTTCCTGTGTGAATATAGTATAACATTACAATCTGTCTAAACTATGTCCTACTGAAGCAAAGAAATGATAATCATTTTGATTCATAATTCCTCTTTTTAAAATTTATTTTATAATTCTTTCTTATGTTTTGTAATGTTATACAAATATTTTACATAGAAGAACTTACATTGCATTTTCAGGGCACTTTCCAGACACATTCTATTTTCATAGAATTTTCTTAAATGTTGTATGCAGCAGTTTAGTCTGTCATTTGACACTTTCAAATGGAATTGTCATCTTATATTAGCTAAAAGCAATCTTTATGCACTTAAAATGTTTCTTTGTGAAGATCAAAATACAGATCCATAAAAAAGAATTAATATATTGATACACAAAATTATTTTTGCAATTGGTTTGATAGTCATTAATGCATTATCATATTGTAATTTTAATGAAGTCAAGTGTAGTACATTGATTTTTCAAGTTTAACTCAACCACATAATGGATTTATTAATCCAATGTAATTCATTTGTTTAATACCCAATCTTGTATTAATGAGTAGCTGCATGAGTCAATAATTACATATAAAGGATCTTGTTTTCCTCTCCAAGGTATGGCTGTTTACAATGATTTCCTCTTCTCCTAGAAGCCAACATTTTCAGCAAAGTATAACAACCTGTGGGGCATGTGGAGCATTTCAAAACAAACTGTGAAGGGAAATATACAAAAGCAGCTATGTCCAGTTTGCAAACTGGCAAAATTCTGACATGTTCTCAATAATGCTTTGTTCAGTTGCTTGCTTGTTAGTATTAAAAGCATGCAAGAGCACTTACCTTTCTGACGTGAAGCTTCTTGTTTTAATTCCCTCAGCAGATTCAGTAAGGGACCGAGTCGACCAATATATGCTATAAACAGTGTTAGAAGGTAACTGGCTGCCAGATTCCCTGTGATACACGGGCTTGGGGGGGGGGGAGAGAATCCTAGTCACGCTGTTGTTTGAAGCTGCTATGTCGTCATGATGGTGTGGTATGTAAAACGGCTGCTGTCTAATGAAATGCAGGTGGACACTGGGAATGGTAAAAGACAACCCATCTGCTCTCTCTGTAGAACAGAAGGAAGGTAGCCTCTTTAAACAACCTTAAAAAGTTGAGGTTGTCTATCATAGAGTGGACAACAACATTCTAAAGGGCAAAAAAACATTGTTAAAAATGTGCAAATTGCAAACAGACATTGCATTTTCCTCTTATTCATTTTATAGCCTTAAGCAAGACCTAAGAAATAATATTAAAACTTCATTGCAGCCACAATACTTAAGCCAAATGACTCATTCACTTCTTCTTGTTTTTCTTTCTACTACATTATGTATATAGTAATTTAATAAAACGCTCTGCAGTGGAAAATAACCCAAAGTAATGAATATTTTTTTCCCTCACCACATTTTCTTACAAATAATAATAATAATCTTGCACACAGGCAAATAGAGAACAGATAGAGTATTTATATGGTTAAATATGCAAATGGTGCTACTTTTTCTTTTATTATTTAGCCTAAATTTATGCAAAAAATGATTATGAAAAATATATCAATCCAAGAGTAGAAGGAAAAAAGTTAGCAACTTCTGTAAAAGTACACTAACTCCTCCCCCCTTCTTGTGGTGTAAAGATTTTCAGAATCTGGAATCAATCAGTTGAGTATTATATGCTTATAACTTCATGGATGGTGTTCAAAAATGCATCTTAAAGCTTGGATGAAACTGTTGTTGAAATAAGTCATTGCCAAAAATAATGTAGTAAACAGAATAAGGAAAATGATTGGCAACACAGTAAGTATTCGCTCTGACTTTTATATCTCTATGGGACTCCCATTAAAGACTTCCATTTGTTCTGGGATACATTGTTCCTTTAATGACTCATCATCTCTCACACAAGTGGTCTGATAAGTGACACAGAGAGGGGGAGGGCTATTTCAGGGCAAGCTAGAAAGTACATATCACTGCTCGCACACAAAATGTTATAGGTTGCTTGGATATTGCGTTTTACAACATATGCAAAGAAGTTAATCAATGACAAATAATAATAACGTTCGGATATCCTTCAGTGTGCTAGCCAGCCACCTGCCTTGCAGAATCTGAAATCAGTCTGTTTAATGTAAGGGGCCTCCACATCCAGGCCCATGCTGGGGCACCAAATTACCAGGATGGGAGGCTGCATGCCTCTATTGAGAACCCATAACTTAAAAGGCCATGCAATCTCAGCAATTTCCGCTTTGGCTACTCTCACAGAGCTCCCCATGGCCCTGTGGGAGAAAGTCCAAAGTGCTTTGGCAGTGGTGCAGAGAAAGCTCTGAAGCTGCTGGCTTTCTTCCACAGGGCCAAGGAGAGCCCTGTGAGAGGAGCCGAAGTGGAAACTGCTGAGGTGGCATGGCCTTTTAAGTTATGGGTTCTCAATAGAGGCATGTAGCTGCTCATCCCAATAATTTGGTGCCCCAGCATGATCCTGGATGTGGAGGCCTCTTACATAAACAGACTGATTTCAGATTCTGCACGGCAGGTGGCTGGCTAGCACACTAATGTATATCTGAATGTATTATTTGTCATAGGTTAATTTCTTTGCATATGTTGTAAAACACAATGTCCTTTAAGTTATGGGTTCTCAGTAGAGGTGTGCAGCCACCCATCATGGTAATTTGGTGTCCCAACATGAGCCTGTCCACATCACCACCACAGATCATCTCTCTCCATAATTCAGTCTATCTGCTCAATTCTTACCTAAAAACAAAACAAAATAGGAAAGCAACTTCCTGGAACTGAATTTGATGACTGAAAGGTCAGAGTTGGATTCCTGGGTACTGAATGACGGATTGTGCTCCCATCTCTGTCCCAGCTCCTGCCAACCTAGCAGTTCAAAAGCAAGACATTGCAAGCAGATAAATAGGTACCACTTTGGTGGGAAGGTAAACAGCGTTCCATTCACTCCGGTATTGAGGCAAGCCTGCCACATGTCCACAGAAACATCTGCAGATGCACACAGCGCTGGCTCTTTGGCAATAAACAGATGAGCACTGAACCCTAGAGTCAGATACGACTGGCTTTCGAGCAAGGGCGACTTTTACCTTACCTTTACTACATATACATCATTGTATCTCAGTGAATAAAAATGTGGCACTAGCTCAGTGCTTCCAAGGCTGTCACTTTGTTTGATTTATGATCCACCCTGACCTTAAATTTCAAATGGAAAGTATTAGAGCACATCATGTAAGTACTGGGTAATTTGTGGTAATCTTGGATTTGTGTCTTATTCATAAAAAGGAAATGACAACTTTGGAGATGTAAAAAGTGGTAGTCTGAGTAGAACCTATTAACAGACCACATAAGTGCTTTTCTGATTCTGCATCTGTTTTATGAGAGGATGAAGAATTACTCATTGAAGTACCCTACATCTTTTTTGAAAGCATCTAGAATTTATTAGCAGTGCCCTTATTTATTATTGCCTCTTATTGCCCACCTAAGAGCTTATAACAGTTATTTTTGGACTAATCCCCAAATTGCCAGGTATTTTATTATTTATTGTAATAAATTTGCATATCCCACCTCATGCCTCAGCATGGTGCAGTGGTGACCCTGGCCATCCAACTGCTATGGGGGTTGGGGTGTATTCCCGTGACAGGTTCAACCCTGCCACAAATGTGTCAGCTAGTGGTTCAAAACAGTTCCCCATTCTGGAACTGCAGGTCAGCTAAGTGCGGTTGGGCAATGCACATGGCCAGTGCATTGCTCTGACATGGTCAACTTTGACATCAGCCCAACCAGCTGTGCAATCACATTTAAAATGGATAAAGTAGCATTGAAAACATGGACCTCTCAGTTCCCCGTGCACTATTGGACCCTGCTATGGTAGCAGGAGGACCTCCTGGTGGCGAGAGCCCACTAAAATCTCGTGGAAGATGATGCTTCAATCCACCATGTCAAATTAGACATGTGAAGTATGGATCAACCAAGTAACCAAGTAAGTATTGTTAAAAACATTTGTAACTTCCCCAAGCTTTGATTTAGTTTCACAATTTTTATATTGTATCTTCTTTTTGAAAAAATGTAACTTACAAAAAAATGCAAAAGTATGGAATGTGATGAAGGAAGGACAATAGTGATTGGATGAATTGCTGGAAATGGAAAGACAGTCTTGGCTTGAAAAGCAATTAAACATGTAAGAGGGTGCAGATAAATATACAGTAAAACCCGGGGTTACAACCACTTCAGTTTAAGTTTGCTGTGGTTTACAGTAGCAAATCCTATGGAAATGCCATCTCGGTTTACACATTTTTAATGTATTTGTTTCGGTTTACAGTGATCAATTCAGGACCATTTTTTAAAAAAATTCAATGCATCCCTACAGATGTTTTGGTTTACAATTTTTTTGGGTTTCAACAGAGGCTGTTGGAACAGACCTCGGTTGTAACCTGGGGTTTTACTCTACATGAAAAGGCTACACAATGTTTCTTGGCTATTTTAACTGGACTGCTATATACAATAATAAACATAGGATTGCAATTTCAGCTGCCATAAATTTGCTTGCCAAAGTTTTAATATTGTCAATGTATTAAAATCACCATATAACTGGGGGGAAAACTGACCTGCTCCCAACATACCAGGTACTCATTTTACCGACCTCAGAAGGATGGAAGGCTGAGTCAACTTTGAATCCCATCAAGGTTTGAGTCAACCTTGAATCACAAACTCACAACATTTTGGCTGAAGTACAGTAGTTTAACCCACTGTGCCACCATGGCTCCCTCCAAGCACAAGGTGAATGGGCAGGATTGCAGTTTGGGATTATTAATGGCTCCTCCTCAAGCTGGGAGGGGGTAACAAGAGGAGTACAACAAAACTCAGTCCTGGAGCTAGTGTTCTTCAGAATTTTCACCAATGATTTGGGTGAGTAATGTAAAGAATACTTATCAAATCTGCAGGTGGCACAAAATTGAGTGGAATGATTAATATTTTGGAAGAAAGTATTAGAAATTGAAATTGAACGGCATGAACACTGAAAGCAATAAAATGAAATTTAACAGTGATAAGTGAAAAAAAATCTAAATGCACAATTACAAGATGGGAGGATACTTGGGCTAGAAGGATCTTGGAATTGCTGTAGATCAAAGGATGAATATGAATCAACAGTGCAGTGTGATCTTCAAAACCCGTGAGGTACTAGTCTCCCTCTAGTTGATGCTAGCTAGACCACATCTAGAGTACTGTGTCCAATTCTGGGCACCACACTTTAAGAAATATTCAAACAAACTAGAGCAGGTACAGAGAACGGCAACAAGGATGATCAGAGAACTGGAAAACAATCCATATGCAGAAATAATGAAAGAATTGGGCCTGTTTAACATTCTGAAAAGGAGACTGAATGGGAACATGATAGCATTTTTCAAATACTTGAAAGATATTCATAGAAAAGGCAGGATCTGGTCTTGATAATCCCAGAATGCAGGATGTGCAACAATGAGTTGAAACTAAAGGAAGCCATATATAGGCTGAATATCAGGCAAGCTATGAGAAATTTGGGGAACAGTTAAAAGTAGAGACATCACCTTGCAAACAAAAGTCCACATAGTCAAAGCAATGGTATTTCCAGTAGTAATTTATGGTTGTGAGAGCAGGACCATAAAAAGGCTGGGTGCAAAAGAATAGACACCTTTGAAATGTGATGCTGGATGAGAATTTTGAGAGTACCCTGGACAGCACAGAGAACAAATAGGTCTGTCTTAAAAGAAATCAACCCAGAATGTAGATGAAGCTAAAGTACTTTGGACATCAAGTCAGAAGAGAGTATTCACTTGAGAAAGCCTCAATGCTGGAAAAGGTCGAGGGCAAAAGAAGAAGAGGATGGCAGAGAATGAGATGGCTAGATGCAGTGGTGGAATAGAAATTTTTTTACTACCTGTTTTGTGGGTGTGGGTGTGATATGGTGGGCGTGGCCAGGGGGAAAGCCCCACATTGCACCCAAATTGGGACTACTTTATTTCAAAACTTGGATCGGCGGGGCCAGCTGGAATTTCTGCTACCGGTTCTGGCGAACTGGGGCGAACCTGCTGAATCCCACCACTGCCTAGATGGCATTGTTGACTCAATGGGTACAAAGCTGGGCTGGATGAGGAGGATAGTGGAAGATAGGGGTGCCTGTCATGCAGTGGTACATGGGCTCGGGAAGGGTCAGAACTGACTGTATGACTGAACAACAAATCAGGAAAAATGTATCAATGATTGGAGCAGTAGGACAGTGAAACAAACTGCCTCAAGAGATGGTGAGCACTCCATCACTGGAAGCATTTAAAAGAGAATTGGATAACCATATTTCAGATCTGCTTTGATTTTGATTCCTTAATTGAACAGGGGATTGGACTAGGTGGCCTAAAATTCCCCTTCCAACTCAGTTATTCTATGGGCTTATGATTCTATGACACTACTTACATTGCAGCATAGTTCTAAGGCTTAGACTGGTTGGACTTCCTCCGACCGGTTTGCACCTGGAGGGGGTTATACTGCCATGCTGCCACTGCCGCCACTGCCACCGCCACCACTACCACTGCCGCCACCACCAACAAGCTCCACCTGTAGTGGGGGCTCTGCCTACAAGAGGCAAGAGTCCTGGCAATGACCACTGCCAGACTTCCTCTGACCGGTTTGCACCTGGAGGGGGGAACGCTGCCATGTCACTGCCACCAACAAGCTCCACCTTTGGCGGGGGCTCTGACCACAAGAAGTGAGAGTCCTGGCAATGGCCACCCCTGGACATTCACCAACTGGTTCACACTTGGAGGGGGTAACGCTGCCATGCCACTGCTGCCACCAAGCTCCACCTGTGGCGGGGCTCCGCCTACAGGAGGGGTATAACTGGCAGTTGTGTTTGCAGCTGGGGGAGCAAAAGCCGCCTCCGATGCTACACCAGCCAGCACCATCTCAGCTCCTTCTCTGGCCTAGCTGGCCATGGGAGGTGGAAGCGCAGTTGGTGGTTGTTCCTGCAGATGGGAGTGGCGGGAGTCACCAGCAACGCTGCACTAGCTGACAAATTCAGCCCATGGGAACTCCATCACAGTGGTTGAGCCATGGGGCTCCACCACAAATGTGGGGGCCAGGGGCTTTGTCGTGGATGCTGGTGACTGAGGGTGGTTTATTTGGTATGAATTGTTTGATTTAGTATGTATTCTTACGTAAGGCATCATAGTGGGCTGTGTATTGTATTTGTATTGCTGATTATATATGGATTATGTTATATTATTGAATTACTGTATTTTTGTATTAATATGTACTTAATATTTTTTGTATATTGACATTTATTGTATTGCTTTTGCGGCTATTGTGTGCTTCAAACACTTTGTTGTTAAACCGCTTTGAGTCACATTTGGGATGAGAAAATGTGGTGTACAAATAAAAGCAATGATGATGATGATAAGATCATAATTTTCCAGGACTGAGCTAAAACAAACTAACATTCCTTTCCACTTAATATTACCTATCATTTGCTGTCAAGATTTCTCCATCAATCAAAAACTGGGTCTCTTTGAGAAAATTCAAAGAGAACAATGTCTCTAAAAGCAACATCCCTTTCTCTTCCCCTTCTCTCCAGATTAAACCAGTTTTTTTATTATTTAGCAACTAGCCAGTTTCCTAAAACAACTCGGTGCCTTGATCTTAAGCTGCATTTTTCTCAAGAGATAATTTTGCAGCTGGAAGACTTCAAAACTGTTCTTTCTCTTCCTCCCCCTCCCTCCCCCATCCTGTCCTCCCCAGAGCCTGCCAAATGAACTCAGTCCTTCCTTATAGGCATCAAAACCAAAAGTTCCTCCATTTCCCCCCAATTATTTTACAACTGTATTGTAAGAATAAGTACACATTGTAAGGAATAAGCTATAAGGCTAAGCATAGAATGAGACTGAACTCCTTGGTGGGCATGAGTCATATCGCTTTGTGCATGACCTGGAATCCAAATCTGCTTTAATTAGCAAGTGCTGCTATTTAAGAAATTCCCACCAGGATTTTGGTTAACCACTTGAAATCTAGGCTGTGTGCAAAGCCTACTGAGCGTGTGTTTCAACAACCAATCACAAGAGGAATTGCATCAAGGATGCTAGTGAGCAGCAATTTGCTCCTATAGTGGCATCATTTCCTCTGAACCAGCATAAATAATGCAAAATAATTTTGGTTATAAAGTATAAAATATAGGTTTAGAATATAGACCAGGAGTCCTCAACCTTTTTAAGCTGGGGGCCGGGTCATGCTCCCTCAGACAGCTTTGGGGGTCTTATAGCCATTTTGCCCTTCTTCCACCACATTGCACTTCCTGGTGTAGTGGAGGGAGTGAGGGGTCAAGTGAAATGGTGCAGTGGGCCGCATGCAGGCCGCAGGTTAACAATACCTGTTATAGACTATGATTCACAGACAGTATGCCTTAACCAACATTTAAGGTTAAAGTGTGTTTGATGAGTTCATTAGTAGAGAAGTAAGTTCTCAGCTTCTTATTAATTGAAATTTTAATATGTTCTTATTATTTTTATTCCATGTCTGTCTGTTTGTTTGTTTGTTTGTTACACTTATATCCCGCCCCTCTAGGGAAAAATAAATCCCTACTCAAGGCAGCTAACATCATAAAATCCCTCATACAACAATAAAAAATTATTAAAAATTACAGCCCATAAAATTTACAATAAAAACATCACCAAACATTATAATGGACGAAAGTACTGCAGTCCAGAACCCTGACCATGTAGCCTAATTGGGATGAGTAGGAGCCAGGCAACATTCTAATAGCCAGGGATAGGCAGGATGTTTGCAAAGGCCTCCTCGAAAAACAGTGTCTTCAGTTGCTTTTTAAATGACTGGAGCGAAGAAACCTGGTGCAGCTCACATGGAATGGTGTTCCACACCATTGGTGATGAGATGACCCATCTCCTTGTCCCGGCCTTCCTGGCCAGTCTCGAGGGCAGCACTTGAAGCTGTGCCAACAGAGAGGAGTGAGTGATGGGGGCTACAGACCTGAAGGGAAGACGTTTTGCAAGGTGAGAAGGCCCCAGCCCGTATAGGGCTTTAAAGGTTAGCACTAACACCTTGTACCTGATGCAGAAAGGGATGGGTAACCAGTGCAGGCCTGCCATAATCAGCCTGGCTGCTGTGTTCTGGATTCATTGAAATCTGTGTAGCTGGGACAGGGGAAACCCTATGTAAAGAGCATTACAGTAGTCAATACAATAGACTACCAATGAGATGACTACTGTTATGAGGGACCGCCTTTCCAAAAAGGGATGCAGCTGGGCAATTTGGTGTAACTGGGAAAAAGCAGCTTTGCATACTGCTGCGATCTGTGCCTCGAGGGTCAGATGATGGTCTAATATGACCCCTAAGTTGCGCACCTGGTCCCTAGAGGAGAGAGTGATCCCTCCCATCATAGGGAGCCTAGTTGGGCAGATGTACCCCCAACAGCAGCATTTCCATCTTGTCTGGGTTCAGCTTCAGCTTGTTAGCTCTGGTCCAAGCCATAACTGTGGCCAGGCAGTCATCTAGGCACCAGACTGTCTCCACTGCAGAAGATGTAAACGAGAGGTAGAGTTGGGTGTCATCCGCATATTGGTGACACCTCACCACAATCGCTGCATGAGCTCACCCAGCGGCTTAACATAAATATTTAATAGCAATGGGGATATGATAGACCCCTGGGGGGACACCCCATTGCAAGGTCCAGGGAGCTGACATAGACTTCCCAAGCTGAACTCTCTGGGAGTGACCTCCCAGAAAGGAGTGGAACCAATGAAGAACAGTGCCCCGAACCCCCAGATCAGAAAGTCGACCCAGGAGGAAGCTGTGGTCGACGGTATCAAAGACCACTGAGAGGTCCAGAAGCACCATAATAGATGAGGCCCCTCTACCTGCTTCGTGAAGAAGGTCAACCTGCAGCACGAATAGCATGGTTTCAGTGGCGTGACAAGTCCTAAAGCCTGACTGGAATTGTTACTTAAAATAAACATTTTTAGTGAATTAAAAGGTATATTTGTATTTTAGAAGGCAGACTGATGTTCCAGACACACATAAAGTTCACTTTTTAAACTGTTGTTCACTGCTTTATATATAGGAGAATACTGAGAATACTGAGGGGTTTTTAAAGGTATATATTGAGTTAAATCTAGTATTTCTTGAGTATTTATCTGTAGATAAATCTTTTAGCTTATTTTCCCATCTAATTCTTAATCTCATGAATATTTTAAAAGCTTCAGAATCTAAGCTATAAGTGTTATGAATACAATCTACTTTGTTCAAAATAGAAGGAATTGTTAGCAATGTGTAGTATGATGTTTGCCCAAAAGAATGAATGCTAGCATCACCTTGTGACAGGCAGAATAGTAAAGGAAAATAGTGAAGGAACGTTTTGTCGTTGGAGGAGTGCAAGACCATATTGAAGTGATATTTTAAATTCACGTACGTTGTGGAAGTACAGCGACAATGGAGGCATGAGTATGCAACAGAACCTCCAACACACCAAACAATTGCATGAAGTCGTGATAAGTTTGAGATGCATGGCACCATGTATGATGTGAAGATCCAGAAGGCTTTTCACAGGAACAAACCCTGCTTTTCTGCTATGGTGTTGGAACAGTTTATACCAGGGGCTCCCAACCTATGGTCCACAGACCGGATCTGGCCCACAGCACCATTTCATGTAGCCACCCCCCCCTCTGTCTCACCCGGAAGTGCCATGTGTGGTTCCTTTTTTAATGTACAGGGTGGCCTGTAAGTCCCTACCTACACAGCACAGAGATACACTGGATACATAAGTATATGGATGGGTAGGGACCTATGGGCCAACCCCCCTGTAAACAGCATTTCAAAGCTGTTTACAGTGGAACTTCAGTTAACAAATGGCTCAGTTAATATAAAAATCACATAACAAAAGGAAATCCATATAATGGCTCGGTTTACAGATTTTTCCCCCCGGAACTGATTATTTGGTTTTCAAATGCATTCCTATGGGAAACCGCATTTCGGTTAATGCATTTTAGTTTTCAATGCATTCCTATGGGAAATAGCATTCAGTGCATTCCTATGGGAAATTCGGTTAAAGTAATTTTCACTGTAAGCAATGTCCCAGAGAACACATTAATTACATTAACCGAGATACCACTGTACATTCAAAAGGGACCGTACATGGTACAGCTTCTGGCAGCACTGGTGGGGAGGGCAGTGAGCCACATGAAATGGTACCACATGGGGGAGAACCATTGGGCTCCTGGCCTTGTCTCACCCAACCTTCCCCTCTGGGACCCCATACCCACAAGGAAGGACTAGCAAGCCCTACTCACCCTTTCCCCAAGCAGGAAATTCATCATAGTCAGGGAGGGAGGTCTGAAGCCGCCTTCAGGGGTTGGCATTTCCCTCCCTCCTTCCAGGGATAAACAAAATGGTTACCCCTTTGAAGCTGTTGGGACAAAATGACCACCTCAAAATGGTCATCCGGCCCCTCAGCTGTCTGAGAGAGCATGACCCAGTCCCCAGCTTGAAGAGGTTGGGAACCCCTAGTTTATACACTCACCACAGAAGTCTACACTTTTTGGGAATGATCAATTTTACATCCCACAAGATTGTGCTCATTGCATTTCCACCAAGACACGAGAGCTTACCTCAATGAGAATTTGCCGGGACAATGGATAGGACTAAGAGGTGCAGTTGAGTTCTGCCACATTCTCCTTACTTAACACTTCTTGACTTCTACTTATGGGGAACCTAAAAGGATGTGATGTACCATAGAAAACTGGCTAAACTGGCAGTACCTTGGGAAGGAATTGAAATAACATGCACAGCCATACAAGTGGACAGTTTGGTCAACGTTGCTCAAGCAGTAGTTTGCTGAAATCAGAAGTGTCTGGATGTTGATGGTAACCACCTTGAACACCTCTTGTAATTGCAGAAGTAAACTGTGTATTGTATTTATCTTTTGCTACTAGTTTATATTGAGTATGAAAATTTTAATACTTTCTTAAAATGTGCATACATTTTGGCACCTTCTGTATATAATAAGAGAAATTCTGTTGATTAATATAGTACATTAGGCTCGTTGAATCAGTATGGGTTTTTGTGAGTCAATTTTTCCATAAGCTTCATTGATTTAAATGAGCCTATTTCACTTGCTTCAATGTACGTTAAATTTTATGAGGAAAATTGTTTTACAAATTACACATGTGGCAGAGGACTTTATCTTAATTGATAAAGATTTTAATATATCTAGTGAATAAATAGCTTCCATATGTGAGATTAGTGCACATATTAAGTGCAACACCTTAATGGCATCTTCTTTTAGGGCTTTTAATAGCTCAACTGGAATACCATCATCTCCACTAGCATTTATGACAGCTGTAAATGAGTCAGTGGCCATAGTAAATGTGTTTACTACAACCATAAATTAGTCTGCGGGCATCATAAATGAGTTTATGACAGCCTTGGATGCATTTTACAGTGGCATTTATGGCAGGGGAAACCACCAGTCCTGCCCACTCAGGTGTCTGATGGGGCATGGTCTGGCCTGCAGCTGAAAAACAGTGATAACCCCTGTTCTAAGGGATTATTTCCCACAGTAATAGATATAATGATCCCCACCCTGAGTTAAATTAAGGATACTTAGTTACATAAGAACATAAGAACAGCCTTGCTGGAACAGGCCACAGCCCATCCAGTCCAGCATTCTGTCTCACACAGTGGCTCACCATTTGCTTCAGGGTATTCCCAAGGAGATGCCTTCACCTGCTTAGGATTCCCTGGAAATGGCATTGAGAGATATCCTGCCTATCTCTCCAACCCCGAGGTTGTCCTTAAGTATCCATAATTATACCCATTGATACCCTTGTCCTCCATGAACTTGTCTAATCCTTTCTTAAAGCTGTCAAGACTGACAGCTGTCACCACTTCTTCTGGCAGGGAGTTCCATAGACCAGTAATCCTCTGGGTGAAAAAGTACTTTCTCTTATTTGTTTGAGAACTAGTACCCAAAGGTTTCATCGAGTGTCCCCTAGTTCTAGTGTTGTGCGATAGGGAAAACAGTTTTTCCTTATCTACTTTGTCCACAAAGTAGAGGACAGGATACTTTGTTGGAATAATATCGTATAAAGGTATGAAACCTTTCCCTGTGATTGTTAAGTGCCATCAAATCATCATTGACTTATGGCGACTCTATTAATGAGGGATTTCCAAAATGTTCTGTACTCAAGAATCCTGCCCAGCTATTGTAAACTTAAGCCTATGGGCTTCCTTCAATCCATCTCATGTTTGGTCTTCCTTTCCTACTTCCTTCCCCATTTCCCAGCATTATTATCTTTCCCACAGAATCTTGCCTTCTTATGATGTACCCAAAGTAGGATAACCTCAGATTCAACATTTCTGCCTCCAGGGATAGTTCAGTGATTTGCTCTAGGACTTCTTATCTTTCTCAGAGTCCCTATTTCAAATGATGCCCCCCCATGTTAGCTTTCTTTCCTGTCCAGGTTTTGAACCTACACCTCTTTTTATAAGCACACTTTAATCTATATCAGACAAGCTTCCCCCTGACTTTAAAAAAAAAACGAATTTTGTGTGTGTCATGGCTCTAGCTTTCCACTTTTGGACCCAGACATAAATCTGGCAATCTCTATTATTGCTCAGCTCCATATGAGCTCATATTTTTGGAAGGTTTTGTAAGTTGCCTAAAGCATTTTGTCAAGGAAATATATTTGAGGTAGTGTTCAAGGATTTTGTAAGCCACCAGGATTGGGTGTTTTTTGTTTGTTTTTTTGCTAACTTGAGCAAAATTTTACATTTCAGAATCTCAAACTCTATCCTCAAACTCTAAAGATTCTACTAGGATAGTGATGGCAAACCTTTTAGAAACCGAGTGCTCAAGTAGGAGGCATGCGGGCAGGCATGACAAGTGCCCTTATACCCATGTGATGTTCATACCTGTCAAGTATCCCATAATGGCCGGGATTTCCCATAATTTTGTGCCACTTTTCTTCATTTCCCACCTGGAGCCGCCGCCACCCCGTAATTTGGCAGTGGGGGAAAACTAGTTACTGCACATCCCTTCTGTGCAGGTCCTTTCTACACATGCACAGAACCCTTCTATGCATGCATAGAACCCTTCTACGCATGTGTAGAACCCGTTTATGCATGCGTAGAAGCCTTCTACGGATGTGTAGATGGGTTCTGTGCAGAAGGGGATGTGTAGAAGCCTTCTACGCATGCATAGAATGGACCTGTGCAGAACACAGGTCCTGTATTGGTCCTGTGTTGTCCAGAGCCGTGCTTGACAGGAATGGTGATGTTGCTGGTGTGCCTCCTGCAGTCATGTGGGTTTGTGCACATGCGTGCCTCTTGAGGTGCACTGACAACACCACATGTGCACTTGCTCCCCACAGGTGCTCTCCCCATGGGAGGCCTACCCTCCACAAGTTCTCCCCACCCCCACCCCAAGGGGCCTCCACACTCCCAAGTGCTCCCTACCCTCACGAGTGCTCCCCACCTCCTGTGGGCCTACCCACCCCCACAAGTGCTCCCTACCTTACCTTGCCCAGCCACAGCCTCCTGGCTGGGATTTCAAACTCCCCTCTCACCTCCTCTTTGGTGGAGGGAGATGGGTGGGGCAGGGCATTTCCCCCCTCTATTGCCTACATGCCAGAAGAAAGGCCTCTGTGTGCCACTTCTGGCATGCATGCCATAGGTTC
The DNA here is from genome assembly GCA_035047305.1 of Bradypodion pumilum. NCBI lineage: Eukaryota > Metazoa > Chordata > Lepidosauria > Squamata > Chamaeleonidae > Bradypodion > Bradypodion pumilum. The sequence goes on along the minus strand of JAWDJD010000005.1, from coordinate 54,962,447 downwards.
ACCACCAGGGCTATAGGAGGACTGTCAAAAATATGACCAGAATCCTATTTATGTCTGCAAAAGTTTTCCATCACTTTCTGTGGCTAGTTGCAGCTAAATTATGAGGTGTCAGGGCATACCAAAACAATGCACTTTTGTGATTATGACAAGCCACAACACTTCATCAAGTAGCCACAATTAACTGCAGCAAATTATGCAAACCTTACATAATTGCCAATAGGATTCTGGACTGTATATTTCTGTGTCTTTAATTCACCTGTAAACCTGTAAACCTTGTTTTATATAACACTGAAAGACCCAATTAGGTTTGTGTTGTCACTGCAGAAACCAAGCAAACTATCTTGCCAGAATATAATGCCTTGAGTGTGATCAACCTCATGACATTAGAAAATGGATCGGCTTTTTCTGCATCAAACTTGTAATCTTTGTCATTAACACAACTCTTTACATGCTCTGACATTCTATTAACTCTGTACCACAAACATTTTCTTTTCCTAACATTTCCTTTTTAGAATGGGAAACTACCTTCTCCCGGTCTATGGAAAGATTCTGAACATAGGCTATTTTAACATATATAAGATGTTGCACTCAGACTGTTAATTATGCTTACCTCTTCCATGGATTTCTGTCTGGGTCTAGCCCTGTGGTTCCCAACATGGGACACATGCCCCACAGAGGGGCAATTTGATTTTTAAGGTGGGAGCAATGTGAGAATGAGTTATTTAGAGTTAATAGCCTTTTAGGCTTCCTCCATGTGAAAAGGAATTCACTTTTTGAATAAGAATTATATGTCACCGGGGTGGGGTGGGGGTGGGGTGAGGATTTTACAGATGGTTAGGTGGGACATGCCCCCCCCCCAAAAAAAAAGAAGGTTGGGAACCACTGGTTTAACCCAATACATATTAATTTTCTGCAATTTATTTCTGTCTGGGTCTAACCAAGTACGGTACCTATTAATTTTCACTTAATACACTGACATTTTTAAGGCTGGCAAATTTTATATAACACACACCAAGATAATGGAGTTTGCCATTACCATTTAATATAAAAACATACATAGATTTGACATTTTGTATTTTGGACAGTTAAGAGGTAACCAAACTTTTATTTAAAGTGATATGTGGGGGAAATTACTATTAATTTTGAAGTTTTGTACAGAAATGTACAACCCTCTTGTGATACTAAAGCCAGTAGAAGAAAGGCAAACAGAAGGGTGGTTTTTTAGGTGAGAGAGACTTCTAAATAAGCTTTTCTAGCCAGCTGATGTTCCCTTTTCCTAAATATAGTTCTAGATATGACAAAACTGGTAATCTGTGTATCTCTCTACATCAAATTTGAAAATTCAAATGGGGTTAAATGAATACGTACTGTTGTTTTTAAGAACATTTAAGAACAATCAATTAATGTAGTGGGCTAACTCTTGCTTAATTTATACAAGCCTGCCATTCATTGGTCATAATCTATTCAGTTAATTTTGAAGAATGGAAGCCAGCCATTTCAGTCTATCACAGCAAGCTCAGCAAAGTGTCTTCTAACATCTTAAAGACTGCCAAATTTTATTTTGCAAAAACTTATGTGGATTGTAGCCCACTTCATCCAACACTGATAAACTGTGTGAAAATATTGCCTGAAGGATAATAATTAACAAAGGATTTGTACAAGCAAGGGCAGAAGGATTGTTTCTCTAGAAATTAGCTTTTATAATCCAGAAATAGCAGCATCCACAGATACTATAATAATGTTTTTTGTGCTATAGAATATTCTCCTGCTCCTACACAGGGATTATCAGGGAAGATATAAACATATTTCAAATGAGAAATGTGCATATATTAACAGAGTATTTTTTTAAAAAAGTACTAGCAAGAGCAACATTTTTATATTGCATATGATATATATAAAAGATATATTAGTGTCTACACAGGCTTTAAACAGGTAGAAGGCAGTATTTGTATTGATGGGGTTTGATAAACATGTCAGTTGACATTTTTATCCAAGAATAAAAAACATACATACAATGAACGTTTCACTTCCTTTCCCCCCCTAAGTAATTTCTTAGTTTTGCTATGAAGCAAATAACACAATCTATATAATTTCTAATTATAAAAAAACTTGACAAATATTTACCCCAAATTTAATGCAAAATGAAATATGGAAATCTGTTGTGTTCATCTAATTGAGAGATACCACAGAAATATACCACATGCTGGCAATGAAATAAAAACAGTGTAAATTCAGAATTTGCTCTGGAATAATCTCTTAATTGTTTACATATCTAATGATATCCACTCCTGGTTAAGTCTCCAGTATTTGGCTTTAATATTTAGGAACAATTTTAACAGAAAAGTGGTATTCATAACAGAAATGTATCTGTGCATCTATTTGTAATTCCCAAGTTGTATCACAGATCGTTCATAGATACAGCGGAAAGAGGATGGCTGGATTTCCCAGTACTGCACAGGGTTACTGAACAGGCTCACTCCTGAATAAGAAGCCTTTTTTGTGTTGTATCCAGGAGGACAAAAATCATTGGGACCAATGGCAGCAATTCTGTTGTTGTGAAGGTAGACCACCTGAAAAGTTTAAAAAAATTCCAGAAATTAAACAATCAAGTTATTGTATTGTAGCTGATATTTTCCCCCACATCATCACAAACCATTAATGTACCCCAATTTATGTAGCCATCTTCTGACCCACATTTGACTACTTGAAACCTTTACATATTTTATGATGCAACAGACAAATGAAGAAAAAGCTAGGGTTACCCTGGTCCACATTTCCCAACCAGGGTGCCCTAGTGCAAATGTTTATGCAAAGTCGTAGTTTCATTGGCAGCATATACAAATCTATGTACTGTATCATATAAATTACACAAATGAATTGTTGCTTTTCTTCCTACTTATATCTTTCAGCTTTGGCATCATTTATGTAGAACTTCCTGACCTTACAGAGTCAATATAGTGTCATGATCATGTGTGGGATTTGAAACAAGGAGAAACAAGTTCGAATCCCAACCTTGTGTGTGTGTGTGTGTGTGTGTGTGTGTGTGTGTGTGTGTGTGTGAAAGCAATACCAACCCAGAGTGTATCTCCCATAATTGCCTTCCACTTTTCAGTATAAATCATTTCTAAACATTGACCTCAATTTGCTTCTGTTTTGATTCGCTGTTATGGACTGCAATATCCAGAATCCCTCAGCCAGTAAAGTCACTGTCCATGTTGGCTAAGCAATTCTGGGAGTTCTAGTGAAAGAAAGCAACTTCACCAATCTCTGCTGTATAGAAATATATGGAAGTCTCCTATACCCTTTTACTAAATGCCAGAACCATTTCATTCTATGTAGAAATAATTCCTCAAAATGGAGATAAGTTTCCTGTCCATTGTTAAAAACCACTTTTATGAAATCTAAGATCAACGATGATCAACACCATCATCCAATAAAGCTCCTTCACCGCCTCTCCTTTCCACTTGTTTCCCCCAAATCTTCCTTTCCTTAGAGTAGTATGTAGTTAAACTCTCAAAAACATGTGGGACATAAAATGGACCTTGCTTTTTCAGGAAAGACAGAAAGATACAGTATACAATCAGAGCCTGGAAAAGAACTGTTTTTGATTTACATGCCGTTAGGACACTTTGACTTATGGTGATCCTTCTAGGCAGTGTATTTATACGTCACTTCCAAATCCTTTTTTATGGCAACTCCAGAAAAGGTTACTCAGGCAGGCACAGAGGGGAATGGAACCCCCAATCTGCAGCCCTGCAGCCAAAAGCCTAACACATGAGGCTATATAACTTCTGCAAGCCATCATTGATTCCTATGGTTCCATAGTTTTCTGAGATTAGTCATAGCTAGGAAATGGAAATCTGATAACAAAATAGAAATGTGGAACGTGGCAATAAATGATAAATTAACATTAGAATTAAGAGTCAAAAAAGGAATTCTAAGGAAATGAAATTTTAAGGAAATATGGGGAGAGTTTCTGGACTATACAATAATAAAAGGGAAAGGAAAAAAACAGACCAAGAGCAAATATCATTTTGGAAAGAAGAATGTATTACAAATGAAAGAGATTGTAGAATATGCAAGGTAAAAAAAACAGACATATTGTCCTGTATATTGTAATAGTGTTTTTCATTGTTTATTGCAATGTGTAATTATTGGTATTCTCATATTAATAAAAAAATTAAAAAGAAAAGAAATGGAGAGCTTTTGATTGTTGATGCCCTTGCCTTTCTCCTCTATAGTGCATACTCCAGTGCTGCTTCCCTCAGTTTTGTTTCATCTGTACCTTGGGCTGACATCTATGACAGAGTTCACATAAAAATAATACTAATGTATTTTGTTTTTCTCATGCATAGGTAGTAGCTTTTATAGTTATCTTGGTAAACAAAACTTGAAAAAACCACCTCTAGAAGCCATAAGCCTGGGTGGCAAGGGGATCTTTCTTTCTTTCTTTTTCTTTGTTTGTTTCTTTTTCTTTCTTTCTTTCTTAGAAATGGCAGATCTAATTACAATAACTGCTATATACAAGAAACTGTATACAACTGTATACACGAAAAAGCAAACGTGAACATTCTCAGAGAGGTCAATCCACAGAGTTATGGCTGAGGCAGACCAAATGAAACTGAAGAAAGAAGCCGTTTCCTGCAGCTTCCTGCAATTTCAACAATTACACCTTTGAGGATGAGTCTTTATATATCTATGCAATACAATCAAACTATGGATAGCTACTATGAAGTACTTTGGACACCAAATGAGAAGGGAGGATTCACTTGAGAAAGCCTTGATGCTGGGAAAGGTGGAGGGCAAAAGAAAAAAGGGACGGCCAAGGATGAGATGGCTGGATGGCATTGTGGACGCAGCAGGCACCGAGCTGAGCAGGCTGAGGTGGATGGTGGAGGACAGGGGTGCCTGGAGATCAATGGTCCATAGGGTCGCAAAGGGTCAGAATCGACTGTGCGACTGAACAACAACAACATGGATAGCTTCATTCATTGGTTTATCACATGGAAATGCTTGTTGCTCACAAAACAACTAGCCAAAACATGGGTTGAATGCTTTATATATCTAACATAAACATATATAAATGCTAATTATTTTATATCCAAGGTCTTAAGGTATAGTTACAATTTACTATGCTTTATTTCTATAACAAGCATTTCCATGTAATAAACCAGTGAATGAAGCTATCTACAGTTTGATTCCATATATATCTTGTCTTGGCTGAGTTTTATCCTGGTTTTATACATACCACAAGGGGCATGAGGTGATATACCTAAATCAGAATAAAAGTCAGCCAACACACTTTATTTCCAAAGCACACAGAAACTGATTCAGGCTCATGTAAATAGAAAGTATGGAGTGATATGGAAATGTATGCTATGTTCATGCTCTTGTTCACCCCTGACCTCTTCATAATGTTCATCTAGTTGCAGAAACCAACTTTGTCAGACTTTTCCTGTCAAGATGATGAGGTGGAAGTGGAGAGAATGTTCTTTGTTAGGATATGCTCTTGTTATGAATAGTACATGTTGCCTGTGAGTTAAATACTCCTAATTATTTTATATCTAAGGTCTTAAGAAATACAGTACTTACAATACACTATGCTTTACCTGTATATACTTGTGCTCTCCCAATCCAGGGGGTACCTTAGAAAGTTCATTACTGTCTAAATGGAGCTCTCTCAAATGTGGCACGTTGATTAAAGAGCCATTATCCACACTAACAATGTTATTGTGACTGAGCCCAAGCCTACAAGGAAAAAATCATAATTATACAAGATACAATGAAATAACTGTTCCAAATACAATTGTTTGCTTCAATATATTCAGGGAAAATTTTAATAGCTTCTAATTTAGTTTTTCATGAACTGTATTGCTTAGCCAATTCACAAGATTCTATGGGCATGTACTTTCCTGCAGTCCTGCATACCCAATCTAGTTCTGCATTTGTTACAAATCTGATCTTGTAACATAAATTTACTACGCTGCTGTTGCTGCTGCTGCTGCTGCTGCTTCTGCTTCTTCCACCATGTCTAGGCTAGCTGTAAAACTGCCATAATGAAGCCACTTTTAGGTGATCTCATTCTGCAGTTCCTTTAGCCTGACCTAGTGAGAGAAAGATTAGCTAGCTATACAAGGTTGCCAATGCAGATTTCATATTGTATGTTATCAATCTATACCTATAAAACAGAGGTGTGGGTTTGTATGTGCTCCAAAGGAACCCACACCCCTGGACCAATCTCGCTGAAAGTTTGCACATACATACCTTGGGCTTGTGAGATCAGCACTGTGGAGGGTCTCAAAACCCACTTGGGGGTTTATGGCCCCCAAAGTGGGATGCAAAGAGGACACCCCCACTGGCTGGAGAAGCAGCAACAAACCAGCAGTACTGTGCATGCGCAGCACAGCCTAGCCAGTGGCTTGATTTTTCCGCCAGGAGACGCCGCCGCTAAAGAAAGCTGTGGCCACAATTAGCGGCCACAGCTGTCTTCAGCAGCAGGGTCCCCTACCCATCAATGTACAGTTCTGTCAAGCTGCAGCCTCCTTTTACTGACCAAAGGAGGCCGCAGCTTGACAAAACTTAATGTTTACGGGCCAGGTGGAAAAGTGAAACCGCAGTCAAGCCACATCATCCTTGCTTTAAAGGACAAAAACAATTTGGGCAAGGCTGGGTAATTAGCTAGTAGTCAATATGCCTGGATCTGACTGAACCTTTTAGCTTTACCTCATACCAGTGACACTCAATTAAACTGCACGATGTGGTAACAAAGGATCTCTGCAAACCAAAAATATTGATAAATCTTGGCAGATTACAGCAAAGTTATGAGCTGGAACTGTTGGTGTCATATTTTCTATGGGGATATTATAAGGATCAATAGAAGTGGTTTTAAGAACATCTAGGAAAGAAACACAACTAACAGGTATTTCTTACCCAAGTGACATAGACAACTTGACAAAGTTAAATTAATTGTTATGTATGCAGCGTGTCTAATCTGTTTCTGTCACCAACAGTGGTTTTCATGATGGTGATTGAAAAAGAAGAATTGAAATTACCACATTGAAGAGATTAAAAGAAATACCACTGAAAATATGTCAAGAATAATTTTAGAATAACCGCCATACCTGTCAACCTTCCCGATTTGGCCGGGATTACTCCGTAAATTGACGTCGATTGACATCATAACCCGCCCCCCGCTGCCAAAACCCCGTAATTTGGCAGCAGGGGAAACGCTTTCCGGGCATGCGTGGAAGGGTTTTACCCCTTCCACGCATGTGTGGAAGCGCTACGTCGCTTGCGTAAGGGCTGTGCAAGCGGCGTAGCACTTCCGCGCATGCGTTGGAGGAGTAAAACCTTACCAAGCATGCGTGGAATGCGACCTGCACACAAGCGATGTGCGCAGGCCCCGTTTTTCCAGAGCTGCGGGTTGACAGGTATGATAACCGCAAAGCTGCAGAGGCAAATAAAAAGTTGACATATAAAAATGTTCTCATGGTGGATGCCAACATGTATGTTTTTAGCACTGTTTCCTAAAACATTCCTTCTGTTTTAAATTCACTTGTATTTTTTAAAAGAACAATAATATAAGCATGGATTTATCCAGCTGGCCATTGTTTATAAAATATCGGTATGACTGGAATGAAGTTGAGTTAGTGAGTTAAAAAACCAGCATAAATGTTCAGCCTAAAACAAATAATCAAACTGGTTTTGTTCTTTTTGGTTTAATACTTTTTAAGGCTGATCTCAAGAACAAAAAATACTCAAAATTCAGTGTTACTTCTACTATCAAATTTTAAATGTTATTCATGAGTTAATAGACCCCTTTGGTTCCCAGTTTTGTGTTGTTCTGTTATTTTCAAACCATCACTTCTATTATTATGGTGGCATTATGATTATAACATTCAAGAATTCTCCCTGAAACTGAAAGAAAATGTAGTTAAAGCAGAGGACTTTCTCCATAAAACTTATCCTTTGCCACCAAAGGATGTGTTTCGCTGTGCTTCAATCAGCATCTGATCATATTAAATTAAATAACAATACAAGATAAGATTTTAATATATCTCTACTTTTTGCTGCAGCTAGAGGGACCTGTTGAACTAAAATACCAATATGAGGAGTAGCATGGAATAATATACTCATTAATGGAATTTGAAATAACCAAGAAAAGAAAGAAAAAATTATTTCTTCAGTAACTTGTTTTGTGCAGGCATTTATACATATATCTGCTCCAGTACCCGCTTAGACTTTAACTATGCACATACATAAATCTGCAAAAATATATGCAATTGTTCATTAATATAATGGATTTTCAGTTTCACCCTGGGTTAACAAAAAAAGGGGGTGTGGAATACTGCAAAAAACAACAACAACAACCCAACAACAACCCACAACTGATTGTGGTTATCATGAAAATTTCTTGGAAAATTGCTACTTTTCAATCCTGCTGCTTTCTTTGTTCTAAACCCGATTATGAAACTCATGACAAAATGAACTGTGTGAGTTGAAGATAATATAGGCTAAAAGTAGCATGTAATAGGAACTAATAAAAAGTATGATTACTTAGCCAAATTGTTGAGTCCATTTAGACTATCTCCATCAAGTTTGTTGATTTTGTTGTTATCAAGATGAAGTTCTTTCAGAGATGTAGGAAGACCTGCAATAAAAGATGCCCCAGAAACAGATATGCTGTGATAGGTTGACTCTCCTGTTATGCCAAATTCATGAGATTAGAGGATTTAGCATTACTACGCACCTGACAACAATTATATGCATTGTTTAAATCAATGGAAAAATTATTCTGCATCAAAACTGTTCTTATACCAATCAGCATTACTGTGATATCAAACTAGCACTGGATCATACTACAACTTGCTTTATAGGTAAGAAGTACCATACATTTAGTCTATACTCCTGATTAACCAGAACATGTAAATGTTATTTTTGGACTAGTCCTTCCAGAATGTTCACCCAACAACACCCTTACCTATGCTGATAGAAGCATTCTATGCATTGTCAACATTTCCAGCTCTGGAGAAACTCCAATGGCCTTGCACTTGGAAGAATTAAAGAATGTGTTTTTATGTTCCTTTTGTGGATGCTGACTATGACTGATCAACAGTTAATCTAGAAGTTTTATTAACATGCTTGAAAATTGCCTTTCACTGAATCAGATTATTGGCCTGTCTTAACATTTTTTGCTTATACCATCTGCTAGGATTCTCCTAGATTTTATAATAATGAAATAAAGCAAAGCAATCACTCTCTGGGCAAACCGCACTCTCTGGGAAATTCACAAGTTAATTGGCATTTAGCCCCCAACATGCTGGGTACTCATTTTACCAACCTTGGAAAGATGGAAGGCTAAATCAACTTTGAGCCCTGGCCAGGACTGAACTCACAACCTTTTGGTTGCAGTAGAGCAGTTTGACTATGCCACCAGGGCTACAGGATTAACTAATTAATCCTAGGACAGATCAAAACTGTATCTAATCCAGCTTTCTGTTTCTGACAGTGGCCAGTCAGGTAACCACATGGCAAGGCCACAAATAGGATGTGATTGCAATACAGTATAACATTTTACCACTCATGTTCCCCAGCAACTGGGCCACCAAAATTGGTTTCCACGACATCCTGGTGGTAACATGTAGCCATTGTGCCTAGAAGCCATTTATACTCACCAATCTAAATCAAATTGTTAGTCACGCCTATCCACTGAATAAACAGCAAAATGTTAAGTCAACAATCATGTTGGCTTTATTCATTCTGGAGGATTAGCAATTGGCTATAGGCCCATCTGATTCTGAACCATGCTTAATTCTGACTCAATTTTTGAGATTCTTTCTGCTTGAATTCTGAGGAATGAATTTGGAACCATCTGCATGCCTTCTACTAGACTGCTTAGTTCATGAGCTATCACTCTTACAGTGGAAATGTTTTAGTCAATGATTTTGCGAAAACTTGAAAAAAAATTACCAACAAAAAAGGCTGTTCTATTGCTATTTTTCACCCCTCATGGCAGATACAGAAGGAAATGTACAAGTTATTACTTGAAGAGGAAAATGTCTGCCATTGAAACAGGTGAGGGGGCTCTGGGCTGAGGATAAAGATATTAGAATCCTTTTTGGGATATATAGTGCACAAAGCAAAATATTGCACAACCTCATTTTATAGAATCTGCATCACAGTGAGTTTAGATCATCTCACTTCTGGGGGACAGTGGCAGGTTTTTCACAATAAAATTGTCCTTGAATATATCACTTTTTTCTCCACAGCACTGTATGACAACTTAGTGGGGGAGAGGAGTAAAGGTTACTCAAGCTCAATGTGTGCATTCTCTGAAACACTGGCCTTACCTTTAGGGATACTAGTTATATTAGTATCTGAAATACGGATATAAGAGAGTCTCTTCATTCCTTGAAATGCTCCATTTTCTATACCTGAGCTTTTTAATGGGTTGGTGCCTAGTTCTAGGAAGAAAAAGCAAATAAAATGTACATGAGTTTTATCATTATTAATATTGACAATTATCAAATAATAAATTATTATTCTTTTGCTAATTTCTACTAACGATGGATTAACTGCATAGTATTTTGCACAAATGTTCAGATATATATTAAATTAGTGTTACGTAATAGTAGAATCTTGCTGGATTTTTTTGTACTTTTTTTGCATCCTGAGGTTTGAAACATATAGTAAACAGTCAATCCATTAAAAAACAAGACAAGCTGGAGTTTTGACTATTTTGACTAGAAATTAAATGGTTACCATAAATTTGTTACTTTTATTTCACTAAATTAGAGGGACCTTAATAGGGATTTCAAGTTAAATGAGATACTGTACTCAAGGAATGATTTGACCAGTTCCACACTCCCTGTAATGGTGCAGTTAGATTAGGGGTTCCCAAACTTTTTGTGCCATGGGCTGGTCATGTGTTTGAGTGGGCTGGTAACGTGGTTCCTCCCACTGGAAGCAGAAGTTAAACAGTCCCATGCATGTGCAAAACATTGCTGTAAATGCACCTGTGGCCGTCACAAACATGTTTATGACAGTCACGATGCATTTATGGCAGCATTTTGTTCATGTGCAGGCATGTTTAGCTTCCACTTCCGGAAGCAGCGAGGGCTGGATTATTTGGTGCTGTGGGCCATAGTTTGGGAACCCCTGAGTTAGATGGTAATTTGTCCTGCTGTTTGGTGTTCTGTGAGGGAAGACTGGTCCACTCTTTTTTTTTCCTGATGACCACATGACATAATCACTGAAGCAAACTAAATTGCCTCCAGAGTGGCCCTACCTGCCCTTTTTTAAAAAAAATCTCTGTCAGGGGCTTCTACTTTTTGAGGCAGGCAGGTGAACTCTAACTTAGTTCATTTCGAGTATGTGCAATTGCTGGATACAGAAAAAACTTGACTTTTGCAGCTGTCAAAACTGCCAAAGACTCCTTTCAGTGTCAATTTCCAGTATTTTGAAGTGGCTTAACAAATGAGCCACTTCAGGATATCAGGAAATTGAACATTTCCCCTACTTCTCTGAGGAGCAGCATGGAAAGTTTAATTTTTGTTGTTGTTGCTAAATCAACACTGTTGTGCTGAGTTACTTAGATTCAAGAATGTGGTTGCTCTGTGGTTAAGAAGCTCGCCTTGTTAGCTGGAAGATCGGCAAGTCAGCAGTTCAAAACCCAAGTACTGCATGACAGAATGAGCGCCTGTCTCTGTCCCAGTTCCTTCCAACCTAGCAATCTGAAAGCAAGAAATTGCAAGTAGATAAATAGGGACCACTTTGGTGGGAAAAGATCTTGGGGACATGAAAGGAGCCTAATTTGGGTGTCCCCTGAACAGAGTTTCTCCAGCAAAAATCCTTTCAACTCAGAAAGCACCTTTGTGTTCTTCTGACACAATTAAAAAAACCTTAGATTAAATTTTTAAAAATCCTTTGCCTTTGTATGAAGCACTGATTGAAACCCGGTCTTGTTTGACACCACACACAAGATGAAAAAATATTTTTATGTAATCTAAGTTAAAAAAGTGACCCAATGTATCTGTGACAATCTAACACAGGCAAAGAATAATAATTTCACTTCTGCAGTCCCTTCATAGGGGAGGAGGGGAAGTGTTTGACAGCAAACAGGAGGAGCTGGAAGGTTATTTTAGGACAATTTGCCATTTGACCCAGAGAATTATGTCAAATGGTGTATTATTCCTCCCCACCAACCTCAAGTGACCTTATTTAGATGGCGCCAGCCCACTCCAAAAGGGTCAGCACAGTAGTGCCAAGTGAGAAACTGGCTGCAGACACAGTTTCAATTGACACCTCCTGTAATGGCAAAGATAGATTTTTTAAGAAAAATAATCTAAATGGTTCAACATATTGACAACAGCCTAATAGAGGCAAAAAATAAAAATATTTTCACTTCCCCTGCTCCTCCACAGAGGAGCAGAGGAAGCATTTAATTTGCTGTTATTCTGAAGAGCATCCTTAACGGACTTGTTTTCAAAGTCACTTCACAATACTGGAAATTGACAGTGGAAAGAGCCTAAAAAGCTTGTGCATGGTCCATTCCCACCATTCAAATAGCTGTAATTGGGGGCCGGTCAATCCACTTTAGCAATTATGTTGTGTAGTTGTTAGGGAGAAAAAAAGTAAGCCAAAACCTCAAGAGAAAAATATGATTAGGTAAAGTTAAAGGTCACCCTTGCTCAAAAATCAGTCATATTCGACTCTAGGGTTCAGTGCTCATCTCTATTTATAGCCAAAGAGCCAGTGCTGTCTGCATCTGCAGATGTTTCCATGGACATGTGGCAGGCATGACTAAATACCGGAGTGCTAGTTGTCATGAACTTGATAGATAGATAGATAGATAAATCTTTATTGTCATTGTCCTGCACAGAACAATGAGATGGGGGGGACACTTATCAAATGTTAATGAAAAATGAAAAATGTTACTTTGTTTTAAGTTACTTTCTACTACTTCTCTGTTCGAGAAACGGAGCTGTGCAGTACAGCAAGTCTAAGTGTTTCTTAGATTGAATTACATCATCAGGAATAGTGCCTCTAATGGTCTGCAAGACACCAGAGAGAGATTCTCAAAGTTCAATGCACTTGCTTGAACTCTGAAACTCAAGTTCATTGTTCTTTTGAACTTGCAGTCATTCACCTCACTAGAAGGGGAGGGGGGAGTGAAAATTAGACCTTGGCACCTTGCCAGTTAGTACTGACCTTGAAAGATTTTGAGAAGATAACATTTTATCTCAAGATTTGATCTTAAGGACACCTCTAAATCCTTAGGAGGGAAGATGAGGGGAAAATTTAGTATAAAAAGCCCTGAATTTGTTCAGTTAGAAAGTGCTTCTTCAAAAGCAGCGAAGCTCTGTGAAGTTTGGAGACATTACTAGGAGAGGATCAGAAGATGGGACTTAGAATCTGCGTGTTTTATTCTTTTAAGTGTGCGAACTTAGGTTTGAATAAAGTTAAGGACCCAGGAATGGGATCTTTTATTTTAAAAGTATTTTATTAGTTTAGTAGTTTAGCTGTTGCTATGCTTTTCATTTGGATTCTTCAATGGATTCTGTTTTGCTTTTTAATGCAACAATAAAAGGACGATGAAGCCAGGCTTGGTTTCTCTTCCATGAAAAGATAAGTAGACATTTTGTTTTGTGAACTGGATTGTTAGTTCAAGCGTCGAGATAATTTCGCTACCAAAGTTGAAGAAAGGTGCAATACTCCCATTGCATTTCCTTGGAGTTTGCCCAGGAAGAGGGGAGATCAAGTCAAGGAGCAGCTTGGACTGGAGATACAATTCTCAGGGCATCAAAGGAAGGATTTTTGTGGGAGTTAGTTCCCAGCCCGGCAGTCTGAGGAGAATGTGGATGCAAGGCCTAGCCATCCAATTCTAGGCAGCACTTGGTTTCTCACCCCCTCCGCCTGTCTGCATTCCACTTGGGCCCTGACCGGAGATCCTGATTCAGAATGTGGGGTTGGTGACACTAGTTACCTTTCCACTAAAGTGGTACAGTACCTATTTATCTACTTGCAATTTCTTGCTTTCAAACTGCTAGGTTGGCAGGAGAAAATATGATTATCTGAAAATATAAGGACCCATCAGCTTCAGTACATAAGCACTTCAGTATTTTATGACCTCTGATTGAACCATGCACCCAATTATACTCCATTGCTTTTTCACACACAACCCCTCATTGCTGCATCATCCCTAGGGAGTGTTTACACCACGAGTCCAATTAAACAGTCTTCCCTCTTTTGGATTTTGTCAAATTCCACTTATATATTTCTTTCAATGTCTTCTTTTTACAAACATTATTCATGAAAAGTGGTGCTTACCTACAACAATCAGATTAGTCAGTCCACTAAAGATCACTTTTCTTAGCTTAGTGATTTCATTTTCATGTGCTCGAAGCTCTTGTAAGCTTTGGGGCATGTTTTCTGGAAGTTCCTTTAAGTTGTTCTTAGAAAGATAAAGTCTCTCCAGTTTCTTCAAAGGAGCAAAAGCTCCTGGGCTGATCTTGCTGATTTTATTGTTAACCAGGATCAATGCCTATAAGGCAGGAAATAATAAAATAAAAGAATATGTTAAGGTCACATGGACATTCTATTAGTGGGATGATATAAACATCCATGGAAGATTAATTCTTTATGGGTTGGTCTGTATTTTGCCTTATTATGCTAAAATAACCACAGCTTATTAGCATCAGGAAAAAAATTCTGCCTCTGATGTTTTTAAAAAATTCTGGTTTTAGCAAAATGTGCAAACCATAATTTGCATAAATTTCCTGTTTCTGCATAAAACACCAGTCATCTCTTTGGTGCAGATAAGCATAGAAAGCATTACAAGATGGACTGATGGATCATGAAGACACAAACAACTCATCAAAATGCTCCAGTTTTTCTAATGTGATATTGCAGTAATGATCAGATACTCCAGTACGGTGCATTGTATAGAAATATGCAAACACTTGCTAAAATATGCAGATTTTCTCCAATGTCAACAACAACAAAATGGTTAGCAGCTCATATGAACTACATTTTTGCTTTTCATCAGATTTGATGAGGTATCAAGGAAAGGTCAGGAAACAAAATAATGGGGTTCTTTAAATTTTAGATTAAGTGCATACTATCCATGCTATCACAAGTGCTCATCTTAGATAGATTCAGAACTATTACAAAGTAGATCTCTTGCCAAGCAAAAAACTCCTCAAAGAAACCCATATTCTAACACAATTGATTTATGCATAGAAACCAGAAAAGTCAATCCCAAACCACAGGGAAAACAGGGCTCTCCCCAGATATCATGTCTGCTTTTGTTTAGCCATAGATATGTTTTCTATATCAGGTCTGAGTCCTAATATCAGAAATGTATACATGCAGGAGCAAAGTGTTTCCCTTTCATCACTACTTATTTACCGTATTTTCCGGCGTATAAGATGACTGGGCGTATAAGACGACCCCCAACTTTTCCAGTTAAAATATAGAGTTTTGAATATACTTGTCAGCTGCAGTTAAGTACCTGTCCTATAAGACAGCCCCCGACTTTGGCACAGATTTTTCAGGGTTAAAAAGTAGTCTTATACGCCAGAAAATAGAGTATTTGATTTTTATCCTGCCTTTCTTAATCTGTTTTATTGCACTGCCATTTTCACTGTCATACATAATCACATTTATTATTTGGCCATTAGAAAGAAGATCAAGGATACATGACAAGACTCTCATGTAGATTTTCAACCTGGCTTTTTGTTTTTATTATTAATTATTTAGTGTTTTTAGCACACTGTAAAGTCAAAGAACATCCCTTCTCCATTAAAAAAATCACTGTATGGAAAGAGCTCTGTTCTCAAGTTCATTACACCCTTCCGGTTCTCTAACTCCAGCAAAGCTCCACATCTGTCTAACTTTCTCTCCCGCAGCAGATGTTCCATTTGTAGTAAGAGCTCAGGAAATGGTTCTCACTTAATCTGTTGCAGATCCATTCCCACTGCACAACACACACCCTTCTTTCTAATTGCACAGCCTAGTTGAATTCTTCCAAAAGAAACATTCCTCAGGTGTGAGTTGCTTGACATGAACTTTAGTTGCCATTTTATTCTCCCCGGTGGCTAAGGAAAGGAAGTTGGTAGCATTAGTCATTCATCTGTGAGAAGTGAAAACTAATAGGGAAATCCACAACTGAACTTAAAAAAGAAAAGAAGGGTATTGTAATAATTCTGTACTATTTCTTTCAGAGACACCCATTATTTCTGTATTTAGATAAACACCCAACCAAACAGCTCATCTCATGGAAATGTCTTCCATCTATCTCTCATACACACCTCACTTTGCAGGCGCACCCCCCCAATAACGGACACAGACAACATTGAAAGTGGATAACAGCATAGGGCCACATTTATTGATTCAATGCCCTAGTCCGAATTATAAATTTGTATTGGTAAAACGACCAATCATAATTCCTAAGGCAAGCAGGCCGAAGTAACACTGGTAAGGTACCACCCCAAAATTGCCAACGGCAATTGGTTACAATGTATCGATTTGTATCAATTTGTTTGTTGACAACAAACAAATTATTGACCGTAGTCAATAACTAACTCATGACCCCACCCTCTGACGCGTATCCGTGAAATCACAGGGGTGATGCATGCTGGTTAGCAATCGTCATCACCCCATCGCCTGGTTCGTCGTTGACCGGACAACGTTTAACTAATTTATTCCTGTCTAGTGTTGTCCAGTCAATTGCGAACCTGCCGGATACTTGTGGGTCATACTGTTTACCTTACCAGTGCTACCCGCCAATGTGACCAAAGTCAACAGTAGGAACACAGAAAGACCCCTATATCAAACCATAGCAACAGTGTGGGATGGGCAAAAAAGCCAGGACCCGGAAGCCAATATGGGTCCCAACCAAAAATTCCCACCCGGCCCCGAAGCGACCATAATATCACACTGTTAACTAGGGAGGGGGTGGAGGGGAAAAAACTTCTCCGCTCCGTCGCTGAGGTAAAATGGCAGCTCGGCTGCCTCGTGGCCACCCCTTTTATAAGGGAGCTGGCCACGCCCCTAACTACCCGGATTCTCTGTCCTGTGGGGGGGGCCCGCAAAGGGCGCGGCGGCCATTTTGGCGCCACGCTTGCATTGCAGGCGCACCCCCCCAATAACGGACACAGACAACATTGAAAGTGGATAACAGCATAGGGCCACATTTATTGATTCAATGCCCTAGTCCGAATTATAAATTTGTATTGGTAAAACGACCAATCATAATTCCTAAGGCAAGCAGGCCGAAGTAACACTGGTAAGGTACCACCCCAAAATTGCCAACGGCAATTGGTTACAATGTATCGATTTGTATCAATTTGTTTGTTGACAACAAACAAATTATTGACCGTAGTCAATAACTAACTCATGACCCCACCCTCTGACGCGTATCCGTGAAATCACAGGGGTGATGCATGCTGGTTAGCAATCGTCATCACCCCATCGCCTGGTTCGTCGTTGACCGGACAACGTTTAACTAATTTATTCCTGTCTAGTGTTGTCCAGTCAATTGCGAACCTGCCGGATACTTGTGGGTCATACTGTTTACCTTACCAGTGCTACCCGCCACACGGAGGGGCTTCAAAGAAGACCTGACGCCCCCCCCCCCAGACCGTCAGCTCGGTCAACAGGCCTGCTCGCCAATCGCCCAACAGGAGGTCCATACCTCCTCGCGACAGATGGACCCCATCCCCTGCGTACAAGTCATAATTTTGTAGACTAATATCGGGGTGATGACTGACCCGTCCCCAAGCCCTGGTGGTAAGAAAACGCGCCACCGCCTTATTGACCGCGCACCTAGCGCGGTCAAGGGCCAGGAGGTTAACGCCCCCTCTGTAAGAATGGCACGGGACAATGTCCGACCAAACCAGGGTTGTGGCAGGCCAGACATAATGCAAGTAGGCGAGTTCCTCGCAAATCGCATGCTTGAGCGACAAGCCGGTGACCTGGCCCAAATCATTGCCCCCCAGGCGTATGATTAGAATGTCAGGCGGGTCAGCACCCAGGCCAGAAAAAAGGAAAGGCCGCAGCTCCCGCCATAACATCCCAGGCTTACCATGCCCTGCGAGACTGGCGTGGTCACCCAGTCCCAGTCGAGGTCCACTCTGTCGCCGCAGCGTAACGCGCTGCCCTGCGCACATAGCTGTGGCCCACCAGCCATACTGTCACCGGTGTAATACGACACCCAGGGTCTGTAAGAAAATTGAGAAAAAAGGCGGTAAGGTGACTGGATTGGTACTCATGGCGGGAGTGGGCGCACATAAAACTGAAAACATTGCGAGCCCCACCTCCCCATGCTGCGTATGTCAGCCCCAGAGTACCCAAAAGCAGCTGCTGTAGAGGCTGCACCAATCCGGAACGAATGTGTGCCATAACGGGCACCTGGTAGGCCCACCCTGGTGAGGGCTCTGGCTGTCACCTTCCAAAACTGAAATTTAGTAAGGGGAGACCCATCTTGGTGACAGAAAAACGGGCCGTGGTGCATGCCACGCAGTGCCAGGAATTCCTGTAGGGCACCAACCGGACAGATGTCTGCCAAAGAACAACGTAGCAGTCTTACACCACTGCCTACGCCATGCTGATCTGTTTTAGAGGAGCGTATCCTCAACTGGGCCCAGTCTTTGGCTACGTAGACATCTTCGAGTTCCAGTGCCCTACCACTTGCATCCGCCTTAGACAGCATCACGAGTTCGCTGACGCGGAGCGCTCCAAAAAGGCCACCGTTGTAGCCGCATGAAGTGGGCTGCCTCATTTCCAAAACAGAGGCCAGGCCAGCCCCGGGCCAATTGGGTGAAAACCCTGGGGAAATCTTGCATCCGCCTTACTCAGCATCTCAAGCTCGCCGATGCGGAGGGCTCCAAAAAGGCCACCGTTGTAGCCGCATGAAGTGGGCTGCCTCATTTATCAAAACTGAGGCCAGGCCAGCCCCGGGCCAATTGGGTAAAACCCTGGTAAAATCTTGCATCCGCCTTATTCAGCATCTCAAGCTCGCTGATGCGGAGCGCCTCCAAAAAGGCCACCGTAGTAGCCGCAGGAAATGGGCTGCCTCATTTATCAAAACAGAGGCCAGGCCAGCCCCGGGCCACTTGGGTAAAAAACCCCTGGGTAAATGGGGTGGCGGTCGCCCGGGAAACGCCCGCGCACGCGCACCCACCCCTCCAAACATGTCTCACCCGGAAGTCATTGGTGCTGTCACACAACCTCCCACTTTGGCCATAAAGCCAACCCGACAGCTGAGATGCTATGGTGCGTGGTGCAAGGCCCTGGGCATACAGGTAAACCATGAACCGCAGAACATGGGTTACTGGGCTCGGCCAGGTTCCTGGCAATCGAAATCGGGTACATAATACTCTGAAGGAACTAAATGCGTGGTGATACGCCTTACTATGCATGGCGCTATTGACAGGCTAATCGCCCGGTTCACCTCTACTTGCCAACATTCCATCTCTCGTCCGGGAGTGGCGAGGGAAATTCCTCCGCATCCGGGGGCCGAGGCATGGAACCGGGAGATCTGCAGGTAGGACAAAGCAGCAGTAATATCATTATCAACCCTTGGGACATGCCTGGCCCTGAAGGGAACGTTGAGGCGCAGGTTGCATAACACAAACCAGCTCCATGACCCCGGGCGATTTGGAAATCTGTGGAGTGACGATGCGGACAACAGCCGCGTTGCCATGCCAAAATTGCACAACCGAGTTGGCCCACTCCTTGCCCCATAGCATCAAAGCACCCAGGGTAGGTAAACATTCCAGATACGTGAGACCCTGCAGGCGACCCTTGCCTGCCCAGGATGGTGGCCACCCACCATAGGCCCACTTCCAATGGAAGTACATCCATAAACCCAGGAATCCTAAGGTATCGGACTGCATCTGAAAGCAAGGGGGAGCCAGGAGATCAGACCCCAAAATGACACCCCGTTGAACTGCCTCTGGACCTATGGCCAGACAAGCACGTCTGCCCCGATACCCCGGGTAAATCTGAGCCTGTGGTGGGGCCTGGATAATTTCGCCATGGCGTCGCACCAGCGCAGAGCAAATGCCCTGCCCGGTGCGACGACCCTGCCAGCAACGCTGGGGTGACCATGTAGCACCAGAAGTTCCCTCAGTGATGCCACGCGCTTGGCCAGCAAGACCAAGACAAGGGCCACTAGCCTTGACACCTTATCCCGCTGCAACCTAGAATCCTGCGCTACCGTGTAACTCTCCACCCCAGGAATACTAGCTGTGGAGATGGGCCCTCGGTCTTTTCGGGCGCTAAAGGGACACCAAGTTCCTCCATTAGCGTCTGAAATGTGTTGAGGAGACGTGTATACGTGTCCCAGCCCCGTTCAGCCCCGAATAAAACCATCCAGGGAATGGGCTACAGACCGGGACCCTGACCTGCGGACAAAAGCCCACTCTAGGAAAGTGGTGAAACGCTCGAATACCGAGCCCCCATGGACTAGCCAAAAGGCATGGCATCATTGAAATAATATGCTCCCCAGGACGGGGGTGCAGGGACAGGTCCAACGACCCTGCCCGCATAGACCCTCTTGTGAAAGCTGGCAGCAGCCACCTCCTCCCTCCCCCTAAGGGATAAAAGACTGGGGGCATCCTGAGGGGACCTATTACCCATGAAAGGGATCCGGAACCCCTGCCTAGAACCCTGAAGGAGATAACCCGCATCCTCTCCCTTCGGGTACAATGTGAGCCAACTCTCCAACACGTCCACCTTAATTGGGGAGGGAGCCCTTCGGTGGACTAGATCCATCTGCGGCAGTCTTGCCAGCCCCCTGTCTGCCCCACCCTCTGCCCCGCATCCCTCTAGGCCTGGGACAGGCAGAGGCCGCGTGGGGGCCAACACAGGTGGGACACTCCTGTCTGTATTTGCAATTCTTCCCATTGCAGGAGCCATTGTCCGAGAAGGTCCAGCACAGCAGGCGGGCTGTAACCCCCTGCCCCGCCACTTGGCGGGGTGCCTGCGCTGGAGCAGCTCGCTGGACCGCAATTCCACAATGATACATCTCCCTAGGCGCAGTGCGCGTGGGGTCATGTACAGAAGCCGCAGCTTCTGACAGGGCTCATCCCACTTCATCTCCGGGTGTAGGGGCACTCTTGTACGGAATTCTGTTTTTCCATAAGCCAACCACGACGTGCGTGGTGGCTAGCCAATCATCGGGAAGGCCGTTGTCGGTACAAAATGTAGACCAGGCATGCGCAGCGGGACCTGGATAGCCCATGCAGTGCCACATACTGCCCCGGGGCAGAAATCCCACCCCCAGGGTCGTGCCATAATGCAACCAAGGGCACTGGGATAGAATGACAAGTGATGCCCCACTAGCCTCTAATTGGCAAGGCGAAGAGCACTGAACCACCCCGCTGAAAGTGGACTGAGATGTGGGCGTATTCAACTTGACCCCATACTCACTAGTTGCACCCCCGTGAGCCGCCCCCACTGGGGGTTCCGGCACACCGTGGGCGTCGGAGCTCGCGACCGAAATCGAGCTCTAGGACGACCTCCAACGCATTCCAATCGCTGTACCGGACAAACAGGGAGCTGCGAGGCAGCGGCAGGCACAGGCTGGACTGTCTCCATAAGCCCGACCCAGCCGGCCGCCTGTTACAGAGTGACAGCGGTGGAAGTAGCCGGCGGACAGGAGGGCCCGGTAGATCGGAAAAGGACCCCCCACCCACTGGATTGCTAAGGATGCCTCCAGTACAGCCAAACGTGCCAACCAGGCACCCCCAGCCACAGTAAACCCCCAGTAGGTGGGCCAGGCGGGCCGGACGGCCCGACGGGAAGTGTGCCAGAGGCCCTGAATTCAGAGCCTGTGCCCGAATAAGCCATGCCCCAAAATTCCAGCCCCTAATTGGCAAAAACATGCTGTGAGGCAGCACCAGGCCCTCCCCCCAATTGTCCCGGCCCCTGGCGGGCCGCCGTGGGCCGAGGGCCGCATCCCCCGCAGGGCCGGCCTGGGGTTGAAAACGGCACGGCACGGGAGCTCATCCTGTCCTGCATGCGCAGAAATTGAAACACTGACCTTAAACAACCCAGTCAGCTTCTGTAGCACTGGATACACTGCAGTCCTACTTAAAGTTTGGGCACCCCTAAGTTGGAAAAATTAGTGAGCGACGGAGCAAACTTCTCTGCTCCCCCGCGCTCTGAAGGCAATAGGCTGGAAAGCCGAAAGGAAGCCTCGAACAAAGGCTGTCAACTCAAGCCTCTTGCAAAGAGGCAGAAGGGAATAAAGCGACGGAAAAAACTCCTCCTCACCGTCGCCTTATTTGTACACTCACCAGCCATTCAAGGAGTATAGAGCAACACGATCCCTATCCAGGGCTCAGCACCCACTGACTGGAAAGCCGGAGCACGAGAGCATTTGCAGTGCTCAGGAATCAAACTCCGACCCTCCAGGCAGCGAGTTCAGGATCTTAATCCCCTGAGCCACAGGGGTCCGACAGAGCGACGGGGGAAAAAACTTCTCCGCTCCGTCGCTGAGGTAAAATGGCAGCTCGGCTGCCTCGTGGCCACCCCTTTTATAAGGGAGCTGGCCACGCCCCTAACTACCCGGATTCTCTGTCCTGTGGGGGGGGGGGCCGCAAAGGGCGCGGCGGCCATTTTGGCGCCGCGCTTGCATTCTTCATTGACAGTGTGTCAACAAAAGGGACGCATAATGTCTTCTTCTATGATGTCAAGCTGAAATAAAGCTTGGACCCAGATCCATTGGCCAAGAAATATTGTGGCACATGACAGACTATACAACAGCTAGTCTTTAAGGCAGGGGTGCACAAACCTTTAGAGCCACGGGCCGGTCACATGGTTCTTTCCACCAGAAGCGGAAGTAAAACACACCTTGTAATCTGTTTTGCAACAGATAGATTTTGCAGCAGGATGAGAAGGACTTTTAGGCTGCCATTTACTCGGCTTAAAACAGGGGTGCCCAAACTACAGTCCATGGGCCAGATCTGGCCCCCATAGCAATTCATCCAGGCCACTTCTAGGAGCAACTAGGTTGGCACAGGCCAAATGAATTGGCATTTGGGGCTACATCTGGCCCATGGGCACCTCCAGTTTAAGGTGTCACAATGCATTTTGTTTTTGTTTTTTTGCTTGTTTTTAACTTAACTTTTATTTTGTTTTTAGCTTGTTTCACTAAATTTAAGAGGTTGAATATAGGTATATTAAAAATAAGCTTTAAGATTTTTGGATAGCAATACTTTTTAGGACCAATTTTTTATTATTTTTATTAATATAGCACAGCTGTAGACAACTTTTGCTCACTAAATATATCATCTTGTTGCAAGGATGGGGAAAAACCCAGATGGCTCATCTCTCTGTTTTGATTTTCAGCCATTCTAAATGCTTTTGTAATTACACTTATGTCAACTATCTTTTCAACTAGGAAGAGTAAAAACAGAACATTTACAGAAATCAGAAAATGTATAAACAGCTGCAGGGAGCGAAATCGTTGAAAGAAAGCAAAGGCAAAAGGGTGAAACTATTACTGTGAATAGTTTGTGTTGTGTATTTTCTGCCCAATGTATTTAATTTCCTGTTCATCATCAGTAAAACAGGATGTATGCTTTGCAGATGGCTCCACTATGTATATAATAGTAGTGCATGGTTACAGGTTTGTATACTAGCCAGGAGTGGCCAAATTCGTGAGGAGGTCATTTCCAATTTAACAATACTAGCAAGAAGTTTCTCTTTATTCACCAAAAATAAATAAATGTCCATTTAGAAGCTATGCAAATAGTTCTGGACAACTAGAAGGCTATTGTATCTATTTTAGACTCTGTTGTTAGTCATTTGGACCATTTTAAAGAAAAGTTATTCTTTTTTTGTTTTATTTTGTCTTATATTATTTTGGGATGTATTTGTTTGGTTGGTCTGTTTTGATTTCTTGTATATTTTGTTGTGTTATTTAATATTTGTATGCACACCACCCAGAGTGGGAAATTTCCCAAATGGGCAATATAAAAATGTAATAAATATAAATGATTAAAATCATTAAATAAATCAGTTAAATAAGTAAATAAATGCTTGCTGGAAATTAAAGATAGGAAGAAGCTTCCTAATTAGCAAAGAAGAAAGTAAAGCTTCTATAAATCTAGTAGCTGCTTTTGCTATTATTGCTGCTATCACAGATAGTTCTGTCAAGAATGGTTACATTTTGCTACAATAACTATTGAACTCTCCTCCATGCTAACCAAAGCCATTGCTTTCAAATGGGCCACCATCTCACTGCAATTTGCTAAGGACTCCCTTTGTAAATGCAAACAGTGGATAATGTCCAAAAGGTTCAGGCATTTTCTAAGGAGAGGTATGTTTGTGACAGAGACAAAATGACAGAACATTAGTCACTTTTTGCTTTTGATGGTCTTCAATGCATCCAGTGCATTTTCAGCTGGAGGCTGCTCTGAAAACATGATGGTCCCCAAGACTGGGTAGCATTATGCTCCCTGACACTGTGTAAACAAAAAAGACTTTTAACTTATTCATTGTGACATTCATGTTTGTGATAGGATTGCCATAATTCTCTCCCGCCAAACCAGGACAGCCACATGACATCACTGCATTCTTCAAACTGTGCATGTGTTGGATGGGGCTGTCAGGGAGACTGCGGCTTTAAGACCCCGCTGATTCCCCGTCCGGGGCAGACAGCCTTTGTCAGTTTAAAATCAACTGTAGTCAAGAGGTTTTTCCCCGTGTGATTCTTCTTGCAAAAGTCTATTCTTGATGGTTCTATTTTTATGAATAAAATTTCTTTGGCCACTCTTGAAACCACCCTTCCTCCCCCTGAGGTCACCCCACCCCACCCTCCTCTACACACACACCCCACTAAGGAATACCAACCCTATGCAATTAACCCTTTGTGGTCACGTAAAGAAAGCATCCTCCGTCCCAGTGTATGGTGGAGGTTTGTCTTCTTAGATATGGCTATTTCTTGCTCCCTCCCGGCTTTCGAGGAAAAGGGCTGAGGATGACTCCTTGTCCCCAAAACTTCAAGGTGAGCCAAGGGATTTTTGCAAAGAGTTATTTCACTGTCTCCATGCCTTTGTTATCTCGCTTGCAAGTGTCTCCCCTCCCTGGCGGGCTTCTCAGGGTGCTGTTTTGTCTTTGCCGCTTTCAAGTAGGATAATTGAAAGAAAGGCAGAGAGGCAGTGAATTAACTCTTTGCAAAAATCACTTGGTGAGGGGTGATCTTGCTTCCTTTGTTCAAATTTAAAAATCTGGGACTTTTACATGTTTTTTCTTGAACCGGCCTGGACAGCTTGAATCCAGGAAAATCCTGGAAAACTGGGACATATGACAACCCTAGTTTGTGAGCATGTATGTTATTCAGTTGTACAGAGAAGCACTGATTTCTCAAGTAACTGCATGTACCTTGGATTTCCTGTGTCTGCAGAGAGTTGGGCTCAATGACCCTTTGGGTCTCTTTCAGTTCTACAATTCAATTGCATGATTTGCTTCCAGGTTTTCTTGGCACAGGCTAGAGAGAGTAGATCTATCCCTAGATATTTAACATACAGTACTTTCAGCTGCAGCTGTTCGACACAAAGGTTACATAAACAATAGGGTATTTCACCCCTCTGTATTTTCAGAAAGTTTGTCTGACATACACACCATCATTCAGTTCCATTTAGGGTAGCAGGTGGCTATCTGGTAATATAGCAATACCTATAGTTGCTGACAAGTGAGGTTTTGACACAGTTCTTAATACCCCAGCTTTGGAATACTGTAGTAGCAACAGTTCAACTTCACCGGAGGGGCTCTCTAATGGTGCCATCAGTTAGGGGTGCACATCTATCCAGCACCCGAAGGAGGGCCTTCTCCGTGTCCGCACCAACTCTCTGGAACCTCCTGCCAACAGATCTAAGACTTCAAAGAGAATTGCTGCCCTTCAGGAAAGGATTGAAGACCTGGCTGGCAGGGCAGGTGTGGGGCCCGAATGGGAACACGGTCCCCGCCTGCTGGCTTATGTAAACCATTAAGAACTCTCTCTTCTTTTTATAGTGGGTGGGATGGGTGGGTGGGATATGGGTCTTTTAAAGTGGGTGGGATATGGGTCTTTTAAAGTGTTTTTATGTGTTTTTAAAACTTGTTGTAATGCCACCCTGAGTCGGGTTCTGCCTGAGTGGGCGAAATATATAAATATGACTATTAAATTAAATTAAATCTGTTCAACATAAACATTGCAGTTTCATTTGGGCTTCCTGGAAGAAAAATATCTGAAGGCAGTGTTTGAGTCCTAAGACTTCCAGTCCATCAGGCTGCAGCTGTTTGGGTCTTTCTCTAAATCAGGGGTTCCCAATCTTTTCAAGCCCGTGTCCGAGTCCCGCTCTCTCAGTCAGCTTTGAGGGCTGGATGGCCATTTTGCACTGCCTGCATGATGGGGGTGGCCATTTTCTTCCAACAGCTTCAAAGGGGATGGCCATTTTGTTTCTTGAATGCCCTTTGAGGGGTGGGGGCCACACAAAATGGTGCCATGGGCCAAATCCATCCTGCGGGTCTTAGGTTGGGAACTCCTACTCTAAACAGTGGAAGAATCAGGCTTCTGGAGTAAAATTACTTTCCTCTTTCTAAATTAATGCTATGCTAGTAACTATTGAAGAGGAAGCAGTGTTCACTACCCATTCTCTCCCTTCACGCTCAGCAATGTACGGGCAACATTGTTGCTGCTAGAGTATGTAACGACCACTCATGCCAGCACAAAAGGAAAAGAGAAGGCAATCAGATAAGCAGAAATGGTGGCTGCACACAACAACCTCCATTCACCCTCCTGTTGCCACAGACAAATGTGTGCTATACAGTTCAACGAGGATGAGGCAGACCCAGAGAAGGTGGAGAAATTACATCAAAGACATATTACAACAACACCAAATAACGCCTGTGAAGGTCACTAGGAGTGCCAGAACAAGAATCTTGTATCTCTCTTGACACCAGAAGGAAGAGGAGGAGGTTGTGGTTCCATAACTCCACAAATATCCAGTCTGATGTTACCAGTTTGTCCCATCTTCTCTTTCATCCTGAGATAGCACTCCATTGGCTAGATAAAACTAAATCTGAGTCATAGAAAGCACACTTTCATGTTTATTGTTTACATAGAAAATCCCTGACACATAGTTAATTGTGTCTTGCTTCATATCACTTCTAAAATGAATTTCAGTCTACAAGTTCTGCACAGTACATACATGTAATACTATACATATCTCAGCACCCTTTGGATGACGTAATTTAGAGCCTGTTCAGACTGACTGTTTTATTGTGGACTGGTGTGATGTAAATAGGGTCATTTGAGTGACCAGCAAAGATATGCCATTTAGCAGGATATCCATGTCCAAATGGCATATTGACTTCAAACAACCTTCCTTCTGCTTTCAAGTGTCAGTTGGACAATTTTTCTTCAACATCTTCAACTGGAAGGGTGGAAGGGAAAGAAGCCCTTAACAAAGGTGTGAAGGAACACCTTCTTTATTGCACAACTGTCATGAGAGGAACCATTTTGGGAGGAAGCTCCTTCTCAAAGGGAGTAGAAAAAGGAAGGGGGAGGCAATCAAGAGAGAGAGGAGGGGAAAAATACAGAGGCAAGATAAGTTGGATGGATGTTACACACCTGTCTATTTACTTGATCCTTACTCTAAAAGACAATGTGATACCCAGGTAACTCTTAACCTCTGAACTGGTATTGTGCCAACTATAAAGAATCCAAATTAGCTGAAAGAAAGAATTTAGCTTTCCACAGATGCCTAGTCTTCCAAATTTATTCTTTAAAAAGATCTTTTAAAATAGTGGAGTTGATATTTATGACGAACCTAAGAGACAATGCATCAATGTTCCATGGGAAACATTCAGGAAAAAATGAGCAAGAGGATGGGCCTAGAACAGTTTAGCATTTCACCAGAACTTACATGAAGATTCTTTAAATTCTTGAAATCTCCATCCTTTATTTCAGTTATTTTATTGTTTTGTAGGTCTAGAAGAGTAGTATCCGAGGGAAGATCCTTTGGAACTTTAGTCAGACCTTAATGGGAAGACAAAAATATACATTTAATAAAAAGAAGAAAAGGGCCTAGTCAAGAATTATCCTTACTTGTTTGTTTGCTGTTAAGAAAACAATTAATTTCTAAGCTTCCTTATATAAAATTACAAAGATTCATAAAAGGAACTGGAATTGGTTCATCGAATTCAAAATCCTCTCAGACAGGAATGAAAATCTCCAGGTCTCTTAAACAGCTTAACACGACCACTTCTGAACCTCTCTACTAGCTGTCTCACTGGCAGGAAAATAGTTTTGTGACATACACGCCCCCTTGACTAGTTGCTAAAGATGATGCTTATAACTAGCTTTTAAACTAGCTTTTAAAGGGACAAATTTTAAATTGTGTTTTCAACTGTTTCAGAATCTGACTACCTATTTGGTCCACTGGAGGAACAGGCTGGTTTGCTCTTGAAGATAGCAATCAGACAATGCCTTTGTTAGAGGAACCAGTCTGCCCTGAAAGTAGTCCTTTCTGGGCTCCTGTCAGAGGCTTCTACTTTTTGTGTGTATGTGAGGGTAGGATCACTCTGGTCTGAATCAGTTCCAGCACATGGGATCACTGATACTGATCCAAAGCAAGCCTTCCAGTTTGAATTTGTCAATATTGTAAAGTGGCTTAATGAGCAACTCACTTCAGAATAGTAGCAAATTAATCATTCCCTCTGCTCCTCAGCAGGACGACAGGGGAAGTGAATTTTTTAACATGGTATAATAGAACATTGCTGATGTGCTGCATCTGTTATTTAAAAAAAAAATTAAAAACCAGACTTTCATCCAAGCCAAAAATGACTGGAAATACATTGTACCATGAAGTGTAAAAATACAACAAGTTGGCCACTACTGTATCTATTAAGTTCAACCCTGCTGATCAATCAGTAAAACAAAAATGTCTAAAAAAAATATCTTGATTTCTACAACATTCCAAAATATTTAGTACGAAGGTACAGTAGAACCCCGAATAACGAAAAAGCTCCATTCCACAGAGCTCTTTGCTATGCATTTTTTCTATTATGAAGATCAAATGGGCGATACCCCACATAACGAAAAGAAAATGTTTGTTATATGGGGTTTTTGTTAACTGGTGTATACCCTGCTTAACGAAAACCCCGTATAACAGATTTTTTCCCGTTATGTGGGGTATTGCAATTGCCGCACAAATGCTTTGTTGTATGAAATTTTCATTATATGAAGCATTTGTTATGTGGGGTTCCACTGTACCTTCATTGGACTATCTCAAGAGTTTCTGAAATGCACAGACATTTTTATTGGGCATAATGTTACAAACAGTAGCAAATTAGGAGAGATACAGTATGAAGAGGCTGAGAGTGAGATCTCTATAGGTAAAGGTCGCCCTTGCTCAAAAGCCAGTCATATCTGACTCTAGGGTTCAGTGCTCATCTCTATTTACAGCCAAAGAGCCAGTGCTGTCTGCATTTGCAGATGTTTCCATGGACTTGTGGCAGGCATGACTAGACATCGGAGTGCATGGAACACTGAGATCTCTATAGAAGAGTGGGGGGGGGGAGACATATGGGGATAACGTTGCAGTCATTTACATTAAACTTTACAAGGCAATGCAATGGGTTAATATAGTTTTTGGAATTGCCCCAGGACTTCTGGAAGGAAAAAACAAACAAACAATTCCATTAGTGACCCTTATGTAGTTCCTTTGACTTTAGCAATATTCCTGAACAATGGATTCTGTAAACCACAGAAGGATTTTTTTCTATTGTAGTTTGAATGCCATCTATTATAGGATTGTCCAAGCAGCAGGAAACCAACCCTACTCCCATTTCCCCCATTCTATTGATATAATCTGTCTCAGTTCATTTTTCCATTTTCTACTTTCAAACAAGTGTTTTTATACAATATTGAGTTTTAAAAGCAGCAAATCATATCTCAAATCTTCTGTGTTCTAATTATGGTCCGTTAGACCCTAAGCTATAATTCTGTATGACAGTCAGGGGCCTGTCTTGGAAACTTTTCAAATACTGGTTCTGCTGACTTCAGCACATAAGTGCTTGAAGATAGGCCATGTTTGGATTCTGTTTCTTGTTGTTCATCTGAAGAGAGTAAATTGTATATAATCAGTGTAGAAAGACCAAAAACATGCCTTGTTTGATTTGTATCTTTCTTCCCCTAAAGTAAACAGCTAAATTATCGGTGATTGTAATAAGTGAAACATCAGAGTATAATTAAAGAAAATCACTAGCATGAATTTAAA
Source organism: Bradypodion pumilum (assembly GCA_035047305.1). Taxonomy (NCBI): domain Eukaryota; kingdom Metazoa; phylum Chordata; class Lepidosauria; order Squamata; family Chamaeleonidae; genus Bradypodion; species Bradypodion pumilum. Next base: position 54,932,172 of record JAWDJD010000005.1, on the reverse strand, counting down.
GTTCAGACTTTTCTGCAAATCAGTGCCTCATATTCATCCTCATTTAAAATATTCAATGGGTTGGATTTATAACAGTGGAGGAATTTGTAAATGAAACTACACAATCAAATTCCACATTCACTTCTATTTGAAACTGAAACAATTGGGAGGCTATTTTTGAAAGAATCCTTCTTTTAGCTGTACCATAAAAATCCAAAGAACGTCAGACAATTTGTTTAAAATTACTTGTGAGACCATTTTCATTGCGATATGTAGCTTAGGTGAACCAGCTGAATGTAAAAGATTTAAATAACCCCAACTAGTTTCACCCACAGTTACTTCTTTCCTATAACTGAGGACACATTCAAGCATTCTAAAACTTGAATTAAGGTTAAATACATGAGGAGGGCAATTGAATTCTACCTGGTGACTTCTATGAGTCACTGGGATGAATTTTCTATTACACCCTAGCTTTGATGCTGGGAAAGATCAAAGGCAAAAGGAAAAGGGGGCAGCAGAGGATGAGATGGCTAGATGGAATTGTTAACACAATGGGCATAGAGCTGAGTGGGCTGTGGAGGATGGTGGAGGATGGGGTATCTGGCATGCAGTGGTCCATGGGGTCGCAAAGGGTCAGACTCAACTGTGTGACTGAAAAAATAATAATTTATCCAGCCTCCTCAACAAGTTACATTTAAAAAGAAGTGGCTGGAACCATTCCTGGCTTTGAAAAAAGGCCCCCAAACCCATAGGACTCAAACAGCTCTGGGAGATTATGTTAGCATGAAAAAATTGCTCCTTAGAGGTTGTGAGTGGTTTTTAAGTACGTACAGTGATACCTCATACAACATCCAAACTTGGTTCCACAAGTTTGGACTTTATACGGATTTGGACTTTGTATGAGGCATGCAAAATCCTTGCTGCGATGCCTCATACAACGTCCAAATCCTTGCTGTGATGCCTCATACAACATCATTTCCATAGAGATACATTGTACTGTAACAGCACAGACTTCAGGGCAAAGTCAAGGAAACAGACAGGAAACTGACAGAACTTTAAGAAATCATTGTCTAAAGGTTAAATACATTACAAAAATATGTCAAACAACCCTGATTGTCCAAGAACCTGAAGAATTCTGCAAAAATCCCAGGAATGGTTCTAAAAATTCTGACAAAAAATTCAAAAAAAATCCAAAATCACGCTCAAAACCAATCCTAAACACTCTTCGCCTCGTGCAAAACCCACAAGAGCAATGCACGCATGTGTCCTGCCTTTTATACTACCCAAAGTAGTAAATGGCAAGACGGTGGAGATGCAAAAATAACAAGAAATCCATCTGAAAACAAAGTTCCTTTACTGCAGGAGTGAGAAAACCAAAGCCCACTAGTACAAAAGCTTTTCACTGCTGCTTCTTCACGGGTTTTCTACAATAAAATAGTACAATAATATAATAAGTGATGTGCAAATATATACACAAGTTATACAGTACTTATATACAGATATACAGTAGTACAACTAGTACATAGCTTACCTCAGGGTAGGTATAATCATAAATGATTTTCATAAAACTTTTAAACGCATCGTGGCCTCTTAGTATTTTCTTTAGTGCGCTCGATGTTATTCTGTAACCCAATCTGGTTACATATATACAGTTAACGGAGCTCAGCTGCTAGCATTGTATTCAAGGTCAAAAAAGCTCTACAGGCAATCAATTTACAGATAACAGCTGAGGTCCTGGTCAGTATTGAGTCCAGCAGGAGCTAAGGCATTGAACAAATGAATGTAATAGGCTTCCCTGTGTTTCAGTAACTGGTCTAAATTAACTCTTTCATATCTCTTGGTATGAAGTTTTTCTAGTGCAAGGAATTTGATATCATGATCCGAGTGCCCTTAAGTAGATAATGAGCAACGAGTAGGGCTGTAGTGACATGTCCACGAATATGAGAGCGATGTTCAAGTATTCTAACCTTCAGGGGGTGCCCCGTTAAACCCACATAGTACAGTCCACATGGGCAGATGACAGCATAGATGACATAACGAGATTGACAGTTAGTGAAATCAGTCATGTATCGCAATGGCGGGCGCTAAAGTGCAGCCCATGGCCACGCCATCAATTTGTAAGTAAAAATCAGTTTTATACCGAAAAAAATTATTTTCTAATACCATGTCCATTAATTCTAACAAGAACTGAGTGGGTGGCCACAATTCAGCTCTAGAGTCTAATGCCCTTTCTACTATTGGTCTAGCTTTGTCTAGAGGTATATTAGTATAGAGTGACTGGGCGTCGATGGATAGCAAACACGCATTATGGGGCACGTTAAGCCCTTCCAACTTATTGATAAAATCCGAGGCATCCCTGATGTAGGATGGCGTCGCCATGGAGAACGGGTTAATGAAGGAGTTAACAAACTTTGCGCTTCTTTCTAATAGGGAACCCCTCCCAGCGACGATGGGTTTCCCTGGGACCAAATGAGTATGAGCGGATTTTTTATGTATTTGGGGAAGTGTATAGAACACAGGCACTTTCGAGAATGGATTGTTCAGATACTCAAAAGTTTTATCAGAAATGTAATTGAAGGCTACCCCTTCATACAAAACCGTTCTTAAAACTATAGTGACCTTAGCGGTGGGATCCGAATCTAATTTCTTGTAAAATTTATCATTGTCCAATTGTCTATATACCTCCGTATCGTAGTCAATAGTGTTAAGTACAACAATCCCCCCTCCCTTGTCAGCAGGTTTTATCGTGATCGGTTTATCACTGGTTAGATCATCAAGAGCCCACTTCTCAGCTAAAGAAATGTTTCTATAGACCCTCCCAGGCACAATGCCCAGGGGAAAACCACAATGCCTCATACAAAGTCGCAGCGACTTTGTATGAGGCAACTTTTTTCAAGAAATTAGGCAATGTTGTATGAATTCGATGTTGTATAAAGTGGACTTTATATGAGGTATTACTGTATATTTTAAACAAATGTCTGGGGGGTACAGGGATGTTGAGGAATGTGCATGAACTCTTAGAGGCCATACATTGTTCACCTTTACCATTACCAAAAAAGAAAGAAAGAAAGAACTGGACTATTTAAATACATGCTCCTGTTCAATATAATAGGAGGTATCACAGCGATCATTATGGCAAGAACAAACATTATTGAGATTATACAAGAGCAAAACCAAATTGAAAGATGGAGGAAGGAGCTCATTGGGCAAGGAACATCATTAAAGGAGGATATACCTGAGGAACTCAACCTTCCCTACATCACTTAGAGGACCTTGAACTGGCCAAGGGTCAGAGTCCCTAAGTGTAAGGCCGAAATATTCAAGTGGGGGCTGCTGGCAAACAACACACAGTGTGAATGTGGAGAGATTCAGAATCCAGCTAACTTACTGGTCTGCTGATTACTGCTGGAAACATGCATCAATAAGGACTTAAGTTTGGCCAATGAAGAAGCCAAGAAAGTGGCTTCATTTTGGCAGTCCAGGGTTTGATCAGGACACGAAAGAAGAAGAAGCAATAATTAATGATCAAATAACAGGCTTGTACAGAAACATCAAAAGACTACCTATGACCATTTAGTTCTACAAGCCCCTCTAGGTTAGTTATCTTCAGCCTTTTGTGTATTACATCCCTCCAATCATTTTATCAAAGCAACTGAATGATAGAGCATGACAGAAGCAATAAAGCCTAGCTTTTCGACAGAGACATTTATATGTTTAGAGGCATTAGCTTTTAATATTGATATTATGCTTTTCATATGAAGTAAGGACAAAATTCCAGAAGTATTATATGTTGGGAGAATCCATGCAGTGAGAAGCTGAACCAAATTGCTAAACTAAGGGGTTGCTTGATATGTATTCCTATCTCTCTAATATTATGCTATGCTTTGCATTATTTCTGTTCCATGTCTAACATGTATCCAAAAATCCCTTTAGCATGTCTGTTCTAAAAACAACAGGCTTTTCCTGCCACAGCATAAAAATTGAGCTGTGTGGTTAGTGAAATTGAGATAAAGCATTCTCAGGATTCCTTCACCAAGAGAGAATGCATATTTGTACTCATGTTTGGGTTAAACATGGATTCCCGCTTTTAGGGAAATTAACCAGGGCTAGATTGGGAGAGCAGGTGCACACACGTCCTTCTCATTCTAGACCTAAGTAGCAGTCTGTCAGTCAAAAGTATTGACTCACAGACAAAGCAAACTGATTGATACCAAGATATGGAACCAGGTGCAGTCCGGGGTCCTATCCTAAAGAGGTGCATGGTTAACTGTCAATCAAAGCATTGATGTACAGACAATGCAGATTGATTTCTGAACTTTCTCACCAACGGTCTATAAGAAGTCACCTTTAATGTAAACAAGAGGAAAGATCAGACCAACTTAAAGAAGCTAATAGGCATGCTGTCCATTTTACCCTAATTCCCTATTGAATTCTATGGGCAGCCATGTGCCACAATATTAGCGATTTTAAAAGACTCTTTGAATCTATGCAGATTTTTATTTTGAATGTTTTCTTTTTTATGAAATAAAAGCCAGAAAAGATACTTTTGTATCGGAGTCTTTACTAACTCCCAAAGGCTCTAACTGGGAGTAAAACAGGAAAGGGGTCTGATTGCTTAGAGTTTGGGAAACAGAACAATTGTTCTGCTATGTGGGTTCTTACAGAAAGAAGCTGCAACATGATTTCCAGAGGCCAGCCAGCTGGAGCTACGAAGCTGGAGGAAGGAAGAGAGGTATGTTTTTACTCCCACACCTTACACTGGCAGTCAAGAGCAAATCTTCATGGGAATGTTTTCTAGGAGAAGGGATTTGACAGCTCTAATCAGATTTTGGACTTTATTTTACCTGTGGGTAAATCATGAGAATTCACCATTTTTCTCTTATCTGCTCGGGAGAGACTGCAGATCTTTGCCTCCTAGCACAGGGAACCCTTCCTGGGCACTTAAAATCCGGGACCATTCCAGTGAGTGCTGCTTGCTACTCATGCGCTTATTGGGACGGCACCCCAACATTATATGGATTAAGTGATAAAAATAATTCCACTGGCAGTTGCAAATTGTAAAAATATGACTATACATGTAAATCTTATTTTTTAAAAAATAAAATAAGTGTGCCATCATAAAAAAAATTGCACATCACACTTGCAAATGGATGTGGTCCTCAAAGGAAGATGAATTCTAAGGAATTGTTCTTTTTAGCAACTGTTATGACTGCGTCTGCATCCTTGGTGATGATATGCATGCCACTAGCTGAGAACCCCAGTCCTGTCTTCTACAACACAATTCTTCTCTTGATCTTCTTGCTCCAGCTTCTACCATTGAAACGACGCTTTAGAGTATTATGAGTATTACATACTAAAACAACCAGATACAAGGATAGTTTCTTTCCAAATGCCATCAATCTGCTGAATAACTAAATTGTGTAATTTAATTGTATTGTTATTGTTTCTTTAGAGATATGTGAGATTGTTGTTAGTGTTATGATTATCACCTATTATTAAGTATAGTAGATGATCTAGTAAATGTAATAAAAATTTTCATGTATATAGAGAGCATATGTACCAAAGACAAATTCCTGGTGTGTTAGCACACCTGGCCAATAAAGGATTCTATTCTATTCTATTTCATCATTGAACTCAAGGAAATTTTCCAGGTGTTATAATCTAAACACTAACTATCCCTAGACCAGTTAGCTTCAGTAAGGTAGTTGCCTTTGGGTGGTCCTTCTTCTTTTTTAATCCCATCCAGAGTAAAGACCATTCCATGAATTTCTGTAAAGACGTCAAATGCTATCAATGTGATAATTAGGTCATGTGTTAAGACATGAAAACTTGCTCCTAACCAGTTATCTTTCACGGCTCCTGCAGGGTTCCACTTTATCCTCCATGCTATTTAGCATTCATAGGAAATGGGAATTTAAAAACTTGACACAAAGTATCATCAATTTGCTAAGGAGAAGTAGTTCTATCTCTGTCTCTCCTTTCCAGAGGAATCAGATGATTCCTATGAGAGTGCTCGACCACTGCTTAGTGGATGAAGGCTAACACACTGAAGTAAAATCAATACTGGCAAGGCCATTGTTCACACCATAGATCAGAGATAAAACTTGGCTCCAATATGTAATACCTCTCTTTTTTAAAATCCCCCATAGATTGATGGGTTACAGCACCATTATGGCCTGGATAGAACAACAAAAAGGAACCCCTGCTTCTGGTCTTCTTCAACCTTGATACTTCTCCCTAAATTTTCATTGCCATATCTATATCTATAAAACAGAGGTGTGGGTTTGTATGTCTTCAATAGGCTCCAGCACCCCTGGACCAATTTCGCCCAAACTGGCCACATACCTGCATTGGGTTTGTGAGATGACTACGGCAGGGGTACCAACACCCATTTGGGGATGTATGCCCCAAAAAAGGGTCACAAAGGGCCCCTCAACAGGAAAAAATGCCAGGACCAGTGTTAGTGCACACACACATCGGCATTCAAGAATGAAGCCACTTTGAACTACGACTCCCAGAATGGCCCGTGGTGCCAAGCAGGCAGCAGTCATGCTGGGAGTCATAGACCTCCATTTCTGAGGTTCACAACTCCCTGTCTACAGGTGGCATGAGTGGCAACCGTGCAGGCCGCCCCATGCCACAGCCCTAAAGAAACATTGGCTCCAGGCTGTGGCCTGCACGGTAACCATGGTGATGATGAGGCCTGCCTCTGAGGCCTCCCCCTGTCTGTGAAGTAAAAGCTGAGAAGGCCGGCCCCTTCCCTCTGCCTCCTGGACAGGCCACATGCCAACCTACTCTGTTGTCACATGGAGCACCTGCCGCTTGGGGCTTGCAGCGGGGCAGGGAGAACTGGGATAGGGGAGAACGGCGACTGGGTGGGAGGTCACCTGAGGCAGGGGGAGCAGGGGAAGAGCTGCAAGGGGACAAAGGTGGTGGGGATGGTGGCGGCAGAGGCAGACTGGTGGGACGTTCTTCCCTGGAGGAGGAGGTGGTAGCAGAAGGAAAAGCAGCATTGGAGCCTCCGCAGAAGGGAGCCGCTTTGACGGTCAGCCAGCAGCGATAAGGGGCTGTGGCAGACAGGGGAAGCAGTGGAAACGATGCCATCGGTGAGCAACTACCCAAGCAATGCAGGGTACTCTGCTAGTATACTCTATATTGTGACATCTACCCTAAGAAACAGTACATCTATCTTGTTATGCCAACTAGAGATCTCCTTCATTTACTTCCTGTCTTTACTTTTGTGGTTGCAAGAGTTGACTGTATAGTCTTACTACTGTATTATAAATTCATTACTGAAGGAACAAACAAAGCTATCTAGTACTATATATTTAAATCCTTTTTTATTTACATATTCCACTTAATGTTAAGATAAAGTTCTTTGTCACTACAATGGTATTTAAAATTGTATTTTTGTAGAACTTTTGCAAACACAACTTGAAGGAACTTACACAGTTCTTTTTCCTGTGAATTTTTAGTAAATTAAAATATATGAAACAGATCCGACAACAGGAAGCCATATGGAAATAACTGTTTTTCAGGACTATTTCTTTATTCATTGCTCATAACATGAATCAGTCTGAAGCTAATTCCTTTGTCTTTTCTTTCTTTGGCAGAACAAATGTTGGAACAGCTTTATCAAATTTAATTTTGTGTATGTGAAAAATTGCCAAATCCAGCATGCTCACTTTTGACTTCAAAAGAGGAGACCTCTCAAAAATGAGGGGATTGATTTGAATTAAGTTGAAAGGTTTATATGATTCACATATCTCTACAGGTTTTGGGGGTTTCTCAAGGCTACAACGGAAAGTTGGGTGAGGGGCCAATGATGTAACTTCATATCCAGTGGTACACTTCCTTCCCCCGTTACAGCAGAATAAACACTCACCCACCCCCACCCTCATTATGCTGCACAAGAAATCCTGATATATTGGCATTGTGTTTTGTGAGACAAAATAACTATTGTATTCCAAATGGTTTCCCAGCCTTCTGGAATGAGTGCTTAGGATACATGTGGCTGTGTGGTGGGGCAGGGGTGGTGGTAGTGGTGGTGTTCATCATATCTCAGACAAAGCAAGATACAGTGGAAGTACATTATTAGATCCTGGCCTCAACTAGAATATATAACACAGATTAGGAAAGGCACAGACAAGTTCCAGGCATCAAGATCATGGTTGACCTAAAGTATCAAAAAAGCTGTTAGGGGATAAAAGCTGAGGACCTCCTTCAGAAAATGAAGACTGACCAACAGAGAAGAGGAACATTAAGTTGCATGAAAGAAATAAAAGCAAGCAATGAAGATTTGAAAAGAGGATTTAAAAGAGTATGTAATCAAGACCAACAATCAAGAGACTTAAACACATCAAAAGCATTCCATATGCTTATAACTACAGAAGCACATGAATGAAGAGGGAGTTAATTAAGTACTTAAATAAGATATGGAGAACACAGAGGAGTTGAGTGAATTATTGTATCTGTTTGCTCTGAAGAAGATAAAAATCAAATACTTGTGCCAGGAAATCGTCTTGGGAATTATAGCAAATAGCAATGACAAGGGATTAAGCCTTTGCCTTAATGACAAACTGAAAACAAATTTTCAAGGGGAGCTTAAATGGTTGGAGGATTTCAGCAGTTTTTTAAAACTGTTTCACTACTCCTAGAGTCATCCAGTGAAGATGAATAGTAAAGGATTCTGGATAATAAAAGAAAGTAATTGCTCCCTCAGTGTATATTTAAATCAGGGGTGCCCAAACTTTTTGGGCTGTGGGCTGGTCAAGTGGTTCAGTGAGCCAGTCAGTATGGGCCATGGGCTGGATCTGGCCCCTGATGCCAATTCATCTACCCTGCAAAGCCCTCATCACTCCTGGGAGCAGAAGTAAAACGCGCCCATACAGGCTGTCATTTGGGCAACCCTGATTTAAATAATGGTACTCTCTAGCAGAAGATATAATGATAGAGGCCAGCATGAAAAAGCTATAAAAAGAGATTGGAAAAATCCTTGCAAGATAATTCTATCAATGTTGAAGTCAATATTCCCTAATTTTTATGGCAGTGAACATCAGGTTCTGCAGAACATGTCAGGAGTTGCTGTTAGGCCTTTGATCTCATTCAGCATATTCTTATGGTTTATCTTTAAGAAATGATGCAGATAATCAAACCTTTGGTCATAATATTTTGTAACATCAATTTATCAGCTGAAGACATTGGAAATACTGTTTAATGTGCTGGAACAAAAATCCTCGATTGACCAGACTAATAAGGGATGAGTTCCTGCTGGTCTCAATTCACTTTCCATTCCTTTTGCTGCCGCACTCTTCTTCTCCAGGTTCGACCAAAACCTTCCATGACTTAGTGGGAGAGGGGAACGACTGTGCTCCTACCCATGAAGTCAAGGCTAGCTAAGTTGGGAAGGCAAACATGTCACTGACAGACCAGCCAGCTGGTGACTAAAAGTAATGGTTAAAGCAGAGGTGCCCAAACTATGGTGTGTGGGCCATATCTGGCCCCTGAGGCCAATTCATCCAGCCCACGATGCCTTCGTCGCTCCTGGATGTACATATGGGGCGCGTTTTACTTCCGCTTTTCCATTCAGGAAAACCAGTGACATTTCTCCTATGTCAAGTGAGCCCACAGTTAACTCTATGTGTTCTCAAAGACAAGGGACTTTGTTTTCCTGCTTGTGGAAGAAATTGGGGCTTCATAGAAGAGGGTAGGCATATTTCTCATCCCCAATCTTCTTTGTAAAACTTCAAGGCAAGTAGAAAGTATGCAAGCAAACAAACAAGTTGCCTATTGATTCCTCAGTTAGTTCATAAGGCAAAAATGTAAAAACATGTTGTGTATTGAGGCACTATTACAAGTTGTGTGGGTAGTGCCTTGTAAGGAAGAAAATGGCGGTTTGCCGCCATCCAAATTACTAGCGCAAAAAGGGTGTGAAATCCTCGTTCCAGGGCATGCTCATTATGCTAATCCTAGCCCTGTGTTTGGCTACAGTTTTGGATCCTGTTTCCCATTGGTTAATTACATACATACCCTACTTTGTATCAAGGAGCCACCATGGGGGAGACACTATATGAGCCCCACGAGTAAACAGGGGTGGTGCCGGACCGGATGTATTCTACCCATTCCGCACAGGTAGCTAGCAACGTGCTAAGCCTGGGTCTCCTCTACTTTGCTACCACTCCAGGTGTAGCTAGTCCTTGCCTCCTACATGGCAGATTCTGGAGGGACTGATTACATGGGATTGAATAGCCATTTCTGTGTCCGGAGCACCTTGTAAGCATATCCTAAAAGACTGTTGAATAAATAATTGTTGCTGTCCTGTTCATCGTTGTATGGACTGTTGCTTATAAGGGCCAGATACAACACATGTTTAAGGGCTATGTTCCCCAGTTAAAACTGATCCTATGGCTATTACAGTGGTACCTCGCTTAAAGAGCATAATGTGTGCCACAGGATTGCGCTTTAAGCGAGTTTGCTCTTTAAGCGAAACACCATTGTAAGCGGCCAATTGTAACTTCTGATGGGTGGCTGCAACTTCTGATTTAGTTGTTAAGTGAGTCTTTGGTTGGTTTTAGTTGTTAAGCAAGGCGACCATTCAGAGAAAATTCTGCTCTTTAAGTGAGTTAGTCTCTAAGCGAGGCAATCTTTATGCGATGTTTTACTGTATTCACAATTCAAAAATCTTTTTTAAAACTGATAATGCCCTAAACACCTTGGGTCCAAGCTATTTTGATAATTGCATATCTCTCTCCATGAGCTTGCCCAGGTTTTAAGATTGTCAGGAGAGGCCTTTTTCTTAGTCCACCATGCTCAGTGGAGGACACAAGAGAAGGCCTTCTCTGTGGTTGCTCCCAGACTATAGAACACACTCCCACAGAAGGTTATGTTGGCTCCCATCCCATAAGTAGGTAAACTTTCAGTGGTAGGCTGCCTAAGAGATTTTGGTGTTGTTGTTTTTAAATGGGCTAGTGCAATTATTTTGTATTTAATGTGTTTTAAAACTGTTTTTATTTACTGGTTATAATCTTATATATGTTTAATTGTATTCTAAACTTAATAATCTATTGGTTTTTGGCTTCTAATAGTGTTTATTTTCATATTGTAAGCTTCCTTGAGACCTCTTAAGGAGAAGCAGGGGATAGACGACAGACAGACAGAAGACACAAAGAAATAAAGTGGGGGAAATAATACTGAAAACGCATGATGAAAACTGAGTTTCCACCCAAATTGTTAAGCAGTGAAGTAGATAATAATAAGTTTATAAAGCTAAGCCAATACAACTTGCCAAAAATAGTTTCCTATTTGACCATTTAGTCCAGAGAGGATTCAAACATAAATAATACGAGAGGGAATAAGACTATGGCAATGTTATCTTGCTCCACCCTTGCACACAAGGGAAGAAGAAGTCTGAATAATAGGCCAGTAGAGATGTTACAGCATAACATAATGAAATTAGCTGGAACATGAGGCCTCATACAACTGGCAGAAAGCAACAATTCAGGGTAAGGGAAGTCCAGATTCACTCATTAGGTCACTCCAGTGATTTAGAATGAAACAATATTATACTAAATGTTTGCAGTACACATACGTATGAAAAATACATTGAAGTTTTAAATGGGTATTGTTCATTTGTAGAACTTCAAAAGGGGCCTACTCAAACTGTGACTCACTTTAACATTGTAGGTTATAGTTAAAGTAATGGAACATATGGAGTTGTTTACTCCTCAAATCCCTATAGATTCAATAGGCCTATTCCAGTGCAGTGTACTATGTTAAGCAACAGGACTTTGAGCTTCTTTTTATTTATTTAACAGTTATACACAACACTTAAAGTGGTATGGCTAGAAATGCAGAAACAAGACTCGTATACTGTTGAGTCTGAGAGTAATTAGCAACACGACAGCAAGTTCGGGGTTAATCATCAGTGATTTATTATCAGCTCCTGCTAAGGCTTGTTCGGACTGGTAGGGAAAGGGGATGAGGTAGCAACTTATATACAAGCAGAACGGCAGTTACAGTGATATATTTGCCTGGGCTTTTGCTAACACGGGAAACCTGTGTTGAACCAATCAGATTACATTGAATACATATGAACAAGGTGCCTTACAGAAAGGGCACGCTTTTACAGCAAAGACTTAATGGCAATAGCAAAGCAATAAAAGTTTGGACACAACATTCCTCTCCCCCTAGCGGGGAACCCACTCTCCATACCTTTTGGGTGGACCGCATGTCCGAATAGGGAGCCCAACACTGGTGGGACTTAGGGCATTGGGTACAGGAGGACCAGGGTCTATGGAAGTGCCGTTGGACTCACTGGTTAACCTAGGCAAGCTAGGAGTTTTGTGTTGCTTACTTGAAACAGGAATAGTAGCAGGAATTGGGGCTGATAGGCGAGGTGTAAACCCAGGACTCAGACCTGCCAGGGAGTCTGCCAACTCCGGAGGAGTGCTTGGCATGGGCTGCACTGTGGCATTACCCTGTAACTGTGCCGAAACTGTACAGATAGAGTGAAGGACATTTTCTACCACAGAATCTGGCGGTGTTTGACTCTGGGGGGCTCGAAGAGCTTGACACAACATTTGAGCCCCATAGGGCAGTTGTGGGACTTCTGCATCGGCAGTAACCAACTCTGAGATAGCTGGAGGTTTGGAACAGCTCTTGAACCAGACAGAACCCTGACTACATGGGAACCAAAACATATTCTGGAATCCCCCCCTCCCCCGAAAGGGAAACCATTCTGTGGAGACTCCTAGATGCAGCGGTGGGGGCTGGGGAAACTTTGTATGAGTTTCCCGGGTAGGGGCGATCACTGGTGACTGGCTCAGAGATTTGAGGAATAGGTTCCCCATGGGACAGAGTGCCTTGATATGACCGCATTTCGACTATACCTGCATGAGCGTTTTGTCCCGCCATGCAGAGATGTGTCTTATCCTCCCCCCCCCGGGCAACTGGTTGCATATGGGTGACCTACCCTAGCCTCGAATTCTTGGTTGAGGCTGGGCCACCAACATTGACTCCTGGCAACCACTGTTTGGTGGGTGGCACCAGTGCACTCAGACAAGAGTGTATGCAGAACCTTAGCCCGTAATGCAGACGGAATTACCAGTTTGCTTTCCCAGAACAAACATCCCCCAACACTAAAAGTTTATTACGATCCCTGTAATATCCCCTGAGTACTTTTGAAACTGATGGTGGTGGCCACTCAAACTGAACCAAACACAAAACCCTCGACACAATGGGGTCATTATTTGATACAGACACAATGTCATACTTGGCTTGCAAGGTAGTGATTACTAGGGACTTCCACAATTCTGTAACTTCTGGCTCCACACTGATCATTGGACAAAGTTTATCAAGTTCAGGCTCAGCACAGTCTCTGCTCGCAACATGCACTTGGCGGGTCTTCTTATGCACGACTTTGACTGTGGGATCCGAACCATCGCTCGCAGTGCCCTCCCCCCAGAAAACATCCACCCAACCTGATGGGGGTCAGCCGGAACCAAATTGATGCCTGAAAAGGCAATCCCTAGGGGCACTGAGTATCCACAAAGTTATACTTGCCCGCCTTGACCACTACAAGTGGAAGCCTTTTGGTGATGCCTTTGAACTGCACCTCAAAGGAGCCCACACCTAGCACAGGGATGTGGCATCCCTGCACATCTTTCAACTGGACCTGCAGAGCCCACAACCTGGGCCACTCCACTGGCGGAATCTGGAAAAACTCACGCTGGGTGAGGATTGAGTACTACAATCTCTAGTTGACCTCCATGTGTTAGTGATGACCCTGGAGACTGATGTCGACGAAGAACTGGCCTGTGACTTCACAAACACTGGAGCTGAAACCATGACCTTGACCGGCATTGATTTTGGAGACCTGAAGCTTGGAAATTCAGGTGCACCTTCCCTTGACAACCCTTGCCTTGGGAGGGCCTCTCAGCATGCTGACGGCCACCCTGGTTTTGCAACTTCTGAGCAGCGTTGAGTGTGGAGACATCTACTCCCTCAGCTGGGCATGACACGTTGGTGCCCTGGGATGATACGGCATGCCCCCCTTGGACGTGGCCAGCATCATCCCCCTCCATGGTGCCGCTTGAAGATGCTGGCGCACTGCACGGACTGTAGTGATAGCTCGTCGGCCCCCTCTGGACCGGTGCAGTGAATCTCACCTGAAACTGCTCTCCTCTGACCTTTCTGAGTGTCCATCTTAGACACATCGGAACCCCCAAATAGCATTGCGGAAGCAGGAGATCCCATCCTCGTTGCCAGTGTTGAGTCCAAGAGTAATTAGCAACGCGACAGCAAGTTCGGGGTTAAACATCAGTGATTTATTATCAGCTCCTGCTAAGGCTTGTTTAAACGGACTGGGGGGAAAGGGGACGAGGTAGCAACTTATAAACAAGCAGAATGGTAGTTACAGTGATACATTTGCCCAGGCTTATGCTAACGCGGGAAACTTGTGTTAAACCTATCAGATTACAATGAATACATATGAACGAGGCGCCTTACAGAAAGGGCACGCTTTTACAGCAAACACTTCATGGTGATTGCAAAGCAATACATGTTTGGACACAACATATACTGTATTGGAAAAACTATGATTAGCCTTAATGTCCCAATTTCATCCTCACTTTACACTTCTGGGTTTGCAATTTACTTCACCAATAATTATTTCACAAATTTTTTTTGACATTTAGAGCAGGTAATAGAAACAAATGTTCTTTTAGCTGAAAGTCAGGCTGTAATGATTGAGGTCTCTTTAACTAGAACCTCTTTCATTCTTTCCTGCCACACTCCACCCTCTGCCTTTTTACCATCACCTCCTTGTGGGGCAACTCAGCCTTTATGAGCTCCTCTATGACTCCATGTGGTCTCGGCTGGACTTAAACTACTTTGATTAGGTAGCAAAAACATGGCCTTAGTGTAGTCCAGTCAGCCCCTTTTTATCCCAATTCAATAGACACAAAGGATCTATATTTTATGAAGTTTGTTTAAGTGAATAAAAAAATGAATATAGCATAAGAAATCAAACTTGCAATCTAGTCATTCAAAGAATACATACAAAAATAAGAAAACTT
Organism: Bradypodion pumilum; assembly: GCA_035047305.1. Taxonomy (NCBI): domain Eukaryota; kingdom Metazoa; phylum Chordata; class Lepidosauria; order Squamata; family Chamaeleonidae; genus Bradypodion; species Bradypodion pumilum. Next base: position 54,917,119 of record JAWDJD010000005.1, on the reverse strand, counting down.
AACTTGTATTGGCCCTTCTGGCCTCCCTTGTATTCACAGGTCCATCTGTGAGGCTGCCCCATGGCTTTCCACAGTGAAAGAGGAAGTGAAATTCCTCCCACTCTGGTTTTATTCTTTTTTGCTATCATTCTCCTCATGTGGGGACTCTCAACCAATTGAAATTAGTTTACACTCCATTCTCCCTCTCTGGAATGTGTCCTACTGCTTCTCCCACACACTGAAATCTTCATCTTGGATGAACTAAAGCACAAAGTTATTTAGTGAGCAAAAGCTCATATTGGAGCCCAAAGCTAGGATTTTCATGACACAGACAAATGAGCATGTAGTTTTGTCCTGTTGGTCTTCTAAAAGCAATATTTGCATATTACCCAAAAGTTACCCAAAAATTCTCTTTTTGCAATCCAGTGCTCACCAGTACTTCTGCTGTATGTTAAACATAATCATGTTACTTGCCTGACCTACTAGAATGTCTATAAAAATATCACATATTGCAAATGCTCCATCAGTATCCAATGCACATCCCTAACTAAATAGGAAAAGATAACCAGGTAAGAGTAGATCTTGTTTTCACTTATTCATTTTCTACAGGCCCTATTATCCTTAGGTAAAAGTAAAGGTCTCCCTTGCTCAAACACCAGTCATGTCCAACTCTGGGGTGTGGGTGGGTGGGTAGTACTCATCTCCATTTACAGCAAAATACACATACACGTTGTAATAACTACTTGATCAAATTGAGTGTATCAGAATGTGATACACAGAATTTAGAACCTTTAAGGTTGATTAATACCAAACTGACTGTATTATCTACACCCATCAAGTTGATGTTCTTTTATGTTTTGTAGAACATTGACAACTCTACCTCTTCAAAGAAAAAGGGTCTGTGGTCTTAATGAAAGGCAGAGTGGAATGAATGGAATGAAGTAGCTACTATTTATTTCACACTCTCCCATCACAGAGATTATTCTGTTGCCCCCCCCCCCCCGCATTATCATTTTCCTGATTTTTTTTGTTTCTGTTGACAAAGCTATGATACAGAACATTTCATAGTGACAACAGTATAGTGTGATAAAAAGAATTTAGTAAATATGGCAGTGCTGATGCCCTAAAGCAGTGAGTCTCAATCTCTAGTCATTCAGATATTTTGGACTTCACTCCCAGAATCCCAGGATAGCAAGATAAGGAGGTCTGGGAATTGAAGTCCAAATCATTTGACAGGTTAAAGGGATTCTCAGCCTGCAGCCTGTGGGCCAGATGCAGCCTGTGGCACCATTTCATGTGGCCCCTCACTGCCCCCACCGCACCAGGAAGTGCCATGTGGTGGAGGAAGGGCAAAATGGCTGTCCTCCCCCTGAAGCTATCCAAGGGAGCGTGACCCAGCCCCCGGCTTTAAAATGTTGAGAACTCCTGGGCTAAAGGTTGAGTACCTGAATAACTCCACTTTTATTATAAACCATCATAAGCATGTTTAAAATTCTACCGTGTTTCCCCGAAAATAAGACACTGTCTTATATTTATTTTTCTTCAAGAAGACACACTATGGCTTATTTTCAGGGGATATCTTATTTTTTATTAAGTATGGTACAACGTGGTATGCTGCATAGCCTCGCCTATCACTATGTCTTATTTTCGGGGTATGGCTTATATTGCGCAAATGCTTAGAAATCCTGCTGTGGCTTATTTTATGGGTATGTCTTATTTTCTGGGAAACAGGGTATTTTAGACATTTTATGAAATGTTTAATTCAGCTTACCCAAATCAGAACATTGCACAACCCGAAGATAGCACTGACAGCCAAATGGACACACTGGCATTGGAGGATACCCTGAAGGTACTGTTGGTTCAGGTATTCCAGAACCTGCCTCATCTTCAAGCATAAAGTCAAACAAGCCTTTCTGGTGGAATGGTTTGGCCAAGCACAAAGGCAGGAGCAACAGGAAGAAGGCAGGCACTTTCATGGTTCAGTTCATATATTCAGGGAAACTGGTGAATCTAGGAGGCAAAGCAAAAGTGTACAAATTGTAGCATTGTATTGGTGTTTATAATTTTATCCAACTGTCATTCAATGAATTCTTGGTACATCACTGGTATCATTTGTTAAGACAATAGCAAGAGTACTGTATTCATATAATTCAGGCAAGGAAACCAGGACATGTTTATTCCCCAAGGAGCATAGAGACAATTATAATCACAGATGTTTGAATAGCTGATCTAGACTTGCATTTATTAACACTTTGCAGCTGAGTGAGAATCATAGTTAAGAGAAGAAGCCACAGCTACCATTTTATAGTTCTTTTGCAATACTGTAATAGGAACTAGACTATTATTTTAATCCCCCATTTTTCACTGTTGACTGACCTCAGTTTCCGAAACTTGTGATGGAGGTTGTTGTTTCCCTTCTTTTTCTTACCCTTCATTTTCTTTTTGATTTTGTGGCCTTTAAAAAATGTCTGGCAAGGTCATGGGAATGGAAACTTTGGCTGCTTTTAACAACTCTCATAAATTACTTTAAAGAAAAATAATCCTTCTAGTTTGGTTATTCTTGGCTTCCTGGAATGTGAATCAACATTTTGATTAAATTTTCATCCATTTGCCACAATACTGCAAGTCCTATTTAAGCAGAAAAAAATTAGAACTTTGTACATGTACATTAAACACATTTGAGCTGAGATTTGGGATGTCCTAAGGAGTGTGGAGTAGGATGGGTCCAACTTGCAAGACATTAGAGCTGTACGACTCTGTTGCTGAATCTTAATTCAGATGTAGCCACTCACAAAACCAGCAAATTATAAAATGGGAGTATGCTGCCTTGGCTATTTTATGAATTTATTCATTCAGCTTTTAACCCAGGTTTCTTATTTATCTTCAGCACATTTTTAGATTCAAAGATATAGCCTTCCAAGTTGTATGGGTCCTGTTGGCAATAAACAGGATAGACAATTTGTGAGTACAGTGGCATGAACACTATTGCAGGCGCACCCCCCAATAAAGGACTCAGACACTGGTAAAAGTGGATAACGGCATTGGGCCACATTTATTGATTCATGCCCTAGTCCGAATTATAAATTTCTATTGGTAATTGACCAATTATAATTCTTAAGGCAAGCAGGCCGAAGTAACACTGGTAAGGTACCACCCAAAATTGCCGACGGCAATTGTTACAATGTATCTATTTGTATCCATTTGTTTGTTGACAACAAACAAATTGTTGACCGTAGTCAATATCTAACTAATGACCCCACCCTTTGACGCGTATCCGTGAAATCACGGGGTGATGCATGCTGTCTGGCTGTAGCCATCACCCCGTCGCCTGGTTCGTCGTTGACCGGACAACGTTTAACCAACTTATGCCTGTCTAGTGTTGTCCAGTCAATTGCGAACCTGCCGGATACCTGTGGGTCATAAATGTTTACCTTACCAGTGCTACCCGCCCATGTGACCAAAGTCAACAGCAGCAACAGAAACCCCTATATCAAACCATAGCAACAGTGTGGGATGGGTGAAAAAAACAGTACCCGAGAGCCAATTGTGGGTCCCAGCCAAAAATTCCCACCCGGCCCCGAAGCGACCAAAATATCACACTGTTAACTAGGGAGGGGGTGGAGGGGAAAAACTTCTCCGCTCCGTCGCTTCGCAAAATGGCAGCTCGGCTGCCTCGTGGCCACCCCTTTTATAGAGGAGCTGGCCACGCCCCTAACTACCCGGATACCTTCGTCCGATGGGGGGGGGCCCGCAAAGAGCGCGGCGGCCATTTTGGCGCCGCGCTTGCATTGCAGGCACACCCCCCAATAAAGGACTCAGACACTGGTAAAAGTGGATAACGGCATTGGGCCACATTTATTGATTCATGCCCTAGTCCGAATTATAAATTTCTATTGGTAATTGACCAATTATAATTCTTAAGGCAAGCAGGCCGAAGTAACACTGGTAAGGTACCACCCAAAAATTGCCGACGGCAATTGTTACAATGTATCTATTTGTATCCATTTGTTTGTTGACAACAAACAAATTGTTGACCGTAGTCAATATCTAACTAATGACCCCACCCTCTGACGCGTATCCGTGAAATCACGGGGTGATGCATGCTGTCTAGCTGTAGCCATCACCCCGTCGCCTGGTTTGTCGTTGACCGGACAACGTTTAACCAACTTATGCCTGTCTAGTGTTGTCCAGTTAATTGCGAACCTGCCGGATACCTGTGGGTCATAAATGTTTACCTTACCAGTGCTACCCGCCACACGGGGAGGCTTCCCAAAAAGGCTAACCGCCCCCCCAAAGACCGTCAGCTCGGTCAACAGGTCTGCTCGCCAGTCCGCTAACCAGAGGTCCATACCTCCCTGCGACAGATGGGCCCCATCCCCTGAGTAAAGCTCTCAATTTTGCAGACTGATGGTGGGGAGGCGAATGACGCGTCCCCTACCCTATTCAAAAAGGAACCGGGCAATAGCCCTGTTCACGGAGCGTTGGCTCAGTCAAGAGCCTCGAGGCCGAACGCTCCCCAGTAAGCGTACCGCGACATCATGTCCGACCACTTGAGGATTGTGGCAGGCCACACATAATGTGAGTAGGGTAGGTCACTGCGAATCGCAAGCTTCCGCGATAGGCCAGTGACCCGCCCCAAGCCATCGCCCCCAAGGTACATAACCAGGACATCAGGCGAGTCAGCATCCCTGATGTAGAAAAGGAATGGCAACAGTTCCCGCCATAACATGCCGCGCTTACCACACCACCTGAGACGTGCGGGTGCACCCAGTCCCAGTCGGGGTCCCACTCTGTCGCCGCAGAGTAATGCGCTGCCCTGTGCAGCGTAACGCGCTGCCCTATGCAGCGTAACGCGCTGCCCTGTGCAGCGTAACGTGCTGCCCTGTGCACGCGGCTATGGCCCACCAGCCATACTGTCACCGGTGTAATACGACACCCAGGGTCTGTCAAGGAAAAAAAGGGGGGGAGAAACAGTGCAGTGACTAAACTGGTACTCAGGTTGAAGAGGGCGAACACAAATTGAAAACATTGTGATCCCCACCCTCCCATGCGGCGTATTTCAGCCCCGGAGCACCCAAAACAGCTGCAGTAGAAGCCGCCCCCTTCTGAATGAATGGGTGCCGCAACGAGCCCCTGAGAGGCCAACACTGTCTAGTGCCTTCGCGGCACCCTCCAAAATGGAAATTTAGTAAGGGAAGACCCACCTTGGTGACAGAAAAACGGGCCATGGTGCGTGCCACGCAGTGCAAGGAAATCCTGTAGGGCACCAACCGGACAGATGTCTGCCAAAGAACACCGTAGCAGTCTTACATCACTGCCTACGCCATGCTGATCTGTCTTAGAGGAGCGTATCCTCCACTGAGCCCAGTCTTTGGCAACATAGACATCCTCGAGTTCCAGTGCCCTACGACTTGCATCCGCCTTAGACAGCATCACAAGCTCGCTGATGCGGAACGCTCCAAAAAAGGCCACCGTTGTGGCTGCATGAAATGGGCTGCCTCATATCTATCAAACAGAGGCCAGGCCAGCCCCGGGCCAATTGGGTAAGAACCCCTGGAGAACTCGGGTGGCGGTCATCCGGGCAACGCCCACGCTACCGCACCCACCCCTCCAAAACATGTCTCACACGGAAGTCAGCGGTACTATCCACATGACCTCCCACCTTGGCCATAAAAGCCAACGCTGACAGCCTAGATGCTATGGTGCGAGGTGCAAGGCCCTGGGCATGCAGGTAAACCATGAACCGAAGTACATGGGTCACTGGGATCGGCCAGGATTCTGGCAGCCGGAATTGGGTACAGAGGGCTCTGAAAGAATTGAATGCTTGGTGATACGCCTTACGCGTGCGTGGCGCCAGTGACAAGCCAATCGCCCGGTTCACCTCTCCTTGCCAATGGTCCATATCTCATCCGGGGGTGGCGAGGGAAATCCCTCCGCGTCCGGGGCCAAGGCACGGAACCGGGAGATCTGCAGGCGGGACAAAGCGTCAGCGATATCATTATTGACCCCCGGGACATGCCTGGCCCCGAAGAGGACGTAGGGGCGCAGGCAGCGCAACACAAACTGGCGCATTAGGTCCATGACCCTGGGCGATTTGGAAGTCTGTGAGTTGACAATGTGGACAACGGCCACATTGTCACACCAGAAATGGACGACCGAGTCGACCCACTCCTCGCCCCATAGCATCAAAGCCCCCAGGATAGGGAAAAATTCCAAATACGTGAGATCACGCAGGCGAACCGTGCCTGCCCAGGCTGGTGGCCACCCACCATAGGCCCACTTCCCATTGAAGTACATCCCATAACCCAGGGACCCCGAGGCATCAGACTGGATCTGAAAGCGAGGGGAAGCCAGGAGGTCAGACCTCCAAAATGATACTCCATCGAACTCCCTCAGGAACTGGAGCCAGATAAGCATATCTGCCCTGATACCCCGGGTGAGTCTAACCCTATGGTGGGGCCTAGATAAGCCAGTCATGGCGTCGCACAAGTGCCGAGCAAATGCCCTGCCCGGTGCGACCACCCTGCAAGCGGAATTGAGGTGACCATGTAGCACCTGCAGTTCCCTCAGGGATGCCTTGCGTTTAGCAAGCAAATCCGAGATAAGGGCCACTATCCTTGACCCCTTATCCCCCAGTAACCTAGAAGCCTACGCTACCGAGTCAATCTCCACCCCCAGGAATACTAGCTTAGTAGATGGGCCCTCGGTCTTTTCGGGCGCTAAAGGGACACCGAGTTCCTCCACTAGCGTCTGAAATGTGTTGAGGAGACGTGTGTACGTGTCCCAGCCCCGTTCACCCCGAACAAAATTCATCCAGGTAATGGGCTACAGACCGGGACCCTGACCTGCGGACAAAAGCCCACTGCAGGAATGTGCTGAAACACTCAAAGGCCGAGCATGATATGGGGTAGGACAAGTGATGGATCAGGCGAAACTTGCCCGGTAACTCCTTGGGCACCAAGCCCAAGGGTGACACCTTAAGGTCAGGGAACGGGGGTGCAGTGAAAGGGCCAGCGACCCTGCCCGCAGGAACCTCCTTGTTAATGCTGGCAGCAGCCACCTCCTCCCTCCCCTTAAGGGACAAAAGGTTGGGAGCATCCTAAAGGGACCTATCACCCACAAAAGGAATACGGAACCCCAGTCGAAAACCCTGAAGCAGGTAAACCGCCTCCTCCTCCTTCGGGTATAATGCGAGCCAACGCTCCAACATGTCCACGTTAATTGGGGAGGGGGCCATTCGGTGAACCAGCTCCCCCTGCGGCAGTCTTGCCAACCCCTCGTCCGCCCCTCCCTCTGCCCCGCATCCCTCCAGGCCTGGGACAGGCGGAGGCAGCATGGGGGCTGGCACAAGAGGGCCACTCATGCCTGTACCGGCAATTCTTCCCATTGCAGGAACCATTGGACAAGAAAGTCCAGCACAGCAGGCGGGCTGGAACCCCCTGCCCCGCCACCTGGCGGGGTACCTGCGCTGGGGCCGCTCACTGGACCGCATGTCCAGAATGGTATCTCTCCCCAGGCGCAGGGTGCATGGGAGTCATGTACAGAAGCCACAGCGTCTGGCAGGGCTCATCCCACCTCATCTCGGGGTGCAGGGGAATCCGCATACGGAATTCCACATCATAAGCCAACCACGACGGGCCCGGGAAGTCGACCATCGCCCGGTAAACGTGGTCCAAATACTGGACCATCGGAATCGCCAAATCCGGCCGGGCCCTGAGGTAGACCGCCACGTATGAGGTAGGCCGGCAACCGGTTGGCCCACGTACGTGGCTGCTTGCGACGACGTGCCTGCTCCTTATCCTTCTCATCTTACCCCTCCCTCTCCTCTATGGTGGGTTCTCTGGTAAGGAGGGAGAAGACGTCCACATACTTCCCACGCCAGATCTTTTCCTTGGTGGCTTGGGCCAAATGGTCCCCCAGGGGCAACGAATACCCCGCAGTCGGCAATGCCGACACAGGAACGGCGGGAACTGCGGGCATCTGAAAAGAGCCTGGACCAACCCGGTCACCACTAAAACCTTCCCAACTGCGCAAGTAGTACCCCCCACCGGGGCCCTGGGTGAGAGCTGGAGTCACCGGGTGGGCCGTCGGCGGCCGAACCGCTGCACCACCCGTGCGAGGCCAAGGCCATTGAAACCCCCCCAACCTTGCCATGTGTGTGGGTGCGCTAGATTGAACCACATACTCACATGCTGCACCCCCATGGGCTGCCCCCACCGGGAGTTCCGACCCACTGGGGGCGTCGGAGCTCACGACCGCATCTGAGCTCGCCGACGGGGCCTGACCAGCACCGGCCTGTCGATCGGGGAGCTGCGAGGCAGTGGCCGATGCCGGGCCACGCGCCTCAGTCAGCTCGACCCGTCCCGCCGCCTGCCGCTGCCCAGCAGATGGTGGACGAATCTGCACCCCAAAAGGGGTCCCCTGGGTGGTTACCCTGGCCAGCGAAGCCTCGAGGGCCGCAACGCGGGCCAGAAGGGCCTCCACACTGACGTAGCCCCCCAAGCCAAGAGGGGGCAAAGGGCCGGCCGGCCCACTAACTGCAAGTGCGGGCCATGATCCCAGGCCCGGCCCCGGGGCCGGGGAGAACCCTGCCAGGGGAGAGAGCTGAAACCCCCCGCAGGCAGCTGCGCACCAATGGGGGAAGGCCCCGCAGAATGGGCCACGCCAGAGGCAGTGGCCACTGCTTGCGGGCCGAGGGCCGCGGCCCCTACAGGGCCAGTACACAGACCTCCAGCCCCAGGCTAAGGGGGAATCAACCCCATACCACCGGTCCCGGTGAGCTCGGGCAAAGGAGGCTGCTGGGTAGGCGCGGCCGCGGTCCTCCGATCCGGCTGGCACCTCCGCGCAGATCGAGCCGTGTTCGCAGCCGCCTTCTTCTTAGAGGGCATCACAGCTAACCGATGGGAAGCTGAAAAGGAGAAAATTCAACAGCCAAGAGGCTTCCCGGTGAAGGTAAATGCGACGGAGGTAAGAGGGAAAAACTTCTCCGCTCCGTCGCTTCGCAAAATGGCAGCTCGGCTGCCTCGTGGCCACCCCTTTTATAGAGGAGCTGGCCACGCCCCCTAACTACCCGGATGCCTTCGTCCGATGGGGGGGCCCGCAAAGAGCGTGTCGGCCATTTTGGCGCCACGCTTGCATTTTCTCGTATTTGGATCCCATCCAACCATAACTAGCCCAGTAATATCCATCAACAGAAACCATGTGGGATGAATGGATGACACAGTTATTTTCCACAGCAGCATTGCCTTAGTTCAGTGGTGGTGAACCTATGGCATGTGTGCCAGAGGTGGCACTTGGAGCCCTCTCTGTGGGCACCCAAGCAGTCAGCCCAGCAGTTTGTCCCACCCCTCTGCCCAGCAGCCCAATGGGAGCATCTCCTTCCTCCCCTGTTGCTTTGTTTGCACTTTGCGATAAATAAGTGGGTTTTGGGTTGCCATTTGGGCACTTGGTCTCTAAAAGGTTCCCCATCACTGTCTTAGTGGTACTGACATGGAAAGTAACTAAATAGTCTATTATATCTTTTTATAAATGTCACTAGTTCCATGATATTACATTATATGGAAATAGCTTCCATATTGTGTTAGTCATGTAAGTCATCACATTCTACATCATAAGGCTTTTGTTGGAACACCATTGTAGCTTCTTGATAAGAAGGAAGCAGGATCCTGTTCATTTCTTCAGCTGATGCAACAGTCCTTGTTGTCACCAGCTGCACATTTCTGAACCCTGGACAAAGAGATATTGGTTGGAAAACTGCTCAACTGCTTATACAAGAGAACATTACATGAACAGAGGGGATGACTGGGATTCTACCTAGAGAATTTAATTTAAGAGCCCTGGTGGTGCAGTGATTAAACAGCTGTACTGCAGCCAAAACTGTGCTCACAATCCAAGCCTGATCCTGATAGGGATCAAGGTTGACTTAGCCTTCCATCTTTCCAAGTTCAGTAAAATGATTACCCAGCATGTTGGGGAAAAAATGCTAATTACCTTGTGAACCCCCAGAGAGTACACATGTGCTATGGGGTGGTAGATAAGTGTAATTGTTATTACTCTGTGTGCATGAATTTCAAGGATTTTGACATGTTGTATTCTACTTTGTCCCCTGTTCACAATCTAGTTGACTGAAGGTTGTATCTTCTTGCATTGCAGCATACCAAAATCTTGAAACACCAGAATGAGAATTATAGCAAAATCTACTAAATTTGATGTAGTTCTGTAATTTGCTTATATTTTTATGAGCAGTCTCAAAAGAGGTTCAAATAAATGAATCCTGTCCCTTAATCGTACTATTTTATTTAGATAGCTAAACTATTATTTTCCCCTTTACATATTAACTGAAATATAGTATAATGAAAGCATTCACTTCAATTTATTTTTGCTTCACTCCCTCAAAGGAACTTTAGATGCCATCCATGGTTCTCTCAACACAGTCACAATACTGTCTTTTATTTTCATAAGAACCTTACATGGCAGGCAAGATTGGGAAATAATATTTAGATGAAAGCTACTAAAATCCATTGAGGCTGGATCCAACTCTCCTTGTTTCAGTACCTCCACTATAGCACAACACTATACCATAATGACTCTTACTTTCAAAAGTCTCTGGTAAGTGCCAGGGACATGTTTCTGAATTAACACATTTACCGTGGATTAATATGTATGGCTACCTCAATGGTGAGGAAACTGTGATGCTCCAGATTGATTGACTATCTCTCTGACTATTGGGCAGGATGACTGGGGCTGTTGGGTGTTGAAATCTAACAATATTTGTAGAGCCACATATCCCCCACTTCTTCCTAGTGTTTCTGATTCAAATAAGGATCATACAAACAGATGTTCAGAGCAGTCCAAAACTCAAACATCAAATGACTTTAATTGGTTTATTATTTCTTCCATCAATCTGTCAAGTCATGTTTTATGGCATTTGCATGATTTATTTGATCTTTTAATTTCTTTCTGCCAGCAAAATGCTATAAGTGTGTGTGTGTGTGTGGGGGGGGGATTTTATGTTTCTGGTATATTTGCTGATGTTAAATTTAATATAAATGGAATAAAGTACCTGGAACTCTTGGCCTTTAAGACTTCTCGCTATATAAGCATAACTGGTCCATGAGACATTTCATACCAGTTCCATATTTATGCAGAGATACATACATTATTTTCCTTGGTTAACATGTCCCCACATTAAAGAGTACCAACATGTAAAAAGATTCAAAGCATTGAAATGTCATCTTTGTGATATCCTGCCCAAGCTTTTAGGTAAGTAACTTGAGACTCAGTATGAAAACATATAATGCCCTGTGGTGGCCAACTAGCAGTGGTTCTTATTTGTAGTAATTGTAGTATAGGTAATTGCAGGGACATATCGGGAGGGGAGGGAGGGCTTGGCCCACCCTGAGTTAGCAGTTTGCCCACCCTGACAAGTCGTGGTTTCCCATAGGAATGCATTTAAAAGAGGCTTTGTTGCCCACCCTGCAAAAATATTTGCCCACCCACATCTAGAATCCTGGTTACGGCCCTGAGTGGCTGGATAGCTCAGTGAGATGGAGCATCAGGCTGTGGAACCAGGTATGAGAAGTTCAATTCTCCATGTTGCTTTGTAGGAGATGACTAGGTTTTAGGCAAGCTATATAGTCCAAAACAATACAGAAGAAAGAAATGGTAAATTTCTCAGTATCTATAGCTAGAGCAGGTTACCATAAGTTAGCATTAACTTGATGGTACATAATGATAGTAGTAGCCTGTAATATCTACTATTCTTTCAAGAATTTCTCTATTGCTACAATTTTGAACACATAAAGTAGGCAATAAGCTTTGTTGAACTCAGTGGGGCTTAACATTTAGATACATAGTAATAGCAATAGAAGTTATACTTATATACCACCTCATAGGACTTACTGCACTCTCTGGGCGATTCACTAGTTAATTAACATTTTGCCCAAACATGCTGGGTACTCATTTTACTGACCTCTAAAGGATGGAAGGCTGATAGAGCCCTAGTCAGGACTGAACTCATAATGTTCTGGTTGCAGTACAGCACTTTAACCACTGCACCACCTGGGCTCCTAAATACCAAATTATGCTTTATAATAATTTGATTGGTTTGAACATAATTTTTTCTATAGGCCAGCAAGCAAAGGTGGAGGGATAGGTTAAAATGATTCTGTATCATATTAACTTACAACAGGAAAAATGTGTACATCCAAACAAAATAAACGTGATCATAAGAAAGTTACATAAACAAGCCGCACAAACTATCAATGATGGTGGGGAGGGGGGCATGATACATATGCATTACTTAAAGTGAAGGGGTTGAGGGGGAGATATTTATTTCCATACCAAATTATGCTGCAGTGTATCTATCCAGAAATGAAAACCTCAGCATGCTCCATGAATCATTTTTGACAGACTCTCTGGAGTGAATGTTTGGCTGAAATGGTTTGTGGAATTCAATACTTTCTCTCTGCTTCAGAAAATGGAGACAGTAAGAATGCCTTTTCTAAGAAGGGGAGAATCTAGGACACAAAGCTTCATCTTCCACCGATCAGATTTCCCAAAAAAGCTTCAACTGCAATTTAATATGTTGTGTTTATTAGTGCTGCAAATACGACTGTCTCTTATGAGGCATCATGAACTGATAAAGCAAACACATTCTGCTGGACACATTAACATTTTGGAAGTACATTATTTCTCCTTCAAACAGCACAAATATCTGCTTATACACTTTCTAGCTTTTTACCACAGCATAACTATGTTTGTTTACTTTAGTATTTTCACACTGGAATCCTGTTGCCTTAAATATGTAATCTCTGTTTACATAGGTTATATATCACTTCACTATGTTTAGAAAGATGCTTGCTATTTCGTTCTCCACTTAAAACAAAAGCACTCTCCACTTAAAACAAAACAAAAAATGTCTTCCAGCTTCCAGACTATAAAACATACAGTTTTCTCTTTACGTCATATATTCCAATTTTTATGAAGCACAATTGCAAAAAAAGCACCGTTGCAAAACGTCTGAAGAACATATTCATCCTCATTTAAAAATACCAATAAACAACCCCAAATGTACAAAAAAGATTGCTAGAAAAATGTCCACAGCTCTCCGGCAGGATCCGAAATAATGCAGATGTAACCATACTAAAGTTTTTTTGTTGTTGTTTAAAAGACTCTTCTTTCATACTCCTCGTTCCCTCTAGCTTTTAACTGAAGTTTTACTGCACGGCTGCAGAGTTCAGGATAATTATTGAAAGCCATACCTTTTAATCCAGGGATTTGCAACAGGCACTCTCAGAGCTAAGATGCAATTAAACGAGAAGCATCAAGCCAGGCAGAAGAACTGTGCAGGTGTGGAAAGGAGGAGGGGTCACGGACTGCTCTGTGACTGTCACTCAGTGGGAAACCCTCCTGCTTCTTCTATTCCACAGTGCAGTTTTTTAAAAAAAGAAGGTTTCCCTCAATGAACAGAATCCAGGCGGCTAACACCCACAGTGGATCATATGGTAATGATATGTCTCCTGTATTGTAGCCAGAAACTTTATCACCCCCCTTCTTTCCCTCCCTTTCCCTTATTTCTTTTTCATGTGTTCAGGTTCCTAAGTGCTTTCACAGATTATTCCCCCCCCCCCATCTCATTTCTACCATTTTCTTCAATGATCACATAGATTCTTATACGGCTTTCTAAGATTTTATTTGGCAAAAGAAAAACATCCAGTGAAGCTTTCTTGTTTGTGGTGTATGATACACAAGGATGGGCGAAACAACCGAGTTTCCCCAGTGAAGTAAAAGAAATGCACTGATTGCAAGAGAAAATGAATGATTTCATTTGATGGAATTTTTTTTTTGCTAATGTGTTCACAGCTTAAATTGTTAATCTTTAATCCAACTCTCTTAGAATGCTATGCTCTCTTACTTGGGGAGCAAGTCTCGTTGAATTTAATGAGACTTTTAAGTAATAATAATTTTATTATTATGAAAAAATAGTAGCTCTTATCCTTATAATAAATCACAGTAATACTGACAGGCTGCAGTTATTCAGTGGTTAAGAAGCTCGCCTTGTTAGCTGGAAGGCTGGTAAATCGGGAGTTTGAGACCAGGATACCGCATCTGTTTCTGTGCCAGCTCCTGCCAACCTAGCAGCTCGAAAGCAAGAAATTGCAAGTACTGAAGATAAATAGGGGCAACTTTAGTGGGAAAAGATCTTGTGGACATGAAAGGTGCCTCATTCGGGTGTCCCCTGAGTGGAGTTTATCCAGCAAAAATCTTTTCAACCCAGAATAATTTCTGACACAAAATTATTATAGTACTACTATAATATAATATTAATTATAAAAATCTATTTTTGTTTTTGTTGTTGTTGTTGTTATTGGTAGTAGTAGTATTGGTATTGGTATTGGTATTGGTATTGGTATTGGTATTAGTATTAGTATTGCAGAAGATAAAGCAACATAAAGTAATTCTAAACAAGCAAGATTTTTATGCTTATACTGATTGCTGACTATTTTTACTTTCTTTGCAGACATTAATTATAAATACTAGATGCTGCTATATGGCTTTTCCAAACTATACAGAATCCATAAATGTGTTTGTACTATTGAGGTCACCTATAATGACTGACAAGGGACTGCAGTGGCTCAAGTGGTTAAGATGCTGACTGGGAGGTGGAAGGTTAGCAGTTCAAAACCTGAGTACTGCATGATGGAATGAGTGCCTGTCTCTGTCTCAGCTCCTGCCAACCTAGCAGTTAAAAAGCAAGCAGTTTCAAGTAGATAAATACTGTAGGTACCACTTCAGTGGGAAGGTTAACAGTGGTCCGTGCACTTCAGTATCTAGGCATGTCTGCCACATGTCCATGGAAACGTCTGGAAATGCAGACAGCTCTGGTTCTTCAGGTATAAACAGAGATGAGCACTGAATCCTAGAGTCAGATACGACTAGCTTTCAAACAAGGGTAACATTTACCTTATAATGACTGATATAGATCTATAACTTTGAACAAGGGCTGTTGAAACTTTTCAGGGGGGGGGAGGTTGGGATGTAATTGCCAATGTGAGCACATATAACGTCTCTCCACTCATATTTCCTGCATAAAATGTGTAGGTTTTGGGCTCTGTGTTCAGACATGTACTATTCTGCTTCCCTTAGGCTGCAACCAGGTGCAACATCCAGACCAGCTACAACATTTTAAGAGGAGGTATAAGTTATTAGACTTCAAGCAGTCTTTTAAGTCTTATCCAGTTCCTTATTTCAAATGAAAGACCAGAAATTTGAAAATAATTGTGTTATTTCACATGTACCAAAAAAGTGAGTAGAAGGAACAATACATCTGCAGCATAGCTGATGGAAGGGTAGGGTTTTTGATCAGGGAACTGTGTACAAGAGCCATCTTGAAAGTAATTCTCTTCTGGGAAGTTAATGTCTATAGACATTTCTTAATTTATGGCTATTTGCACCCAAATGCTACACCATTTGACAGGATATCAGCAACCTGTGCATAAAAATACTTTGAATTGTTTTTAAAACTAAGTCAGTTAAAATAAAATGTGATTTCACATTTGTTCATTCTGCATTGGACTAGTTCTTAATCCCCTAACCAGCATAACTGGTAGAGGGAGACAGTGGGATTACAGTTGAGCAACAGCTGGAAGTTCACAGGTGGTTGCAATCTAACAGCAACAATGACTATGAAACGTTTTCAAAAGATAAGGGGCCACCACTCAGAAGGACATTACTAATTTTAATGGCAGGCCAGTAAGCAAAGGCTGTTAAGCTAATCATAAAGAACTGCCCATGTCACCTGTGGATCTGCTTGACAACAATGATGGCCAAATCTTGGCACTCCAGGTGTTCTTGGAGTTTAATTCCCAGAAGCCAAGTCAACACACCTGCTGATCAGGACTTCTGGGAATTGAAATTCAAGAACATCTGGCGTACCAAGGTTGACCATCACTACTATAGGTCTGCCTACCTTTTTCTCTGGAGTGAAAATAAATAAAACATGTCTGTTCTCTGATCCACATATTAAACCAGAAACGGTGAATCAAGGAACAAAATCTTTCAGCATTCTTATTTCACAATGAGACATATCTAAAGAGCTTTTAATATTTAAACTTGCTGCTTCTAAGGACCATGAGGGTGAGAGACATAAGGAAGAAAAATAATATATTTGTTCCACCTTAATTCTTAACTGAGAATAGTCTCTATGAAAGGGATGAATAATTGCTTCAGTGACATAGTTATTTTAAATATTTATGTGAGAATTTTGCTGAAGGATATGAAAGAAATCTAAAGAAGTGAGTTCATAAATTCTGTCCATCAAAAATCCAAGTTCAAACATTTCTAAGCAGTAGACATAGCTAAGGAATTTGAATTTCATTATATAAAACTGCTAAGCAGTGACCACAATGTCAGTGAATCACAAAGTGACACTTCTAAATAGGATTAGTATGTGCTTGTGTGCTGGTCACCAGTCTCTACATAGGAATTGGTAAGACAAATTTGTTAGGATTGCTTTTAGTTCAAGATTAATCATTTTGCACCTTTTGGAATAAAATATGGTCCCGAATGCAGTGTGCTAGTGGAAATCTGTATGGATCTGAGTCTGTGATGTAATTCCCAGAACAGCAAAAAGATGTAATATAAATGCAGTTTTCAACTGCATCCAGTTGAAAACTAATACAGTATGTCCATTTGATGAGCTTTCCTCCAGACAAGACAGAATTTCTCCTGGTCCATTGAGAGATACACCAGAGAATAGTGAATCTAGATAGAATTAATCTTCCCCTGTAAAATCATGTTTGCAGCTTGAGTATGCTTCTGGATTCATCCCTAGCCCAATTTGGGTCTTGGTGGTGGCTAGGAGTGCAAAGTGCAGTCTAGTTGCACTTTTTATGAGATGTCTGATTTCACTGCAGTGACACTTGGACCTCTTGGGGAGAAGGTCAAGGTATAAGTGGGCATAATTTAAAGTGCTGGTTACGATCTATAAAGCCTTATATATAAATCCCCCACCACTATTCTGTATGCAGAATTTTAAAAATCAAATTTAAATAATTATGTCATTATCTCTTGTTATTTCCCATTGTCTGGGTCATTTCACCAACCAACCATTGTCACTTTTTCACACAACAAAGTCAATAAATGCAAACTCAGAAAGGTATGCCCATTACCAAATGTGTAATGCCACAATGATTATGCAGCATCTATCTGTTAACTATTTGCCACTTTCAGAGAACAGAGCTTCCTTCCCAGAAATAGATCTGAATATCAGTCAGGTATTTTCAATCATCACAAAGCTTGAAACACCATAGAGACTCACATGATTTGTAATTTGAATTTATTATACTAACCAACCACTGTCCTTCTGCATCTCTACCTGGTTTCTTTTTTTTTTTCCTACAGAGATTTCTTAATTTATGGCAATTAACCTCTAAAGTTACACTGTTTTTGTAAGTGTGGAACAGGACTTCATCCACTCACTGCAAAGTGTCCATGTGCCTCCACTGGGAAGCTACAGGTTAATGTTACCATGCAATAAACAGAAGAAGAACTGAATGATTTTGTGGAGTTTCAGTTATGTATTTGTGGTTATAGTATGGTGGCTAATTTATTGAACATAGATTTCCAAGAAAAAAAGACACCTGGACAGTCAGGTTATCTCTTTCTGGAATTTGAGTCTTAGTTACCATCTCAGCTTAACCTGACATGATTTTTGTGAAGATAAAATGAAAGCGCGGCGCCAAAATGGCCACCACGCTCTTTGTGGGGGCCCCCCCACCCGGACTCGGACATCCGGGTAGTTAGGGGGCGTGGCCACTCCTCTATAAAAGGGGTGGCCATGAGGCAGCCGAGCTGCCATTTTAGAATGCGACGGAGCGGAGAAGTTTTCTCTGTCACATTTTTTGCTCAGAGCTTTGCCCTTCGTACCTTGGCTTAGAGCGGAGTTTCTTGGCTCTTCGCTACTGCAGTACTCGGGGCTCAGGATCTGATCCCTGGCCAGGGATCCTTCCCTCTTTTCGCCTCTTATCAAGAGGCTTGATTTCGCTAGCCTCTATTCGGGGCTTCGTTTTATTCTCGCCTCTGTGCTAGAGGCTCGATTGGATTTTAGAAGCGACGGGGCGGAGAAATTTGTTCCATCGCTTCCTCCCCTGTTAGCCTCTGTTCGAGGCGTCTTTTTACTTTGCTTGCCTCTTTGCAAGAGGCTTGATTTCACTCCGGACTGCAGTGGCTCAGGTGGCTAAGAGGCTGACTGAGAGGCTGAAAGTCAGCGGTTCGATTCTGAGCACTGCAGAATGGGATGCTTCAATGTGGTGGGCTCAGCCCACCCCTTTATTTTGCGGGAGTTCCACCGGGCTGGAAGGCTCGGATGGCAACCCCGCAGGTCCCACGAGCCCAGGCTGGGGGCTCGGGCGGAGGGGTGGCATAGGCCTGCCCCACTGGGGTTCTTACCCCCACTGCTTATTGGCCCGGATTGGGCATAGTGACCCACTTAGGCACGGTGTGGGTTTCCGCCCGCTGTCATTCCGGCCCCTCACGGGCCGTATTGATAGGCATGCCCCTATTATGGCCGGGGATTACCATGGGTTACCCCATATCAATTACCCGGTGGGGCCATCCGGCCCATCTGGCCCACCTCGTCTTGGTGGGTTAGATGTTGCGGATGCTCCCTTGCCTCCAATTCGGCAATGGAGGCATCAATGGTCATTACTCCGCCACCTCAGATTGTGGGCGCGCCAACTTGGCGGTTCCGGCCCACGTGCCGGCCATGGCTGCGCAGTGGGCCGCCAACAGGGTTGAGCTGCCGGAGACCTTCAGGCCAGCGTAGGCTGATGCCTCGCGGCTCCCCATCCGGCCCAGGACGCACGGGAACACAGTGTGAGAGGGACGTCGCGAACTCCGACGCCCGCCACGGCCGGAACCCCCAGTGGAGGCGGCTCGTGGGGGTGCACCGAGTGAGTATCCTGGTCAAGTTAGCACACCTCTGACACTAGCTTGTCACGCTGGGGGGGGGGGTATAGTGGCCATAGTCGCAGCAGGACAATTACACTCTGGTTCTTAATGGGGTTACCGCCCCTATGCTTTTATTTACTTCCCCTGGGCCCGTAGGGCCGGTTATGTGTTTATCCACTACAATCAGTGCCAACGGTGGTTCTGCTGTCAGCCGGTTGCTCTATGCCCCTGGGTGCCCACTTGTACTGGGCTATTAGCTAGGCACTGTGGTTTGGTGAATATATTCACGTTTTCTCCCTCCTGCATTGTGAACACACTGATTAGGGAATTAGGGGTAGGACGACAGGGTCAAGGAGTTGCCCCATTGCTGCACCCTGCCCCCCCCATGGGGCTGATTGGTTGCCGGCCTATTGGGCATCCATGACAGGATGTATGAGGGCCCGTCCTCATTTGGCCGTTCCAATGGTGCAGTGCTGGGACAATGATGGCAGGGCCGTGGTTGTTTTCCCTGGCCCGTCATGGTTAGCATACATCAAGACCTTAGGCTTAGGGTGGCCCCTTCCCCTATGAGGCCAGTGATGACCCCTGTTAGCGAGTGTGGTTACTGTATGTGACTCTTATGCAGCAACGCTTATGCTGCGTGCAGAGAGTCCACTTTCGGGCAACCACCTGTACCTTGATCTGGAGCTCCCAGATTGAGTTAGCTGCTACTACCTTCAACGGGGGACATGTTTTGCAGGGCACTGGCGCTAGATCACGGGTTGCGCGATCAGGAGTGGGCTCTGGTGAGGCTTCGCTCCTCAGGGGCCGATCAGCCGGGAGAGGCTACTAGCCTGGCGCTGCCATATGTCTGGTCGCTCCCCCACAGGTGTTTGTGGCAGCCCTTGGTTCGCGTCCTGGCCTGTCGTCTGCCATGAAGCCGGGTCTACCCTGACTGAACTGGAATTGGTACCCATTCCTCCTGGTTCGGCGCCGCATCAGCTGCGGCTCCGTTTGGGTGCCCAGAGCCCGACATATGTTGCAGGGGCAGGTGTGGATTTGCCCAATTTCCTCTGTCCATTAGTCCCTGCACTGTCTGCCCTCTATTCTCCCTCTTTATTTTACAGACACAGTGTGTTCCCGCACACTGGTGGTAGTGTGGCTGGTGGGCCACAACTCTGTGCACTGGGGCGGCGCAGTATGCCACTTTGTTAGAATGGGGACCCCATCTCGGATGACGCGTAACCGCGCGTATGCAGTGGTATGGGTGCATGGCATAGAGGTGGCGGAAACTGTTGAATTCCTGTTGTCCATTGGGGATGCTGGGCCGCCACATGTTTTAATGCTGCACTTCGGAGGCAGTGATCTTACCCGGATTGCTGGCCCGGACTTAAAGACTTTCGAGTGCAGTGACCTGGCGTTTCTTTGCCATTTATGGCCGTCTACACGATTGCTATGGTCATATATCATGCCGATGCAATATCATGGGTGACACTTTGTCCCAGCATTTGGACCGTGCCCGACGGTCAGTGAACAGGGCTGCTGCCTGGTTCTTTATCTAGAATGGCCCGGGATCAGCCATTTGTTGTCTGGGGATAGGTTTACAGGAATTTGGCCTGTATTCTGGAGATGGGGTTCACCGGTCAACAAGTCGAGGCACCTCTCTTTTGAATGACGTGCAAGAGGGCCAGGTGACCAAATTGTCGGTCAGGGTGAGCAGCCCCTGCTGCAAGGTGGCAATGTTGCCAAGTGGAAGGTGCCACACGTGATGCAGGGCCGCATCAACTTCACCTGCAGAGTGGTAATACCAGGCAGTGCTTTCGCCTAGTGTCTGGGTCACGCTATGGCGGGTCTCGTTAAACAAAGCCACGGGGTACAGCTGATTAGGGGTTTACAAGCGGACCTGTTGGTTTGGCTCACATTACCGCAGACTTCCATGCTGTTGCATCGGGAGGTCTGAGCTTCTGGTCAGCCCCAGTTATAGGTACAGTTGGATGCCTCCGGCTCCCCGGGTGGGGGGATTTAATTAAGGACAGGGGTCTATGGTCATTGGCCCCAGGGATGTCAGGGCACGGATCGCTTACGCGATCTTATGTTTCTAACATATCTTCTCAATTCTGGGTACCCTTATGCTCTGGGGGATAGGCGGCCTGATTCTGTGCTTCACTTTTGGTGTGGTAATGCTGCGGTGGTGCACATTGTCAATGCCCGAACGTCTAAATCACCTGAGTCATGGCCTCAGCTTGCATATTGTTCTGGGGTTCATGCGATTTAAGGCCCTTCTTTGGGCTAAACATGTGCCAGTCATTTATAACGATATTGCTTATGCTTTCCCCCGCCTGCAGATCGCCCGGTTCCGCGGCTGGCTCTGGACGCTTGTGAGCTACCCTCTCCACTCCTGGCTGTGATATGGTCATTTAGCAAGGAGACGTGAACTGGGCGAATTGCATGTATTGGTAACTCGCACGCGCACTGCGCATCAGCATCCAATCCTTCACTTTAGAGCCTTTTTGTTGGTAAAGGCAATTGCCCAAAATGCAGCCAACATTGGTCGACTGGGTTTTAGATTGTATAGTCTGCCCTATGATCAGGGGTTGGCTCCACGCACCATAGCCACCAGGCTTTGAGCATTGATACTCATGGCCAAAGCACGGGGCTTTCCTGACTATGCGAGGGTCTTCTGAATAAGCCATGTATTAGGGGGGTGGACACGTGTACGTGGCTGCCGCCTGACACACGTCGCCCTATTCTCACAGATATTCTGACCCACCTTGCACAAGGTTGGCATAGACTATATTGCAGTAGGTAGCCTTTTTCTGGAGTTCAACGATTCAGTGAGCTGGTCCCATGGTCAAAGGGGGACGTGTTTTGTAGGGCACTGGAACTCGAAGATGTCTATATCAAACAAGAGTGGGCTCAGTTGGGGATTCGTCCCTCGAAGGCCGATCAGCATGGAGTGGGCAGTGGTGTATACTGCCATGACGTACATTTGCTGACATTGTTCCGGTTGGTGCCCTACATGCAATTGGCAGTGCCTGCTGCGCGCCCTAGACTGTTTTTCTGCCACCAGGATGGGTCTACCCTTACCAAATTTAAGTTCCGAAGGGTGACCGGTACCACGCTTCACAGTGTGGGGCCCGTTATGGCACCCATTTATTTAGGATAGGCGTCGCATTGACTGCGGCTGCATTTGGGGTACTGGGAGGCGGATATAGGTGGGCACGTGGGGGTGTGCACATATTTTTCTATATGTACGTCCCCTCACTGTATGAGTACCTAGTTATGTCCTTAACCCCTTCTCCTCTTTTACAGATCCTGTGTGTCTCCGCACACCGGTGGCAGTGGGGCTGGTGGGCCGCAGCTATGTACACTGGGCAGCAGTATATGCTGCGGCGACAGTGGACCCCAGCTCAGGCCGCATGCATCCGCACGTATGTGGTGGTATGTATGCGTGGCATGAAAAGACGGGAACTGTTGCCATTCCTGATGTCCATCAGGGATGCTGGACCGCCTGATGTTCTTATTCTGCACCTCGGTGGCAATGATCTCACACGGATCACTGACCTTTCCTTAAACTGTCGAGGTGCAGTGACCTGGCGTTTTATATCATTTATGGCTTACACGCGGTTGCTATGGTCTAACATCGTGCCGAGACACCAATTTAGAGGAGACATGGATCTCCGCGGTTCGGACCGTCCCGGCGGTCAGTGGACAGGGCTGTTGCCCGGCTCCTTGCTGAGAATGGCTTGGGGACAGCCATTAGATATCTGAGGATAGGCTTACAGAAATTTTGACCTGTAGGCAGGATATGGGG
Organism: Bradypodion pumilum; assembly: GCA_035047305.1. Taxonomy (NCBI): domain Eukaryota; kingdom Metazoa; phylum Chordata; class Lepidosauria; order Squamata; family Chamaeleonidae; genus Bradypodion; species Bradypodion pumilum. The sequence goes on along the minus strand of JAWDJD010000005.1, from coordinate 54,894,396 downwards.
TCCACCTGTCAGCTAGAAGTATGTACCTCTTTCTGGATGAGGTGCAAGCAGGCCTGGTGACCGAGCTGACGGTCTGGGGGGGGGGCGGTGAGTCATCATGGACACCTCCCCGTGTGGCGGGTAGCACTGGTAAGGTAAAGATTTATGACCCATAGGTATCCGGTAGGTTCGCAATTGACTGGCCAACACGTAGACAGGTACAGGGGAAAGAGGTTTGGCCGGTCAAGGGTGAACCAGGCAAGGGGTGATGGCAGGAGCTTCACAGCCTGCATCACCTTGATATTTAACGGATACACATCATAGGGTGGGGTCAGTAGATAGTTTATTGACTCCGGTCAACAATTTGTTTGTGTCAACAAACAAATTGATACAAATAGTTACATGTAGCCAATTGCCATTGGCATTTTGGGAGGAACCTTACCAGTGTTACTGTGGCCTGCTTGCCTTAAAGAATTACAATTGGATGATTACACCAATTGAAAGTTATAATTCGGACTAGGGCATTATTCAATAAAAGTGGCCCGATGCCTTTATCCATATACCGGTGTCTGAGTCTTTCTTTGGGGGGTGCCCCTGTAATGAAAGTGCAGCGCCAAAATGGCCGCCGTGCTCTTTGCGGCCCCCCACCCACCCGGACTCGGACATCCAGGTAGTTAGGGGGCGTGGCCACTCCTCTATAAAAGGGGTGGCCACGAGGCAGCCGAGCTGCCATTTTAGATGCGATGGAGCGGAGAAGTTTTCCCTCCACCCCCTCCCTAGTGAACAGTGTGAGTTTTTGGTCACTTCGGGGCCGGGTGGGAATTTTTGGCTTGAACCTACAATTGGCTCTTTGGTTCTCGCTTTTTTGCCCATCCCACACTGTTGCTAGTGTTTGAGAAAAGGGGTAAGTTGACTTTGGTCACTTTGGGCGGGTAGCACTGGTAAGGTAAAGATTTATGACCCATAGGTATCCATATGATTACACCAATTGAAAGTTATAATTCAGACTAGGGCATTATTCAATAAAAGTGGCCCGATACCTTTATCCATATACCAGTGTCTGAGTCTTTCTTTGGGGGGTGCGCCTGCAAAGGAAAATTCATTGATATTGTTTCCAAAATCTTACTTTTATGTCTAAGAAAGTGAATATGATCCACAAAAGATAATATTGAAATATATCAGTTACTTTATAAGGTGTTATCCTAAATTATTTGCTAGAAGAATAAGATAAACATTCACAAATTCAGGAGAGGATGGAAATATTGAGGATTTCCTCCCTCAACCATTATCTGGCCTGTACTTATGTAGTTTATAGCAAGCCATATTACTGTCTGTTTGCTGTTCTCATTTAAATTTTTCCTATGTCTCTTAACCAGTGGTGGGATTCAATTTTTTACTACCTACTCTGTGGGCGTGGTATGGTGTGCATGGCCAGGGGAAAAGCACTGTGTTGCACCCAAATTCAGACTACAGTACTTTATTTCAAAATTTGGATGGGTGCAGCCAGCCAGAATTTCTGCTACTGGTTCAGGCGAACTGGTGCAAATCTGCTGAATCCCACCACTGCTCTTAACAAACATGAGGAACACCTTTCATATTGCCATTTTTCTTTAGCAGCGCTTTCAAAACAGTTAAAAAGCATCTTAAGTATGATTTATATCAGGAGTTCCCAATGTTGTCCTGCCATGGGGCAGTTCCCACCACCAACACTCAGTTGTGTGGGCTGGAGGTGTGGCTGCACCCACTGCTTACATTTTTCTTGGTGATAACTACTAACACAATTTTTGCGGCTTCTTGCACAACCTTCACCACTTCCCAGGGTAGCGGGAGGCATTCCGGAGCATTTTTGCTCAGTTGCTCTGCTGCATTTCAGCAAGCAAACTGTGGTGGTTGGGAACTTCCTGCTTCCGTGATGTGAACCCAGGTGCTGACGTAAGCTCTGCCTGGCACCTGGAGTGCCTAAACACTGCGGTTTGGCTGCCGAAACACAGTGAAGAAGGGTGAAAAATCCCAAAATAGAGCAAAAAAGCTTCAAAAGGCCTCCCACTGCCCTGGGAAGCAGCGGAGGTTGTGCAAGAAGCCAGAAAAACATCACAATCATCACTGCCGCTGCCACGGTAACTGATGTATTGTGACTTCTGGTGGTGGTGGTAGCTTCTGGAGGTGCCGGGGTTCCCACCATGGACCGTATTAGTCAGCTCCATGGGCTGGATTAGGCCTGTGGGCCATTGGTTGGGAACCCCTGATTTATATTAAGAATGTAAAGCTAGTAGTGCTAAGACAGTGAAACATGAATAAAATGTTCCCACTAAGTGTGCTGGAAAGATCAGAAAAGTTCATTATTGGCTAAAAGACTCTTTGGACCTCAAAGGGAAGGTTCAGTCTGTCTGGAAACATTTTTATGGCTTCTCCGGTGAAATTCTATCTGAAAAGATCTTACTTGAAAATCAGACCAAAACATGGACTTGCATTTATAATTAAAACCACGAGGATAGTTCTACTGAACTGACTTGTGTTTAATGACTAACTATTTTTTTGATAATGTCTTATATTCCATATAAGGAAATGAAAGGAGCCTCATTTTGCTAATTATTACGGCCCACGGTGGGAATCCACAGTGCCTGGGTTCCAACTGCAGAACCCGGAAGTGCAAAAATGCCACATTTTTGCAGCGGAAAATGCAACAAAAAATTCCAAAACCAAAGTGAAAATGCTCTGAACACCCTCCCGCCACCATGGGAAGTGGTGGAGGCTGCCCAATCAGCCAAAACAATGGCATGATTGTGCCTGCCACCACCACCACTGAAAACGGAAGCACTGGGAGCAACTATGCCTCTGGTCCACACAGCTGAGTGTCGGGGGCGGGTCCGGCCCCTGGAGGGAAAATGTTGGGATATACAGTGGTACCTTGACTTACGAGTTTAATGCATTCCCCAGAATGTTTCATATTACAAAAAAACATAACCCGAAACGTGGTTTTCCATAGGAATGCATTGACAATCATTCAGAAAAATTGTAATGCAAAACATGGTTTCCCATAGGAATGCATTGAAAATCAATTAATCCGTTCCAAAAAAATTGTAACTTGAGGCATTGTTTTCAATAGATTTTCATTCGTATCATGAAAATTTCATAACACAAGGCATTCAAAACTTCTTCTGTGCCTAGGCCAGACATGAAACTGCCAAAACGAAGGCACCTTTTGGTGAGCTCATTCTGTAGTTCCTTTCACCTGCCCTAGTGTGAGAAAGATTAGTCAGCACAAGGTTGATATTGCCCAGGGTACACCTGATAGTGGTTAAAAAATACCAGAATCTTCATGGAAGCGCTTTCTGTGTACCCCATGCAATCCTTGCACAATACAAACACAAGAAAAAGGTGAGACTTTGATTGGATCACTAACATGACACAAGCTTTCATGATTCAAGATCACTTCTTCAGGCATCTACCGATTTCTTGTGGGTAGTGTAGAAAATTATCAATGAGTCTCAAGAGTTCATGGCAAGATGTTGCATCAGGCTTTGTTTCTTAGAGGTGAGTTGGAAAAACCAGCAAGCAGCATCGGATAACATCTCCCATCCCACAAACATAGAAAACCAGGTATAGTCACTTTTTGACCAGACAACCCGGAAAAAAGAGTTTTCATTTCAGGGTCTGTCTCTGGGAATGGCCATGGGGCTTTACATGTCTTGTCATCCTGCAAGGCTAATTGGGCATGTATAAGGGCCCCCAAAGTAATAATCCAGTGGTTGAAGCTTGGATTTGGCTCAACATCAGTTACTGTGAAATCATTCTCACACCTTTCAGTTCCTGGATCAGGATTGTGCCCTGAGTTAATTATCATACAGTACACATATGGGTTGAATTACATTTGATGAGAAATCATACACCCAGCAAGTCTGGATCCAAAAATTGATAGAAGTGGAAATGTCTTTTCCTTCTAGACAGATAGAATCTAAAGCAGTCAAGCAGAAAGAAGAGCCAATTGGTAGGTTGCCCCTCATTGAATAATAATGAATTTGTAAATTATTTGCATGTGCAAATAAATAAAAGACTTGTGTGGAAAATAGAATCCACCTTCTGAAACTGGGAATGAAAAATTAGGGGATAAAGCTCCCTATATACAGTACATTTCCTGAACATAGCATTAATTTTCTCAGAATAATTTTGCAGAATATGGAATGGAATGGAGCAATGAATGTAAGGTAAAGGTCACCCTTGCTCAAAAGCCAGATATATCCAACTCTAGCATTCAGTGCTCATCTCTGTAAATAGCCAAAGAGCCAGTTCTGTCTGTGTCTGCAGACATTTCCGTGGAAATGTGGCAGGCATGACTAAACACCAGAGTGCACAGAATGCTTTTTGCCTTCCCACTGAAGTGGTACCTATTTATCTACTTGCAATTTCTTGCTAGGTTGTCAGGACCTGGGACAAAGACAAGAGCTCACTCCATCATGCAGTACTCGGGTATCAAACTCTAACCTTCCAGTCTTAATGCTCAGCATTTTAACCACTAAGCCACCACAGTCCCTAATAATCCACCTCACCCCAAATAGTTAATCTGAGTGATGTCCATCTGTCTAAGTCAAAAGATATTTCCATCAAAAATACAAACAGATTTGACTTAATCAGTTGAGTAATACTTTGAGAAATTATTATGCCTAGACATCTAATAGCACCAAGAAAATTGCCAATTGGTGAACAATCTAGCAGAGATGTTAAGCCCAACAGGCATAGTTATTTGTATATACAGTATGTAAGGGTGGATATTTTATCAGATATATAGAATAGGGGCATGTTGAAGATGGACACTTCAACTCACTAATTACAGTATATAAAACCATACTGAGCTCTGCAATTGCTTTGTAAAAAGTCTTTAATTCCCCCTTTCCCCCAATTACAGGTGTATTTTTTATAAGTAAAGTTTGGAAAAAAGCACTATTTAGCATCCAGTTTCTGATTTAGGAGCTCCAGGATTTGGCAGATTATGTATTTACTTTAACTGCCTTTTGCCTTTCTCCCAAAATGGGAGCCAAGGCAACTACCAGTATGCAACTGAGCCTGACAGGGTCCAATTTCACTTATATTTTTGCAGTGCATTAATATGTTGCTCCTGTTAGGGAATGTAAGTCTTCACCTCACACCTTAACTGGTTGCAAGGCATATTGTGTCTGTGATGCCTTTAAGGCCCTACTGCAGAGGCACACAGGTGTTGGAACTTTTCCCTGGTGTACTCTGTGAGTCAGTGTATTTAGGTCAGAGCAGGATTGCAGACCTTCAGCTCCAATGCTCAACTTTCTCTGCTGACAGTCTGGATGAAGACTCCTGCCTGTTCCAGAACCAGCTACAAGGACTGAACCTTTGTACTGATCCTGATGATGGCATTTGCCTGATATGCCACCTGTGCTTGCTGGACAGAGAAGGACTACTTGGGGTAAGCCTCCACCAAGAAGGACAGAGGCTGTTGAACTCTTTGGCATTGTCTGGAATTGCAGCTTGCTGGACTGGACTGCTACCAAACTGTATAGACTTGTACATAGCATAACTGGACTGTCTCAGTGAAGTTAACTGAGCAACCTAAGAGGACATATCTGTTTTGTGTTACAGTTGTTGCACTGTATATACTTGCACCTTTTGCTTCATGAGTAAACCTGCTTTGAGTTGTTCTTTTGCACCAAGACCTGACTGCCTGTTTTTCTCTCAAGGGACCACCTTGCCAGTTGTGCACCTCTTGCTGGCCACTGCATACCATTCTGCTAACATTAACAGCTCCTTGCCAGGTTGGGTACTCCAAAAGAGTATTTCCCATGGACTGTGCCCATCATAAGCCAGTAGTGCAATAACTGATAAATTTTCTAAGAAAAGGGACACACAAAATGTATGGAGCATTATAGTCTAAAGCAGGGGTTCTCAAACCTTTCAAGCCATGGTCCAGACCACACCCCCTCAGACAGCTGAGCAGGCTGGACAAGTGGTTTCCTCCTCCTGAAAATGCACATGTATAGGCACATCCACTTCTGTGGTTGTTGCCATGGGCTGAATGGAACGGCATCAGGGGCTGGGGCCGTCCCATGGGCCATAGGTTGTGAATGCCTGGTCTAAAGGAAGGCTTGTATGTTGCATCATTCGATTGACAAGGTGGATCGAATTATCTTCTTTACATACAATAAGATATGCAGGTAAACATTCCTGAGCAGTTGGTCAAAGATCTTTTCTTATGGACTGTTGATGAATACTCAAGAGTTTATTGTCTTGTCATGAGGCAATCAGAAATGAGTTTATCCAAATCTCTGAAGGCACATGTAAACACTAGAGAACTTAATCGTATGCATGCAAATTACAGGTGTTCCTGAAGTGAAGAAGATGGACCAGGTCAGGGCCATAGGCAGGATTCTAGATGTGGGTGGGAGAATATTTTTTCAGGATGGGCAACAATGTCATCTATCTATCTATCTCTCCGGTGGTAGCTCCTGGACACAAGGTAGCGACCTGATGGATGGACATAACTAACCAATCATAACCGGGGATAAGTGTGATTAACCAATGGAGAACAGGATCCAAAAGTGTAACCAATCATAGGGCTTGGTTTAGCTTAACCAGTGCGCCCTTTTGTAGGGGTTTCACGCCACTTTGGGCTTCTTACTAGAATGGTGGGAAACCGCCATTTTCCCTTTGCAAGAACACTCCTGCGCTTCTTTGCAAATGTGCCTCAATACACAACAGTTGATTTTTTTACTTACAGCATATTCTTGCCTTCAGTTGGGTTTGTATGTATTTTTACCATTATTATATTTTTTTAAATATTTGCTTTATTTTTGTAAACTGCCCAGAGTGAGAATTTCTTTCCCAGAATTTTTTTTTTTTGGGGGGGGGGGTATACAAATTTACTAAGCAAATAAAATAAATAAATATTTGTCCATTCTATATGTGCTGGAGACATGCATTATTTCTTACTTTCCAAGCCAAATGTATCCCAGCTGCCATCTATAGCAGTGTTTAGTTAATCTGTTGTAGTTGTTTCTGCTGTACTTCTTTTTCTTCTGTGTCAGACATGAAACTACCAAAAACAAAATACACTCAAAATTTCTTGCCCTGGACAAAAAGGGATTTCTCTACAGTTTAAGGCACACTGAGGAAAAAACTCTTAACCATTATAACATTCTAAACAAAAGTGAAGAAATGAGGGTTCTGCCTACCTCCCCTCATTTTGCATTAAAATCATTTTATTATAAAAATACATTTCTGGTGAAAAATATAAAATTACTACACAAAATATAATTCCACATTTTCTCTCTCAAAGAAGTCCCCAGATCTACAAAACCTTTTGTAATCCCACCCAGCAGGGAGAAAACTTTTAACATTTTCCCTTTCTGACATGTACAAATGAAATATTATAAATGACCCTTTTACTACCCAATGGGACACATTTTTGGTTTGGATACATTTCACAGCATTTCTACAGGTTAGTGCAATGACCTTCTATGCTGCCAGTGGCTTTCTTCTCCCTCAGGGTGAAGAAATCAGGGTTGTCATGAACTTTGCATATTTACACATTCATATCTGCTCCTTAAGCCTCGGTCCCTAGCATAAACATAGCAATAGCAATTATACTTATATACCACCTCATATATTATTAATTATATAATATATAATATATTATATAATATATATTATATTATAACTAGAGACCACATTGCCAACATACGTTGGATCATGGAGAAAACAAAAGAATACCAGAAACAAGTCTACTTTTGTTTTATTGACGACACCAAGACTGCAGTGGCTCAAGTTGCTAAGATGCTGACTGGGAAGCGGAAGGTCAGCAGTTCGATTCCCGAGTACTGCAGGACGGAAATGAGCTCCCGTCTTCGTCCCAGCTCCTGCCAACCTAGCAGTTCGAAAGCAAGAAATTGCAAGTAGATAAATAGGGACCACTTTGGTGGGAAGGAAACAGCGTTCCGTGCGCTCCGGTGTCTAGTCATGCCTGCCACATGACCACGGAAACGTCTGCAGAAGCAGACAACGCTGGCTCTTCGGCTTAGAAACAGAGATGAGCACTGCACCCTAGAGTCGGATACGACTGGCTTTCGAGCAAGGGAAACCTTTACCTTTACCTAAGGCTTTTGACTGTGTGGACCACAACAAAATGTGGCAAGTAATTAAAGAGATGGGAATACCATAACACCTCATATGCTTCCTGAGAAATCTGTACACGAACCAAGAAGCAACAGTTAGGACAGAACACGGAATGACAGAGTGGTTTGGAATAGGAAAAGGAGTAAGACAAGGCTGCATTTTATCACCCTGCTTATTCAATCTATACACAGAGCACATAATGCACAATGCAGGGATGGAGGAATCACAATATGGGATCAAAATTGCTGGGAAAAACATCAACAATTTGAGATATGCAGACAATACCACCCTAATGGCAGAAAGTGAGGAAGACCTAAAGAACCTCTTGATTGGATTGAAGGAGAGTGCAAAAGCTGGCTTGAGACTTAATATCAAGAAAACCAAGATAATGGCAACAGGTGCGATCAGTCCCTGGAAAATAGATGGGGAAGAAGTAGAAGCAGTGACAGATTTTACTTTTCTAGGATCTAAGATCACTGCAGATGGCGACTGTAGCCATGAAATAAAAAGATGACTGATTATGGGGAGAAAAGCTATGAGAAACCTGAGGAATATAGTGAAAAGCAGAGACATCACCTTGAAAACAAAAATTCGCATAGTCAAAGCAATGGTATTCCTAGTGGTAATGTATGGGTGTGAGAGCTGGACTATTAGGAAGGCTGAGCACAGAATAATAGATGCCTTTGAGATGTGGTGTTGGAGGAGAGTCCTGAGAGTCCCCTGAACAGCAAAGAGAACAAATAGGTCAATACTGGAAGAAATCAACCCTGACTGTTAATTGGAGGGACAAATAGTGAAGATGAAGCTAAAGTACTTTGGACATCAAATGAGAAGCGAGGACTCACTTGAGAAGGCCTTGATGCTGGGAAAGGTGGAGGCCAAGAGAAGAAGAGGGTGTCCAGAGATGAGATGGATAGATGGTACTGTGGACACAAGCAGCACAGAGCTTGGCAGGGTGAGGAAAATGGTGGAGGATAGAGGTGCCTGAAGGAAAATGGTCCATGGGGTCGCAAAGGGTCGGAATCGACTGTGCGACTGAACAACAACAACAAAACCACCTCATAGCAATTAGTGCACTCTCTAGGCAGTTCCCAAGTTAATGAGCATTTCACTCCCAACATGCTGGGTGCTCATTTTACTGACCTGGGAAGAATGGAAGGCTGAGTCAACCTTGGCTCACATCAGGATTAAGCACACAACATTTTGACCAAAGTACAGTGGTTTAACCACTCTGTCACCAAGGCCCTGCTTTGGCCTGAGACAAAGGTCCACACAGTTATGGTCAACAAGAATTCCCAGACCAGGCATCTTTCTCAAGGTCTCAACTCAGATATGTCACCTGCTATTAAATGCAGCTGCAGCATGGCCTGGACTTTATGAAAAACAGTAGATACTGGATTCGTTCATCTACTCAAGTGACAAGTGGAAATGATTTATTTATTGAAGGGATTGTAGAATATCTGCTAGATCAGAAGACCAGTATCCAAAGTAACAAGGGAGAATGTGTTCTAGTACTGCAATCTGACACCGATAGATATTTAAGATTAAGGAAACTTGAAGCGCGTAGTTCATCAGAAAAGTCTAAATATAGCATGTGATTGGGAACCATAATATAAAGGAAAGTTTCATTTCTGTCTTCTATGTCTGAACAGGTGTTTTTAAAATCTAAGAAGAATGTCACTGCAAAATAGTTTCATGTCCACTCCTGGTGCTCCAGCAATTCATTTTCCAGAAAAACCTCAGAAACTAGACACTGCTCTTTGCCACCATTTGCTTGTTAAGTCATAAGACCTTGATGTTAACACACTGCCAACATTGTCTTAACATTTGCTATCAGGGCAGAATGTCTAGTAAGTGATGAGGATGGTGGGTTTCGAAATAAGATTCCACTTATTAATATGTTTCATGAAGAACTATAAAAACCAGAGACTTATTTGAATAACTAAAGTCAATATGTGTGTCAATAGGGAGCATTATAATAACAGAGGGAAAGCAAGCAAGATGTCTTCAATCAATGACCACTAGTGTATATTCATTAGCAGATGTTTACTTTTCAGTTCAACAAAGCACTTCTAAAACAGCATTCTTGTTCTGATTATTTGCCGTTCTAGTAGCATGTTTTTTGTTCATATTTCAGCCAGCCAGAACTTAGATTATCAAGTTTAGTCTTCAGCACGCATGTTCTCAACTGATCCCAACAAAGATTTTAACTTTCTGTTAACAATCTTCCAAGCACTGTTCCCCATGCAAGTCCACCAGGAACTGACTGTGACTGTACATGAGTAATCCCTGTTTAATCACAATCCTCTCCTGTAATAATGTGTCTGCACAATGTTATGTTTAAAGACTTGACCTCTCACACAGTGTATGCAAGCCATGCTTTCCTCATATGACAAAGGCTCTTTGAATGTCGGCTCTTCATGGCCAGCTCTGTGATATATGTGTGGATTGTTCCAAAAGAACAATCACTCTCCTAGACACATGTACTGTCTCCAGTTTTACATACAAAGTACTTTAACAAAAAATTCAGAAAGCTGCTATATACGCATATACTTTTTATACAAGGCCAAGAACCAGTGTGTAGTAGATAGACTACAACTCAATATATCTGGTTTCTAATCCTTGTTTGGCCATGGAAACCTATTGGAGGGGCGAGTGGCACAGGTAAAACCACTCCTTAAATATCTCAGTTATTTTGAAAACCTTGTTAGGGTCATCATATGTTGAATGTGGCTTGATGACATATAACAAAACAATGTGATATCAGTGAAAAGCAGTGGTGTCAAGGCATTTTGATCAGCCATTTCAGAAAATCAGTGGGCACCTTCCTCAGGCCCTATTACTTCTGAGCAACCTAGGTACAATTCTTGAAGCTTTTGGATTGGGATAGATTTTACCACCAACACTGCTTTGCTGTGAGCTCTCCATGTTGTGTTGCAAAATGATGAAGTCTCATACAATTGCAAGCTACCTGAACCTCTGGTAGAGAACAACAGAATCCACTCGTTTTAGTATTTTATGATTTGGAAAAGGCTTTCAATTATGTCCTGAGACCTACTATGTGGGCTGTGCTGAGATGCTTTGGTTGCCCTGAGCATTTTGTAGATCTGGTCCAGGCACTTGATGATGAGGGTTCTCCACCAAAACAGCATAGCAGATGCCTTCCCAATCACACACGGATTGAAGAAGGGCTGTGTGCATTGTCCAACCTTTTTTTGCAATATGAAACATCTAATAACAACACAGGTGTAGAGATTAAATACCGCTTTGATGGAGGACTCTTTAATTTAGCTGGACTACACTCCTTAAAACTAACCAGCCTTAACAGGTTAATAGAAATGCAAGTGTCCACCGGACACTTGCCTCATCCCTTCCCAGTCAGCCTGGCTGGAGAAGGGCAGAAACACCTGTGAGATGGAGGCAGGCAATTTTAAAAGAACTTTGCCTCTGCTGCTTCTGAGGCCACCGGACACTTGCCTCATTCCTTCCCAGTCAGCCTGGCTGGAGTAGGCAGAAACACCTGTGAGATGGAGGCAGGCAACTTTAAAAGAACTTTGTCTCTGCTGCTTCTGAGGCCACCGGACACTTGCCTCATTCCTTCCCAGTCAGCCTGGCTGGAGAAGGGCAGAAACACCTGTGAGACGGAGGCAGGCAACTTTAAAAGAACTTTGCCTCTGCTGCTTCTGAGGCCACCGGACACTTGCCTCGTCCCTTCCCAGTCAGCCTGGCTGGAGAAGGGCAGAAACACCTGTGAGATGGAGGCAGGCAACTTTAAAAGAACTTTGCCTCTGTTGCTTCTGAGGCCACCGGACACTTGCCTCATTCCTTCCCAGTCAGCCTGGCTGGAGAAGGGCAGAAACACCTGTGAGATGGAGGTAGGCAACTTTAAAAGAACTTTGCCTCTGCTGCTTCTGAGGCCACCGGACACTTGCCTCATTCCTTCCCAGTCAGCTTGGCTGGAGAAGGGCAGAAACACCTGTGAGAGGGAGGTAGGCAACTTTAAAAGAACTTTGCCTCTGCTGCTTCTGAGGCCACCGGACACTTGCCTCGTCCCTTCCCAGTCAGCCTGGCTGGAGAAGGGCAGAAACACCTGTGAGATGGAGGCAGGCAACTTTAAAAGAACTTTGCCTCTGTTGCTTCTGAGGCCACCGGACACTTGCCTCATTCCTTCCCAGTCAGCCTGGCTGGAGAAGGGCAGAAACACCTGTGAGAGGGAGGCAGGCAACTTTAAAAGAAGTTTGCCTCTGCTGCTTCTGAGGCCACCTGACGCTTGCCTCGTTCTGGAGGGAATGGTAGCATCTGCACCATCTCCTCACAGCAATGAGGGTACCTGTTTGTGCTCACTAACACCTGACGTTGGGGCACAGAGAGCAGAGCTTTTTTCCCAGTCTGTTTAGAGCGTGGAACTTTGGGCTCTGTGGGAACCGTAAGGACACAACCTTTATGGGATTGTGATAATTGTTCTGATTTTTTTGATTATTTTTATATTGAATTTTGTAATGCATATTGATTCTGTGCTGTGCTACTTTGTTAGTTGGAATTTTTGTGGTATATTTTAGGACGCTGTTGTTTATAGACTAGTCTTTTTGCATTGATTGTATATTTAATTCTGCAGTTGTTGATTTGTAATTTTATACTATTTTGTTTTGTGTGTTTATATTGTTTTCTCTTGTTATATTGTATTTAATTTACTTGTTGTAAGCCGTCCTGAGTTGGCCCTGGCTAAGTAGGGCGGGATATAAATCGAATAAATGAATGAAAATGAATGAATGAATATGCCAAAGATACTGCATCACCTGCTCTCACTCCTGAGGAGCTGCAACAGTCAGTTAACTATTTCAAGAATGCAAGTGCGGCGCCAAAATGGCCGCCGCGCTCTTTGCGCCCCCCCACCTGGACTCAGACATCTGGGTGAGTTAGGGGGGCATGGCCACCCTCTTTAAAAGGGGTGGCCACGAGGCAGCTGCGCTGCCATTTTGGGAGCAACGGAACGGAGAAGTTCGCTCCGCCACTTTCTCCCCGGCTTTTCCAGTTTTGGAAGGTGACCGGTATGGCACTTCACAGTGTCGGCTTCCCAGGGTCTCGTTACGGCACCCATTCATTCAGGATAGGCACCGCTTCAACTGCGGCTGCGTTTGGGTACTCTGATGCTGATATACGTCGCATGGGCAGGTGGGGGTCCGCGTGTTTTTCTTTATATGTACGCCCCCTCACTGCATGAGTGCCACTTATGTCCTTAATTCCTTTTCCTTCTTTTACAGACCCTGTTTGTCTACGCACACCGGTGGCAGTATGGCTGGTGGGCCACAGTTTTGTGCACTGGGCAGCACAGTATGCTGCAGCGACAGACTGGGGACCCCATCTCGGGCTACGTGCAGCCGCACGTATGCGATGGTATGGTAAGTGTGGCATGAGATGGCAGGAACTGTTTCCATTCCTGATGTCCATCAGGGATGCTGGACCGCCTGATGTCCTGATTCTGCACCTCGGCGGCAATGATCTCGCACAGATCACTGGCCTTTCTTTAAAAATGTCGGTGTGCAGTGACCTGGCCTTTTTACATCACTTATGGCCGTACACGCGGCTGCTATGGTCTGACATCATGCCAAGACAGTGTTACAGGGGAGGTATTGACCTCCGTGGTTTGGACCATGCTCGACAGTCAGTGAACAGGGCTGTTGCCCGGTTCCTTTTTGATAATGGCTTTGGTATAGCCATTCGACATCCTAGGATAGGCTTGCAGGATTCTGATCTATATGCAGGAGATGGGGTCCATCTGTCAGCCAGAGGTATGAACCTCTTTCTTGAGGATGTGCAAGCAGGCCTGGTTACCAAGCTGACGGTCTGGGGGCGGGCGGTGAGTCATCATGGACGCCTCCCCGTGTGGCGGGTAGCACTGGTAAGGTAAAGATTTATGACCCATAGGTATCCGGCAGGTTCACAATTGACTGGCCAACACGTAGACAGGTACAGGGGAAATAGGATTGGCCAGTCAAGGGCGAACCATGCAAGGGGCGATGTCAGGAGCTTCACAGCCTGCATCACCTTTATATTGAATGGATACACATCATAGGGTGGGGTCAGTAGATAGTATATTGACTCCGGTCAACAATTTGTTTGTGTCAACAAACAAATTGATACAAATAGATACATGTAGCCAGTTTCCATTGGCATTTTGGGAGGAACCTTACCAGTGTTACTGCGGCCTGCTTGCCTTAAAGAATTACAATTGGATAATACACCAATTGAAAGTGATAATTCGGACTAGGGCATTATTCAATAAAAGTGGCCCGATGCCTTTAATCCAATACTGGTGTCTGAGTCTTTCTTTGGGGGGTGCGCCTGCAATGCATGTGGTCGTTTTGCACACACTTATTATACTACCTAGGTCTATAGCAGCTTTCTGAATAATGGCTTGCCTTGTCTAGGGAGTGGCTATGAGGACTGTCATGTTGTGTGTTCACACATCAAAAATGTACCACCAAGCCACTGTCAAGGCCATTGCAATCCAGCCAAACAAGGATTATAGGAGGAATGAACTCCAATACAGATTTGACGTCTTAGAGCCATCCTGCTCTTCAAAAGCAATTAAAGGCAGAACGTATCTCATTGCCTTGCTAGTCAGAATTGTAAGTATGATCTTGGGATGCTCTGTGAGTAGGTTCTGGGCTATTTTTTTAAAAAAAGTTCTCATACTCCATTCCTTTAGATGTAGCAGTAGCTACTGCTTAGATAGCTTTAAAAGTGTGCCTTTTCAGCACTCTCCACTATTTTGCTTCTCCAGAGTTGCACTTGATCTTGTTTCAGTAAGAACCCATGTACAGTCAACCCTCACATAACAACGTGTTCGTATAGCATCATTTTTGCTTAACAACGTGTCATTATGCCCCACGTGTTCCCCCACATAACAACATTTTTAGTGTCATTGTCCGGACAACAACGCTAAAATAACCGGACAACGACGCTAAAAATGTTGATATGTGGGAAACTCCATAGAAATCCGCATAACAACAAAATTTGCTTAGCAATGCTACTTGGGGAACCAAGTAACGTCGTTGTGCGAGGGTCTAGTCATTTAAGTTACAAGCAGCCATGAAATAAGATACTGTACAGTAATATGGAGGCAGCAGGTGAGGCAAAAATTATCACCTATTTTTCTGCGCTTTTGTTTTAGACCTAGAAACTCAAAAGCAGAGCTTTGATTTTATAGCAGTAAAAAGAACAGAATTAAACTACCATGGAAAGTAAATAGAGCTGATGTCATGGCAACTACTTAAATATTTCAATTTATCAGCATGTTTCCCCTTTCTGAAGACATGGCTCAGTGTCATGCTGAGCTGTAAAATATAGAAAACGCTGGGTTCTAAAGAGTAGCAAGATGCTCTCTCTTTCTTTGGCAAGCAAACAACAGAGAAGATGATTGATAAAAGCACAGAAAAAGCCTGTAATTCACTGACCACTTAAATGGACATCCTTGTACAGAAGTTGGCTTCCATGCCAACAAAGACCATAACTGAAAGAGGCTCAGTTAAATTAGATAGTCAATGGTGTGAGCTAAATTTAGCTGCAGCAGCGCCCACAGGAACATACAACATTTGTGTGTATGGATAAGTCCTCAACAGATTCGCAAATGAATTGAAACTTTGGTTGTCGGGATGAAAAGGTGTGCAAATGTAACTACCTTGTGTGGAACATGGCTCTTGCTTCTCCTTCTCCTTCTTCTCCTTCTTCCATAACTGAATCTGAATAATGGTGATCATCATGGCAATCAGCCATGAAGACTATCCTGAGAATATAATGCAGTGGCCATTCATTTGCCTTCTGCATTGCAGCATGACACCTGTACCACTGATCCAGTTCTGCTAGCCACTTTCTGGTCCTGAGCCATTTTGGCATACAAAGTCCTCCTCAGCCCGAGTCCAGTATTGAAGAAGCTGCTGCCCTCCATCAAGATGGATTCAAGTGGGATTTAACCCACTTGGGGACCATCACCCTTCCCTGTAGACTTTGGCACCCAAGCCATTAGTCCTCAGGGTTGTCAGGTTAGTTAACCACCTCCTGACACTCGGCATTAAGTCGCTGGCAATATAGTTTTACTCTATTACCATAGCAGGATAACCTGGCCAGACTGTAATGGCTCTTTCATATCAGCATGATAAGACGTGTGCAGGTGCCACAGTACTAATAACAGATACAGGAGCAGTAATGGGAGAAGAGTTGTCATTTCATTTGTATAAAGAAAAAAACTCTATTTTGTTACTCCATTCATTTGCATTTTAAACATTTACTTTTTGTTTCACCATTTAGTAGAATTATATCCATTGCATCTTCCGTTTGTTAAATTGCATTAATTTCTTCATTTATTTGAATCACATGTTTGGATTTCCCCCACTTGTGTTTCTTTCCCTCCCACTTCTTTTTCTGGCACTTATTCAAATGGGACACCCATCAAGTCTTGTGCCTCTGGCTTCCATGTTTATCTTCTAGATGGGATGATATTTCCCAGGTACAGTGTGTTATTATCTTTCCCCCTTTGTGCCAAGCTTACCAAATTTAAGATAGGAACAAAGTGTCTCCATTTGTTGCTATCATACATTTACTCTTTTTTTCCCTCCTCCACTTTTTAAACTTTTCTTTGACCTGTGCATGTTCCAGACAGTAGCAATTTTTTCCTCTCGATAGGAACATTCATGAAAATTGAAAAACGAATCCAGTGAATAAAAGTGCATGATTTTTTTTTTACTCAGACCTCTTTCAACTGAGTGTTCATTTACTTTAATAACAAAAACATATGGGGGAATTCACTTAATTTTCCTTTAGGTTTCAAAACAAATACCCCTATAGCAGTTTTGGGACTTCAATTCCCAGAAGCCTAAGTCAAGTCCCCAAAGCACTGATCAGCCAATATATTGACTTAGTCTTCTGGGAATTGAAGTCCAAAAACCAAAGGTTGGGGACCAGTGTCCTACAAGAGCTACATGGCACCTTGATTCCATGTATGAGTCTTGTAGGCTGCAACTGGTGCTCCTTGTGTTGAGCCGTGCAGGACAGGACAATAAAAGAACAGCAGATTTATTCCTTCATCTTTTTACTTCTTCTCAGGTTGCATACTCTAAGACATCTTCGTCACAAAAATTGCCAAACTGTGGGTTACAGGCTCCAGTGAAGTAGGGGGAGTTATGCGAGCTTTAAAATTTAAACATCCATTTTGATGAAAGGAGACTGAACAAGTTACTGAGGAAAGCCATAGAAGTAAAACTGTAAGAAGTTGGGTTTCTTCAACAACTGATAAGTCCTATGCCCTAAGAGGAGACCTGTCCCTAACTGCTGCCCCTTTCAGTACAACTTACCAAGGAAGCATAAGTAAGGTAAAGGTAAAGGTCACCCTTGCTTGAAAGCCAGTCGTGTCCGACTCTAGGATTCAGTGCTCATCTCCATGTATAGCCAAAGAGCCAGTGCTGTCTGCATCTGCAGACATTTCCGTGGACATGTGGCAGACATGACTAAACACTGGAGTGCACGGAATGCTGTGGTTGCTTAGTGGTTAAGACACTGAACTTGATGACTGGAAGGTCGGCAGGTCAGCAGTTCGAGACCCGAGTGCTGCACAATAGAGTGAGCACTTAACTCTGTCCCAGCTCCTGCCAAACCAGAAGTTCAAAAACAAGAAACTGCAAGTAGATAAATAGGTACCACTCCGGTGGGAAGGTAAACAGTGAAGTATAAGTAAGAATGAAAATTCCTCTTCATAGAAAATTGGTTGTCCATGTCACGGGGAGAAAATGGTCTAACTAGGTCTTTGGCCTCATCCAACATAGGTATTTTTACATGGTTATGTTCTTGTTTCTCACTGTTTTTGAAGTTTCCTATCTGTTTTCTTTTCACCAGTGATGAATACTATCTCCTTTAACTTTATGGCACATGCTTGTATTGTTTGAATTCCTTCCTCATCTCTTTTTCGGCCCAGCCCATTACCAGCTGGTGCCCATGCAGAACACCATCTCCTTTAATTGGTCTGAACTGAATGACATGGTTTAGATCAGGGGTTCCCAACTTAAGGCCTGTGGGCCCAATCTGCCCTGTGGGGCCATTTCATGTGGGCCCCCACCCCTCCATGGGCATTCAAGAAACAAAATGGCTGCCCCCTTTGAAGCTGTTGGGACAAAATGGCCACCCTCATTATGCAGGCAGGGCAAAATGGCCATTCAGCCCACAATGCTGACTGAGAGAGCATGACCAGGCCCCCAGCTTCAAAAGGTCGGAAACTCCTGGTTTAGATACTCAGCATTGGCTAATTTGGGAAGGAAAATAAGGAAGCATGAGACAAGCCACTGAGATAAAGAATAAAGTAGCAGTACAGCATGAAGCTTATATAGTCTGCACCACTTGGTGCTTGGAAGGAAAGCCAAAGATCTGAGACATTACCACAGCAACTGATGGGAGTTAGTGGTATGTACATACCTCCATTGTGCAAACTTCTGCTTCTGCCACTTTTGGTCTTTTTTATACCAATTAAAACAACAAAGGTGTATTAAATGCTAACAATTTTACATAGCATAAGCTTTTCACAGGCTGCAGCCTTTTTCTATAGATGCATCATTAAAAAAATTACATCTGAGACAAATGCCTTGGTTAGATGGACAAAAAAACCATAAGAAATGTGTTCAAAATGTGTTCAAAACATGGGCTTATTTCAGATTGCCTTATGTTACGAGCATTAAAACTGGTAGATGGTTGTTCTTTTAACTTTTGATCTCATGTGGGCCAGAATGAATTGATGGTTAGCAAAGTAGCAATGCATTTTGTGGACAATTGCAGCTTTGACTAAACTCTTGGCATCATTAGTTAGTACTTTTTTTACAATTTAGCTCATGCTTTAAGTATTATTAGAAACCATTACTTAGTGAAGTACAGTATTTTGTAAAGTACAATGGAAACTATACAGTAGATTTCAGTGGTGGCCTTACCCATATATAGACTTCCACAGGAATTTTAGAGCACAAAGATCCTCATGTCCTTTCATTTGAATATCTTTCACTTTTCTTACGTCAACTAAAATACATGTTGTGACTACATTGTAGCTAAAGCTGCCCAATCCCTTGTAAATGATTTTTGCCACTTTAAATAGAAATAAATATTCTGAATAACTCAGGACTCTGTGGCTCTTCCAGCAATGGCTGGTAACTCTAATGTTGTGAGGGAGATGAATCCACCCCACATTTTTCTGAACTTTAACAGAACTGTCCATGGTCCTGAATCTTTTTGGGGTGTGTGACACAAAGTAACATCTTGGATGGTTCTTTTTAAAGTTCAAACTGAAACATATCAGTTTCACAAACATGCAACCCAATGTAAGGGTCAGTAGTCTTCTCTGGGGACAACAGAAAGCATTTGTATGATAATTTATTTCTTATTGTTATTCACTGCTTTTCACTGCCAGAATCATTGTCACCCTATTGAGTACATGGTAAAATGAAGGCATCTTTCCCAGCACTAGGCCTTGCACACTTCTGCCTGTCGTAGATTTCATAGCTGGGGATGAATTTATTTCATTATTTACTGTGTTCATTTAAAGTTTGAAATGCCTATGTTATTATTCTGCTTTCATTTCACTACTTTGATTAACTTTGCTTAACTTAAATGGATCCATTTTTGAAGGCTACTGTACGCAGAAGCTGACTTCTGCCCAATTAAAAGCAGCAGGTCAGTCTGACCTCCATTCACAGACAGCAAAGCTGGGGAAGTATCTGTTCTCAGAATAACTACCTGGGAAGAGCACATTCTCAGAGAAGCCACCTGTCAGTAGACATGAAATGTACGTCTTTCAGATGGGAACTCTTGATGGAATATTATGGTCTCACACTGGACATCAAAAGAGTTGTCTGTCACTCAGAGATAGCACGACACGTGTTCTCACCACATTTTGTATAAATATCAGAACTAAGAGCCCCGTAGATAGAGACGATCTGAACTATCTTGATTTCATCTCGATATGCAGCTGGTTAGTGTCCAGACTGGATCCGCACTCTGAATCCGTATGGGCGGCTTTCAGCTGCACTTCTCTCAGATATGTATTGCTTTTTGAAATACTATTTTCTTTCTTAGAAATATGTATTTTTCTTAGTGTAGTTTAGTTAGGATTTTATTCTGTATTTTGGAATTCTCTTTTTATTCCAATTAAACAGTAAAACGGACTTATTTTGTCAAGAGCAGTTTTTATAACTCTTCTCAGCCAGGAGGGAGTTGAAAGGGAATTTTTCAGATAAGGCCTTGTTATTTTACAACACAGACTCTTTGTTAATTCAGCCAGTGCAGCTAGGCCGATAATCAAGGAAGCTAGAGAAGGGAGAGATTTCGGGAGTCTTGCCTTCCCAGGACAGTGCTCACCTCCCCCAGCTGCTACATCAAAGGCCAAATTCCCATAAGAAAACCGTGATATGGGTGAATAAGATCTAATGGATGAAGTCGCAACCAGTCCCAGAGGGCCTTGCAGTCTTTTTCAAACTGCAACAATTTATAAGGTACTGCCATTACCCATTAGATCCCCATTTTTCTTTGCTGGTTTTCCCTGTTTGGGCTAACTGCATGAAGGCACCCATTCTCAATGCTACCAAAGTTCTGCTTTGCTTTCTCTTTCTGAGTCGGCATACCGTTGCATTAGTTCAGGAACGAGGTGACCAGATCCAGCCGATCAGAGAGGGCAGGTGGAATGGCGCTCATCATGAGGCCGGGTCCTGTGTTTGAGGTGTTGGGACAAGCTGGGCGATACTGCCAACTGAAAATATAAAGCAACAGAGTTCTACATGTACAAGGTATAATAGGTAAAGATCTTCCTTGCTTGAAAGCCAGTCATATTCAACTCTAGAGGTGGTGCTCATCTCTCTTTACAGCACTCTGCATTTGCAGACATTTCTATGGTCATGTGGCAGGCATCACTAGATGCCAGAGTGCATGGAACACTGTTACCTTTCCTGTCAATATGATACCTATTTAATTATTTGCAATTTTTTGTTTTCTAACTTCTAGGTTGACTTCTAGGCTGGGATAGACAATGGGTGCTCACTCGGTTGCATATTACTTGGGTCTCAAGCTGCCAAACTGCTGACCTTCCTGACATCAAGCTCATTGCCTTAACCACTAAGTCACTGCATCGCAGAAGATATGATAAAAGCAAAGTAAATATTTCATTTGAGAAATTTCAACTTTAGATGGAAAGTCTTGGGTAGGTACAGGCAAATCTGTCAGTTTTGCTTCCTCCCACATTCACATTTTTAAAAGACTTCAAATTCTTTCCATCCTAAATTGAAAGAATACAAGAAATTCTTCCAAAAAAGCTGAAGTGAAATTTATTCTTCTCTGCACCAGCCAAATTCAATAGGTAGAGCTAGTCCCAACATAGAGAGGACCATATTGTACTGGTCAGCTATATGCAGCATGTGTTAAAGAAAAAGAACCTTACAGAAAGAAGATGTGACAATTTAGCATTATTAAATCAAATTACTGTATATTGTGATTAAAATCCAGACTTTTAAAACTTAAACCCTGAAAGCCCAAAGCCTGGGTAGGCAAATCTGTTCCCTTTGGTTTTTGCCGCTTTCAAATATTTTGAATTATGAGTTCTTTTTCTATTTGAACTTGATGCATTTGTACATTTTGGAACATTTCCTTTAGCAAAAATAAATTGAAACAGTATTTTTCACCCATGTCTGATGTGCAGAATCTAAAAAAAAAAAAAAAAGAAAAGTGTGTATTTCAGTGAGTTTTTAAAACTAAATTTATTTAAAGGGTTCTTAGCAGTAAGTGTTCTCCTCTTTTCCTATTTCATATCACCAGTAAAAGTAATGGTGGCAAATCTCTTGATGACAGGTAGAATTAATTTATCCCTCCTAAATGTCAGGCATATTGGGATGAAACATCAGGTGCTACTAAAAAGACGGCTACCAGTATAATCTGTCACGTTCCCACACATCCTTAATATTCTGGCTGTTGAGAGTTGTCCTGCTGGCCAGTGCAAGAATAAGAAGAGAATGTAACTCTAATCATGGGGAGAAAGTTTGACTTGATAAATTCCCAAGACGGGCTAAATGTGATCGGGCAGGACTTCTTCTTTCATTCTAAATCCAATACCATGATCCTTACCTCTAATGTTTCCATACAAAGAAACACTATTTTGAGGGATAGTAAAGGTCAACTTTGCTCGAAAGCCAGTCATATCTGATCCAACTCTAGAGTTCAGCGTGCATCTCCGTTTATAGCCAAAGAGCCAGTGCTGTCTGTATCTGCAGACGTTTCTGTGGACATGTGCCAGGCATGACTAGACACCAGAGTGCACGGAACACTGTTTCTCTTCCCACCGAAGTAGTCCCTATTTATCTACTTGCAATTTCTTGCTTTTGAATTGCTAGGTTGGCAGGAGTTGGGAGAGAGATGGGAGCTCACTCCGTCCTGCAGTACCCGGGAGTTGAACTCTGACCTTCCAGTCAGCGAGTTCAGCATCTTAACCACTTGAGCCACTGCAATTTTGAGGCATACAATTATGAAAACACTTTTGCTCATGAGCCATTTCCCACAGGTTATGTCAGTACAAAGATAAAATGAGTTGGAAGGATCAAATTTTGCTGCCACACTTTCATTATACAGGTTTTTTTATGTGTCTTATGGCTTTATATATCCAAATATGTTTTTGTTGTATAAGTGAACATTTTTTTTGTCTTCTCAAAGTTTGGGTGCAAACTGGATCTGTGCCCTCTCCAACTGTTAAAACATAGGCCAATGTCTCCCTTGCTCAAAAGCCAGTTGTGCCTGACTAGAGGGAGTTGCTCAACTTTACAGTGAAAAGGTCAGCGCTGCCCACATCTTCAGACAGTTCTGTGGCAGGCATGACTAGACACCAGAATGCATGGAATGCTGTTACCTTTCTTACCAAAGTGGTACCTACCTATTTATCTACTTGCAATCCCTTGCTTTTAACTGCTAGGTTGGCAGAAGATGGGACCGAGATGGGAGCTCACTCGGTTGTGTGGCACTCAGGTCTTGAATTGCTGACTTGCCAACCTTCCAGTCATCAAGCTCAGTGTCTCAACCATTAAGCCACTGTGGCCCCAACTGTTACTGAGTGCCAAATTCCATCACTAATAAGGACTGTATTGACTGATGCTTGGTCTGTTGAAAGTGTAAGATCTGTAGCTTTCCTTCTTTTGTTCTACAAGTGGTTGTACCTACTTAACTTTGATATTCAAAACAACATTTGGCCATTCAGACTTTTATTCTCTCTCTCTCTCTCATTACCAGGCACCAAGATTCTAGTTCTCAGCATTGGAGATTCCCAGTCCTGCTCCCTAATAATCTTTTACCTAGAAATGCTGAGGCCTTCTGCATCCCAGAAACATTTAAAGAATGAGCAAGAACTTCATCTATACATATGCTGGAGATTTCTGTTTGATCTCAGTTGATTCCAGTGTTTAACATTTACCCTTCTCCCCCCAGTAATATTAAAATGTATGAAGTATGAACCTGTCCTAATCTAATATTTCAAAATCTTCAGAAGAACAGAAAGTATTTCACTGAAGTAAAAGCTTGTAACTTGGTAGTTTCCAGTTTTATTGTGAACAATGACGGTGACGGTGGCGGCAACAACAACAGGTCATGTTTTCCACAGGTTTTTAGTGCTAGGAGCAGCCACTAAGGTGATGACTGGCCACATATGGGGGAAGATCTCAATTGATTCCAGTACTGTATATGAGGAAAGAAGGTCTCCAAATGGAATGAGGAGACTAATACCTTTACTACAAGATGGGAGGAAGTCTTGAACAAGCATCATGGCAACAAATGGCTTCTCTGACATACAAGAAATCCCACTGTGGGCTGATGAAGTAGTAATCTGTATTGATTATCTGCAGCAGTTGTAAATTGACATAGTAATTTGTCTAGCTGTCTGCTACTTCCAGTGTAAACTTGCATGTCCTTCTGGCAAAAATAGCAAATTTCCATTCCTCTTTTTTTTTTACCTCTGTGGATTTTTTTTGTCCCTGATCTCTCAGCACACATTCTTTAGCTGGATTGCAGGAAATGATTGTTTTCTTTCGACTGAGTTAAGGAAAAGGAGAAGGGATTAGTCAATTTCTAAACACTTCCCAGAGAACAAACATTTCAGTGGCACCCATTTTGGAACCACACGTTTTTTCACAATCTGTTCCTGATGAATTTGGGTTTGATTTATATAATTTCCACAGAAACAAGCATATTGTTTTTACTGGTAGTTTAATCCATGACTTGGTAGTTTAATCCACGATAGTACTGTAGAGGTAGCTCAACTTCCTTCCCCTCCACAACAATTTCAACCTGATGAAAGAAAGAAACCTCATGGAGTTCAGATTCAAAACTTTTTTCCCCTTCTAAATCTGATTTATTGCCTTGCTACACACAGGCAGTTCCATTCTAAGACACTGCTCAAATGACTACTCTCTTGAGCTTAGAGTAGTATGTATAGAATTGCCATAATTCTCTCCCACAAAACTGGGACAGAAGTATATTTGACAAAAATGGGCAGGTTATCTACAAAATAGCCTTTTAAAAAACAAACAATATTATAACAGCTATAAAACACTTTCACATTAAATATATCAATACATAAATGAATTTATTTACAACAGTTAATTCTTACTGTAAGATGATCCGTTGGACTTCTGAGAAGTCACTTCGCGGTCAATTCTTAACATCCTCAGTTCCAGGAAAAACACTGGTCACACTTATCAGGCAGTGGTGTGAGGCGAGGACATTAAGGTATACTCCAACTCCAATGTGGCAGGAAATCACTTGTTTGATGGTGAGAGTTTGAATTTATTTTAATGGTGTGTTATAATACACAATCAGTAAGTTTTAAAAATCCAGGACTTTAGCTTGATTTTTATTGAATTGGTCAGGACAATTTTTTTCTGACCTTGAATCTGGGACAATCCTGGTTTTCTGGGACATGTAGCAACCATAAGTATTTAGCAATATTTTTCACTGGATTTTATTATTCAGTGATATTGATTAGTTATAATTATCTGCCTCCAGGAGAAAATCATGAGCAAATTTCAAGAAAATCTTTATAGTAATATAATATTAGTAGCAGAGGTTGCCCGGCTTTGACGGGCTGTTTTAAATGGTGTTGGAAGTTTTTTTTGTTGTTGTTGTTAATGTTTGTAAAGAAGAGGTTAGTCTATAATTTAATTTTTTATTTATACACATTTTTTTGGCGGGCTGTTATAAACTGTGATCAGTTTTGTTTGGTGTTTTGGTTTTGTGGATTAAAAAAAGAACAAAGGATGATATACTTTTTAAAAAATTATTTAACCAAATAATGTTTTAGTATGTATTTTTTAATAGTTGTACCGTAGGTAATAATTTTAAAAATGTGAAAGTACATGTTTTTTACAATAAATGTTTTTAAACTGTGTTTAGATGTTTTTGGTTTTTATTTGAGTTAAAATTCAGCACAGGATTTTTGAATAGTTTTTATTTTATTTTATTGACATATGTTTTTGATTTGTGTAAAATTGTGATTTTGTGTTATGTTTTTGACTTGTTTTTACTCTTGGGGCCTTTTGTGTGGGGCTATTGTGTCTTTTTGAATTGTTTTTACTATTGTAGCCAGCAGGTGGGGCTGGTAGGGGTTATCTTGTATTTTGACTGTTTTTTTCTCTCGTGGCCTCTGGGTGGAACTTCTTCCGGTAAGTAGTCTCTTTCTTTATTCATTTCTTTTCCGGTCGTCGTGGAGTGAGGTTGTGTGGTGGTGAGTTGGCTGTTTTTCTTTATTTCGGGGGGGGGGGGGTTGGATTTTGTGGTGTTTCGCTGGGTGCTGGGTGTTTTTGGAAATTTTTGTTTTTGTTTACTTTGTATTGCTTTTTGGTGTTATTTTTGGTTGTTTTGTGTATTTTTGGATATTTTTGATTGTTTTTTGTGTTTTTTGGTGTCCCACAGGGGGATCCCCTCTCTGCTGTGTCCCCTGGCTCTGGAAGGGTTGGGGGGACAGACCCCTTTTGTCCCCCCCCAAACCTTCAGCACAGGATTTTTGAATAGTTTTTATTTTATTTTATTGACATATGTTTTTGATTTGTGTAAAATTGTGATTTTGTATTATGTTTTTGACTTGTTTTTACTCTTGGGGCCTTTTGTGTGGGGCTGTTGTGTCTTTTTGAATTGTTTTTACTATTGTGGCCAGCAGGTGGGGCTGGTAGGGGTTATCTTGTATTTTGACTGTTTTTTTCTCTCGTGGCCTCTGGGTGGAACTTCTTCCGGTAAGTAGTCTCTTTCTTTATTCATTTCTTTTCCGGTCGTCGTGGAGTGAGGTTGTGTGGTGGTGAGTTGGCTGTTTTTCTTTATTTCGGGGGGGGGGGGTTGGATTTTGTGGTGTTTCGCTGGGTGCTGGGTGTTTTTGGAAATTTTTGTTTTTGTTTACTTTGTATTGTTTTTTGGTGTTATTTTTGGTTGTTTTGTGTATTTTTGGATATTTTTGATTGTTTTTTGTGTCTTTTGGTGTCCCACAGGGGGATCCCCTCTCTGCCGTGTCCCCTGGCTCTGGAAGGGTTGGGGGGACAGACCCCTTTTGTCCCCCCCCAAACCTTCCAGACTCATGGGATCCAGGAGAGGTGATCGAATTCAGCCCACCTTCTGATATTAAAAGGGAAATCTCAATTGTGGTTTCCCCTTTAATATCAGGGGGGGTGATCCCCTTCTCAGCTGGCTACCTTGGGTTTGGGAGGGTTGGGTGGACAAAAAGGGTCTGTCTCCCCAACCCTTCCGGACCCAGGAGAGCCATAGGAGAGGGGATTCCCCCCAAAAAAACTCCGTTTTTAAAGAGAAGTAACCGCTTGGTTTCTTCTCTTTAATATGGTGTGTGTGTGAGTGTGTGTGTGGAGGGGAATCCCCTCTCTGCCGGGTCCCCTGGGGTCAGGAGGGTTGGGGAAACAGACCCCTTTTGTCCCCCCAACCCTCCCAACCCCAGGGGAGCCAGTAGAGAGGGGGAGCGCAACCCCCCCAACCCAGTGATATTAAAGGGGAAACTCCGATTGGGGAGGGGGGCTTTGGTTCCCATAGCTTGGCCTCGCTGAAAGCGAAACCCTTTTGCAGTAAGTAAAGTCAGCAGACGGAGCGCCGTCCGATGGCTTTGCTTACCTGGGAATGGGTTCACTTTCAAGGGGGCGAGGCAGTGCCTTTTCTCCCACTTGACCCCCCCATGTGTTTTTTTCCCTGTGAGGCGCTGTGTCCGGCTGCGGAGGACTTGCGCTCCCGGTGTGTTTTTTATTATTTTTATTTGCTTGCCAGCTTCCTCAGTGTTCTGCGCTTATGGCGCTTATTGCACCAGCTTCCTCAGTGTTCTGCGCTTATTTGCTTGTGCCTCTCAGCCTGATTGGCTGTGGTGTGGCGCAAGGAACATTGGGAAATGAAGTTGTTTCCCTTTTTTCGCGTTTGTGGGGCTCTTGCCCCACTGACGCATTTCTCAATCTGTTGTTGAACTGCGGACCCAGTTCGGCCGTGTGCATGAATGGTTGGTGCGGGCTAGTAGGGCCTGGTTTAGGATTGAATGTGAAGTTCCAATGGTTAACGCTTGATTTTATAGGTTAAGATTCTTAATCTTGCATGTTATACATACATCTCTAGAAAGAGGGAAAAACAGACTGATAGGTACATAAGTGCAGTAATGAAATGGAATCCTGTTCCTTTTATCAGTGAAGCTCAGACTCCTCCTAAATCAGTGGTAGTAAAATGATATCCTGAACTCTGGGACATCCACCAAAACATCCTCAGATGGTTAGCTTCAGTATGTTATTATATAACCTATGTAAAACCAAGCACCAATGCTGTTCCTTTTATCCAAGTACAGTATCTCTATTGCTTTCAGCTCAAGACTCAATAAAAAACCCTCAAACATTCAAAATGGTGGTAAGTGCTAAGGAAATCTCTAGAGAAACACCAGAGGTCTGTTCACAAGTCAATTTTGAAGGCGAAGAAAACTATAATTCCAGCTTTTCTAGCCAAAAATGATGCTCTTGGTTGCTCTTGGCTTCAGTCATTAACAGTGGAATTAGGGAACAGGGCTCTCATGTCTGCAGTGCAAGGTTGTGCAACATGCAGTCCCTGGGACACAGAGTGGCATTTTTATGGTTTGGCAAGACCCCCTGTTCTCTCTGGAGGCAGAAGCATTTTTGGTCAGGAATCCCCCTTGGGAAGAAAAGGAAGAAAATGAGGAAAATTTTGGAGAAGCAATTTAAGTAAAATGGTGTGAATAATGTTTTAACCAAAATAATGTGTGTTATACAAAATTATATAGGCTTCTTTGCTGTATAAATTTAAAAGTTTTAAAAGTACTTGAAAGCTTTTAAAGTAATCACCTGTTCTGTTTTTGCTGTGTTCTAGGCTTCACTTCTCTAATGAAACAGAAACTGAGGCAATAGGTTAAAAACTTGCATGGGTACCTGTCTGGAATTTATGAGCAGGAGTAGCAACCTAGCAGTTCGAAAGCAAGAAATTGCAAGAAGATAAATAGGGACCACTTCGGTGGGAAGGCAACAGCCTTCTGTGCACTCCGGTGTCTAGTCATTCCTGCCACATGACCACGGAAATGTCTGCAGAAGCAGACAGCTTTGGCTCTTCGGCTTTGAAACAAAGATGAGCACTGAACCCTAGAGTCGGATACGGCTGGCTTTCGAGCAAGGGAAACCTTTACCTTTACTAGCAAAGTATTCAGGGTTCCTTTTTTTTTACATGGGTTAAGTTTCATTTATTGGTTAAATTAAGAACAACATATCGGGGGGATTTATAGTGTGCAACTTAAATCTCATAGTTATATCTATTATCTGATGTTTCTTTATTCAGATTTTGGTTCATCATTTCAAGATAAAGTAAATCTAAATTACTTAGATGCTGTCTACATGGGCATATAGCCCACTCTTTAGTAGCAGAGCTGCTGTGGCTTAAATGTTGCAATTTTGCCTTGTAAGCAGAAGGTTGTTGGTTTGAATCCCCAGAGGGAAGTTGGAATTAGAAGACGATTGGGAACATATATGTTTGTTAGGGTTAGATGCCCTCATCACTCCCTGTCCAGCACCCTTTTAGCTTAGCCAACACACCCCTGAATGATACAACCTATGTATTCTTCAGAACTCTCATAACTTCTACCCTAATAGGTAAAGGTAAAGGTCATCCTTACTCAAAATCCGATTCTAGGGTTCAGTGTATCATAACCAAAGAGTCAGTGCTGTATGCTTCTGCAAACATTTCTGTGGTCATGTGGCAGGCATGACAAGACACAGGATAGCATGGATTGCTGTTTACCTTCCCACTGAAGTGATCCCTATTTATCTACTTGCAATTTCTTGCTCTCAAACTGCTAGGTTGGTAGGAGCTGGGACAAAGATGGGAGCTCATTTTGGCCTGCAGTATTCAGGTATCGAACTGCTGACCTAACCTTATAAGTGAGTGTTAAGTTGAATAGCTTAGTTTTATTTTTTTCTAATGTGTTCTCTTGATTGCCTTAACTTTGTCTCAGTTGTTCTTTTATACCAGGGGTTCTCAACCTATGGCCTGTGGGCCAGATTCCCCCAACGGTGCCAAATAATCCAGCCCCACCCTTGCTCCACCTGCTGCCGCCACCACGAGAACTGGCTGTGGACTCATTTATGGCTATTGTAAACACATTTACAACAGCCATAAATGAGTCTGTGGCCGATTCTGCCCATTCTGTTTTATACCAACTGCTCTTTGAAACATTTTGAAACTTTTTCTGTCTTTTTACTGTCTTTAAAGAAACAAAAAAACTTCTCTAACCAAGTATCTGGACTATTGGCTCAAAGGGTCTGAGATACTAAATTAGGGACTGGCTATTTTACAGGCTTTTTGTGTGATTGTGCGGGTATGGTGGCAGTTGTACCTTGTGGAGCTTACTGTCTTGTGGGTTTTAGGAATCCTTTGACACACTGCAAAGTGAGGGAAGACTGTGGTGTTGGGAGGCAGAACTATCAAGCAGGTTCCATAGTCTTAAACACAATTAACTCTCCTGGGTTTAGTTTAGTTTAGTTGATTTATACCCCGCCCTATTCAGCACAGGCCAACTCAGGGCAGTTAACAACATATACATACCCCGAAGGGTTTACACACAAAATATGAAATACAAAACAAATACATATAAAATACAAAATATATAGACAAATACAAGTAAAATACATAAGTATACAATAATGCAATATAGGCCGGCAAAGGAGCACTTCTACTCCCCCCATCAGCAGGACTGGGGGAAGGAGCACCGTGTCTCAGCTGGAGGCAAGGCTACATAGAAATATGTAAAATACAATATATCCAAGTGAAGAACAATTACAAAGTTACACAATAACAGAACAATATAGCCCCCTCTCAACCATAGTAAGTCCCAAGGAGCAGAAACATCGGCATCTCTCACTTCCCCCACGGTCAATGCCGGACCGGGAGAAGGAGCCGTGATGGTGTCCACATTTGGGGGAGTTTTTAAAGTCCCCGCCACCCCTCCACCTGCTCCCACTCCCCCCGCGGCCAATGCCAGACCAGGAGAAGGAGCCGTGGTGGTGTCTGCATCTGGGGCAGTTTTTAAAGTCCCCGCCACCCCTCCACCTGCTCCCACTTCCCCCACGGCCACTTCCCCCATGGGTTCATCCATCCTCAGGTAAACAGGATAGAATAGTTAGGTGGCTGTAGAATTGCTCCCATTGCAGACTCCTTCAGGGTTTCAACTGGTGCCGAGTGATTAGAAAATTAGTCCAGCATCAGCAGCATCTAACATATCTTCAGTCTCTTAGTGGGTAAGACTACATTTTAGCTATCCCTAGCAGCTAACCACAGGTTTCCTTATCAAAGCTTTTTGTTTTTTATTGTTAGCATAAAAGCAGAAGGGAAGTATGAGTTTCATGATACAGCACATCTTTTCCACTCTGGGTCTGTGTGGAAATGTCATGGGCACTCAGTCTCCCTCGTAACCTTGCTCTGTGCAACATCACTTTGGAATGTGGCAGCTGCTACAGGTTTGCTTTGCAAACTGAACATGATCGAATTACCTTGGCTCCTAGAGATGGAAACGTACTCACTGGATTCCTTTATTTCTCTCAACTGTTTTGACTGCCTCTACATGACGGGACACCTCAACAAAGAATTCCTAAAGTCCTGTGAGATTCCTCACCTCCAGATGAGAGTGAGACAAATTGTTCTCTCTCATTTGGGCTGCGGTGGCTCAGTGATTAAGAAGGCCTGCAAACTGGCAGTTCAAAACCCGGGTACTGCCTGTCTCTGTCCCAGCTCTTGGGGACATGAAAGGAGCCTCATTTGAGCATTCCCTGAGTGGAGTTTCTCCTGCAAAAATCCTTTCAACCCAGAATAATTTATGGCATGACATTATTATTACTTGCACACTCTCCTTTTGCTTTGAGAAGTAACTGGGCATGTACATACACAAACACACACACACCACAGGCACAGAAGAACCAGCTGATTATTGAGAAAGATGCCAACAAGTAATCTAGAAGAGGGATTCTCAACCTGTGGCCCGTGGGTTGGAGGCAGCCCATGGCACCATTTTAAGCCCCCCCCCACTGCCTCCACCACACCAGGAAGTGCCAGGTGGTTGAGGAAGGGCAAAATGGCCGACCACCCCCTGAATCTGTCTAAGGGAGCATGACCCAGCACCCGGCTTAAAAAGGTTGAGAACTCCTAATCCAGAGTTTAAAATTCTTAAATAAATCATCAGTCACCTAATTTGGGGCAGTCCATACAGTTCACAAAATACACAGTCTTTGTACACCTTTTGCAACCACCTTTTGAGTGTACATTTTATTTGGATGAAAAGGAAATTGAAGCTAAGTTAAGCATAATACATGAAGATCTGATTGCATTGTTTATAGCAGGGGCTCTTGTGGAATTTGATCATTGTGAATTTCAGTACAAGTTTTCCTGATATACAATTTGTGATCTAAGGTCTGCATGTGAACCTTATTATGGTCAAATGTTTGCTCATCTTGAATGTTATAACAGTTTGCTTATAGTGAAAAAGGATTCATGAATATCTATTTTGATATTTATGCTTTAAAATGTGCATATAAAAGAGGATGGAATGGGTTTATGAATGAAAAGAGGTGATAATGGCATAGGCCAAAAATGATTTAATTTCACTATTCCTACCAAAGGGTCTTTTGAAATCTCAAAAATTATGTCATGCTTTAACTGGATAGAACATGCTTAACACTAATTTATTTTAAGGTGTACCACAAAAAGTTGTCAAGGTTTTTATATGGTTTGTTTAATATGGTAAGTGTCCAGGAACATACCTGTCAACCTTCCCGGATTGGCCGGAATTTCCCGGTTTTCAGCACTGATTTGCGCCATTTCCCGCCCCGTGCTGCCGAAACCCCGGAATTTGGCAGTGGGGGAAATGAGGTACTGTGCAGCCATTCTGCGCAGGTCACCTTCTACGCATGCGTAGAAGGGTTTTATGCTTGCGTAGAACCCTTCTACGCATGCATAGAAGGCTATGCATGTGTAGAAGGGGGCTATGCAAGCGTAAAACCCTTCTACGCATGCGTAGAAAGCGACCTGCGCAGAACCATTCTGCACAGGTCCCGGATTGGCCGGAGCCGCGGTTGACAGGTATGTCCAGGAATTCTCTTGAGGAGAAAGGTTGGATGACCATTTTAAATAAATAACAATACAAGTTTCAAATCTATTAATGAGACAACAACAGCAACAACAAAAATAGAAGATCAGGGGGGAAATCAGTCTAGGGTAGTGGTGGAGAACCTTTCAGAAATCAAATGCTCAAACTGCAACCCCAAACCTACTTATTTATCACAAAGTACCAACATGGCAACTTAACTGGAATCCCGAGGTTTTAGTTTAGAAAAAGCAACGCATACATTAACATCTTTTGTCTTAAAAGAAAAACACACTAATTGGTTGCTGTTCACACTGCACCCTCATGTGAACCACCTGCTTTAATCCAAACAGGGGAGGGAGCAAACACTCCCATTGGGCTGCTGGGGCATGCGCAGAAGGGTCGGTGAGGTGAAAAATGTCCTCAGGTGGGCATAGAGAGGGGGATGGGATTCCTAGAACTCTGGTGAACTCTGTGCTGTGGCGATGGTGTGCCCGCCCACAGAGAGGGCTCTGAGTGCCCCCTCTGGCACGTGTGCCATAGGTTCGCCACCACTGGTCTAGGGTGATGATTTGTTTTATCAGTTGGAATATTTTCCGTACTATGGAAATTTTTATTTTGAGCAAGCTAACAGATAATAACAAAACCATACGAGTTTTTATTACTCTCAGACCTTGGTTTTCTTATATATCCAAAAGAAGCGTGCTGCTTTTAAAGGGTTTTCCTCTAAACTTTACATTCCCAACACTGAGGTATAAAGGAACTTTCCCCCTCTCATATTTTGGCCTGCATCATTGGGCGAAAACAGCTTCAATCCTGCCTTTTCCTGGACACAGCAATGTGAAAAATGTCACTAAAATACTTGTTAAACTTCATTATGAGTCCTTTTAAGGAAATATGTAACTCCATGCCCAAGATAATATTCAAATCATCCAATTTTTCATATAGTAGCTTGGCATGAAACTTCCTTCCTCAGATTTCAGTGTTCAGGATTTCTTTAACATCCCAGAATGCATTCTCACACATTTTGGACAGAGATGAAACCTCCTGCTTATGCAAGAACCCACTCATCCAAAAAAGAAGAACAAATTGAACGTGATGCTGGTACAGGAGGTCTAGGGAATGCATTATCCATTGAACAGATCATTCATTTTTAAACCTTTTAGGAAATATTCACTCATCCAATGCCCAAAAGATGTGTCTTCTGTGATAGTCCTATTTTATGCAGAGGAACAGTAGTATATACCAGGGGTTCCCAACATTTTTCTGTCTGGGGCTGTTCCCACCCCTTACACTCAGCTGTGGTGGCCTGAGTCATGGTTACTCCCAAGGCTTATGTTTTCAGTGGTGGCGGTGGCAGAAATCACATCTTTTTTGGCTTCTTTCACAGCCTTTACTGCTCCCCACAAGGGCAGAAGGCTTTTTGGAGCAATTCACAAAATACAGCCTTTGTACACCTTTTGGCACTGCCAGAAGCTTCCGCCGCCACCAGAAGTCCAAAAACGTTACTTCCCATAGGGGTGGCTGTGGTGGCCATTTTTCAGGTTCTTGCACAGCCTCTGCCTCTCCCCATGGTGGCGGGAGGCTTTTTGGAGATAAAACGTGACATTTGGGCTCCTCCTGGTTCTGCACTGGGAACCCAGGCACTGCTGGAAGCTCCGCCCAACTCCAGAAGTCCCAAACTGGTGCATTTTAGCTGCTGAAATGCAGCTGATACACAGTGGAAAGAAATCCCAAAAATGGAGCAAAAATGCTCTGAAAACCCTCCCGCCGCCATGGGGAGCAGTGGAGACTGTGCAAGAAGCCGAAAAATGGCATGATTGCTGCAGTCACCACCACAGCAAGTAAGATTTTTGGACTTCCGGTGGTGGTGAGAGCTTCTGGTGGTGCCTAGGTGGCCACCGCAGGCCATATTAATGAGCTCCACAGGCTGGAATAGGCCAGTGGGCCATAGTTTGGGAACCCCCGGTATATATGTTATAGATCCTGCACATCAGTTAGTTAAATTGAATGATGGTTTGTGTAGATGTAAATCAAATCCACCAGTCCATCTGTCACTTGGCTATTAAGCATGTATGTAATAATAATTCTAGATCTGTGAGGGTGAACCTTGGCACTCCAGATGTTCTTGGACTTCAATTCCCAGAAGCTCAAGCACCCTGTGAATCCAAATGAATGGGTTTACTGTGATTCATCCAGCATGGGCTGCCCTCGTCACTCCCAGAAGTGGAAGTAAAACATGCCTGAATACACAACATTCCCACTGATTTCAAACTTCATGGGATTTAATAACAAACAAAAATAAAATGTTGTTCTGTATTATTTCAAAAGAGAAAATGTAAATAGTCACTGAATGTTAAACCACAGACACCTGCCTAATGTTTGAAACAGCTGCCTTTTGAATACATACATTATTTTCCCAGAACGTTTTCTGGCAAGTGATAAGCGATCATGGCTGACCCTTGACAGTACTATCAAATCCAGATCTGGGTCGCAGTTGCATTTACTGAGCCCATCTCTACACTCCTCCTTCTCCTCTCTCTCTCTTTTTGGCATTTAAGACAATTTTATAAAAGTGTTTGAGGTTAACTTATTGCTGAATCAGTGCATGTCTGTATAATAGGAAAAACGTTAATAAATTTTCTGGCACACTTGAGTGGGACAAGAATATAATCAAAAACAGCCATACCATTGGGCAATGTTTGCTTGCCAAATGCATACTGGCAATGGTGCCTAATTAAATGCAAAAGTAGTGCTTATTCTTTGCTAGCATGGGAAATGGACATAGCAAAGACAAGGACAGCCACTTAGAAAAAGCTTTAAAAAGTGAATTCATGTTATGGAACGTATAATGCTCATGTGGTATTTTGAATGTACTAGAAATGGAGTAAGCAAAAATAAGCTGTGTGATTAAAATCAAACAAATGCAGAAGGAAGGCAATACCTTTTATAGGATCACTTAAAAATAAATTTTGAATTGTAAAAAGATATGGCCTGCTGATTATTTTCCCATGGAACACCTAAGCAAACCAACCTAGTTTAATCTTCATGCTATGAAAGTCCGTTTGATGAAGTCATGAAAGCTTGCAATGTTTTATCATTTAAGTGATCCTACCCTAATGGCAGAAAGTGAGGAGGACCTAAAGAAGCTCCTGCTTAGGTTGAAAGAAGAGAATGCAAAAGCTGGCTTGAGATTCAACATCAAGAAACCAAGATAATGGCAACAGGCCCTATCTGTCCCTGGAAAATGGATGGGGAAGAAGTAGAAGCAGTGACAGACTTTACTTTCTTAGGATCCAAGATCACTGCAAATGGGGACTGCAGCCATGAAATAAAAAAGTGACTAATTCTTGGGAGACAAGCTGTGAGAAATCTGGGAAACATGGTTAGAAGTAGAGACATTACCTTGCAGACGAAGGTCCATATAATGAAAGCAATGATATTTCCGGTAGAAATGTATGGTTGTGAGGGTTGGACCATAAGGAAAGCTGAGAGCAGAAGAATAGACCCCTTTAAAATGTGGTGTTGGAGGAGAGTCTTGAGAGTACCCTGGATGGCGAGGAGAACAAACAGATCAATCTTAGAAGAAATCAACCCTGACTGCTCCTTGGAAGGTCAAATAGTGAAGATGAAGCTAAAGTACTTTGGACATCAAATGAGAAGAGAGGATTCGATTGAGAAGGCCTTGATGCTGGGGAAGGTGGAGGGCAAAAGAAGAACGGGGCGGCAGAAAATGAGATGGCTAGATGGTATTCTTGATGCAATGGGCACAGAGTTAGGCATGTTGAGAAGGATGGTAGAGGACAGAGGTGCCTGGCATGCAATTGTCCATGGGGTCACAAAGGGTCAGAATCGACTGTACAACTGAACAACAACAACAATAAAAAGTATCTCCTTTCTTCTGTATTTGTTAGAAATGCAGTATAATCTCATTTTAGAAAAGGCAGCATTTACTTGAATTGTTTTTTTTAATTAAATATTTAATTCAGAATTAATTTGGGAGCGCCTGGAGTTTAGTTGTAGACCAGTGGTTCCCAAAGTGGGCTCCATGCCCCACAGGGGACTTCAATTCCCAGAAGCCTATTGGCTGATCAGTGCTTTGAGGAATTGACTTAGGCTTCTGGGAAATGGAGTCAAAAAACCAAAGTTTGGGAAACACTGTTAGACCATGTGTTTTAGACATAGAAAAGTTCCATGTTCAACCTGCAGCATGTCTGGAGAAGGCTAAGAAAAGATCTTGTCTGTATCCTGGAGAGACACCACCATTAAATTTTAATAGTTCAGGGCCAGAACAACCAAATGTCTGACTCAATAATTCGATCTTGATGCTATAACTCATGCTGATTAAGTCTTATGACAACAGCAGGTAGTGATTTCTTCAGAAATTAAGTATTTCCTAATTTCCCCCGTCAAACTCCCAAAATTTTCCTGTAATCTTTTTCAATAGGAACTGATAAATGCTGCATTAGAGGAAAGGAAAGTCCTTAGTTTCCCAAAATCACTACTAGTGCTAAAGTCATTCTGGTGGAAGTGATTTTTGATTCTCATGCATTATAGATTTTTCAGGCTTCTAATAGGGGCATACAGGAGAGCCCTCAGACAGGGATGCCCACACTATGGCCCATGGCACCTAATAATCCAGCCCACACTGCCCTCACTGCTCCAGGTAGTGGAAGCTAAACACATCCATGCACGCACAAAATGCTGTCATAAATGCACCTGTGGGAATTTATGAGTGCATTTACGGCAGCATTGTACACATGTGCAAGTGCATTTTACTTCTGCTTCTGGTAGGAGGAACTATATGACCGGCCCGCTCAACCACGTGAGTGGCTCGAAAAGTTTGGACACCCCTGCCTCAGAGCTTCAAAGGGAAAATGAAAATACAGTAAAACCTTTGAAAAAACAGAGCTGCTAATTATATAATCAGACTTGCTTGTTGCACATTACAGCAACAGGATTTCATACAATAAGCAATGTTTTTATGTTCCTATTATCCAATATTATGGGTTTGAAATCTGCATCATCTCTCTCTATTTACCAATATATTTACCATTATAATGTCACTTACTGCTCAATCCACTCTCCAACTAAGAAGTTGTGTGATTT
Organism: Bradypodion pumilum; assembly: GCA_035047305.1. Taxonomy (NCBI): domain Eukaryota; kingdom Metazoa; phylum Chordata; class Lepidosauria; order Squamata; family Chamaeleonidae; genus Bradypodion; species Bradypodion pumilum. Next base: position 54,856,520 of record JAWDJD010000005.1, on the reverse strand, counting down.
AAGACAATGTATCAGTAATGTGGCGGCTGTGGTGGCTTAGTGTTTAAGACACTGAGCTTAACTAGAAGGTAGGCAGGTTGGCAGGTCAAGACCCACGTGTTGCAAGATGGAGTGAGCTCCCATTATCTGTCCCAGCTCCTGCCAACTAGCAGTTTGAAAGTAGGAGATTACAAGCAAATAAATAGGCACCACTTTGCCGGGAAAAGTAACAGCATTCCGTGCACTTCGATACCTAGTCATGTCTGCCACCTGACCATGGAAACATCTACAGATGCAGACAGCACTAGTTCTTTGGCTATAAATGGAGAAGAGCCCCACCCACTACAGGGAGACCTTTACCTTTGCCAGTAATGTGGTTTGATATAAACATCTTTTGAAGCTTAGACAGGTAGTCTTCATATCTGAGGAGGAAAGTTGGACTTGTATCCTTTTTATCAAGTGGCCATCACTGAACACATTGGAGGTTGACTGAAATTCCTCTGCCTCTATATGAACTTGAACTACTATATTACATGGTGCTGTGTCAGAATTGAAATGTATTCAACTTGTATTTTATGTTTGCTGCACAGGGCCGCCATCAGAAATTTCTGGGGCCCATACTGAGCAATCCTATTGCCCACCCCCCACCCCCACCCCCACACACACTTTCTCACAGTAATGTCACAGTTATGGCCAGGGGTGGCAGGGCTCCTGTCAGCTCTGGGCCCTATACGGCAGTACTGGTAGTACTGCCCTGATGGCAGCCCTGGTGCTCCATGTAAATGCTAAGGAAAAATGACTTCAACAGGCGTATCAAAATGCTGCCTTGTTTTCAGTTTGATAAATTACTTAAAAGCAGCTCCTTGCGCAGAAGCAAGTATCTTAATTCCTTTCTTAACTTCCTCTCTCTTTGTGTTTCTTTCTCTACTGTTGCTTTTGTGTACAATACTTGAAAACATCTGGATGAGCTCTTATTACAACTTCAGCTACACTGAACACAAAAATAACTAAGCTGCCCTTAACTACGTGTGTTGCTCACATTCTCACACTTTGTTTTTGATTTCCCTTTTTAATACAAAGGAAGACTAAGCTCTACACAATACTATGAGGTAGGTTATCTGGAGTTCAAATGGATGAAGAAAACAGTTGTTTCTGTCAGCCTTCTGAGAGCAACTGATTCCCACTACTACAAGGGCATAAGAAGTGAGCCTAAGAGATAATCTAAAATGCCATGAAATTTAAAACCACATGCTTTACTCAGCTCACTGAAATTTAAAACTGCACATTTTAATCAGCTGACAGCCTTAAGGGAAACTCAATGGAATTTCCAGGAACTTGACTTTATGACTGAGTAGCAGCCATCTTAAGTTGACTTTCTATTACTGTGATGGTGAACCTTGGCACTACAGATGTTCTTGGATTTCAATTCCCAGAAGCCCAAGCACCCTGTGAATCCACACAAATGGGTTTATTGCAACTCATCTGGCCCACGCTGCCCTCATCACTCCTGGAAGTGGAAGTAAAACATGCGCATACGGAGATAAGCACTAAACCCTAGAGTCAGATATGACTGGCTTTTGAGCAAGGGAAAGCTTTACCTTTACTAAACTTGTGACAGGGAGTTCCATAGTTGAGCCTTCTTCAATTTACTACATATACACTCAGGACATTTTGTGATTCAGACTCCCCTGTAGAATTGGCACATTCTCCATACCACACTGCTTAATCCTCTACTTCAACTCTAATGTGCATTCCATGAAGATTTTTTTAAAATCATGCCATTCTTTGCATTTAAATAGTTTACCTGTTTTTCTAAACAGGGAGCCTCACATTGTAAAATAATGTGATCAGAGCACTTGTAGGAATGACTGAATTTAGTCCAGGGAGCCATGAATAGCCTCTATTCTATTGCCCATTCTTGAATGTTAAAGTAGGTGAATCCACATTTATTTTTCAGTTTTTATGTTTTTTCCCTTCATCAGCTAGGCCAGGAGTTCTCAACCTTTTAAAACTGGGGGCCGGGTCATGCTCCCTCAGACAGCTTCAGGGGCTAGATGGCCATTTTGCCCTTGCTTCACCACATGGCACTTCCAGGTGTGGTGGAGGGCCACATGAAATGGTGCCATGGGCTGCATCTGGCCCATGGGCTGCATCTGACCCACAGGCCACAGGTTGAGTATCCCTGAGCTAGGCAAATTCCATCTTCTTGCCAGCTGTATGACTCTTTGATAGTAGAATATATTATTTCATGTCCCGTTCTGCCATTAGGCATGTGGGCTTAGCTTGGGCACTAAGCTCACTGTCTAAAAATTGTAAAACTATTTAGTGCTTTAATAAGGTTTAAATGAGATGCCAAAATAATGTTGCAGCAAATCCTTGAAAGCAAGTTCAATTCGACACTGTGGTACTTCAGATTAAACATGCATAAAATGGAGCCCTAAATTCCATTAAGTTACAGAGAGCAAAACTTTGTAATCACTTCAACATTCCAAGCCAACTTAAAATATGTGATTGAAGCTCAACCTCTGCAGAGACCTCTGACAGCTAAAAAACATACAGTTCTCTATCACTAAAAGGATTATTGGCAGAAAGATAGGCAAGTGTGGGCTGATGTGTCAGGAATGCTCTCTGACAGAAAACGTGCTTTAAATATCTTGTTAGCAAAGCACTAGAGCTCTGTAAATTATCAACTCTGTAGCAAAGTTGGAGAATATATGAGAACATGGATTGTAAATCACTTTAGTTTATTTAGGATTATTTTGGGACAATTAATAATAAATCATTTTTCATTCACAAAGAATAGTACCATTTACACAGTATCATTCACTTAGCTTAGAGAAATCAATCAAGGGAAAATCCTAGACCAGGGATTCTCAACCTGTGGCCCATGCAGTGGTGGACATCAGCAGGTTCACACCAGTTCACCAGAACCGGTAAGCAGAAATTCTGTCTGGCCCTGCTCATCCAAGTTTTGAAATAAAGTAGTCATAATTCGGGTGCAACGTAGGGCTTTTCCCCTGGTCATGCCCACAATACGATGCCCACAGTGTGGTAATAAAATTGTTTGGAGCCCACCACTGGGCTTGCGGCACCATTTTATGTGGGGCCCCACTGCCTCCACCACACCAGGAAGTGTTATTTGGTGGAGGAAGGGCAAAAGGGGTATCCGTCCCCCAAAGTTGTCTGCGGGAGCATGATCCGGCCCCCAGATTTAAAAAGTTGACCTAGACGTTGACTTCTTTTTTCATCAGTTAACCACTCCTCAACCAAACACAAAGCAATTACAGTATGATTTTCCTTCAACAACAGAGGGTATCCTGTAAACCATATTGACTGCTGCCATTAGTACAGTGAAATCTCGCATAAAGAGACTAACCCACTTAAAGAGCAGAATTTTCTCTGAATGTTTGCCTAGCTTAACAACTATAACTAATCAAAAACTTATTTAACAACTAAATTGGTGTTTCGCTTAAAGAGCAAACTCGCTTTAAAGAGTAATCCCATGGAACACATTATGATCTTTAAGAGAGGTACCACTGTATTGTCAAAATTCAGGCTGGCCTTGGTTATATAAAACTTGGGAATCTTTCCTACTGGCAAAGGAGGCACAATATTGTGTAGGAATATCAGGCCATTTCTTGATGTTTTGAATCATGGATACAGAAACACAATATCCCACATTCATAACCTGGTGGGTATATAAAAAAGAATTGAACTAATATACGTCCTGTATTGTTTAGGTAAAACAAAAGTAGATTTCCATAGAAAAACTTTTGAAATGACCATTTTACCGCAGTTTAACACAGTGTCTAAAAATGTTCCAAAATTAGCAGATTTTATTCTTTCTTTTACCTATAGAACAACTCTGCTCTGCTTTCAATTTCCATGCCATTTCTAAAGAGTACAAAGAGTGGTATGCTTTTCACAATTGCCCATTTAACAAAACCTTAGTCTGTTGGATCTGGGCCGCAAAGCGGGTTGCGTAAGCTGGATCGGAACCGCGAAGCGGCTGTTGGGTCCCAGAGGAGACTGGTCAAGCAATGAGACACGAGGCAAGATGGAGCGAAGACCAGTGCTTTAATGAAGGCAAATCATCAGTATTTATCATGTACAGGCTGCATGTAAAAGCATTGCGATCTAGCAGAATTCACACATGATGTTTACACAAGTTAATTGAGGAAGTTTACAGGGGAAGAAAATTAACTAACTAAATTAACGGCAGGGGAAATACACTGTTCCATGTTATCCAAGGTAAACAGGTGACTAGTATTGGTTCTAGGGCTTAAGGTAATCCGCAGACGCGAGATTACCTATTGTTCGAGCTGTTTGTCAGATCAGCTCTTGATGAATTAAACTCTATCTAATATTCCGCTCCCCCAATTTCTGTCCCTTCAGGAACCCCTGGTAACGATGTGATCACCCATTACCGGGGTTCTGTTGGGGCCAGTATACCAATTGTGTGCGCGGATCCCACATTAGTCAATTTTCAATATTTCAGGGTTCACATATAATGATGTTCCAAAAGATAATGTGCATTGCTTTCCTGAACACTGAAGTTCTTTAGATAAAATATACTATACTGTTCTATGAAGCTAGACAATTATGAGATTTCCTGTTAGCATATTGCTTAACCTATTACAATCTGAAATAAATTGCCTTTTGATGTACATGAAAGAGTGTGATTTATTTCTTTACTTTCAGTCCCCAGATTCCACCATAGTAAGAGAAAGAGGAGGAGTAGAAGAGAACATAATACTTGCCCATTTAAAATTTCACAGTTTAGTACCAGATGGTTTGGACAGATGCCATATAGGGGAGGGGGATAATAAAAGCAACATTTATTAGAACAGCAACATACACACAGCTGTCTTATGTGGTAACCGTGAAACTTTTAGTGGCAGCTTGTCAGTAAAGAAACCTTTAGACTTGGACTAACTCCACCAATCCAGTCTGCTTTACTTGAATAGGAAGGAAGCTAAGGAACTTGTTTTTGCAGTTAAGTCTTAATTGAACAATAGTACAGCTAATTGCTGGTGGCTCTAGTTTTTGCTCTTTTGTTTTAAAATTTACTTACTTACCCTGCATGTTCTTCAGCCTTAGCTTCTAGTAGTGTTCTGCTGTTTGTTTGTTTGGTCCTCACTCAGCTGTGGATGTATCTGACAGTGAAAGGAAAGTCTGACGCTGTAAGGAACAATATTGCATAGGAACCTAGAATGTAAGATTTATAAACCAAGGCTGGACATGGTTAAAAATTAGATAGAAAGAATGAGCATTGATATCTTGGGAATCAGTGAACTAAATTGGACAGGGATAGACAAATTTAACTCAGGGGACACTTATATCTACTACTGTGGGCAAGAATCTCTTAGAAGAAATGGAGTGGCCCTTATCTATACCTATAAAATGGTGCATTAACCATTGGAATGTGACAAAGGATGTTGCACCAGGCCCCACTAGCCCATAATGGGCACTCGCCTGAACCCGGTTCGCAGATAACTGTCGGGTTGAAATTTTTGAACCGGGGACAGGAGCCCCCCAGTCACAAACAAAAAAAGGGAACTTCAATTCCCAATGTTCCTTGCGCCGCGCTGTGCCAGAGCCAATCAGGCTGAGCGGCGCAGCAAAAGGAACGTTCGGAAACGCGCCGCAGCCAATCAAAAAAAAAGCCGCAGGAAAAAAAACGCTACAGTAAGCAAACATGCACAGGCAAAACTACAAGTCCCAGCATCCTGCGTGCCATTAGCGTGCCGAACGCTGAGGTGGCCTGCGCGCGAAAAATAAAAGTAAAAAAAACGCCCGCCACGCTGCCCTTCTTCCCCACAGGCCAGCCAGCATGGCCTGCGGGGAAAAAAAGGAACCCCCACCGCCGCTGCCCTTCTTCCCCACGGGCCAGCCAGCATGGCCTGCGGGGGGAAAAAGAGACCCCCTGCCGCTGCTGCCATTCTTCCCCATGGGCCAGCCAGCATGGCCCGCGGGGGGAAAAAAAGAACCCACCGCCACCGCTGCCCTTCTTCTCCACAGGCCAGCCAGCATAGCCTGTGGAGAAGAAAGCAAAGAAAGCACCCCCCGCCATTGCCCTTCCTTCCCACGGGCCAGCCAGCATGGCCCGTGGAGAAGAAAGCAATGAAAGCACACACCCCGGCATTGCCCTTCCTTCTCACGGGCCAGCCAGCATGGCCCGCGGGAAAGAAAGCCACCCCCCCTGAAAAAGTAAACACAAAAACACAAACCAAAAACAATCAAAAACACTCAAAAATCCAAAAAGGAAACACAAAAACAGTCAAAAACAAACAAGAAAAAACACACAGATGATCCCCCCCCAAAATCCAAACTACCCTCCCCCCCAAAAAAAAACCACAAAAAGCCCAGAGAGCTTACCAAAAGACGTCTTCTATCCATGAGGACCGGAACTCAAATGAGAAAATAAAGAAAAAACTTACCGGAAGTGACACCCAGAGGACAGAAGAGACCAATTATAGAGAGGAAGAAAAGCTCACCCCCCCACCCCCACCCAGAGGCCAAATGAGAAAAAACATTCAAAAATATTGAAACTAATAAGATTAATTCCAAAATTAATCAAATCTCAAAAAATACCAAAAAAAAACAGGAATCGCTTTTCACTAAAAAAAAACAAAAAAAAACAGAAAATGCGTAAAAATTAAGATTTAAAAAACCAAAATTAAATTTTAAATTAAATTAAATTACATTAAATAAATTAAATTAAAATTAAATTTACATAAACATAAAACAAAAACCTTCAAAAATCAATATAAAGAGCCCAGCACGCAAAAAACAAAAAAAAAACCACTGGGAGCGCAAGTCCGCCACAGGCGGACGCAGTGCCTCGAAGCCACAAAATCACAAAACCTTACAACACCATTTAAAACAGCCCAGCACCATTGGTTCAAGAAAAAAACCGAAACCCTTTAATATCTAACACAATTTTAAAAAGCCCGGCACCAACGGGCAAAATATGCTAGTATTCAATAAAAGAGTGAGGAAAGCAGTAATGGGATACAATCTTAAAAATGACAGAATTATCTCAGTCCGAATTCAAGGCAAGCCATTCAACATCACAGTAATCCAAGTCTACACCCCTACCACTGATGCAGAAGAAGTCATAGTCAATCAGTTCTATTAAGACCTACAACACCTTCTAGGACTGACACCAAAAATGTCCTTATCATAGGAGATTGGAATGCCAAAGTAGGAAGTCAAAAGGTGATTGGAATAACAGCCAAGTTTGGACTTGGGATACAAAATGAAGCAGGGCAAAGGCTAATAGAGTTTTGTCTTGAAGGCAAACACCCTCTTCCAACAACCTAAGAGGTGATGCTGCACATGGACATCACCAGAAGGCCAACATCGAAATCAGATTGATTATATACTCTGCAGCCAAAGATGGAGAAGCTCTATACAAGGGGTGCCCAAACTACGGCCAGGGGCCAGATGCAGCCCCTGACACCAAGTCATCCAGCCCACAAAGCCCTCATTGCTCCTGGAAGTGGAAATAAAACATGCCCGTATGAGCGTGTTTTACTTCCGCTTCCAGGAGCGACAAGAGCTTCGCAGGCTAAATGAATTAGTGTTGAGGGCCACATCTGACTGCCAGGCCTTAGTGACCAGTTCTCTGAACCATGTGATTGGCCCATGGTCCAAAATGTTTTGACACCCCTGCTCTATATCGTCAGCAAAGATGAGACCTGGAGCAGACTGTGGTTCAGATCATAAGCTACTGATTGCCAAATTCAGGCTTACAATGAAGAAAGTAGGGGAAACAATTAGGCCACACAGGTATGACCAAGATAACATCATAAATATACAGTGGAGGTCAAGAATAGATTTAAAGGATTAGACTTGACATACAGAGTGCCTAAAGAATTATGGACTGAAGTTCATAACATCATACAGAAGGCAGCAATTAGGACCATCCCAAAGAAAAAGAAATGCAAGAAAGCAAAGTGGTTGTCTGATGAGGCTCTTCAAATAGCTGAAGAAAGAAGCAAAGCAAAAAGCAAAGGTAAAAGAGAAAGATTCACTAAACTGAATGCAGAATTCCAGAAAACAACAAGGAGAGATAAGGAGGCCTTCTTAAATGAACAGTGCAAAGTAATAGAGGAAAATAACAGAAAAGGGCAGACTAGAGATCTCTTCAAGAAAATTGGGAAAATTAAGGGAACATATCAAGCAAAAATGGCTATGATTAAGGACGAAAATAGTAGGGACTGTACAGATGCAGAAGAGATTAGGAAAAGATGGCAAGAATGCACAGAAGAACTCTACATAGAGAATCTTAATGTCCCTGACAACCACAATGGTGTGATCATTGACCTCGAACCAGACATTCTGGAATGTGAAGTCAAGTATTACTAACAAAAAAACTAGTGGAGATGATGGTATTCCAGTTAAGCTATTTAAAGCCCTAAAAGAAGACACAATTAAAGTGTTGCACTCAATATGCCAGCAGATTTGGAAAATGCAGCAGTGGCCACAGGATTGGAAAAGGTCAGCCGATGTCCCAATTCCAAAGAAGGGCAATTCCAAAGAATGCTCAAATTATTGCACAATTTGTGTTCATACATAGATTATGTACACCTATTTACACCATGTGATGAGGATGGAGCTTCATATTTTGTACAGCAATGAAAAATGCAATCCAAGCCACCATCTCAGACATGGTATCTAGACATTCAGAAGATCAGTCAGGAGGTATTTTAGACATACCTCAGCCTTCAAAATATTAGCATACGTGGCATAATGAATATGTCTTGAAGGCAAAATATGTGAAGGAATGTATTCAATTGGAAGTACAGTAATTCTATCTTTGCCCAGTATAAGTAAGAATGAGTCTAATATTAGTAAGTGACATGAATTTCGGTACAGGACATTTTGTTAGTCTTGGATGAAAATGAAAGGCTGTTTATTCTATTAAATTTATTCCATTCTTCTATTCTGAAAGTTAGTGTAGATTCTAAAGAGATGAGTGAAAAAATAAGTTTTTATCCTCCACGCCTTTCTACTACATATTTCTTTCTGCAATAATGCATCTATGATGTGTGAAAAAGAAGTAATATCACTTCCTTATGAAAATAAAAATGCATATAGCCACACAATGAAAAATACACCATTAGTCAAAATGTGGTATTTTAAAAGTGCTGTGATCTAATTAGTTTATTTTCCATATTTAGACCTTTTTTTAAATAAATAAAAAATCATTTGACAGGGAATAATTTGAGAGGTTTTGCATGAAATAGAGGGGCACTGGTATGTAGGAAAATTCATACTATTCCATTTAAGGAATTCAACACAACTAAATTTAGGGTTTAATTTAAAAATCAGATATAAAAAATGTCTCTGGCTGTGATATTAAGTAAAGGTTTTTAAAATGACATTAAGTAAAGGTTTTTTTTTTACTATTTATAGACAGATGATAATGATGATGATGATGAATATAATGTTGATATTCTAATATTATATTATACTACTGGATATGCAGTAAAGGAAAACATACCTTATAGTACCTGGAGTTTCATTAAAAGGCAACCTCAAAAGTACAGAATTTACAAAAATTGCAGAGTACCAAACATTAAGGCAAGAAATTAAAAGAACATGGAAGCAAGATCAGGTAATGCTCCTCTCATTTCATACCAATTTAAAGTAGCTACTTAGCTGCTACTTTGCTTGATTGCTGGCAGTGTTTTCAACCTTTGGCTTTTGGGCTTCAATTCCCAGAAGCCTAAGTCAGTACATTGGCTGGTCAGTGCTTCGGGGAATTGAAATCCAAAAACCAAAGGTTGGGAAACATTGACTGGAAGCAACTAAGGTTTCTTGCAGGATGCCTTCAGCACTTGTTTATAGCCCTGGTTACTCAGGCTTGCTACTGATCTGTATACTCATTATTCTCCAGCTTATATTTTCCTTGCTCCTTCCAACCTTGCAGACTAGGGGTAACTGGGAAACTTAAGACACCACAGTCTTTGTTTTCCCTATATGCCTTTGTTTGGATTGGGGAGAGCAGTACCTGATGATGTGAGAAGCCATAGACATAGATGAGGAAGGAATGGATCCAGTGCTTGTGTTGCCATAATGAGGCAACACACAATAGCAAGACAAAGGAAACAGTTATGACTCACTTATTATGATCAGACATGCAAAGGATGGGGCCCTGCAAAAGGTTGAAGGTGAAATAATGGTTGCCTCACTGTGCAATCTGAGCACAACAAGTGTAGAAAGTTGACAGTCTTATAATGCAGAAAACATTTGGTTTAAACATGCAGACAATATGAAGAGCAAGAACAAACATTCTTGAGAATGCAAGCGCGGCGCCAAAATGGCCGCCGCGCCCTTTGCGGGCCCCCCCCCACAGGACAGAGAATCCGGGTAGTTAGGGGCGTGGCCAGCTCCCTTATAAAAGGGGTGGCCACGAGGCAGCCAAGCTGCCATTTTACCTCAGCGACGGAGAGGAGAAGTTTTTTCCCCTGCGTCTCCGTCGCTCGTTAGCTTACCGGGAAGCCTTTTGGTAGCGGTTCTGCCTTTCCGGCTTCCCTTTTTGCTCCGGTGGAGATGCCTTCGAAGAAGAAGGCGGCTTCGAGTTCAGCTCGCGTTGTTAGGAGGCGCAACCCAGGTCGGAGGACCGCGGTGCCGCCTCCTCAGCAGCCACCTTTGCCAGCCCCGGCCGGGGCCGGCGGAATGGGGTCTATTGCCCCTTGGCCCGGGGTGGGCGATCAGAGGGCGGGCGCGGAAGGGGTTCCGGCCCGCGGCCCACGAGCGGTGGACACCGCTCCTGCTCCTGCCCACTCTGTCGGGCCTACTCCTCTTGGGCTCCAGCCTCTCCCGGGGCCCTCTAGCCTTGGGGGGTGGTGCGGCCCCCTGCCTTGGCAGGTTTCTCCACCAACCCTGCCGGGCTTCGGTGCTGGCCAATGGCCATATGTGGGTCCCGGGGTACAGGGACCTGTACCCATGCCTGGGCCAGGCGGGCCGGCCGGCCCTTTGCCCATGGTCAACGTGGACACCTTGCTGGCCCGCATTGCGGCCCTGGAGGCGTCGTTGGCGCGGGCCAGTCAGGCGGGCGCCCCTTTCGGGGTTCCTTTTGAGACGCTGTCGGCTGGAGGACAACAGCCGGCGGGGAGGGTCGAGCTGCTGCAGGCGTGTGGCGCGGTTTCGGCCACTGCCTCGCAGCTCCCCAGCCAGCAACCAGGTGCGGGTCAAGCCCCGGTGATGAGCTCTACATCGGTCGTGAGCTCCGACGCCCCCAGTGGGCCGGAACCCCCGGTGGGGCGGCCCACGGGGGTGCAGCGTGTGAGTATACGGTGCAAGCGAGTACATCCACACACATTCCCAATCCAGGGGGGGCCTTTCAATGGCCTTGGCCTCGCGCGGGTGGTGCGGGGGCCACGCTGTCGGCTACCCACCCGGCGACGACGACTACCACCTTGGGCACTGGGGTGGGCATTGGTCCCTACACTACAGGGAATGTTCTGGGGGTGGCTGGATTAGTTCAGACCCCTTTTACCAGGCCGGCTGTCCCTTTTTCGGCCTTGCCGACGGCAGGGTATTCCTTGCCATTGGGTGATCACCTGGCACAGGCTACTAGGGAAAAGATATGGCGAGGGGAGTACGTAGATATCTTCTCGCTCCTGAACAGAGAGCCCACCAAGGAGGAAAGGGAGGGTCAGGATGAGAAGGACAAGGAGCAGGCACGCCGCCGTAAGCCGCCGCGCACCTGGGCCAACTGGCTCCCCGCTTATTTAATATACATGGCGGTATATTTGAGGGCGCGGCCGGATTTAGCTATTCCCATGGTCCAATATTTGGACAACATATATAGGGCGATGGTCGATTTTCCGGGCCCCTCATGGCTAGCATATGACGAGGAATTCCGTATGAGGATTCCCCTTTGCCCTGAGATGAGATGGGATGAGCCGTGCCAGAGGCTTTGGCTTTTGTATATGACACCCACACGCCCTGCCCCGGGGGATAGATACCATTGCGGACATGCGGTCCAGCGAGCGGCTCCAGCGCAGGTTACCCGCCAGGCGGCGGGGCAGGGGGTTCCAGCCCGCCTGCTGTGCTGGACTTTCTCGTCAGTTGGTTCCTGCAATCGAAAGAACTGCAGGTATAAGCATGAGTGTCCCACATGCTCTGGCCCCCACGCAGCCTCTGTTTGCCCCAAGCCTGGGGGGGCGCGAGGCAGAGGGAAGGGTGGACAGTGGGCTGGCAAGGCTGCCACGGATGGAGCTAGTTCTCCAAAAGGCTCCCTCCCCAATTAAGGTGGACATGCTGGAGCGCTGGCTCGCATCGTACCCGAAGGGGGAGGACAGGGAGTATATTCTTCAAGGTTTTAAGCAGGGATTTCGTATCCCTTTTGTGGGTGATAGGTCCCCTCAGGATGCTCCCAACCTTTTATCCCTTAGAGGAAGGGAGGAGGTGGCTGCGGCCAGCATTCAAAAGGAGTTAGTCGCGGGCAGGGTCGCTGGACCTTTCCCCGTACCCCCGTTTCCCAATCTTAAGGTCTCGCCACTGGGTTTGGTCCCCAAAAAGTCCCTAGGTGAGTTTCGCCTTATTCATCATTTGTCCTACCCAGCCGGCCGATCGGTCAATGATGCTATCCCTGATGACCTTTGTTCAGTCAGGTATACATCGTTTGACCATGCGTTGTGCATGGTGCGCTCGTGTGGCCCGGGTGCCCTGCTGGCCAAGTGTGACATTAAGTCAGCTTTTCGCCTCTTGCCAGTGCATCCGGGCGACTTTGAGTTGCTGGGTTTTAAATTTAAGGGGGAATATTATTTTGATAAGGCCATGCCTTTTGGCTGCTCCATATCATGCTCGGCTTTCGAGCGTTTTAGTACCTTCCTAGAGTGGGCTTTCGCCCGCAGGTCAGGGTCCCGGTCTGTAGCCCATTACCTGGATGACTTTTTATTCGGGGGTGAACGGGGCTGGGACACGTGCGCACGTCTCCTCAACACATTTCAGACGCTAATGGAGGAACTTGGTGTCCCTTTAGCGCCCGAAAAGACCGAGGGCCCATCGACCAAGCTAGTATTCCTGGGGGTTGAGATTGACACAGTAGTGCAGGCTTCTAGGTTGCCGGGTGATAAGGTGTCCAGGATCGTGGCCCTTATCTCGGAATTGCTGGCCAAGCGTAAGGCATCACTGAGAGAACTTCAGGTGCTACATGGGCACCTTAATTTTGCTTGCAGGGTGGTCGCACCGGGCAGGGCTTTTGCCCGGCGCTTATGCGACGCCATGGCAGGGTTATCCAGGCCCCACCACAGAGTTAAGCTCACCCGGGGTATCAGGGCAGACATGTTCGTCTGGTTGCAATTCCTGAGGGAGTTTAATGGGGTCTCATTTTGGAGGTCTGACCTCCTGGCGTCCCCCAATTTCCAGATCCAGTCTGATGCCTCAGGATCCCTGGGTTATGGGATGTACTTCAATGGGAAGTGGGCCTGTGGTGGGTGGCCACCGGCATGGGCAGGCACAGGTCGCCTGCGGGATCTCACATACCTGGAATTTTTCCCCATTCTGGGGGCTTTGATGCTATGGGGCGAACAGTGGGCTAATTCGGTGGTGCATTTCTGGTGTGACAATGCTGCTGTTGTCCACATTGTCAATGCACAGACTTCCAAATCGCCCAGGGTCATGGACCTAGTGCGCCATTTTGTGCTGCGCTGCCTGCGCCTCAACGTTTTGTTCAGGGCCAGGCATGTCCCAGGGATTAATAATGATATTGCTGATGCTTTGTCCCGCCTGCAGATCTCCCGGTTCCGCGCCTTGGCCCCGGATGCGGAGGAATTTCCCTCGCCACTCCCGGACGAGATGTGGACTATTGGCAAGGAGAGGTGAACCGGGCGATTGGCCTGTCACTAGCGCCACGCACGCGTAAGGCGTATCAACAAGCATTCAATTCTTACAGGGCATTTGCTACTCAATTTCTCTTGCCAGAGACCTGGCCTATCCCGGTGGACCATGTTCTGCGGTTCATGGTTCACCTGCATGCACAGGGCCTTGCACCTCGCACCATAGCATCCAAGCTCTCGGCGTTGGCTTTTATGGCCAAAGTGGGAGGTCATGTGGATACCACCTCTGACTTCCGTGTGCGACATGTTTTGGAGGGGTGGGTGCGCGAGCGCGGGCGTTGCCCGGATGACCGGCACCCTATTTCCCCAGGGGTTCTTACCCAGTTGGCCCGGGGCTGGCCAGGCCTCTGTTTTGATCATTATGAGGCAGCCCTTTTTCACGCAGCCACAACGGTGGCATTTTTTGGAGCGCTCCGCGTCAGCGAACTCGTGATGCTGTCTAAGGCGGATGCAAGTGGTAGGGCACTGGAACTCGAAGATGTCTACGTAGCCAAAGACTGGGCCCAGTTGAGGATACGCTCCTCTAAAACAGATCAGCATGGCGTAGGCAGTGGTGTATGACTGCTACGTTGTTCTTTGGCAGACATCTGTCCGGTTGGTGCCCTACAGGAATTCCTGGCACTGCGTGGCATGCACCACGGCCCGTTTTTCTGTCACCAAGATGGGTCTCCCCTTACTAAATTTCAGTTTTGGAAGGTGACAGCCAGAGCCCTCACCAGGGTGGGCCTACCAGGTGCCCGTTATGGCACACATTCGTTCCGGATTGGTGCAGCCTCTACAGCAGCTGCTTTTGGGTACTCTGGGGCTGACATACGCAGCATGGGAAGGTGGGGCTCGCAATGTTTTCAGTTTTATGTGCGCCCACTCCCGCCATGAGTACCAATCCAGTCACCTTACCGCCTTTTTTCTCAATTTTCTTACAGACCCTGGGTGTCGTATTACACCGGTGACAGTATGGCTGGTGGGCCACAGCTATGTGCACAGGGCAGCGCGTTACGCTGCGGCGACAGAATGGGGACCCCGACTGGGACTGGGTGACCACGCCAGTCTCGCATGGCATGGTAAGCCTGGGATGTTATGGCGGGAGCTGCGGCCTTTCCTTTTTTCTGGCCTGGGTGCTGGCCCGCCTGACATTCTAATCATCCACCTGGGGGGCAATGATTTGGGCCAGGTCACCGGCTTATCGCTTAAGCATGCGATTTGCGAGGACCTCGCCTACTTGCATTATGTCTGGCCTGCCACAACCCTGGTTTGGTCGGACATTGTCCCGCGCCATTCTTACTGAGGGGGCGTTAACCTCCTGGCCCTTGACCGCGCTAGGCGCGCGGTCAATAAAGCAATGGCGCGGTTTCTTGCCAACAGGGCTTGGGGACGGGTTAGTCATCACCCCGATATTAGTCTACAAAATTATGACTTGTACGCAGGGGATGGGGTCCATCTGTCGCGAGGAGGTATGGACCTCCTGTTGGGTGATTGGCGAGCAGGCCTGTTGACCGAGCTGACGGTCTGGGGGGGGGGCGTCAGGTCTTCTTTGAAGCCCCTCCGTGTGGCGGGTAGCACTGGTAAGGTAAACAGTATGACCCACAAGTATCCGGCAGGTTCGCAATTGACTGGACAACACTAGACAGGAATAAATTAGTTAAACGTTGTCCGGTCAACGACGAACCAGGCGATGGGGTGATGACGATTGCTAACCAGCATGCATCACCCCTGTGATTTCACGGATACGCGTCAGAGGGTGGGGTCATAAGTTAGTTATTGACTACGGTCAACAATTTGTTTGTTGTCAACAAACAAATTGATACAAATTGATACATTGTAACCAATTGCCGTTGGCAATTTTGGGGTGGTACCTTACCAGTGTTACTTCGGCCTGCTTGCCTTAGGAATTACGATTGGTCGTTTTACCAATGCAAATTTATAATTCGGACTAGGGCATTGAATCAATAAATGTGGCCCTATGCTGTTATCCACTTTCAATGTTGTCTGTGTCCGTTATTGGGGGGGTGCACCTGCAATGCAAGCGCGGCGCCAAAATGGCCGCCGCGCCCTTTGCGGCCCCCCCCCCACAGGACAGAGAATCCGGGTAGTTAGGGGCGTGGCCAGCTCCCTTATAAAAGGGGTGGCCACGAGGCAGCCAAGCTGCCATTTTACCTCAGCGACGGAGAGGAGAAGTTTTTTCCCCTCCACCCCCTCCCTAGTTAACAGTGTGATATTATGGTCGCTTCGGGGCCGGGTGGGAATTTTTGGTTGGGACCCATATTGGCTCCGGGTCCTGGCTTTTTTGCCCATCCCACACTGTTGCTATGGTTTGATATAGGGGGCTTTCTGTGTTCCTACTGTTGACTTTGGTCACATTGGCGGGTAGCACTGGTAAGGTAAACAGTATGACCCACAAGTATCCGGCAGGTTCGCAATTGACTGGACAACACTAGACAGGAATAAATTAGTTAAACGTTGTCCGGTCAACGACGAACCAGGCGATGGGGTGATGACGATTGCTAACCAGCATGCATCACCCCTGTGATTTCACGGATACGCGTCAGAGGGTGGGGTCATAAGTTAGTTATTGACTACGGTCAACAATTTGTTTGTTGTCAACAAACAAATTGATACAAATTGATACATTGTAACCAATTGCCGTTGGCAATTTTGGGGTGGTACCTTACCAGTGTTACTTCGGCCTGCTTGCCTTAGGAATTACGATTGGTCGTTTTACCAATGCAAATTTATAATTCGGACTAGGGCATTGAATCAATAAATGTGGCCCTATGCTGTTATCCACTTTCAATGTTGTCTGTGTCCGTTATTGGGGGGGTGCGCCTGCAACAAACATTCTTGAGGTTACACAAGAGCAAAACCAAATTAAAAGATGGAGAAAGGAGCTCACGAGGCAAGGAACATCATTAAAGGAGGATATAGCTGAGGAACTCAACATCCCCTACATCACTTGGAGGACCCTAAATAGGCTGAGGGTTGGAGTGTCTAAATGTAAGACCAACATACTCAAGTGGGGGATGTTGGAGGACAACAACATGCTGTGTGATTGTGGAGAGATACAGAATCTGGCTCATTCACTGGTCTGCTGATTACTGCCAGAAACATGCACCGATGAGGACTTAAGTTTGGCCAATGACAAAGCCAAGAAAGTGGTTTCATTTTGGCAGTCCAGGGTTTGATCGGGACATGAAAGAAGAATAAATCCCTTAGCAACAGATTGCATTAATTTTGATGTTACATTTTTAATGTTGGTATGCATGTGACTCATACATAATGAGACAAAGTCCTATGCACCTCTAAACCAACCTGAACAGCTCACTCCTAAATGTGTATTCAACTCTGACTACTAACTTTTTGTATAACCTGACTGTAGGAGACTTTAAAGCAGGATTCCCATGGTTTCTTAATAAATGCAGATGGCTGCATTCAGATAATAGGATCATAATTGTTTTTATTTTTTTAAATCCATTGTTGTTTGGAAAAAATAGTCTAAATATTGATGTTGAGAAAGTGCAGCAAGTCAGCACTGTTATAGTTTAATGCTGTCATAAACAAGCAATAGTTATTCCAGACTTAATCCAGTTACATTTCCCTCTTCAACAACAGCGACAGTATGAAGCAATATGAGATGACTGAGAATAGGGCAATGCTCAATGACTAAAGTAGGATGTGTTGGTAGTAAGCAGAAGAAAAAAAGAGAAGACCACCTAGATAGAAGAATTACTGCATTTAAAATCATGCAGGAAGAACTAATGGCAAAAGAGAAGCAGTTGGTAGCTCTGGAATAGAATTGCAAATTCCCAAATGGGACAGTCTAACTAAATTAGACTTTTAAATTTAACTCTCATGTACCAGGATGGAATATTTATTTCCTCAGAGTTGTGTTTTGTTGAAGAATCTACACAGAAATAGACTTCTGGATTAAGTATTTCACAACA
Organism: Bradypodion pumilum; assembly: GCA_035047305.1. NCBI lineage: Eukaryota > Metazoa > Chordata > Lepidosauria > Squamata > Chamaeleonidae > Bradypodion > Bradypodion pumilum. The sequence goes on along the minus strand of JAWDJD010000005.1, from coordinate 54,838,744 downwards.
TTCTCACATGAAAAGTAGCAGGCCTCAACACCTTGTAAGACAGATAGCTTCATCACCCAGGTGGTTTTTCTGATTCCACCTCCCCTCTAAATAATGATCAAGGCTCTCTTATCCTTTTCATCATGGGGAAGCCATTGGGCACCATGGGATAAAGAGAGGGAGTCTTAATTTCTGGAAATTGTTGCTGGCGGTAATATCACTTCAGAGGTAGCAAATGTGCTACATCAGGGGCTTCTCCCAATCCTATGGTTCCTACCAGTTTTCCAATAGAAGCTCTGAAGGTGTTTGGAAATCTTGGAGGACTGAATAGGCTGAGGGTTGAAGAAATCCCTAAGTGCAAGTGGTGACTGCTGGTGGACAACAGCACATGGTGTGAATGTGGAGAGACACAGAGTCCGCCTCATTTACTGGTCTTTCGATTGCTGCCAGAGACATGCACTGATGAGAACTAGGGTTTGGACAATGACAAAGTGAAGAAAGTGGCTTCATTTTGACAGACCAGGGTCTGATTAGGACATGAAAGAAGTAGACTGCATAACTTTTAATAACAAGATTAAAGCCAATGTCCCCAAGTAACAGCCAGTGGCTTTGTATTGTTATTATTTAACAGATAAAACCTAGCAGGGATAAAAGACAATCTGACAAATTCATTACTATTTGTCAATGACATGGCTGTTTTTTAATAACACACAAAGGCCAGAATCCCTATTGCTTGATTATGGCAAGTATTAAGTGTAGTGTTATAAACTTCAGCAGGAACTTGCTGCTAGTTACTGAGTTGCTATTTGTATCCCTTGTTATGGACCAACTCACACAAAGAAAATAGAATATTATCTCGTTGACTTGCCATAATTCCATGTTTAGTCTACAGTAAAACTACATAACTAACCAATAGGATCCTGGGCAAGGTAACATCCTGGGATTTAAAAAGTCCCATACTACCTTTTACTGAACTATAATGACAAGAAGCAGATCTAACCTGCTGTGGCTTTCAGTAAATTGGTCTGACAGGTGGTAGGGTTAGCAGGGGCTGAAATTGTCAGCTCCATTCCAGAAATACAAGAATTGTTCATTAATCCTGTTTGATAACCCCAATCTTAATCATAACCCAATGCTAACCATATTTTTGTATATGGGAATTCGGGGGGGGGGGTGTCAAAAGTGTGCCAGAACATTATTAAATCTTAAATTTATGAAAACCTAGTGTATGAGGGTTAAAATGACATGAGAAAAAGAGATGGCAAAATTATGCTGACCTTTTTGCATTTAATTTTTAAAAGAATCCCTAATTTGCAGGGGGTTCCATTCATTTCAATGGAAGCAGGTGCTCCACATGCATTAAGGGACATGAGTGAGAGCTCAAAGTAGAGATCAGGACACGCGTACCTGCTGCAAGTCACTGAAAAGTTAGTTAATTGTTAATTTAAAATAATAAAGTAAAATTTTACAAAGAGTTCTCCCCCTACTATCTTGATGATTCAGGAAGCATGGATTTTTTACACTGATTACCTAGTCAACAATCCCTTGAAACAGATCTAGCAGAAGAGTGATTAGGTTCCCATGGCACTCATAATTTCAATGTCACTATAATCTGTATTATTTAAATTCAGCCCAACATTCTTCTCACAGCAATGCTCTGCTTAATCTAATCCAACCTTGGAGTAATCCATTTTATCTTTGGCAATTCATACAGTGACCGCAGTGGCTTAAGTGGTTAAGATGCTAAACTCAAAAACTGGAAGGTCAGAGTTCGATTACAGAGTACTGCATGACGGAATAAGCGCCCATCTCTGTCCCAATCTAGCAGTTCAAAAGCATGGAATTGCGAATAGATAAATAGGTACCACTTTGATGGGAAGGTAGACAACGTTCTATGCACTCTAGTGTTGAGGCATGCCTGCCATGTGGTTACAGAAACATCTGCAGATGTAGACAGTGCTGACTCTTTGGCTATAAACAGAGATAAGCACTGAAACCTAGAGTTAGATATGACTGGCTTTCGAGCAAGGGTGACTTTTACCTTTACTATGCATACAATGTTCAAAAAATATGACATAAAATAAATACTCATTTGCAAAAACATCTAGGTCCCAGAATGAGACATCATTTCAGTAGAAATGGGAAGCTCTGAGGAAGTGAAGTTGGTTGAGCAGATATTGTGACTTTGCATGTATCATAGCGATGGGGGAAATGACCACAGGAAAATGAAACAAGGGGAAAGGAATTTTAACAATTCCTCCCTAGGGAGGCAGAATACCTTCAGGAAATAATGGTTGAGCTTTGATCTGTCCAGTGATCATCAAAGATCTGTATCTTGCAAGAAATTACCCCCCCCCCCCCAAACTTGGAACTGTCTGCTTCATATCAAACTTTTTGAAGCATGAAATGTCTACTTCCTGTCTCCAAAATGAAGCCAATAATGACAAGAGCCCATATATAGCTAAACTGCTACCGCCCCTTGGCTTCCTAATAGCAGCGACTAATAATAAAGCTTAATTTCTTTTGCAGGATCTAGTATCCCACGTCTCCACTCTCTTATACTGAAAACAGTCAACGACGCTTGCTAAAATAGACATTTTGCACTTTAATCTTTAAAACATACTTTAACTATAGTAAGGAGAGAAGTTGATGGCAAAGCCACAAAACCTGAGTCTGAAAGATCATCAACAGTGCATTGCTATATAAAAAAATCCATTATGCAGACACAATTGGTTACAATGCCTGCTGTAATTTTCTTAATTATTCCAAGATTCTTGGTCTAACACATTATTTCCTATCTCCCAATGGGATCATCTGTGTTTGTAAACAACTTGATCCTGATACCAAGGTTGCATCCAGAGTAGGATGTGTGCATGGAGGCTGGGCCTATCTGATTTTAAAAAACTGGTCCGTTCTTGTGTGCACTCCATTCAGTAGGGTTGCCCAACTCTCTGTGTAAGTAGACTAGGCATGTTGTGGTGGAGAAGGGTGTTCAGGAACTCTTTTTCAACTAGGCCAGCTACTAAATATTGATTTGACATGTAATATTTGTCACATTGAGTGTTGGTATGCAGAAAATAAGCTGACACGTAAACTGGTAATTTGCATAGGTTTTCCTATCTTAAAGTTCTTGCAGTCATAAACACAGGGGAATCAGGATTTTGAATAGTTTTGATTTCTTATTTCTCCAAAACAACTTACCCATCGCTTAATACATAGCCTATATACAGTTATTATTGGAAAGCTAAGCTCTAAATTCTCCAGTGCCAAACGTATATTTGTGTAAGACTGAATGTTACTGAAAGTTTGGCTCTGTGAGTAGAACTGTTGCATTATCCTCATAAATCATCTTGAGAACAGGAATAGCCTATCCATAAAGTAACTGGTTTGCATCAAATGTTAGATGTTCAGGTCCAAATATTAGTTACTCAGATCCCCAGATCAGTGGAGGCATATCCCTATGTGGAGATGTTGACCATTGCAGCATGGCAATTTCACATTTAAGACTAAACCAGACCTTTCAAGCATCCTCCAAACTGGGTCCCATCACTTCCTCATAAGTTAATAGTGTTAAAACCATATGGCAGGCATGTGTCGTACAGGTATGGAAGCAACAATGGGAGTTCTGTGAACCACAAAAATAGGCATTGAGAGGCTAAATGTGACCTCCCTCTCACAATAATAAATATGATTTATTATAAGACCACCCAGTGTAGTGCCTGCACTAAGTCAAGCAGTTTTAACAAACAAACAAACAAATCTCTGTTGAGATGTGTTATCAATTTGCATTGCAACTAGGAAAACTCATTAGCACTCTTTGTTTTTTCACCTTTTCATACACTCACAGTTTGCACGATGCTGGCCTCTTACCATATTGTTTCAGAAGCAATCTGGGCCATTCATCCATAATTCATCTCATGCTGATTTAACGTCTAAAGTTATACAATTAAGGTGGTGGGTACATAGTACTATATCACTTCATATACTTGAAGTTGGTGGGTAATTACTAAGTCCTCTAGGGCTGTAACTAGAGTGGACAACTGAGGTTTTGCCTCCCTCTTGGGAACCCAATATCTAAAGCTGGATATTAGGTAGATAAAGAGCAACACCTCCTGGTCCTAGTTCATTTCCCTTTGATTAGAAAGCATTATGTCTCTTGTTCTTCCATGGGACAAGCAGCACATTCTCCTCCTCTTCCATCTTCATGGGAGGCCTGAGTGGAGTTAGCCCCAAGTTACAGCTCTGCTTGCCCCAGTTAAGCTGATTTAAGAGGCTCTTGTTTCATCAAAATACCTGTAGGTCACATCAACAAGCTCAGAAGAACCAGACATAATTGCCATAAATATTTTCCCATCCCACCATTGCTAAGATGAAGGGGAAAGGTCAATTTCAATTCTCAACCTTCTGAGTTTTTAATTTCTCTGCTGGGACTGTTAAATGGAGGGTTTAATTTTAACAGGATTTTAAAGAGTTGAGTTTTTATTTCATTAGAAACCAGATGGGAGACTGACACACTGTATTTCATAGAACACTGAAAAAATAACTGTACATGATATGCTTTTATATACTCTTGACACAGTTGAATTTTAAAGAAGTAATCTGCAATCTGCACAGCTGTTATGATCCCCCTGAGCCAACAAGCCCCCGAAATGGTTGCCAGTGGACACAATCTGACATTGCAATGAATTGCAAAATACTGGTGTTCCACAGCCAGGATGAGTGGTTTGTAGCCATTTTATTTCATATGCTTTCAAAACAGACCTCCATGTGTTGCTTTTGTGGCTTTGCCTTCCATTATTCTTTAGTTCTTCTTTTGCAATTTACTTTAGAATATCCCTCAAGCTTATCATTAAAGGCAGCCAATACTGAAAGATTGTCAGCTGATTTCCTAATATATTTTGTGCTATTAAGGCTTAAAACCACAATCTGACCCAGTTCTGCTGAAAATTTAAACTAACAGGATTCCACATATATTGTGTTATAAGAAACTGATGTGCACAGTGGTTCCAGATTTGGAGAAATCCAGATTTTGACTGGCTCATTCCACCACACTTCCTTTTTCAATTTTTCTATGGATCCTTTGGATCAACTGTATCAGAGAGACAATTAATATCCACATATTAAGGTGTAGAGTTTTCACTGTATGTGATGGCTATTTATACTCAGGAGTCTATTGAAGAAATTTGAAGCATTCGTCATGACAATCTCCATAACTATGCCTCTGCTACTACTTTTGTTGTTCAGTCACACAGTTGAGTCTTACCCTTTGCGGCCCCATGGACCACCACACACCAGGCTCCTCTGTCATCTGCCATCCTCCATAGTCCACCCAAATCTACACCCACTGCATCAATGATGCTGTCTAACCATCTCATTCTCTGCCGTCCCCTTCTTCTTTTGCCTTCAATCTTTCCCAGCATCAGGGCCTTCTCTTCTAGTCCTCTCTTCTCATTTGGTGGCCAGAGTGCTTGAGCTTCAGTTTTAGTATGTGTCCCTCCAAGTATCAGTCAGGGTTGATTTCCTTTAGGATTGAGTGATTTGATCTCTTTTCAGTCCAGGGGATTCTCAAAAGTCTTCTCCAGCACCACAATTCAAAGGCGTATATTCTTCTGCACTCATTCTTCCTTGTGGTCCAGCTCTCACAGCCATACATTACTACTGGAAAGATCATTGCTTTAACTAAGCAGACCTTGTTGGCAGGGTGATATCTCTACTTTTTCTTATGATGCCTAGGTTTGCCATAGCTTGCCTTCCTAGGCATAAATTTCTTTTTATTTCATGGCTGCAGTCACCATCAACAGTGATCTTAGATCCCAAGAAGGTAAAGTCACTGCTTCTAGTTGCCAAGGAGTGATAGGGCCAGATCCCATGATCTGCCACTACTGCTGCTTCTATAATTAGGGCTAGCAATTGAATTCAAATTAGTAGGTCTGAATGACCCATTCAACACCAAACTACCTGCAAATACTTTGCAGGAATAGCTTACAACTATATATTGGTGACTATTAGGAAAATTTATCTTCTGTGCAGCTACTATAAGGATTATAGCTAAGCTCAGAGAGAAACCTGCAGTGGTTGGACAATGTCTTCCTTGTCCCTGCTAACAAAATACACCACTATGAGCACTGACTCCATAGGACCACCACTTACATTTAATGGGTTGCTGCTCTGTGTTATTGAAGAACACAGCTATTACCAGGAACCTCCTGGATGTCTGTTTCCAAAGTTTGCACTTACCATGAATCTCTGTGTCTCCATCTCTCAAGGTAAAACCAAATGAAACTTTAGTGAAAGACTCTTGCCTTTTCCCTACTTTTGAAGGACCGCTCCTCCCCGTATGTTTGCTAAAACAGAGGAGCAAACATGGTTCTTCTGTTTTAATTTGATTTGGTAAACAGAATGTGTTTTTCCCTATGGCTTCCAATGAGAGCTCGTTGAACAAATCATTTAAGACCCCCCTGGATCTTATCACTGGAGCTTGATAGATCCCAGGTGGCTAACAATCTTGCTGAAATTCTGTATTAATCAGATGAGAAAGGGGGAGGGGAGACACTTTTAATAAGAGACATAATAGCAGCTCCATGAGCTTCATCCGGCAAAATAATTAAAATGAGGTTTGTGCTCAATGTACATAAGGAATCTTGTCTCATTACAAACAGGAATGTACCCCCTCCTTTTAAAAAAAGCATAAGATAAACAGCAGTCTCTGCCTTGCAGAAACACACACACAGTAACGAAAGACTTAGCAATGTCTCCACCAATGTTTACAGCTGTGGTCTGGCCTCTGGAAATGTCAAAAATCAGATGGTGGGTCCGCCTGGCTCCCCTGGCTCAGATACAGAGAGAAATACAGAGACTACACAAGCGCCACCTGACTTCCAAAGGAGTAATAGCAGAAGTTTCCTAAAAAAAATGTGTCCTGCCTTTTTCTTACCATGTGTTGGCAAGCTTTTTTTGCTACAAATCCGTGCACCCAATGTGCTGCCCCTTTGTATTGGTCTGAAGTGTTTGTTAATGTTTTATGAAGATCCAGAAGGTGACAAGGCACTGTCTGATCAATTCAAGGAAATCTCTTGAAACCGGACAGTTGGTGGTGAAGGCCTGGAAAGCTGATTTCTCCTGTACCATAGTTTACTCTTACATTGCTTTGCGTCTTCAAGGCTAGTTGGCTCGCTAACATTTAAATGAGTAAAGAGCATCCGTGTGATGATACCAGATCAGAAGATTTGCATTACTAGATGTTATTACAGAGGTGGATGTAAAGAACAAGATAAAGGGCTCCTCCTGAAACTGCCATACTGTTGTCCAAGAACTGAGACTCCATGTGTGACAATCATTTTTGATCTGATAAAGATACTGTCAGATTTGTAGATTCATTCCATGCTCATACTCCAATTGTGAAATACTGCAGCCCCGTGGACAGGGTCTGTCACAATGCAGATTTTTCTTAGGGAAATCAATCTAAGTAGGCACAAAGGTGCAGAATCCATGGGTAAGAGCCACATGCTTTCCCCTGGCTGCCTGTAAAAATTTAACAAGGGCAGAGAAATAAACCCATAAGAAAGTGGTTACACTTACGCATAAGGTCCAAGGGAATTTGAATTGGCTACACGCTAGACACATTACTGGGAAAAGAAACTGGTCTTTAACATCTCCAAAACTGACAAGGAAAATCTGTCTTCTCGTTATTTTTAAGAACATTTATATAACATTCTTTGTTAGGACAGATTTCAGACCAACAAAACCAGGGATTCTCAACCTGCGGCCCATGGGCTAAATGCAGCCCATGATGCCATTTCATGTGGCCCACCACCACCTCCACCACTCCAGGAAGTGCCATGTGGTGGAGGGGCAAAATGGCTGTCAAGCCCCCAAAACTGTATGAGGGAGCATGACCCGGCTCCTGGCTTTAAAAGGTTGAAAACTCCTGAAACTAAAAGTACAAACGTGACTAACTGGTCTGTATTGACTGTGTAACTTGCTATCTATTATTATCAATTAATATGTAAAATAAATCTTGACAAAGAAAATATCAGATTAATTAATTATCTGCTATACCTAAATTCATTCATCAATCCAAATGAGTTTGAGGCCAAGAAAGCAGAAGAAAGGAACTTGGAAGGATAGTACTGTATGAAGAAACCAGAACAGATTCTGAAATATAATGATCTGTCACTGTAGACCAGGAGTTCCCAACCTTTGCAAGCCAGGGGGTTGGTCACACTCTCTTAGTCAGCTTCAAGGGCTGGTTGGCCATTTTCCCCTGCCTGCAAGATGGAGGTGGCCATTTTGTCTCAACAGCTTCAAAAGGGCAGCCAATTTGTTTCTCAAATGCCCTTGGAGGGGTGGGGGGGGCACATGAAATGGCGTTGGGGCCCAGATCCAGCCCACAAGCCTTAGGTTGGGAACCCCTGCTGTAGACCAAGGCAAAGATCATCCATTTAATATGTATAGACATGAAAACTGTACTGTGAGGAATGTTTTAAAGCAAAAGATAGATTCATTTAAATTATATTCTTAGAAAGGAACTTTATAGGTAGTGTGAGCATCCAGAAAGAAAAATAAATGGGCTTTGAATCAAATCAAGCCTGAATTATCACTAGAAAACTAAAATAACTAAGCTTAAAATCATCATACTTCAAACATATCATGAGAAGACAAGCCGCACAGTAGGATATTACTATATAGCACAGATACTAAATCTCAATAATGAGAATTCAATCATGCATATGAATAATTTGATCCTGTTTATCTAGACACAATCAAATCAAATGAGAAGGGAGCATTAGTGTAATGTGTGCAAATCAATAGAGACATTTATTGCCTAGACAAATTATGCAGATGGAAATAAATTTAACATGAAGCCTTAACAAAACAGGTTTGCACAAATGCTAATACTGTATCTAAATGTTCCAAATGGCAACAGGTTATAGACATCTTGTATTATAGATGATAACTGAGAATGAGACATATTGATATTCAGTAATACCTCGGATAACGACCGCATCGCATAACACTAAAATCAGATAATGACCCGGTATAGGGGGGAAATTGCATTGGATAACGCTAAAATAGACCATACATGGGGCTGCCCTTGAAAACCATTCGGAGGCTGCAGCTGGCCCAGAATGCGGCAGCCTGGGTAGTGATGGGGTGTGGTCATTATGCCTGCACCTGGCCCCTGCTCCAGGTTACCAGTTTGCCTCCGAGTGCAATTCAAGGTGCTGGGTTGTACCTGAGTGGCGGTATATAAGCGTGAAAAATAAATAAATAAAATAAAATAAATAAGGTGCTGGTTATGACCTTTAAAGCCCTATATGATAGTGGGCCAGGATACCTAAGAACATATGTCTGTCCAACCAGAGTGGACCGGAGGGGCACCCTAATTGTTCCATCAGCCAGGGGCCCCCACCTCTCTGGCACAAGAAAAAGGGCCTTTTCCATGTTCGCTCCGACCCTTTGGAACCTCCTGCCGGTAGAGCTATGGTTACAGACAGAGCTGATGCCCTTCAGGAAAGGAATCAAAACCTGGCTGGCGGGTCAAGTATGGAGCTCAGAGGGCAATGTGGCTCCTGCTCTCTGGCTTTTACCATGAGATGTACCCTCTCTCTGCTTCTCAGGGTGGGTGGGATTCTTTTTAATGTGGGTGGGGGTTTTTAAACTGCTTTTACTGTATGGGGTTTTAGATTGTGTAAGCCACTCTGGGTTGGGCTTGCCTGAGTGGGCGGTGAACAAATTGAAATATTAAATTAAATATTCAGTTAAATTAAATTAAAATAGCATTATCCAATGCAATCCCCCCCCCCCAATATAGGGTCATTATCTGATTTTAGTGTTATGCATGTGGCCCTCCAGGAGACCCACTCACTGCCGCAGCTGGGGGGGAGCCGGCCAAGTGCTTTCCCGGCTCCCTGCCAGCAGTGACAGCAGGTGAGCACAGATTGACTTGCTGCTGCTGCTGCTGCTGGGGGAAGCCATCCACGTGCTTACCTGGCACCCCCAGCAGCAGTAGTAGGTGAGCGCAGACCCACTCACTGCTGCCGCCAGAGGAGCTGGCCACACGCTTGCCCAACTCCCCCTAGCAGCAGCGGTGGGTGAGCGCAGGCCCACTCACCGCCGCTGCCAGGGGGAGCCAGGCAAGTGCATGGCCAGCTCCCTGCCAGTAGCAGCAGCGGGTGAGTGCAGACCCACTCACTGCCACTGCCCGGGGGGAGCTGGGCAAGCACTGTAGTTTAGCTCCAGGGTCAGCAGGTGGTTTTTTTTTTTACATCATTCCATGACAATCCTACTTCATACATCCCTTTACTAAACTAAACTCCCAACCTCTAGCTCTGTAGCCAGACACCAAAACTACTGAGCTATCCAGACAGTTTCCTTACTATATACCCATGATAGCCAACCTTGGCACTCCAGGTGTTCTTGGACTTCAGTTCCCAGAAACCCTGAACAGCAGGAGTTCTGACTTGGGCTTCTGGGAATTGAAGTCTAAGAACACCTGGAGTGCCAAGGTTGGGACATGAAAGAAGAAAAATGAATCAACATTATTACTTTAAATACATCGGCCAAATTCTTGTTTGTCCACATACGTTTTGTCCAACTTGTATTGGCTAATGGGGGGGAGGTGTTAATTAGCTGCAGCTAACTTTGCAAACCTTATAGAAAGACCACTAAGATTCTAGCCATTACTTCTGAGCTTTGTTACAGCATATAGGGAAACACAATGCCATGTCACAGCACAGAACGTGGCAGTATTGCCTGAGGGTAGTCATGGTAAAGTTGCCAAAGCACAAGAATTTTATCACACCATTCAAAACATGAAGAAAAATAAATGAAAATGTTTAACACAATTGCCAAAAATCAAGGAAAAAAAGAAGCCTTTAAAATATAGGCAAAAAGAAAATCACAAATGTGTGAGTAATTTCAGCTCAGCTCAGCCCTACTCCAGACTACTCTGCAACAGTCATCACATTTTTGAACTCAGTGCTAACATCAACCTTGGAAACATTTGTACTCCTGCATATTTTGTGGTTAAAATGTCAATGCTCAGATTTTTCAACCAAGTTTGGTCAGAATAATTTAAATGTATTTTTCTTTGCACATCTGATTAAGGTAGTGGTGCTGATTTTCTGTTATGAACATCTTCAACCCAAGGCAGCAATGGTGTGGAACACCATATTGGTAAAAATTCACTTTTTCTTCCATGTCTAGGCCAGATGTGAAACTGCCAAAATAAAGCCACTCTGGGGAGTTTCGCCCAATCTAGTGTGAGAAAGATTAGCCGGCACAAGGTGGTCGTTGCCTTGGTTATGCCCGATTGTGATTTCAAAATACCACCATCTTTGAGGAAACTTTCTGTGTACCCATAAGAATATATTTGGCTGATCTCATTGTGGAAATGTTGAAGACGATGGACGTGTGAAAAGTTTTAAACATACAAAAGCAGATACTCGCATAGTACAGAGTTGGGTCTCTGGGGGCAGCCAACTTTTCCTCACTATGCCAGTAGAAAATGCTTCTTTTTTTGGTGACATTCTGAATTTTTTTTAAAAGGGACTGAAAGCTGCGGCTTAGTATAACAACGTGACTTCAATTTCAAAGCACAATCACAAAGACCTCCCAAACATTTCTCTGTGTATTTGTTCACATTATCTGTGCATTTCTATATGACTAGAGCTTCCTAACTAGGGACAAATGAATCTTTCAAATCTCCATGTCTTATTTCTGCCATCAAACCCATTGTTACATCTGGTTGCAACTTGACTATGCATTCATGTGCATTTTGGGTCTAGTCATTTTGTAAGTCTCCCTTGCTAACAGATGTAGTCATTATTACACACATGTTCCTTGACGTGTGCATTTGCATATGCTTTTATGTGATCCTTGCTACCTTCTCTGAGATGCTGGAATATAGCCACTATGGGTTGTATAAAACAACAGACAATTTATTAAGTGCAACAAATTTTGTTTCACAAACCAGTAGGCTGGCATTTGCGTCTATGTCCACACTGAGTCTCTGGTTTCTGTCCCTCTGCTTCCCTAAATTCTGGCCACCATCAATAGACCTGAATTTCCTGCATTCTGTTGTTAAGGCTAGTTTTGAGTCACTAACTCCACTGTCTGGGCTTTCTTTAGCAATGGCCACTACACCCATACAGAAGCTGGCCCTCCTGCCACAGCTGCTCTGGTGACACAGTGATTAAACTGCTGTATTGCAACCAAAAGGTTGTGAGTTTAATCCTGGACTCAAGTTTGGCTCAGCTTCCAGTTTTTCTGAGGTCAGTAAAAATGAATACCCAGCATGTTGGGGGCAAAATAATAATTACCTTGTGAACCACCCAGAGAGTATGCTAAGCACTATAAGGCAGTATATAAGTGTGATTGCTTTGCTTTGTTCTTCATGCTCCTGGGCCAGTTGCATGACTTATCAGGGCTGGTGGTGACCAGTTGGGGTCTGCTGACTCTACTGATTTAGTGTATGGGACCAAAGACAACCGGACAACCGAAGGGTTGGTTTAACACAGGTTTATTGCATGAGGTTCCAGTGAAGCATGAGGCAATGGCGGTGATACATCTCAATATATACAGTAGCTCTCTACATTTGAATCTTGTAGCACGGTAGCTCATTGGCTGCTACCGGCGTGGCCTCGCCCAGGCACGCCTCTTTCTTCTGCTGCTGAATGCGGGGAAGGTTTTCCCGCGGCTGTCCATGATTGAGCAATGTGAACCATGTGAGACTGAACGCTCGCAGCTGCCCTCTATGGGCTGTCTGCTCGCGTTCCTTTACAGCTGATATCGTTTGTATCTGGAGTGGTTACATTCTTGCCTTTACAGTATAATGAACATGCATACATACATACATAACATCCCTCCCCCCTAGGATGGGACGAAGTCCCGCAACCATTGTGGCTTGCCGCACGTGCGCTTGGGACGCGCTTGCGTCTGACCTAGTACTGGAGAGCCTGTGATCCCTGACTCCGCGGGTGCTTGTCCTGCAACGGGAAACGGGGATTCGTTAGTGGCTCTGTGGGGCGTCCGTGCCTGCCTCGCGCCCGGGGATGGGAAGGGAATGAATAGTTGGGAGGTGAACCCCTGCCTGTTGCTCTCTGACCCCGGGGACCCTCCTATTGTGAACCGCGGAACCGATGAGGTCGCCCTTGTGGTTCGGCTACCTTCTGATCCCTGCTCGGGGGACCTTGAGACTGTGGTGGGCGGACTCGCTGATGCCTCCCGTCTTGGGGGTGTCGGTCTCCGGGAAATTGGTGCTATATTGCATTCTAACTCACAGGGGCTACTGGGACTGGAAGTACCAGGGGCTGAACTGAAACCCCTCTTTTCGCTAGGACGGGTGGGGGACCACTCCGCTAACTCCCCCTGGTACTGTAAATCAACGTCTAAACTTCTATGGGCATCTGTGTTTCGGGGAAACTCCCGCGGGGTATGTGTGTGGTCGGGGCTCTTCCATTTTGTCGGGGACTCCCGCAAAAGATTTCTGTGGATCGATTCCCTTTCCTCCCCCCTTGGTGGGGACCCATGCTCCCCTTTTCCTCCCCCTTGGGCTAAGCGGGTGGGGGAGTACCCTAACGCTGATTCGATGCTATTCTCGTCTCCGTCCTGCTCTCCGGGGACCCTGCGCCTGAGTTGGTCCACGTGTCGCCTCCACAGGAAGCCTGTGCTGGTCTCTACGCGGTATGAGACGGGGCCGGTTCGTTCTATTACGGTGCCCGGCACCCAGGCTGGCCCCGCGCTGGCGTAGTTCCTGCAATGCACCGGGGCGCCTACGCTGAAACTCTTTGTGGGTTCCACCCCTATGTTCCGCCCTTTGTCCTCTACTCTCGTGGGGTCTAGCTTGGAGATTCCAGTGGCCAGCTTCCTGCGCATCAACAGCTCTGCGGGGGAGTACCCTGAGGCTAATGGGGTGACCCTGTATCTTAGCAGGAATTGGCACAATTTCAGGTCGAGGTCTCCGGGACCCATGCGCAGCAGCGCGTCTTTCGTGGTGCGCACGAGGCGCTCTACTTGGCCGTTGGTGGCCGGGTGAAAGGGGGCAGAGGTGACGTGCCGAATGGCGTTGCGCTCCATGAATGCCCCGAACTCGGCGGACGTGAAACAGCTAGCGTTATCGCTGACGAGGGTGTCGGGTAAACCGAACGTGGAAAAGACCCTCCTTAACTGTTTAATTGTTGTGGCCGAGGAGGTGCTCGAGACTGGAATGACCTCCAACCACTTTGAGAACGCGTCCACCACGAGGAGGAAAAGCGTTCCCCTGAACGGGCCAGCAAAGTCTACGTGTACCCGGGACCAGGGCCCCCTTGCTGCGTCCCACTCCCTAGGTGGCGAGCGAGCCTCTTCTGGCCTTGAGCTTTGGCACGCTTCGCAAGTGCCGACCATGTGTTCGATGTCGGCGTCTAGCTGGGGCCACCAAAAGTAACTGCGGGCTAGCGCCTTTGAGCGGACGATCCCCGGGTGGCTGACGTGCAGCAGTTTAAGCACCCTCGGCCGGAGAGACGTGGGGATCACTACCCGCTGTCCCCACAAAAGGCAACCCCTCTCTAGGGACAACTCTAGTTTCTTTTTGAAAAATGTGTCGAATTCCGCTGCTGGGGAAGACACGGGCCACCCTTTCTGTACCCAGGAGCAAACTGTGGCCAGCGTTTTGTCCTTGCCTGTCGCTTTGGCGATGTCGGCCGGTACTACTGGAGGGGAGTCTAGAACCTCTATCATTAAGACCTGGTGGTCCCTCTCTACTTCGCCCACGTGGCAGCAATCCCGGGGAATGGGGGACCTCGACAGGGCGTCGGCATGGCTGATCTCCTTCCCGGGCCGGTATACCAACGCGTGCTGATACGCGTTGAGAAAAATGGCCCACCTGAGCATTCTCGGGGACAGGATTTGGGGTGTGGGCATCTCTGCGGTGAAAATGCCTAGCAAAGGCTTATGGTCAGTCACTATGGTGAAGGGGCGGCCGTACACAAAATCATGAAATTTCTTGGTCCCCGCAATTATTGCTAGTGCTTCCCTGTCTGTCTGAGCATAGTTTCTCTCCGCTTGGGACAAGGACCTAGAGTAGAACGCTATCGGGGCCTCCCTACCGTTCTCCAGCACGTGGCATAACACCGCCCCCACCCCCACCGGGGATGCATCGCATATCAGGACCACTGGGCGTTTGGGATTGAAGTGGGTCAGTACGGCATCTGATGCCAGGAGTCGCTTCAGGTCATTGAAAGCCTTCTCCTGGTCGTCGCCCCACTTCCATGCCTCGTCCTTTTTTAACAATTTGTGTAGCGGTTCTGCCACGGCTGCCTTCCGCGGGAGGAAAGAGTGGTAGAAGTTGAGCAGTCCGAGGAACGACTGCAACTCGGGCTTGGAGGTGGGGCGAGGGGCCTTCTTGATGGCGGCTACCTTGGATTGGGCTGGCCTTATTCCCTCGGGAGTGACACGGAACCCTAGGAACTCAACCTCTGTAGCGAAGAAGACGCATTTGTCTTTCCGCAACCGCAACCCCGCCTTTTCGAATATTGTCAGGACCTTTCCCAACCTTGTTGCTAACTCGGCCCGGCTCCCCCCTGTAATCAATACATCATCAAAGTAGGGTAACACCCCCTCTAACCCCTTCAGGAGGCGTTCCACAAGTGACTGGAAGATCCCGGGCGCCGAATTCACGCCGAATTGGAGGCGCGATACCTGGAACGCCCCTTTGTGGGTGACTATGGTCTGCGCAGCAGCTGCGGCGGGGGTCACTGGGAGTTGCTGGTAGGCTTGGGCCAGGTCGAGTTTAGCGAAACACCTCCCCCCGTGTAACCTGGCCAACAAGTGGCTGACTACCGGCACCGGATACGCATTAGGGCGGATCGCCTTATTGATGGTGCACTTGTAATTAGCGCATATGCGGACCTCCCCGTTGGCCTTGAGCGCTGTTACAATTGGAGTTTCCCACTCCGCAGAATCAACAGGAACAAGAATCCCCTGGCCCACCAATTTGTCCAACTCCGCCTCTATTTTGTCCTTTAGTGCGAAAGGCACTCTGCGTGGTTTAAGTCTGATTGGACGTACTCCAGGGTCCAGGTCGAAAGTCACTGGGGGGCCCTTGAATTTTCCGAGCCCCTTTTTAAAAACCTCGGGGTGCGCGTCGCACACGCTCTGTATTGGATCAGTCCCGGCGGCGTGTGCTCCCACGGCGTGCACCCCCCCAATGAACAACCCCAGGGGCTGGAACCATTGAGTCCCGAGGAGGCTGCATTTACCTCCCTTGAGGACGACTAGGGGAAGCGTTGCGGTGTGCTTTTTGAACTGGACCTGGAACTTCCCGACCCCCAACACTGGGATGCGGTTCCCTTGCACGTCCTTCAATGTGGCCCTCAACGCTTTGAGCTTGGGCCGCACGCGAGGGGCGATTTTCATGAACTCCCCCTGGGAAATAATAGAGTATGAAGAACCCGAGTCCACCTCCATTCTAACAGGGGCCCCTTGTATTACTACCTCAACGAAGTAACGGGGGTGCTCCGTGGAAACGCTGCAAACCGGCGCGTCGTCCTCGCTGTCGTCGGAGATGCGCCCTACTCCGTCCCGCGTCCTCGTGGTCCGGGTGCCGTCCTTTGGCCTCGTGGTGCGGTCCTGCCTCGTGGTGCGGTCCTGCCTCGCCGAGCGGTCTGGAGAACTCCTGGTGGCCTCGCGCCGTTTCCGGCAGACCTTGGCGATGTGCCCGCGTCGGCCGCAGTTGTGGCACTTGGCCTTGCGGAATGGGCATTTGGCGCGGGCGTGGGCGGCGCCGCAGCCGTCGCAGCGCCGGCCCTCTCTCTGGACCCTCCGGACGTCCTCGTCGTCGCTGCTCTCCGCAGACGAGTTCGAAACTCGCCGGGCCGCGCGCACCGAGCTCTCTGCCTTGGCGGGCTTCGGGCGCCAGTCCTGAAGCTCATGCACCCCGGCAGTCGTGGCCTCCGCGGCCTGTGCCGTGTCGAGGACTTGTTGCCACGTGGGCGGCGGCTCCCTTTTCATCAGCGCGCGCTGAGTCTCTGTGTCCCTCAGACCGCAGAGCAGGCAGTCCCGGAGGGTGACGTCGGGGAGCTCCCACTTGCATGGGCCGGCGGCCAACCGCAGGGCCGCGGCGAACTCATCGACCGATTCCCCGGGTGCCTGGACTCGCCTCCAGAACGCGCTCCGAGCGGGGAACATCGCTATTGCTGGCCGGAGATGGGCGCGCAGCGCCGCCAGGAGCTCTGTAGCTTTGAGGTCGCTCACCTTCCTCGGCGCGATCAGGTCCACCAAGGTCCTCTTGGTCTCGTGTCCGAGCATGCGGACGAAAATGGCCCTCTTTTTGGCCTCATCTGAGACTTCGAGCTCCACCAGCGCTGCGTTGAAGTCTATCTCAAACAGCTCCAGGTCTCCCGGCTTCCTGATCTCGTAGCCGGCGCATGTCTTGGTCCCGTGGGCAGCCATATCCCACCTTCGTCGCCAATTTAGTGTATGGGACCAAAGACAACCGGACAACCGAAGGGTTGGTTTAACACAGGTTTATTGCATGAGGTTCCAGTGAAGCATGAGGCAATGGCGGTGATACATCTCAATATATACAGTAGCTCTCTACATTTGAATCTTGTAGCACGGTAGCTCATTGGCTGCTACCGGCGTGGCCTCGCCCAGGCACGCCTCTTTCTTCTGCTGCTGAATGCGGGGAAGGTTTTCCCGCGGCTGTCCGTGATTGAGCAATGTGAACCATGTGAGACTGAACGCTCGCAGCTGCCATCTATGGGCTGTCTGCTCGCGTTTCTTTACAGCTGATATCGTTTGTATCTGGAGTGGTTACATTCTTGCCTTTACAGTATAATGAACATGCATACATACATACATAACAACTGAGGAGTCAAAAGTCATCTCCTCGGCCATCTGCAAAGTCCAGACACTGCCTGGCTTGTGAGTTCCCAGCCCCCAGATGAAAGTGGTCCATTCTTTGGTTCATGGAGAGTCCTCTTCTTCCCCCAGAATGCAGAAAATAGGCTTTAACGCTGGCTGGCTGGTATTGTTCTTGTCCAGGGGAGAGGGAGCCTGTGTTTCTGTTTTCCCTCCTAAATTGGGGTGTGGCTGGAGCATTTTCACTACAGGCTTGCAGATAAACTGCATTTTAATGTTTACTGTGGGTACTTGTCTGCACTGTGTAGTTCCAGTTCAGTCCCACAGCCTTTATATATATTTTCCTGTCCCAATTTATAGATTTGTTAGCCTTTTATTTATTTACTGAGTCCAGGATATTAAATACTGTAATTGTGTTCATGCAGTACTTGCATGATTAGGATGAGTTCATTCAAGATAAAAATGTTACATCAACAAAACAGACAACAGGGGAAAGAATGGAAAAAGTCAAGATTATTTCCTCCAACATATATTAAATAAGAAGACCACATGTGTGCATTCTTGAGACCAGAGGGATGTGCTGAAATAGAAGCAGAGAGACAATGTTGGCTGCAGATGTTCAGCTGGTAATAATCTGCTGTACTTTGGTTCGCTGCACAGTTCTATAATACTAAATTTTTGTGAGAGCCTCTACGCCCTTTCTGTGGACTACTAGTTATGAACAACTTAAGTCTGTGCATTCAGCCTGGTTATTGATCCTATGCTATACCAAGACAGCCTTAAGGTCCTTTGGGGCCCTCCTTTCCAAGCACAATTTGTTACTAAAACACAACATTATCCTGTCAAGTATTTTTCACAAAACATATAGCAGAAACACAAGTGACAATTGAGAACCCTTGTTATACATCCACTTTTGGAGTTTGTCTCCTTATTTGGGTGTCAGTGCTTTCCCATTTCTGCAGCTGTTTTCAACAAGATCTGACTCTTCACATTCACAGCACGGATGACATGTTAAGAAAGCAGTACTGGACAGCTTTTGCTTGACCTGATGCTAAGAAGGTTTCTTAAGAACAGAAGAGCAGGAAGTTGAGGCTTCTGTAACAACAGCATATCTCAGAGGGTGGGGGCTTCTCCATCTGGTAATGTTCAAACTAATTGGCACTGTCTAGCTTTCTGATTTAAGGAAAGTCTGATCTCTAAACTAACTAGAGGCAAGTTCGGAATGATACTCTGAATACAATAAAATCATGGATTGTTATTATACAACTGATTAGTTTAAACCTTTGTGTAGTAGTGTGGTTTGATTGACGTGGGCTCGACTCACAGAAATGTTGGAAATGGCTTCCCAGGCTACTTCTGTGCTTTGAAAATAATTTTTTACAAGCATTTAGACACAGTCATTCACTCCCAAATGTTTATAATGTTCCTGTTTCTCAAAACCACTTTGAAATTCAGGGGTTATTTTTAAAACTAACCCCTGTTTCTTAGAACCACTGGTATGAGATGCAAAGTATGTATTCTTTGCATCCACCTTATTGAAGCCTCAGAGCTCCAGAGGAAGAGGTAATAGCAAGAGCCATAGCATGAGCCAGAACCCAAAGCATGAGATATTCTTCCTCCAACATTGAGTGAGGCCATGCCCCATAACTATAGAACTAACTGAAAATTACAATTCATTACAGCACAAAATGAATGACATCAACCCTCATCAGCCAGAAACCTGTCACATATTTCTGCCCATGGCTTAATTTACAGTCGTGAATTGTCACAGAGGAAACAGCAGAAACAGCCTATTGTGCAATACATCACAGGATTGGTATGTGCATGGAGGCAACCCAGAATGCCCCTAGCGGTCAATTTTGCCCCACCTCCAAACTCCAGGAGAGCCAGGAAGGGGCCAAGTAATTGCAACCTGTATCTGATGATACAGGGTAGCTTGAGGAGGGTATAACACCAAGGATAAGATAATGGGAGCTGCAAGGCTTGAACTCATTGTTAAACACAACAGACAAGAAGGAGGCATGGGCAGATACAGCAGAAGACTTGGAACCTAACTTTTGTGCATCTGCAGTGGTGACAGCAGGGCAAGACTTTGATAGCTCCCCTCTCCCAGTTCAATCAGCCATAGAAGGCAGGAAGAACCAGTCTGGCATTGCTGCTGCTAGCTAATTCATCTCCACCCCCATATTGCTTGAAATAATTTTGCCTCCCACCGCTCCTGACTTCAGTGTTGGAGATGTCAACAGAAACAAGCAAGCCAGGGTATTCCCCAGGAGGGGCAGTGTTATGGAAGCTGCTCCCTCTCACCTGCCTGTATAAGCCTTCATGGAGAGGTTAGTATCAAGCAACTATCCCTATACATCCCACTCACTTCCCAGGACCATACTTTTTGGGACCTTATTGCAGTCAACTGGGATGCCAACTGAAGGGATTATATTCAGGTGGCTAGTGCCAGAAATTGTCTGGCCAGGTTATCCTGCTATGGTAATAGAGTAGACCATACTGCCAGCGACTCAAAGCTGAGTTTCAGGAGGTGGTTAACTAACCTGACAAGCCTGACGACTAATGGCTTTTTGGTGGAGACATCCACAGGTTTAGTGTATGGGACCAAAGACACCAGGACAGCCGAAGAGCTGGCTTAACACAACTTTATTACATGCTGGTCAGAGGGAACATGAGGTAATGGCGGATGAACAGCTCAATATATACAGTGGCTATACATTTGAATGTGGCTCCTTGATAGCCTATTGGCTACAGGCTGCGTGACGTCATTGCAGGTCACGCCCTTCTTGTCCAGGTGAAGGTAGTGGCGGGAATCTTCCCGCGCTGTTGTTCTAGGTGAGTCTTGGACCAATGAGCTTGGACGCTCGCTATTGCCATCTAGTGGTCACTAGCTCGTGTCCTATTAAGGTTACAGTGATGCAGCTGGGGGTTACAATGTTATACATAGAAAGGTTACATTGGATACACATGGATAGGTACATTGTTTAAAGGCACAGGCTTTAGAACACAACACCCCTCCCCCCTAGGATGAGACGAAGTCTCTTAGCCAAGATGGTTTATTGCACTCGCGTTTGGGCCGCGATGTGGGTTGGCCCACCCGGGGGCCGCTCCCGCTTCCTTGTTCCCTGGACCCTTGTCCTGTAATGGGAGAGGGAGACTTGTTAGCGGCTTGCTGCGGTTTTGCAGCTTTAGGGGAAAGGGAAGATTCCGTTGTGGTTGAACCGGGGGCACCAGGGGCTAACGTAAAACCCCTCTTCTCGCTTGGATGGGTGGGGGACCACTCCGAAAAACCCCCCCGGTTCTGAAAATCAAACTCTGTTGGGGGATCCCGCGGGATATCTACGAGGACAAATTCCTTCTCCTCCCCCCTTGGTGGGGACTCTCGACCCCCCTCTCCTCCCCCTTGGGCTAAACGGGTGGGGGAGAACCCTAACGCTGAATTTGTATCCGTGTTTCTGGCGCCCTGATTTCCTGGGACCCGGCTCCGGAGCTGGTCCACGTGCCGCCGCCACAGTAGACCTGTGTTGGTCTCCACGCGGTACGATACGGGACCGGTCTGTTCCACAACCACCCCCAGCACCCAGGCTGGCCCCGTGCTGGCGTAGTTCCTGCAATGTACCGGAGCACCCACGCTGAAACTCTTGGTGGCTTCTAACCCTATGTTCCTTCACTTGTCCTCAACTCTCGTGGGATCTAGTCTAGTGAGTATGGTGGTTAGCTTCCTGCGCATTAAAAGCTCCGCAGGGGAGTAGCCTGACGCTAGCGGGGTCACCCTGTACCCTAGCAGAAACTGACACACTTGCAGGTTGAGGTCCCCGGGGCCCATGCGCCGCAGCGCGTCCTTCGTGGTGCGTACGAGGCGCTCCACTTGGCCATTGGTGGCCGGATGGAACGGGGCGGAGGTGATGTGCCAGATGGCGTTAATCTCTGTGAATGCCCTGAACTCAGCGGACGTGAAGCAACTAGCGTTATCGCTTATTAGAGTGTCGGGTATGCCGAACGTGGAAAAAATTCTCCGCAAATGCTTAATTGTCGCGGCCGAGGAGGTGCTCGTGACTGGGACGACCTCCAACCACTTGGAGAAAGCGTCCACCACAGGGAGAAACAGGGTTCCTCGGAACTGGCCCGCGAAATCTATGTGCACCCGGGACCACGGCCCCTTAGCCGCGTCCCATTCCCTGTGGGGAAGGCGGGCCTCCTCCGGTCTGGAGCATTGGCAGCTCTCGCAAGTGCCGACCATGTGCTCGATGTCGGCGTCTAACTGGGGCCACCAGAAGTAACTTCGGGCCAGCGCTTTGGAGCGCACAATTCTGGGGTGGCTGACGTGCAGCAGTTTAAGCACCCGCGGTCAAAGGGATGTGGGGACCACCACCCGCTGCCCCCACAAGAGGCACCCCCTCTCTAGGGACAGTTCCAGCTTCTTCCTAAAAAATGGGGCAAATTCCTCTGCTGGGGAGGACGCTGGCCACCCCTTCTGTACCCAGGAGCAAACCGCCGCCAACGTCTTGTCCTTCCTTGTCGCTGTGGCAATGTCGGCGGGCACTACGGGGGGCGAATCCAGTACCTCTATCATGAGAACCTGATGGTCTCGCTCCCCCTTGCTCACCTGGCTGGGCGTCAGGGGGAGGGGGGACCTCGACAGAGCGTCCGCATGGCTGATCTCTTTCCCGGGCCGGTACACCAACGCGTGCTGGTAGGCGTTGAGAAAAATGACCCACCTAAGCATTCTCGGGGACAGAATCTGTGGCGTGGGCTTGTCTGCGGTAAAAATGCCTAGTAGGGGCTTGTGGTCAGTCACGATGGTGAAGGGGCGGCCATACAGAAAATCGTGAAATTTTTTGGTCCCCGCAACTATCGCCAGCGCCTCCCTGTCTGTCTGGGTGTAGTTTCTCTCCGCTTGGGACAGGGACCTGGAGTTAAACGCTATTGGGGCCTCCCTCCCATTTTCCAACACGTGGCATAACACTGCCCCCACCCCCACCGGGGATGCATCACAGACCAGTACCACCGGCCGTTTGGGGTCGAAATGGGTCAGAATGGCGTCAGACGCCAGGAGTTGTTTCAGTTCCGTGAATGCCCTCTCCTGGTCATCGCCCCACATCCATGCCGCATCTTTCTTGAGCAACTTGTGAAGCGGCTCAGCCACCGCAGCCTTCCGTGGAAGGAAGGAGTGGTAGAAATTTAAGAGCCCTAGGAACGACTGCAACTCGGGCTTGGATGTGGGGCGAGGGGCTTTCTTGATGGCGGCCACCTTGGATTTGGACGGTTTGATCCCCTCGGGTGTTACTTGGAACCCTAAGAACTCAACCTCCTTCGCGAAGAAGACGCATTTGTCTTTTCGCAACCTCAACCCCGCCCGTTCGAACACCGCCAGGACCTTGTTTAGCCTTTTAGCCAACTCAACCTCACTCCCCCCGTTATCAATACATCATCAAAATATGGTAAAACGCCGTCCAGCCCTTTGAGGAGGCGTTCCACGAGCGACTGGAAAATTCCTGGCGCCGAGTTCACGCCGAACTGGAGGCGCGTCACCTGGAATGCCCCCTTATGCGTGATTATGGTCTGTGCAGCAGCTGCGGCAGGGGTTACCATGAGTTGCTGATAGGCCTGTGCCAGGTCGAGCTTAGCGAAACACTTTCCCCCATGTAACCTGGCTAGCAAATGGCTGACCACCGGCACCGGGTACGCATTAGGGCGGATTGCCTTATTAATGGTGCACTTATAATCGGCGCAAATGCGAACCTCCCCATTGGCCTTCAATGCTGTGACAATTGGAGTTTCCCACTCCATGGAATCAACAGGAACAAGAATCCCCTGGCCCACTAATTTGTCCAGTTCCGCCTCTATTTTGTCCTTGAGTGCAAAAGGCACCCTGCGCGGTTTAAGTCTGATTGGGCGGACCTCCGGGTCCAGGTCGAACGTTACTGGGGGTCCATTGAATTTCCCAAGTCCCTTCTTGAAGACTTCGGGGTGCGCGTCGCACACCTCCTGTATCGGGTCAGACCCAACGGCGTGCACCCCCCCCCCCAATGAACAGACCCAGGGGCTGAAACCATTGACTCCCGAGGAGGCTGCAATTACCTCCCTTAAGAACGACTAGGGGGAGTTCCGCGGCGTGCCGCTTGTACTGAACCTGGAAATTCCCAACCCCCAACACCGGGATACTGTTCCCTTGCACGTCCCAAAGCGTGGACCTCAACGCTTTGAGCTTGGGCCGTACGCGGGGGGCAATTCTCAAAAACTCCCTCTGGGAAATAATGGAGTAAGAGGAGCCAGAGTCAATCTCCATCCTAACAGGGGCCCCTTGCACCAGTACCTCAACAAAGTAACGGGGGTGTCCCATGGACACGCTGAAAACCGGGGCGTCGTCGTCGCTGTCGTCGGAGATGCGGCCCACGCCGTCCTGCTTCCTCGTGGGCCGGGCGCCATCCTTTAGTCTCGTCGAGCAGTCTGGCCTCGTTGGGCAGTCGGGCAAACTCCTCCGGTCCCTCGCTGGGCGGTCGGGCGAGCTCCTCCGGTCCTTGCGCCGTTGTCTGCAGACTTTGGCTATGTGCCCGCGTCGCCCGCAATTGTGGCACTTGGCCTTTCTGAACGGGCACCTGGCACGGTCGTGAGCCGCCCCGCAGCCGTCGCAACGCTGGCCCTCCTTTCGGACCCTCCGGACGTCCTCGTCGTCGCTGCTTTCGGCGGACGATTTCGAAACTCACCGGGCTGCGTGCACCAAACTCTCCGCTTTGTCGGCCTTCGGCCGCCAGTCCTGGAGCTCTTGCACCCCTGCCTTCGTGGCTTCCGCGGCCTGTGCCGCTTTCAGGACCTCCTGCAACGTGGGGGGAGGCTCCTGATTCATTAGCGTGCGCTGAATCTCGGCGTCCTTCAGGCCGCATAGCACGCAGTCCCTGAGGGTGACTTCCAAATTTTCCCATTTGCATGGGCCGGCAGCCAGACGCAGGGCCGCTACGAAAGCGGCGACCGACTCACCAGGCGCTTGGACTCGCCTCCAAAACGCGCTCCGAGCGGGAAACATCGCTACCGAGGGCCGGAAATGGTCTCTCAGCACCGTCAGGAGCTCTTTTGCCTTGAATTCAGCCGCCTTTTTGGGTGCGACGAGGTCAATCAGTACTCTCTTTCCGTCGTGCCCGAGCATTCTGGTGAGGATGGCTCTCTTCTTTGCCTCGTCCATCACCTCGAACTCCACCAGCGCACCTTGGAAGTCCATTTCGAAGAGTTCCCAATCTTGCGGTTTCTTGATGTTGAAACCGGCGTATGTCTTGGTCCTGTGGGCAGCCATTATCCCACCTTCGTCGCCAGTTTAGTGTATGGGACCAAAGACACCAGGACAGCCGAAGAGCTGGCTTAACACAACTTTATTACATGCTGGTCAGAGGGAACATGAGGTAATGGCGGACGAACAGCTCAATATATACAGTGGCTATACATTTGAATGTGGCTCCTTGATAGCCTATTGGCTACAGGCTGCGTGACGTCATTGCAGGTCATGCCCTTCTTGTCCAGGTGAAGGTAGTGGCGGGAATCTTCCCGCGCTGTTGTTCTAGGTGAGTCTTGGACCAATGAGCTTGGACGCTCGCTATTGCCATCTAGTGGTCACTAGCTCGCGTCCTATTAAGGTTACAGTGATGCAGCTGGGGGTTACAATGTTATACATAGAAAGGTTACATTGGATACATATGGATAGGTACATTGTTTAAAGGCACAGGCTTTAGAACACAACAACAGGATAGGGTGATGGTTCCCAAGTGGATTAAATCCCACTTGAATCCACCTTGTTGGAGGGCAGAAGCTTCATCAATACTGGCCTAGGGCTGAGGAGGACTCAGGACCAGAAAGTGGCTCACAGAACTGGACCAGTGGTACGGGGGTCTTGCGGAAGGCAGATGAAAGGCCACTGCATTATATTCTCAGGACAGTCTTCATGGCTGATTGCCATGATGATCACCTATATTCAGATTTGGATATGGCAGAAGAAGAAAAAGTCCCAGAAACTAACTCCTCTGAAGATTCAGAAGAAAGGATGGTTGAGACTCATGTTCGATCTTCAATGAAAGCAGCTCTGTGTAACAAAACCATGCTGGAGACCATGGAGTTATTGCTTCTGCCAGTTCATTAAGTAGGGGATCTGGGGTTTACAATGTGCAACAGAAATTACCCATGGAAACTTCAGAACTTGCAGAAATTTCCCAATGAAAGTTATACCTCTGGCATTATGCTAACTGTCATAAGCAATAGGATCTTGGCAGGTCATAATATAATGCAGTTTCCAACTTGTTAGAAAAAAGAATTAATTACAAGAAGACCAGTGAACAGATCTTATGATTCAATTCTGAATTTTGGAATATACATTAAAACCCCGTATAATGAAAATAATTCATTCTGCGGGGCTTTTCATTATACGATGCTTCATATAACAAAAAACCCTATGGGATGCATCGTATAATGAAAATCTCTATGGGGAAAATCGTATAACGAAAAATTTTCATTGTACGATTTTCCCCATAGAGATGCATTGCATGTTTTATCATGTGTCTTTTATGTATTTCCGGTCCGCTATGTAAACCGCCCTGAGTTGGGTTGTACCTGAGTGGGCGGTATATAAGCGTGAAAAATAAATAAATATAAATAAAATAAATATAACAAACATTTTTGTTATACGGGATGCGATGGTTTTTCCATTTTCTTTTCATTGTATGATGTTTTCTCTGTAAGGGGTATTCATTATATTGGGTTCTACTGTATCTTGATTTGGTGTGCAGAAATCTGTGTGCATCATTTGATTCGATGTGCTTGTCTCCTGGGTTGAAGTTAATAGTGGGGCTCCCAATGACTTCTCCTGAATAAACAAAAAGGCTTTAACCTTTTGTTGTCCACTGGTGTACATGCATTTAGCAAGAAGACAAACTCTAAACAGAGGAGCAAACCTGACAAATTCCAGACAGCTAGCTTTGGGATACTACATACTAAGCACTTTTAAAACTTGCTTTAAAAACAGAGAAAAGAGAAAGCACCCAATTCAACTGATGAAAATATACAAACACACACACATACACACGCATGCATGCACATACAGATACACATTTATTGTTATCACCAAGTCCATATTAATTTAAGCCATATGTGTGAGTCAATTGTACTTAGACTTTTCAAAGCTAAGTTATAATACCTTCAGTGTTTAACATTTAACATACTGTAGATACTGCTGTGCTAAAGGTTTAAAGAACCTTCTCAAATTAACTGGTATTTCATACACCTCCCTCAATGAAGTATTTCTGTTTGGAATGATGAGGTCAAACAGGCAAACCTGATTTCAGAGATCAAAGGATGGAGGGTTAACATTCCTCCTTAATTGCATTCCTTTTTCTACAGTGCCAAACAAAACTGAAGCACACCCCAACTTAGCTTATACATTTAATAAAAGCAGACAACCTAAGAGCTTTTCAGACTCAGAGTGTGCATTCATGTCAAGTTTATTAGCACTTTGTAAATGACATGATCAAGATGACTCCATTCACTGTGAGACACCTGGAATACATCAACTGATTTCTCCAAAAGTAGAGAAACTGGGATATTGTACTGAATACTCTGTTACAGCCTCCCTTGACCTGGTGTTCTCCAGAGCTCTAGGACTTTAACTTTTATTAGACATGAACATGGCCCAATGGACAGGAATCCTGGGAGTTCCTGTTCAAAACATCTGGAAAGCACAATGTTGAGAAAGGCTTCTCTAGGCAAGGATATTGATGGCCATTAGAAAGAAAGAACATATGTACAATAATACCTGGGATAAATAATGCATCGTATATTGCTAAAATTGGATAATGATGTGGAATTTTGAAAAAAAAATTGCACCAGATAACGTTATTTTAGCGTTATCTGATGCATCATGTTACTGGCCCTCTGGAAAGGGAACTGGCCAAATGCCTGGCTGCTTCCCTTCCCAGAGTGCTGCCAGGTGAGTGCAGAGACACACACCAGCCCTCCAGGAAGGGAACCAGCCAAGCGCATGGCTGCTTTCCTTCCCAGAGGGCCAGTGGGTGAGTACAGAGTGCAGAAGGGGCCATGGGTGTCTCTGCACTCCTTCGCAGCCCCTTCTGAAAGGGAATGGGCACCACTGGGGATCCAAGCCACAACGCCGGTAGGGCTGGTCTCCATCTGGGAACTGCCTTCCCAGGCGGAGACCAGTCTTGCAGGCTTTGGGGCTTGGAAACAGTGAGGGCACCTCGGAGGTCTCTGCCCACCCGGGCTGTTTGTTTTGGGATCAGGGGGTGGGGGTGGAAGGACCCTCCACCCCCACCCCTGATCCCAAAATGGACAGCCTGGGTGGGCAAAGACCTCCGAGGGGCCCTCACTGTTTTGAGGCTTGGCTTCTTAACAGCGAGGACACCACTGGTGATCCAAGCCCAAAAGCCCGTAAGGCTGGTCTCCACCTGGGAAGGCAGTTCCCAGGCGGAGACCAGCCCTGCCAGCTTCACTGCTTGGATTTCCAGTGGTGCCCGTTCTCTTGCAGAAGGGGCCACAGGTTTGTGCAGAACCACCTGTGGCCCCTTCTGCAAGGGAATGGGCCAAGTGTTTGGCTGTTTCCCTTGCAGAAGCAGCTGCAGGTGGGTCTGCACTCACCTGCAGCACCTTCTGCAAGAAACCTAGCCACGTGCCTGGCCGGTTCCCTTCCCGGAGGGCTGGAGGGTGTCTCTGCACTCACTTGTTGGCCTTCCAGGAAGGGAACCAGTCAGGCACTTGGTCAGTTCCCTTCCTGGAGGGCCGGTGAGTGTCTCTGCACTCACCCGCCATCCCTCTGGGAAAGGAAGTGTCCACACGTCTGGCCGCTTCTCTTCTCGGAGGGCTGGTGGGTGTCTCTGCACTCCCCCACTGGCCCTCCGGGAAGGGAACCACCAGGCTCACCCGTGGCCCCTTCTTTGGAAAGGGAACCAGGCTTTTTTTAATGTTGTGCGATAAATGCATCGGATAATGTTAAAAATCAGATAACGTTAAGACTTATTTATTTTTATTGTTCATATTTGTATCGCCGCCCCCTCACCGAAGCAACTCTGGGCAGCTAACAGATAAGGTATAAATGATATAAACAAGACTTGTGGAACCAAGTTTTAGTGTTATCCGAGGTATTACTGTACCACAGTTTATCTTCTGTGAAGATTGTGTAGAATTACAAAAGATCCATTTCATTCGGTGAGAAGAAGCTAGGCAGTATTTTTATGCACCTAATCTAGCAATAAAAACCAGGTCAGACATTTCATAGGGCAACTTTGCTAGTCCATGTTGTTTCCTTTTCCCCATCCCATTTGGGCCTGACAGACTAGGAGAAAATATGAATTCATGGAGCCTTTGCTGTAAGTAAGCATGTGATATTACACATCATTTATGTTTACAGAACAAATATGCTACAGCACCAGCATTTGCTTCTAACTTTCTGGCTCTGTAAAGCTTCCATCAATATGTGATAGCCTTAACTCTGGTCTTCAATAGGCAAGGGTTTTGGGATAATGGAATTCTATCTCCAAAGTATTTATATCTGTTGACCTACATTATGCTTAGCTATCACTTTTCTTGGCTCATAATTTATTATTGTTTATTATTGTCATTGTTGTTGTTGACCATTATTAGATTAACACCTCAACAAACAAGGAGTGTATAACTATAACAGTGTTCACAAACTAGAACAAATCAAAAGCATAGTACAGGTATATGTGGTATATGGGATAACATTGATATTAAAAATATAGTATGAACCTATACTGCACCTATACTGGGTTACTTTACTGGAGAATACTATTCAGTTCTAACAAACAGGGAGTAAATTAAACTCACTGATTAATTTCAAATTATAGTCAATGGGAGCACCAACAAGGCTTTAGCTTCAGAATGAAGAAATTCATCTGCACAGCATAACTTTGCAAAATAGATCTTGCCATAGCATGTAAAGCAAAGGTTTGCAACCTATGGTCCATGAGCTGGCCCCAGCCCCTTACGCCATTCCATCCAACCCATGGTGACAACTCTGGAAGCAGAAGCAGACATGTTTATGACAGCCATAAATACATGCATGCATGCGCAGATGTGCCCACCACATTTTACAGCAGCATTTGCTGCAGCGGGAAACCATGTGTCTGGCCTGCTCATCTGTCTGAGGGGGAGTTGTCCAGCCCATGGTATGGTAATGTTGAGAACCCCTGATGTAAAGGGCAATAAAATCCTTAATCATGCTACACAGAGGCTCATGTCAGCCTTCCTTAACAAAAATGAATAAAGTATATCAGTATTTCTCAGTATTTTATTAAATAGATAAAAGATGTACTTTTTGAACTTGCTGCAACTGATAATTGTTTGCCAAACAGAAATTCAGCACATTTTATGTACTCCATCCAATGCAATATACAGTAAGATACAAAATTTCCGATTGTTAACTCAAAGGTTAATAGCCTAAAAGCAATAAGCATTGAATCATAAACTCAACTGGTAGGTTCACTTGTAAGCTTGTAAAGCAGCATTTTCTTTTTAGAAAATTACCTTGACAAAAAATGTAGTATCATTTAAAGAAGTAATTTGAAAGTAAGCCCTGTATATTTGAATAATACTTATTTCCAAGCAAATGGTTTAAATTTCATGGTCTCGTGCTACAATGCTGCACACTGTTATAAATGTTGTCGTCCAACCAAATTAGATGAGTTTTAGACAATGTCAGTCCTGTACTACAGTCTTCTTCAGCAAATAAATATAATCTTACATCTGTTTAAATGTCCTTTTCTGAGTGCTGACTTGGGCTTCTGGTAATTGAAGTTCAAGAACAGCTGGAGTGCCAAGGTTGGCCACCAGGGCTATAGGCTCCCGACAATGAAAAGGATTACTCTAGATGGAAAAAATGTCTAATTTCCCCCCAAAATGGTCCTAGCTGATGATTTCTTTTGATTCCAGAAATGTATATTTCAGGTAAATGTGTATGTTCTTTAAACTTCAACTATCTCAGTTCTATCCATGTTTACTTAGAAGACATCAGTTGAAATCCTGTTTGTGTAAGTTCCATGAAGACTGATGACACACTCCATCAACTGGGAAAATTTGGGAGGGAAATTAAACATTTCCTTTTTCCATCCAAAGTAATCCTTTTCATTGTCAGGAGCTTGTAGGCACCATTGGATAGGAGGGTGAAGCCATTAATTAACAAATTAGCAAAAAAATTGCTATTGGTAGGATAAGATTGTTAGTAGCTGCAGTTCTTGGTAACAAGACTTTTCTTTCCCTTTCTGAAGCCTCCATGGGTTCCCTACATTGAAAAGGATTCCTCAGAAATCGCAGAGGTCTCAGAAAGTGATTTTTAATTTCCAAACAATTGCTCTGAGTGATGACATCATCAGCCATCTGCCATGGAGTTTATACAAACAGGATGTCAATCACTAAATAAATAAGCCTAGAACTGCAGCCTTCAGTCCATTTGCGTCTACAGAGATTTAAACAATGCAGCTCTTTTTTATATGGCAATAAATTATTGCAGAGGTCAGAAACCTGAAGTTGTGGCATGTAATGTTGTCCTAGATGAAAAGGATCTGTAATGGAAAGAGCAGCATAAAATACCAAATTAACAGTCCCACCCTCTGTTCAAACATTTTCTCCTCCTACAGTTGATTCCTTCATTCTTTACCTGTTGGTTGATATACCAGATATTATTTAGTGAGCAGAAATATTCCTTTACTCCCATGACTGTCTTGTCTTTTTACTCTCAGCATACTGTGTGGAAACTAGAAATGAACAGCACATAGATATAGGCTCCTTTGTGTGCTTGCTATATTTAGGGCAGCGTTTCCCAAACTATGTTCCATGGAACACTAGTGTTCCATAGACTTAGTCTTTAAGGTGCCACTTTTTATTTTTTTGTTGTTGTTGTTTGTTTACTTTCTAATGTACCTTGTTCTGTTTACTCTCTAATGCAGGGGTTTCCAACCTGCAGCCTGTGATGCCATTCCATATGGCCCATCACCATCTTGCCCGCACCTGGAAATGGAAGTGGGCAATTTATGTCAGCTGTAAAATGTGCCCATGCATGTGAAAACAAGGAGGTGGGACCAGTCAGGACTGCAGCACAAAAAGGTTGGACACCCCTGCTCTAATGTAGCTGAAAAATCCAAACCTATATTTTAATTACAAAAACCAAAGTGTTTCTTTTAAATTTTAGGTGTTCAATGATAGAATACGTTTGGGAAATGCTGATTTGGGGTTAGGGTTAGAGTTAGGGTAAGAGTTGGTTGAACCCCATTCAGGATTCATTGGGCTTCCAAAGCATCATCTAAATTTGTATTACCCCTACTACATCATTACAAACAGGAAAGCCTAAGGAGCAAAGTCAACCATAGAGATCCTCTGTTCTGCTTCTTCTTACCCCAGTTCTCTTCTGAGGGGGGTTGTGGATGCCCTGTTGACTGGATCACTCCTTAATCCCATGAAGGTGAACCTTGGCACTCCAGATGTTCTTGGACTTCAATTCCCAAAAGCCCAAGCACCCTGTGAATCCACACGAATGGGTTTACTGTGATTCACCTGGCCCGCACTGTTCGCATTGCTCCCGGAAGTGGAGGTAAAATATGCCCGTACGCATGTACTGTACTATATCACTACAGGTCAGGAAGAGTGAACCAAGAATGAGAACTTTTTAATGAGGATATCCATATAAAAATCCTATTTTCAAAAGATGCAAGTTTGTAATCAAGTCATTGAAAAATCTGTGTACTTTTTAAATCAGTTCCTAGTCAGTTGCTAACGGCCTTGAGTGGTGATGTCCACAAGAAAGGGTGATAGTCCCCAAGTGGATTAAATCCCACTTGAATCCATCTTGATGAAGGGCAGCAGTTTCATCAACAATGGTCTGGGGCTGATGAGGACTTAGTGTGCCAAAAGGGCTCAGGACCAGAAAGTGACTCGTGGAACTAGATCAGTGGTATTGCTGTCATGCTGTGATGCGGAAGGCAGATGGAAGACTACTGCATTATATTCCCAGGACAACCTTCATGGCTGGTCGCCATGATGATGGCCAATATTTGGAATCAGATATGGCACTTGAAGAAGAATCAGTTGCTCCTAAGCATTGCATAATTCAGAGGACATATTCCCCTCCTAAGGGTTAATTAAAATGCAGTAAGATAGCTGCACAATCAAAAAAGCTTTCCTATTTCAAATTGCTTTCAGACTTTCCAGTTTGCCTGCCAGCAAGACTGCATTGTATTGCAATTTGTAAATCCTGGAAGAGTCTCCTAAACTGAGGAAGAAGTAGAGCTTCCAAAAGGGGACATGCCTTTTCCATTACTTAAGTTTGGATTCTGTGATAGATAGAAACCTTAGTTTTACATCTATATTTCTAGAAATGAATTCTCCACACATCTTTCCCTCAGCTGAGGTGACCTTCTCCTCTTCTTTCTTCTCTTTATAACAGAAAGACAATCCTGTGAACAAACTTGTGCTCTATTTAAAATGTCATTTGTACCCTTAATGAGATTCACTAGTGACTTTAATTGTTTCCATTCATTGCTATGTGCCAGAATCTGTCTTACTTGAGAAACAATGTTTGGATAGGCTTCTGTTGGATGAATTACTACCCAAACCACCCAAGGGTTCAATTTGTGTCTTCCAGTCTTCTCTTTTGTAACTGTTGCTAACAGTCCCATTAATCTTGTGGATGTTAAAATATGGACCTTACTTATTTGTCTGACTTAAATTCACCTTAACTTCTATTCTCCCACCCTTTCTTTCTTTCTTTTTCATCCTTAACTATTCCTTTCTTGAGACTGCAAAAACAGGAAAGTTTATATTACTTCCCAGTTCCGAAACAGAACTCTCGTTCTGCCACCTTTGAATTCCCATTGCAGGCGCACCCCCCAATAAAGGACTCAGACACTGGTAAAAGTGGATAATGGCATTGGGCCACATTTATTGATTCATGCCGTAGTCCGAATTATAAATTTCTATTGGTATTCAACCAATTATAATTCTTAAGGCAAGCAGGCCGAAGTAACACTGGTAAGGTTCCACCCAAAATTGCCAACGGCAATTGGTTACAATGTATCCATTTGTATCAATTTGTTTGTTGACAACAAACAAATTGTTGACCGTAGTCAATAATCTAACTAGTGACCCCACCCTCTGACATGTATCCGTAAAATAACGGGGTGATGCCTGCTGCCCAGCTCATGCCATCACCCCATTGCCTGGTTCATCGTTGACCGGACAACGTTAACCAACTTGTGCCTGTCTAGTGTTGTCCAGTCAATTGCGAACCTGCCGGATACCTGTGGGTCATAAATGTTTACCTTACCAGTGCTACCCGCCACACGGGGAGGCTTCAATAAAGGCTCACCGCCCCCCCCCCAGACCGTCAACTCGGTCAACAGGCCTGCTCGCCAATCTCCTAACAAGAGGTCCATACCTCCCGGCGACAGATGGACCCCATCCCCTGTGTAAAGCTCGTAATTTTGGAGACTGATGGTGGGGTGTCGTATGACGCGCCCCCAACCCTTGTCCATAAGGAACCGGGCAATAGCCCTGTTCACCAGGCGCCGAGCCCGGTCAAGGGCTTGGAGGTTAAACCCTCCCCTGTAAGCGAGCCGCGGTATCATGTCCGACCAAAGCAGGGTTGTGGCGGGCCACACATAATGCAGGTAGGCCAGGTCACTGCAAATCGCATGCTTCAGCGATAGGCCCATGACCTGTCCCAGATCATTACCCCCGAGGTGTATAATCAGGACATCAGGCGGGTCAGCATCCCTGATGGAGAAAAGGAATGGCAACAGTTCCCGCCATAACATTCCGCGCTTACCGTACCACCTGAGACTTGCGGATGCACCTAGTCCCAGTCGAGGTCCCCACTCTGTCGCCGCAGCAAACTGCGCTGCCCTGTGCACATAGCTGTGGCCCACCAGCCATACTGTCACCGGTGTAAGACGACACCCAGGGACTGTCAAGGAAAAAAGGAAACAGGGCAGTGACTTAACTGGTACTCACTGATGAAAAGGGCGAACATACAACTGAAAACATCGGGATCCCCACCGTCCCATGTTGCATATTTCAGCCCCAGAGCACCCAAACGCCGCTGCGGTGGAAGCCACCCCTATCCTAAATGAATGGGTGCCGTAACGAGCCCCAGGGAGGCCAACACTGGCTAGTGCCTTACCGGTCACCTTCCAAAATTGAAATTTAGTAAGGGGAGACCCATCTTGGTGACAGAAAAACGGGCCAGGGTGCGTACCACGTAGTGCAAGGAACTCCTGTAGGGCACCAACCGGACAGATGTCTACCATGGAACATCGTAGCAGTCTTACACCACTGCCTACACTGTGCTGATCAACCTTAGAGGAGCATATCCTCAGCTGAGCCCAATCATTGGAAACATAGACATCTTCGAGTTCCAGTGCCCTACGACTCGCATCCACCTTAGACAGTAGCACCAGCTCACTGATGCGGAGCGCTCCAAAAAAGGCCACCGTAGTAGCCGCGTGAAACAGGGTTGCCTCATACCTGTCGAAACACAGGTCATGCCAACCCCGTGCAAGTTGGGTAAGTACCCCTGGGGAAATAGGGTGGCGGTCGTCCGGGCTGCGCCCACGTTCCCGCGCCCACCCTTCCAAAACATGTCGTATGCGAAAATCATTTGTGCTGTCAGCAAAACCACCCACCTTGGCCATGAATGCCAGCGCTGACAGCCTGGATGCTATGGTGCGGGGGGCTAAGCCCTGGGCATGTAAGTAAACCATAAATTGGAGGACATGAGCCACTGGGATGGGCCAACTTTCCAGCAGCCGTGATTGGGCACAAAAGGTCCTGAATGAACTGAATGCATGGTTATACGCCTTACGCGTGCAGGGGGCGAGCGACATGCCGATCGCTCGGTTCACCTCTCCTTGCCAAGTGTCCATATCTTGTCCGGGAGCGGCAAGGGAAATTCCTCTGCGTCCGGGGCCAAGGCACGGAACCGGGGGATCTGCAGGCGGGACAAAGCGTCAGCAATATCGTTATTAATACCTGGAACATGTCTAGCCCTAAATAGCACATTGAGGCTTAGGCTGCGCAACACGAACTGGCGAACCAGTTCCATAACCCTTGGAGATTTAGACGTCTGTGAGTTGACAATGTGGACCACCGCCGCATTGTCACACCAGAAATGAACGACCGAATTGGCCCACTCCTCGCCCCATAGCATCAAAGCTCCCAGAATGGGGAAAAATTCCAGGTACGTGAGATCTCACAAGCGATCCGTGCCCCACCAGTCTGGCGGCCATCTGCCGTAGGCCCACTTCCCTTCGAAGTAAATCCCATAACCCAGGGACCCTGATGCATCCGACTGAACCTGAAAACGAGGGGAAACCAAAAGGTCGGACCTCCAAAAGGACACCCCGTTGAATTCCCTCAGGAACTGGAGCCAAATGAGCATATCATCCCTCATGCCCTTGTTCAGTCGGACCCTGTGGTGGGGCCTGGCCAAGCCAGTCATGGCATCGCACAAGCGTTGAGCAAATGCTCTGCCAGGTGCGACGACCCTGCAAGCGAAATTGAGGTGACCATGTAACACCTGTAGCTCCCGAAGGGACACCTTGCGTTTTGCCAGCAAGTCCAAAAGGAGTGCAACGATCCGTGAAACCTTATCAGCAGGTAACCTGGATGCCTGCACAACCGTGTCAATCTCAACCCCCAGGAATGTGAGCTTGGTTGAAGGGCCCTCGGTCTTTTCGGGCGCTAAAGGGACACCGAGTTCCTTCATTAGCGTCTGAAATGTATTCAGGAGACGTGTGCACGTGTCCCAGCCCCGTTCACCCCCGAATAAGAAATCATCAAGGTAGTGGGCTACAGACCGGGACCCTGACCTGCGAACAAAGGCCCATTGGAGGAAGGTGCTGAAGCGCTCAAATGCCGAGCATGAAATGGAGCAGCCAAAAGGCATGGCTTTGTCGAAATAAAATTCACCCCGGAACTTGAAACCCAGCAACTCAAAGTCGCCCGGGTGCACTGGCAGGAGACGGAACGCGGACTTAATGTCGCATTTAGCTAGTAGTGCACCCGGGCCACATGAGCGCACCATGCGCAGGGCCTGGTCAAAAGATGTATACCTGACCGAACAAAGGTCGTCAGGGATAGCATCGTTGACCGAATGGCCAGCCAGGTAAGACAAGTGGTGTATCAAACGGAACTCCCCCGGCGACTTCTTGGGCACCAACCCCAAAGGGGAAACCTTGAGGTTGGGGAATGGCGGGAGAGGGAAAGGGCCAGCGACCCTGCCAGCAGCAACCTCCTTAGCAATGCTCATGGCAGCCACCTCCTCCCTTCTCCTGAGTGATAACAGGTTGGGTGCATCTTGAGGGGACCTGACACCCGTGAAAGGAATGTGAAACCCCTGCTGGAAACCCTCAAGCAGGTAAACTGCGTCTGCCCTCCTCGGGTACATCGTGAGCCAACGCTCCAACATGTCCACATTAATTGGGGAGGGGGCCTTTTGCCTGACCAGCTCCCTCTGCGGCAGTTCTGCCCGCTCCCTGTCCACCTCTACCTCTGCCCCGCAGTCCACCTGCCTTGGGACACGCGGAGGCGGCGTGGGGGCCAGCACAAGAGGGACACTCATGTCTGTATCGGCACTGCTTCCTGTTACACGCACCATTGGCCGAGAAGCTCCAACACAGCAGGCGGGCTGGAACCCCCTGCCCCGCCACCTGGCGGGGTGCCTGGGCTGGAGCAGCTCGCTGGACCGCATGTCCACAATGGTACCTCTCCCCTGGCGCCAGGCACGTGGGGGTCATGTACAGAAGCCACAGCTTCTGGCAGGGCTCATCCCACCTCATCTCTGGGTGTAGGGGCACTCTCATACGGAATTCCTCGTTGTAAGCCAACCACGACGGGCCAGGGAAATCAACCATCGCCCGGTATATGTTGTCCAAATACTGGACCATCGGAATTGCCAGGTCAGGCCGGGCCCTGAGATACACCGCCATGAATATAAGGTATGCGGGTAACCAGTTGGCCCATGTGCGTGGCGGCTTACGTCGACGAGACTGTTCCTTGTCCTTCTCGTCCTGCCCCTCCCTCTCCTCTTTGGTGGGTTCTCTATTCAAGAGGGAGAAAATGTCCACGTACTCCCCCCGCCAGATCTTTTCCTTGGTGGCCTGGGCCAGGTGGTCCCCGAGGGGCAACAAATAACCTGCCGTCGGCAAGGCCGACACCGGAACATTAACAGTACTGGGCACCATGAAAGGAGCCTGGACCAGCCCCGCCACCCTCAGTAAGTTCCCCGTGGGACAGGGTACCCCGCCCCAAGAGGGGCCCTGGAGTGCAGGAGCCGTTCCCAGATGGGCTGGCGGTGGCTGACCCGCCGCCCCAGCCAGGCGAGGCCACGGCCACTGCAAGCCTCCCCCCGTTGTGGGTTGTGGTGTGGGTGCACTAGGTTGGACCGTATACTCACAAGTTGCACCCCCGTGGGCCGCCCCCACCGGGGGTTCCGGCCCACTGCGGGCGTCGGAGCTCACGACTGCAACCGAGCTCGAAGATGGGACCTGACCACTACCTGCTGGCGGCATCTGCTGCGTGGGGAGCTGCGAGGCCGCGGCTGGCGCCGACCTATTTGCCTCAGGCAGCTCAACCCTTTCAGCTGCCTGCCGAGGACCGGCAAGCGCTGAGTTGACCTGTAAACCAAAAGGTGCCCCGGATGGATTAACTACCCCTAAGGATGCCTCCAGGGCCGCTATGAGGGCCAGTAGGGCATCAACATTTACATAGCCCCCAACACTAAT
This sequence comes from Bradypodion pumilum, assembly GCA_035047305.1. Classification (NCBI taxonomy): domain Eukaryota; kingdom Metazoa; phylum Chordata; class Lepidosauria; order Squamata; family Chamaeleonidae; genus Bradypodion; species Bradypodion pumilum. The sequence continues at coordinate 54,800,138 of JAWDJD010000005.1, read as the reverse complement.
GGGGGGCAAAGGGCCAGCCGGCCCACCGGTCGCTGACGCCGGGCCAGGTCTCTGAACCCCAGGGCCCGAATATGGCCATGCCCCAACCACCGGCCCCTGCGGGGCTGGGGGCATGCCCTGCCAGGGAAGGGAACCCAGCCAACCCCCTTGATTGAAGCCCACCGCTGGAAGCTGGATGCCAAGGCCTGAAGGCCCAGCCTGGCTATGCGCCAGGCCCGGGCCAGTGGCCGCTAATTGCGGGCTGGGGGCCGAATCCCCTGCAGGGCCGGTCTGAGGCTGCCCAGCCTCAGGCCAGGGAGCAATCGCCCCCATCCCGCCGGTCCCGGTGGGAGCCCCCGGAAAGGGGGCCTGCTGAGGAGGCGCAGTCGCGGTCCTCCGACCCGGCTGGCGCCTCTGCGAGGAGCGAACCGCGTTCGCCATCGCCTTCTTTTTGGAAGGCATTGCTGCAATCGTTGGGAAGCCGAAGAAATAAGCGAAGAAGAAACCGCTGCCCAAAAGAGGCTTCCCAGCTGAAGGGAAGAGCGACGGAGCAAAAGGGGAAAAACTTCTCCTCTCTGTCGCTTCGCAAAATGGCAGCGCGGCTGCCTCGTGGCCACCCCTTTTAAAGGGTGCTGGCCACGCCCCCTAACTACCCGGATGTCCAAGTCCGGTTGGGGGGCCCGCAAAGAGCGCGGCGGCCATTTTGGCGCTGCGCTTGCATTCTTCTCATTAAAGGTGCCAAGTCAGATGAAACACTGCAGATGTCATCCATCTCTCTTCTAATTATCATGCCTTGCTTAGTGATTGCTCATTGATGAGTAAACATTTGATGATAGCAATCTTGCATGCACAAAAACTGGGTATCAGTGGAAAGAAGCTTTACAGCCTAATGTTATTTTATTTGCTACTAATTTGATTGTAAAAGTTATTTTCCCACCTCTGGCATCTGAGGCAAGCCCAGCACCAGTCTTCCTGTTTGTTTTCTTCTTTCTGTTGTTTTTGTTTATAGCCCTATCTGACCATCTTCCAAATAGCAAGAATATCTATGCCAAATGTCTTCTTTTTGTGCCATATCCGAATCTGAATATTTGTGATCATCATGGCAATCAGCCATGATGACTGTCCTGAGAATATACAGGTGAAACTTGAAAAATTAGAATATCGTGCAAATGTTCATTCGTTTCAGTAATGCATCTTTAAAGGTGAAGTTGGTTCAGTAGGAATCATAATCATGGGAAAGACTGCTGACCTGACAGTTGTGCAGAAAAACATCATTGACACCCTCCATAAGGAGGGATAGCCCTGAAAAGTAATTGCAAAAGAAGCTGGATGTTACCAAAGTGCTGTATCAAAGCACATTAATAGAAAGTTACGTGGAAGGGAAAAGTGTGGGGGAAAAAGGTTCACAAGCAGCAGGGATGACCACAGCCTGGAGAGGACTGTCAGGAAAAGTCCATTCAAAAGTGTTGGGGAATTTCACAAGGAGTGGACTGATGCTGGAGTCAGTGCAACAAGAGCCACCACACACAGACGGATCCTGGACATGGGCTTCAGATGTTGTATTCCTTTTGTCAAGTTGTTCCTGAACAACAAACAATGTCAGAAGCGTCTTACCTGGGCTAAAGAAAAAAAAGAACTGGTCTGTTGCTCAGTGGTCCAAAGTCCTCTTTTCTGATTAGAGCAACTTTTGCATCTCATTTGGGAACCAAGGACCCAGAGTCTGGAGGAAGAATGGAGAGGCACACAATGCAAGATGCTTGAAGTCCAGTGTGAAGTTTCTACAGTCTGTGTTGATTTCTGGAGCCATGTCATAATGAAGTAAGGCTTGACATATCTCGCTTCGCATGTAATAAGTCTTTGCTGTACCCACACTCCAATAACGACACGGACACATAATTTTATGGATGAAAATTGGGCCACTTTTATTGATAATCAAATAGGCCTACCTTAACGATGGTTAAGGATCAACGGGCCAAAATAGCACTGGCAAGGGGCAAATTAAATCATATAACTAACTAGCTAACTAAAAGCACCTGTTGCAGCGGCAACTGGGTGTAAGCTTCGTCCACAACATGCTTCATCGTCAGCATGTTGTTGACCCCTTTCAACTGTAACTTATCCCAGCAATTTGACTGGCCCTACAATTCTGGCTCACCTTGTCCTCCCTATGGCCAGCCAATTGCCTTGCCTTATTAATTACTAATGCAGTTGCCCCTTACCAGTGCTATCTGCCAAAGTGACCAAAAGCGTCACAAGAAAAACCCCGTAAGTCACCCGTCGGCAGACAGTATGGAGTGGGCAAAAAAACGAGAACCAAGGTGCCAATCAGGTCACCACCAAAAATTCCCACTCAGCCCCGAAGTGACCAAACGAGTCACATTGTGACCTAAGGAAGGGGGTGGAGGGCAATCACGCCTGGGGCCAGCCAAATCTAAAGAGGGGGGACCGTTGGCTCGGCCACCCATTATAAAGGGAGGCCGGCCATGCCCCCCGAGCCTTACTGCCGTGCCCGCACCTCAGGGGCGGGGCCAGCAAAGTGTGCGGTGGCCATTTTGGGGCCACACGTTCCTTGCTGTACCCACACCACAATAACGACACGGACACATAATTTTATGGATGAAAATTGGGCCACTTTTATTGATAATCAAATAGGCCTACCTTAACGATGGTTAAGGATCAACAGGCCAAAATAGCACTGTCAAGGGGCAAATTAAATCATATAACTAACTAGCTAACTAAAAGCACCTGTTGCAGCAGCAACTGGGTGTAAGCTTCGTCCACAACATGCTTCATCAACAGCATGTTGTTGACCCCTTTCAGCTGTAACTTATCCCAGCAATTTGACTGACCCTACAACTCTGGCTTATCTTGTCCTCCCTATGGCCAGCCAATTGCCTTGCCTTATTAATTACTAATGCAGTTGCCCCTTACCAGTGCTATCCACCACACAGGGAGGAGTAAGCAACTCCCACCCCACCCAAACCAGCACATGGCCCCATCCAGGGCGGAGTAAGCGACTCAACGCCCCACTGACAACCAGCACCCGGCCAAATCCCAGGGCGGAGTAAGCGACTCAACAGCCCTACCCGACCGCACATGTGGTCAACAAGCCCGTTTGCAGTGCCGCTAGGAAGAGATCCAAGCCTTGGCTGGACAAGTGCACCCCATCGCTCCTGTACAGGCGAATGTCCTGCCTGCGAATCAGGGGGTGGGAAACCATGGACCCCAATGCGTGGGCATCAAGGAAGCGTGCCACAGCCCGGTTCACTGACCTACAGGCTTGGTCCACAGCAGAGGCATTCACCTCGCCCCTATAGGACATTCTCAGTACCATCTGGGACCATATAATGCGGACTCCTGGCCACATCCGAGCCAGCGATGCCAAGTCCCTGCGAACATCGCAGATCAGGCGAAGGCAAGGTACTTAGGCCAAGTCATTGCCACCCAGGTGTAACACCAGGACCTCCAGGGGGCATTGACCCATCATAGACCTGATCAGTGGCAACAGGTGACTCCAACGCATTCCTCTGTAGCCGAACCAATGGAGCGAGGCAACAGCACCGACACCCAGGTGAGGACCCCACAAGGTGGAAGCCACATGGTGAGCGGCACAATATACGTAACTATGCCCGATGATCCATACCCTCATCGGGGTGCAGAGACGCTTGATGCCTGAAATAAAAGAAAGAGAAAAAGGGAACGAGCGAGGAGCTATTGCTGCAGAGGGCACACATAAACCATAAAGTGATCCGAACGCCACTGTCCCAAGGAGCGGATGGCAGCCTCCAGGTAACCCTGCGCTGCTGCAGTAGAAGCCGCACCAATGCGAAAGGAGTGGGTCCCAAAGTATACACCAGTAAGCCCCAACCTGGCCAGTGCCCGGCCCGCGACCTTCCAAAACTGGAACCTGGTCAGTGGGGAACCAGTGCTGTGGCGGAACAGGGGTCCCTGAGCAGGGCTGCAAACGGCAAAAAAGGCTGAAAGCGCCACCACCGGGCAAATAGCCAAATCACTACACTAGAGCAGAGTAACCACGCTGCCCCTGCCCACCTGGTCTGTTTTGGAGAAGCGAATGGTGACGCGTACCCTATCTGTGCCAACCGTAACATCGGCCATCTCCAGGGCTCTACGGGAAGAATCCCCCACCGACCCCACAAACAGTTCGCTGACCCGGAGAGCCGCAAAAAAGGCCAGCATGGTGGCAGAGTGAAAAAGGAGCACCTGGTAAGTATCCCTGCACACCTGATGCCAAACCTCTGACAGTTGCCGGAGTATCAGAGGAGAAATGGGTCGGCACGCATCCCTGCGGGGGCCGCATTCCCGTGTCCAACCCTCGAGGACCCTTCGCACCTTACAATCTGTTGTGGTATCAGGGAAGCCGTTGACCTTCGCATGGAAAGCCAAGGCGGATAGGCGGCCAGCAGTAGTCCGGGGAGCCAAACCCCGGAAATGCAGGGCCACCATAAATTGTAGCAAGTGTTCAACGGGGGCAGGCCAATCCAGAGGAAGGCCGGCCCCGTGGCGGAACTCTTCAAATGCACGGAGGGAACGTGCATAGGTCCTGTGGGTACCAGGAGCTAAAGAAAGACCTATGGCCTGGTTCACCTCTACGCGCCAAAACTCCACATCACGGCAGGGAGCCGTATGGGCAGCTCGTCGGCCTCCGGTGCCAGCACCTAGAAGCGGTCAATCTGTAAGCGAGACAAAGTGTCAGCAATATCATTATTGATACCCGGGACGTGTCTGGCTCTAAACAGGATGTTGCGCCGGAGAGCGCACAAAACAAAATGGCGAACCATGCCCATAACCCTAGGGGACCAAGATGTCTGTGCGTTCACAATGTGGACAACCGCTGCATTGTAGCACCAAAAATGGACAACTGAGTTGGACCACGCCTCACCCCAGAGGAGCAGCACGCCTAAAATGGGGAAAAATTCAAGGAATGTAAGGTCACGAAGCACGCCCGAGTCATGCCATGACTCCGGCCACTTGCCATACGCCCAGTGACCCTCAAAGTACATCCCATAGCCAAATGCCACGGATGCATCTGACTGCACCTGGAACACAGGAGTCACCGCGCTCTCGTCGCGCCAAAAGGAGACCCCATTAAAGTCAGAGAGAAACCCCAGCCAGACCCGGAGATCATCCTTGATACCCTTGGTCAGGCGGACACGATGGTGCTTCCGGGTTAACCCTGCCATGGCGTCACACAGGCGCCTGGCAAAGGCCCTACCAGGGTCCACCACCCTGCAAGCAAAATTAAGGTACCTGTGGAGTACCTGCAGGTCCCTGAGGAACACCTTACGCTGGGCCAATAGGAGCAGGATGGTGCCCAAAATGCGGGCTATTTTATCGGTGGGCAACCTGGAGGTCTGGGCTATGGTATCGATTTTGATCCCCAAAAAAAACAAAGTGGTGGCCGGGCCCTCCGTCTTTTCCAGCACCAAAGGCACACTCAATTCAGCCATAAGATCCTGGAAAGTGGACAGGAGGCAGACACACTCGCCCGTGCCCGCTGGGGTGCCGAAAAGAAAATCATCCAGGTAGTGTGCCACCGAAGCTGCCCCCGACCGGCGGACAAAGGCCCAATGGAGGAACAAACTGAAACGCTCAAAGGCCGAGCAAGAGACAGAGCATCCAAAAGGCATGGCCTTGTCCACAAAATATCGGCCTTGAAAACAGAAACCCAGCAACTTAAAATCATCCGGGTGGACAGGCAGGAGGCGGAAAGCTGACTTGATGTCATATTTGGCCAAAAGCGCCCCCGGCCCACATGCCCCCATTGCAAGTGCCTGGCCAAACAAAGTATATCGGACCGAACAGAGGTCGTCCGGTATCGCATCGTTGACAGACTTGCCGGCTGGGAACGACAAATGGTGAATTAATCTAAATTCACCCGGTACTTTCTTCGGGACCAAACCCAGGGGGGAAACCTTCAAATTAGGGAAGGGGGACTCGCCGAAAGGACCAGCTACTCTACCCCCACTGACCTCCTTGAAAATCTGCTCCCGAGCCACCTCCTCCTGGCCCTGGAGAGATAACAAGTCAGGAGCGTCCTGGGGGGCATGGGGCCAACAAAAGGGATTCGGAAACCCTCAGAAAAACCCACACGGATATACTCCGTGTCAGAACGCCTGGGGTAAACCCATAACCAATGTTCGAGCACTGACAACTTAATTGGGGAGGGGGCCTTTTGGAGGTGGCCCCGGCTCACTGCCAGCCTGGGCCACACCCTGGGCACCCCTGCCCCTGGCCCGATTTCCCCCGGGGCGGGGGCAGGCAGAGGCTGGGTGAGGGCCAGAGCAGTTGGGGAATTCGTGCAGGTACCTACAATTGTGCCTGGAGCACCCTGCCGTGGAGGAGTACTGCCAGCACACCAGGCGGGCTGGAACCCCCTGCCCTGCCGGCTGGCGGGGGAACAGTGCAAGGCTAGGCCATTGTACAGCATGGCCCAAATGGTAGCGATCACCCATGGCAGGGCGGGAGGGCGTCATATAGTACAACCACAGGAGCTGGTTGGGTTCATCTCAACACATCTCCGGGTGCAAGGCGGCGCACATACGAAATTCTTCATCGTACGCGAGCCATGAAGTGCCAGGATAGTCAACGTACGCCCAATAAATGATGTCGAGGTACTGAAACAGGGGAATCGCTAAATCAGGCCATGCCCTCAGGGAAACGACCGCATAAATCAAGTAAGTTGGGAGCCAGTTGGCCCAGGTATGCGGGGGCTTCCTACGATGGGCCTTGTCCTTATCATCCTCCTTGTCCTTCTCATCATGGGTAGGCTCCCTATTCAGAAGGCTGAAAAGATCCACATACTCCCTGCGCCATATTTTGTCCCTGGTAGCAGAAAGGAGGTGGTCACCCAGGGGAAGGACTAACCCTGCAGATGGCAACGCCGAGGAGTGCATGGAGTGATAGCCGGTGTTAGTTGGGGGGCCGTAAGGCCATACCGGGTAGGGCAGTGTGGGCCCAGCCGCGTTCGTACCCTGCGGGGGCGGGGGATAAGCTGCCCGCCACATGCCGGGCGCGCCCTGGCCCGCCAAAATAGGTGGGGCCGGTTGTACCAAAGGCACTGGAGGCTGCGATAAGGGCCAGGGCCACACCACCTGGCCCTGCTGTGATAGTAGGTGAGGGGACGTCGGCTAAGCAACCGGGAGTGTGTTTGGTGATCTCACTTGACCAGCATACTCACCAGCTGCACCCCCCCCGGCCGCCCCCCAATGGGGGTTCCGACCGGGATGGAGTGTCGGAGCTCACGATCGAGGTTGAGCTCACTGTCCCCACTCCCGAAGCAGTGCCAGGCGCCGGGGAAGGCCCGGGCCCCCGTAGGTCAGCCTGAGGGCCAGTTGCAGGGGCACTCACTGCAGGCCGGGCCAACAGCGCAGCCTCCAACCTGGCCAAGCGCTGCTCGACATCTGACAGGTCCCGGGATCCCTGGTCACCACCCGGGATGGCGCCAGGCCATGGGGCCCCAGATGCCGTAGGAATGCCTAAGGCCCTCTCAAGGGCCGCAAACCGGCCCTCAACCGATGCCTGGGCAGCCGCCCGGGCATCCGGATTAGAGGGTGCTGCCGCTGCAGGAGGGCCGGGCGAGATGACAGAGGAGGCCCACTGAGCAGGGGCTCCAGAGGGTGCGGGGGCCCCCAGAGGCAAGGGCAGCTCGATACCCGGGGTGGCTCGGCCTGGAGCCCTGCGTGGCCTGTGGGTAGGGAGCGATGCCGGTCGGGGGCCCGGGGCGGTGGAGGAGGAAGGTGCGGGTTGTGCAGGGGCATGCGTGCACCGTGCTCCACTACGGGCCGCAGGCTGGCTCTTCTTCTTGGGCACCATGCGGCCAAGAAGGTAAGGATGGGCGGCAGCATGAAAGCACAAGCCCGTTCCCAAGAGGAGGCTCCATGCGCCATGAGCAACGCTCGGGGCAAGAAGGGCGGAGGTGCCTAGGCAAAGCCCACTCCCGGGCAATGCCAAGCGCCTAAGCCGGCCGCACCACAAGCCGGCGCGGCAGCAGAGATGGGAGAGAGGCCCAAGATGGCTGGCTCAGATGGGAGCGCACGGCTGCTGGCTGCCGCTAAAAATTCACGCGGCTCATCAGGCCCATACCCGGGCAAGGAGAGTCAGTGATGGAGGGCTGGCGAAGGGCAGCAATCGCGCCCGGGGCCAGCCAAATCTAAAGAGGGGGACTGTTGGCTCGGCCACCCATTATAAAGGGAGGCCGGCCATGCCCCCCAAGCCTTGCTGCCGTGCCCGCACCTCAGGGGCAGGGCCAGCAAAGCGTGCGGCGGCCATTTTGGCGCCGCACGTTCCATCTCATATATTTGTTTCACCTTTAAAGATGCATTACTGAAATGAATGAATATTTGCAAGATATTCTAATTTTTTGAGTTTCACCTGTAATGCAGTGGCCTTCCACCTGATTTCTGCATAAGACCCGGTGTACCACTGATCCAGCTCCAGGAGTCACATTCTGGTCCTGAGCCCTTTTGGCACGCAAAGTCCTCATCAAGCCCCAGGCCATTATTGATGAAGCTGCTGTCCTCCATCGAGATGGAGTCAAGTGGGATTTAATCCATTTGGGGACCATCACCCTTCTCTGTGGACTTCACTACCCAAGGCTATTAGTCCTCAGGGTTATCAGATTAGTTAGCCACTGTCTGATGAGCAGCAATGAGTCACTGGCAATATGATCTATTCTATTAATATGATCTATAGCAGAGTAATTTGGCCAGACTGCACCAAAAGTCTAAAACAGAGGTTCTCAACCTTACCATGCCACAAGCCAGACAACTTCCCTTCTGACAGCTGGGCTGCCATAAACCACAGGGGGAGTTTTTGGGAATGTGCAGGTGCATTTATGGCTGTTGTAAATGCTTCCACTTCCAGGTCATCACCGCAGGCCAGATGGAATGGTGTCAGGGTCCAGGTCTGGCCCATGGGCCATAGGTTGTGAACCCCTGGTCTAAAAGGTACTATAAAGTAGATTGGGATAAAGACTTAGATGTTTATCTGTCTAAGGGCAATTGGTTTAAAGTAGTTAATTGCAATAAGAGACAGTTGATCAAAATTATCAGAATTCAGTCTCAATTTAGTTTCCATTATGATTTCAGTGGATAACATGGATGACTTCCCTAAACCCTGTAAGAAGACTCTTAATTCTGAGTGTTTTGTTATCAGTGAAAATATCTAGTCAAATATTGGAAGACTCCCAATATTTCCAGGTATAATTTTTTTTAATCAAAACCTATGGAAATGGAAATATATAGACTGATATTGTCTGAAGGGGAAATGGGCTCATTAATTCAGCATTAATAGCAGTTTAGTGGGACACATGTTGTCAATGCATTCTATTGGACTGGATTTGGCATGTAAACATTTGCTTTGGTTTATATGCAAGAACAAGGACACATGGTCTTGCTTTCCTGGCTATGAAAACATACACAAAGGCACACTTACATGCAAGCTCACAAAGACACACAAATACATACATATACACACATACATTTATTACAAAACCTTGAAAAGGTGGAGCCACAGATATGTAATCTAAGGAAGTCATACAAGTGGATCTACTATTACCATATCATATTTGCTGGTGTATAAGACGCATTGGAGTATAAGACATACCCCATTTTTATACACATTTTAAAGGAAAAAATAATGTTCTACAGTTTTTTCATGAATTCCCAAAATTAACTCCAGAATCTGGGGAGGTTGGGATATGGGAGGGAAGAGGGCTCCTTTGAAGCCTGTTTCCCCACCATCCCACTGCTGCTAGCCATCAGAAGCCAAGGAGAGTGGGATGGGGCAAAAGAAGGAGCTTTTTAAAGCCTGTTTCCACCCTATCCTAGCACCAGCTGAATAGAGTGGGATGGGGGGAGAGAGAATAATCGTTAAGCCTGTTTCTTTTCCCCATCCCACTCTCCTCAACTCCTAATGGTGAGATGGGGGAGAAGGATCCTTTAAGCCCATTTCCACCCCTTCCCACCACCATCTGAGGAGAGTTGAATGGTGGTGGTCGGGGGGGGGGGCGGAATGATCCTTTCAGGAGACATGGAGGGCAGGATTGACCAAGAGTTGGCCAAGGCAAGATTGTTCCTCTGGAAGCCGCCCTTCGCCCGGCTCCTAGTGGTCAGCGGCGGCTAGCTGCCAAACCACACCAGTGGAGGGGCCTATCACCAGTGTATAAGATGCATTCCAGTTTTCCAATGTATTTTGAGGGGAGAAGTGCGTCTTATACGCCAGTTCTTTTTTGCCCTTCTGTGTCTAGGCCGGACGTGAAACTGCCAAAATAAAGGCACTTTTTGGTGAGTTCATTCTGCAGTTCTGTGGTCAAGATTTATAAGCCTGCACTGTCTGCAGGCATGACTAGATGCCAAAGTGCATCAAACGTTGTTACCTTTCCCACCAAAGTGGTACCTATTTTTCTACTTGCAATTTCTTACTTTCCAACTGCTAAGCCCAACACCTATATTTACACTTCTTTTTCATGGAGGAAAACACAGTGTGTCTATGGAGGAGCATGGCTGGTAAATGAAGTGAACTGTGAATTTCTAAATAGGTGTACAAAGTGTTGCTATTAACTGTGTAGTGTTTGCACCAAACAACCTTAGGCAACTGTTTTAACCTTTGGTTTAGATAATGGATTTTCCACCCTTTTTACATTGCATTAGCTGCTTGGATGCAGAACATGAACAGCTGAAAGCATATTATGTCTGGTTTGTCAAAGTACTACTATTATTTATTATTAATCATGCCTGGCTTACATCATTCACATCTCTCATGACTGTTTCTCTTATTGTCACAGTCCCAGACAAATAAAGATATGTCTCTGTCTCAAACACAGACTCTTGCTGCTTTATCTTTGATGGAGACAAGCTGCAGATACAGTTGCTATTGTAGAGTGTCACCCATCAACATCAGGCAGTGAAGCCTCTGAGGCTGAATTCCCAATGATGCTTCTACCCAGGTTCCCCTTTCATGATGTTCTAGAACTGTGATGGCGCTGTATGGGTGCATTTTACTTCCTCTTCCAGGAGAGATGAGGGTGGCGTGGGCCGGATGAACCACTGTAAACTCATTCGTGCAGATTCATGGGGGTTTGGGCTTCTGGGAATTGAAGTCCAAGAACATCTGGAGTGCCAAGGTTCACCATCGCGGTTCTAGAAGTTCTGGGTGGCTACCACTGTTGAAACTGTTCATTATGTTAATGAACAAGGCAATGTCATTACATGTCATGATGACCTATCACAGTGTAGGAGAACCTATGGCACACATTCCAGAGGTGGTGCACAGATCCCTCCATGTAGACATGTGTGCCATCATGGGCAAGCCCCACCCCGTGCCACCAGTGTCAATGGCAGTGATACTTCCCCACCCACCCCTCTCCCTCTACCAAAGGGGAAGCTGAAATCTGTTAAAGGAGGTGGAGGCAAGAATGAGGTGAGGCGACCAGACATCCCTTGCACACCCCTCCTATGAGACAGAGGTGGCGGCACATGGGCAGGCATGGGATTTCAGCATCTCCTTTGGCAGAGGGAGAGGAATGGGTGGGGAAGTGGTGCCTGCAGCGAAGGACAGTTTCTCCCATATAAAATAATCTGATTATCTGTGATAAAATTTGGCAATCTTTATTGTCATTGTCCTGCACAGAACAACGAGATTGGGGAAAACAACACTTAACAACCCAACAAAACCTCAACAATATACAACTATACAAAATTATCAACATACTCCCACCCCACATATACATATTTAACCCATAAAAGCTCTAAAACTCTAAAAACTCTAAAACTCTAAAAACTCTAAAATCCTAAAAACTCTAAAAACTATATACAGAAGCTCCCTCATAGACTGCATTGCACTGTATTCAAATCCAGAACCGCTTTTGGGTAGAAACTATTTCTCAAGCAGCTGGTCCTGGTCTTTATGACCCTATACATTCTTCTAGAAGGCAAAAGCTGAAAGAGATCATTTCCTATCTTGCGCAATCTCTACAGCTTTCTTATAACACCTGGTGGCATAGATTTGATCTAGAGTGGGAAGAGTACGCCCGATTATCCGCTCTGCAGTCTTTATGACCCTGGACAGCATTGTTCTTTCATATATTCCTTTAGTCATGCCAACATATATTCCTTTAGTCATGCCAAATTTATTCTAACCCTAGCACCTGGTCTTTCCTACCAACCTCCTATTAATAAACAAAGTAAAATAAAATCATCAATTTGCTATAGAAATATTAACATTATAGGGCATATACAAAAAAATCAGATACATTTCATTTATGTATTTAAGTCTGTGCAGCTGCATGTACCGCAAATGAATTACAAACATGTTGCACATCAATTTTATAAAGCCATTACAAGGCTCTTACAGTTTACTTCATCTAGTATAATCCCCTGTTCCTGGTCAAAACAGCTCAGGATATGAAAGCTTGCCACAGTGTATATCCAGACTTTTGGATCAGCATCTCAGCTCACACCCTACTGTGTCTTTAACACTTCATTTACATTGCACAGTGTGTGTGTGTGTGTGTGTGTGTGTGTGTGTGTGTGTCTATATATATATATATATATAATTTTTAAAACCACACTACTTAAAGGTCAATTTTGCTCTTGACATTGAGATAGTATTAGGTCCCAAACCAGTGGGTGCTTCCAAAACTCAATTCCCCATCTTCAACAGTACACTTCCAGGCCCATCTCTTCATTCTTGTCTATTCCTATTTCCACATTTACCTCCTGTTTTAACAGGTACCCTTTTCAAATGGTTGTTCATTGAGAATGGAATCAAAGCATGCAAGAGCAAAGGCCACTCATTCATCTGATCTTTTCTCTCTCTTTTCCCCCTATAAATTCTTCCCCTTAAGAAGTGGTTAACTTGAAGAGTTGTATCAGGAGGAAAAATTAAATAGGAAGTGCAATTGACCAAAAAATATTTGGGGAAACCTCTGCGACTGAAACTCCCCTCATGTGAAACAACTCAACCGAATTGTGAGTGATACATGCCTCTTAGAAAAGTGATTAGTAAAAGTAAAGGTAACCTTTGCTCGAAAGACAGCCGTATCCGACTCTAGGGTTCAATGCTCATCTCTGTTTCATAGCCGAAGAGCCATCGCTGTCTGCTTCTGCAGACATTTCCATGGTCATGTGGCAGGCATGACTAGACACTGGAGCACACAGAACACTGTTTACCTTCCCACCAAAGTGGTCCCTATTTATCTACTTGCAATTTCTTGCTTTCGAACTGCTAGGTTGGCAGGTGCTGGGACAAAGACGGGAGCTCATTCCCTCCTGCAGTATTTGTGTATTGAACTGCTGATCTGCCACCTTCCACTCAACGTCTTAGCTACTTGAGCCATTGAACAAAAGCAATTATCTCCCCCTTAATTTATCCAGGGAAAGTGAGCAAAACTATATCCTTTGAAAAGCCATGTTTCCATATACAGAAGGTGCCAAAATGAATACGCATTTTAAGAAAGAAAGAAAAAACAATTAAAATTGTAATAATCAATATATGCCAATAACAAAAGATGAATACAAATTGTGTTTGACTTCTGCAATTACAAGAAGTGCTCAGTGTCATTACCATCAGCATCCAGACATTTCTATTTATGGCAAACTACTGCTTGAGCTCTTTGAATGGCAACCATACTTCCACCATTTTCTTTTACTCTCCTGCCTGTTGCATGGTGACACTAGCATTAATTCTTTTGAGCAAAGGCCATAATTACACATTGCTAATATAATTCAATTCAACTTCGAAAAATAAGACATAGATAACATCTCTTAAAATGTGTATACATTTTGGCACCCTCTGTATAATCATCCTCATTTTTCTAAATAGCCACTTGTGGAGGAGAAACTTGATATAAAAGGATAAGATTCTGGATCTTATTGAAATATAGAGAATAGTGTTTAGAGTGAGCAGAGACTTTGTTTAGTATATGTTTAGTTTGGTTTTCCTGTTTGTTTCACATTTTTGCTATTAATTTTAAAGACTTTTTTTAAAAAAAACATTTACAATATGGGTGAATCTTGCCAAGTTTATCTTCCTTATGTTCATCATATTTCTATGGTTCTGTCACTATTTCAACACCACTTAGTGAATATATTTACAAACGGGTACATGTTTGCAAATATGCAAGTTTGGGCTGAAGTTGTTTTGCTTTGTTAAAATGCTATTGACCTCAAGAAGACTAAACTGAATTGCATCCAAGCACTTCAGCTTATATCCACTAGGGAAATGAGTTGCTAGTTCAGTTCATCTGTACACTGTGGGCAGGGAACTCCTTTTTCATGTTTACATGATATTACTAAAAAAAAAAAAATACTCATGCTACCTTTTAACCTGTAAGAAAAAATGGAAAGGGTATGAAGATCTAGTAGGGACAGAGAAAACTAAAGATATAAAGCTAGTACTACCATCTAGTGTTCAGAGAAAGAATCTGAATTCAAGGTTGAAAAGAAAAAGTATATGGACATTTTGAAAATATCTTTTCTTTGAGTTATTTAGAAAATGGACAAATTAAGATACAACTTTATATAGAGCACTACCTGTTCTGTTTCCTGAAACCACCTGCCCCCAGACTGCAGGCATAGGGTCATCTCTAGTTCTTGAGCTATCTTAAATTCAATTAAAGTCTGGCCTTGCCTCCAAGTAGAGCAAAGCAGCCACAGCAGTCAGATCTTTTGGGCTTTTACAAAAGGGTAGTAAATTCATCATCATCATTGTAGCCGTCGCCATCATTCTTGTTGTTGTTGTTGTTGTACTCAGGAATGGAATGGGCACCTCTTTACTTTTGTCTAATATGTCCACATAGAATCTGCAGTTGAATATTACTTATTATGCACCCTGATTTGGTGTGTAAGTGGGTGGCTGGCTACGGTCTCCATTTGTTGCTTCATCTAAGTCAGCAGGATGCCTCGGTTCATCCCTTCTTAACTGAATGGTCACAACCATTAAACCTGGATCTTTACCAATAAAAATACTTTTTTTCTACAATCATGCAGCAAGCTTTTTGTACTGTAAATAACATGCTAATGTCTCCTTCTCCTTCTTTTGTGTCCAGATCAAACTTTCAACTGCCAAAACAAAGCTACTTTCTTGGCTTTGTTGTTGGGCAAACTTAAATCCTCATTGGTACATGTTTTTGGTAGTAATCGGCAGACCAGCAAATGAGCCACATTCTGTATCTATCCACATTGTTAATATATCCTAATTTACATACATTGTGCTGTCTTAGAAATGGGCCCATCTCTTCCAATGGACATCTGACAGCCCCCTCCCCTCTAATTGTTTAAGAAATGGGTAAAAAAATTACTTTTTTAAGCTGTTTTTTATTAGGCTGACCAGGGATTCGTAATGATGTTTAACTGTTTATTATAATGTTTATTTATTGTGTTGAGATATTACCCTGTTTCCCCGAATATAAGACACTGTCTTATATTTTTTAAACTCCAAAAATTAGCAAAAGGTCTTATTTTCAGGGGATGTCTTATTTTTCAATGAAGAAGAATACCAGTCTCGATCGCGCTTCCCCACCCACAACCAAGGGACGCTTCCCTTGGCTGTGAGCGGGGAAGTGGGATCGAGACTGGCCTCAGCTGTGAGGCGGCCGGCGTGGCCCATAAGAAAGCCTGCCGCATCGGAGTCTCAATTGCCTCCCCGCTCACAACCAAGGGAGGTTTCGCCTGGCGAGAGCAGGATTGAGACTCTGACGCGGCAGGCCTTCTTATGGGCCACGCCGGCCGCCTCACAGCTGAGACCAGTCTCGATCGGGCTTCCCCACTTGCAACCAAGGGACGCTTCCCTTGGTTGTGAGTGGGGAAGCACGATCGAGACTGGCCTCAGCTGTGAGGTGGACAGCATGGCTCATAAGAAGACCTGCCGCATCGGAGTCTCAATCCCGCTCTCACCAGGGGAAACCTCCCTTGGTTGTGAGTGGGGAGGCAATCGAGACTCCGACGCGGCAGGCCTTCTTACACGCCGAAAGGAGGGGGCCGGTGGTGGAAGATGGCATACCGGTATTACAGTACCGTACCTGGCTTTGGCTCCGCTCGTCCTTCTCTTCTGTCCCGGACAACGGAAACAGGGAGTGCATGCGATCGGATTGCCAGAAGGTAAGGGGGTCTTATTTTCGGGTGGGGCCTTATATTTCAAAGACAGCGGAAAAAGGGGAGTGTCTTATTATGGGAGGAGGTCCTATAATCGGGGAAACATGGTAGTTACTGTTTGTGAGTTATACATTGTTTGTATGGTTTTATTTGATTAATTTTATTGTTGCAAACCACCCAGAGAGTGCTATGCATTATGCGGCAATATACAAGTTGAATAAGGAAATAAATAAATATATTATTTCCATTCAGTTTAAAATAATAAAAAAGAAGACAGTGTTGCAGACTTAGAATATGAGTAAAATATACAGAGTAATATAAAGAGAGATGAGCATTGAACCGTAGAGTCAGAAACGAGCAAGGATTACCTTTACCTAAAATACACATTCAAAAAGAAGTTCTTGTGATGTATACTTGCTTCTTGGGAATAAATGTAAGACATAACTAAACTAATGTATTTTATGGTCCTCTACTATATAACATTTCAACCAAGGAGGGAAACATATATTCTACACTTTTTAAGTATCCTATTTTATAGCTGGAGATGTCACGGTTTGGTATCACAGCTTAGTGGTTTAGGTGAGGTTGGGATTTTGATTCTTCACTGTGACTACATGAAAGAAGTTGGACTTGACGATCCATAGGATTTCTTCCAGCTCTGCCATTCTAAAATTAAGATTAAAAGAGAAAGAAACAGAAATGTGATTGATGCTGGATTTTCAAATCTAAGGGGAGCAACTGTGACACCAAGTGGCCACTGAGATTATTTGTCATATAAAACTCATTTTCTTCTGAGTCCAGCTGTGACACATTTATCTTTTACAATCATTAGTTATGTAATCTATCTTGAATGTCAACAGATAAGATAACAATGTGCATTTCAAGTACATTTATGGATAAGGGTAAAGAAAACTATATTTGTGTAGCACAGCATTAAGGCATCATATATTTTTTCTGTTATTTATCAACAATATGGTCTTGAATGCTAGGTACACATGCTGATGTTTGTTTGTTTGAAACAGTTCATAGAGTCAAACCAGTATGATAGTCTTATTTAAGAATTGATGTCTTTTTGTTTTGTACACAGTAGTGAACAACTAAACTCACCTTCATAAGTGGGCAATGTACAGTTCAATGCCAACCAGTCAATCACTTCTGTTCATAGATTGGGTAGGGTAAACTACCTCAGGTAGCAATTTCTCCTTTTGCTGCCTAAGATCTGGGGCCTGACCATTTTGCAAAGTTGCCAGTGAATGCACAGAAGTTGTTTCCATGGGCCATATGGAATGTTGCTGTGTGCGACACACAACCTTTCACCAGCAGACCTAAGATGTTACTGCCTGTGAATCTCAGGGAAAGGTACAGAATATCCCACACAACAGTTTGCATCCTGATTAGGATGCAAATTCCACCAGGAGGCACACTTGTACAATCCCACTGGAGCAAATTAAAATTTCTGGCTAAAATCTTGTTGTTTAGCATAGTAAGTCACAACTAGAGTAAGCAACTAAATCAGTGGGGATTTCGTGAGCCAATTCCTCCATTGATTCTTTGGGCCTATTCTAGTGGTGACTTGTTATTGCTAAGCAACATGATTTCAGCCACTGTGATTATAAGGCAGGCATCCATGCGAGCATCTGCTTGGCGCAGGGGCCCCTGCTGCACCCCCTTTGCCCCAATCAGAATCAGACCACAGGGGCTTAGTCAATGGTCACTCTCCACAGGAGCAGGGGGTGGGAAGGCTCACACACACCCTGCCGCCTCCATTTTGTGGCCTAGCCAGCTGTAGAAGACCACTTAAATAGTGGCCACTTGATCCAGAAATCTAATAAGCCTACTGCCCACTGCATTCAAGGAGGGCACTCGGTTCAACCCTGGCTTGTCAGCTGGGAGTTGAAATCCGAGGGTTACTGCTCCAAGCACCCATGTCAATTAAGACATGAATGCACATTATGTGCAGATTCCCACCCACTCAATGTGCACTAGAGGCAGGCATAATAAAAGTCTTTTTTCCAGGTGGAAAAGGTCACCTGGATCCCAGTTTAGTGCACCAGAAGGGACTCAGCCCAATTGCTTCTTTGCTGTGTAAATATCACAAGAATTGTGAAACTAAGTACTTGCTTAACTGTTTTAGGTTTGGTTTTGCATCCCTGCATTGGGTGAACACTGTGTGTCCTCATCAAAAGATTCGAAGATGAGGGGCTGCATGAATCATTGGTTAAGAAGCTCACCTTGTTAGTTGGAAGGCTGGCAAATTGGCAGTTCGAGTCCCGAGTACATCCTGACAGATTGAGTGCCCGTTTCTGTCCCAGCTCTTGGGGACATGAAAGGAGCATCATTTGGGTGATCCCTGAGTGGAGTTTCTTCTGCAAAAATCCTTTCAACCCAGAATAATTTTTCAGGGGCTGTGGTGACTCAGTAGTTAAGAAGCTCTCCTTGTTAGCTGGAAGGCTGGCAAGTTGGCAGTTTGAAACCCAGGTACTACATGACGGATTGAGCACTTGTCTCTGTCTCAGATCTTGAGAACATGAAAGGAGCCTCATTTGGGCATTCCCTGAGCAGAGTTTCTTCTGCAAAAACTTCCACAAAAATTCTTTCAACCCAGAATAATTTCTGACAAGAAATTATTATTATCCAACAATTTGCAGTCTGTTAAAGGTTTAGAAGTTTGGGGTTGGGGTAAGATACATAAGGAGGTGCCAGTTGGTAGAGTTGTAGGGTCATTTCCCTCACCTCCACTGGCAGACCTTAGGGTACCAACATAGAGGTTGTTCCCAGGAAGGCGCGGGTGAATTTCACTTGATTCACGATCTCTTCTTCCTGGCAGGCTCTTGTCAATTATGCCATTCTCCAGGAGTTGTGCATATGCTACGCATCCTTCAACTTGGCTATCAACATGGTCAGGGTGCCTTTTTAGCAAAGTGCAACATCGTCAGCCTTCTGCCTGCTCCCCATCCTACCCTGAGGACTTCAATCTCCTGGGCTTCCAGTTTGAAGGGGGTTATTATGTGGACAGAGCTCTACCAATGGAATGCTCAATATCCTGTGCCATGTTTGAGTGCTTTAGCACATTCCTTGAATGGGTGGTTGGGACTAAGTCCAGGTCAGTGCCATCATACATTAGATAAAGGTTTCCCTTGCTTGAAAGCCAGTTGTATCTGACTCTAGGGTTCAGCGCTCATCTCTGTTTCAAAGCCAAAGAGCCAATGCTGTCTGCTTCAGCAGATGTATCTGTGCTCATGTGGCAGGCATGACAAGACACTGGAGTGCACGGAATGCTGTTTACCTTCCCACCGAAGTGGTCCCTATTTATCTACTTGCAATTTCTTGCTTTTGAACTGCTAGGTTGGCAGCAGCTGGGACAAAGGCGGGAGCTCATTCCATCCTGTAGTACTCGGGAATTGAACTGCTGACCTCCCACCTTCCAGTCAGTGTCTTAGCCACTTGACCCACTGCAGTGCCTCTGTTATACATTACTTGGATGATTTCTTACTTTGCTCAGGCCAGGGCAAAAATCTCCTTTGTAAGTATATTCATATCACCAGCAGAGACAGCCCTAATCCACAACATAAATAAGAGGAATTCACAACAAATTCCAAACAACACGGTATCTGAGAGAATATTATATACTGTTAACATGCTGTCTTCAAGAAAAATAAAATAGATCCAAATAGTCCAAATCTAAAGAGATACACACTATCCTGAATTAAAAAAAGCTGCACTACCCCTTTTTGATATCCTACATCAGAGGTGGCCAAACTATGGCCCATGGGCCAGATCTGGCCCATAGCACAGAGTAATCCAGCCTGAATCGCCCTCGCCACTCCCAGAAGTGGAAGTTAAACATACCTATGTCTGCACAAAATGCTGCCGTAAAGCACGCATGGCTGTCGTAAACACATTTACGACAGCGGTGGGTGCATTTACAGCAGTGTTTTGTGCATATGCAGGCATGTTTTACTTGCACTTACAGTGGGAGTACCCATGTGACTGGTGGGAGGAACCATGCTCAACCACATGACTGGTCCACAGTCTGAAAATTTTGGGCACTCCATCCTACATTATGTTTCCTGAGCTATTCTCCACTTTAAGGAGAACATTTTAAGCCTAGCAAATTACTGTATGAGCATGTATGTTAAAATAATTGTATTTGAACAAGGTGCATAAAAACACTCTTTGGGCACATGAAAATTGCATAAAAGATAAAATTCATAAAAATTTGTAGTTAAGTGCATTAAAAAGTGCATGCATTAGAAGAAGTACCTAATTTAGACATGAGTTACCATAGTGGACAAAAAAACAACAACAGAATTATCACCCTTTGATATGAGCAAGATTCAGAGAAATTAACCAATGTCAAGAAATTGTATAATTATTATTTTTAATTGGTCAGCCCCCCCCCCTCCCACTTTAAATATTTTTGATTTTCCTGGCTCATTAGAATCACGGCCTTTCCTGAGGATGCAGTGAAGGAAAGATTGCTTTGGGATATGGAGGAGATGAAACAACTTAAGGAAGAGGTCATAATCGACAGGTTTGCCCACAAGGATAGCAGCCACATCGTTGCACTGTGTAGAGGGTGGGATCATGTTTGCTACACATGCCTTCCTGCGGTTGGACAAAATTACAGCCCTCTTCACCAAGGTTGGCAAGACGTATGAGGTACAGGAATTGCTCAAGCAGGTAGAGAGCAGAAAGTCTCCCCCAACTAGCCAGGAATCCCTCAATTGGGAAAGCTCCACCACAAGCAAAGCCCCCTTCTTGACCCCTCAGGTCATCAAGTACATTTGGGTCCACACTGTTTTGATGGAGAAAGTCCTGGACAAGATTGTGCAGTACGTGGTGGAGCAAATATTACGAGAAAAAAGCATTTACAGCAGATCCAGTCTTTGGATACATTTTGGCATGTCTCCTGGTCAGGTCATGTGCCCTTGAATTCACCAAGTTGAAGACAGCAAAACATTTCTGGACAGATCCCTCTGCTGATGAGCTGGTCCAAAGACATCGTATTCATAGCTGCCAAGACTCATCCTCCAAGCATCTGGCTTTAGTGATAATGAAGCAATAGTCGAGTAGAACCACGTTGGAGGTTTTACCACTTCAGTCATGGACTACATGGCATTTTTGCACTAGAATTTAAGAACACAATTGCTGCATGGGAAGAACAACATCCTGGTTTAGTTGAAGGATGACATGAAGGCCATTTCACCAGTTTCTCATATCATTGACTTTGAAATGGATGCCGAGCCAGCTCATGAATGGGCATTAAAAGATTCAGAGCGTGAGAAGAGCATCTACTGGAGATGTGTGCTGATCGTGCCATTCAGTCAAATCACCTGTATCCACTGCCACCAACAACCTGAACAAGGGGGACATTGGTGCTGGTGAGCCAGGATAGCATCCAAAGCCCCCACACTTCATTTTCCACCCACCCCATCTTTTATGGCAATTAAATCACAGATTCATTCTTCTTCCTTATCCTTCTATAGAACAAGGAGTGGGCCATAGCCTGTAGACAGATGTGGTTTTCAAGGCCTTTTTTTTTTTTGCAGAGGGGCAGGCCTTTGTGGAATTCCTTAGAAATCTCCTGGGCCAGAATGTTTTTAAGCACAGAAAGGGTTTCTAAGCTCTTCATTTTTTGATAAAACCCAAGGGCCAGCCCTTTAAAGCATGCACACCCAAAGCAAATCAGGACCAAAAGTGCAGTTTGGTCATGTTGTTGTTGTTGTTGCATTTTTCTAAGATTGTTGTGAGCCTCCAAGCAACTTAGAAATCTGGCTTCCAGCCTCATCAGGGCTGCTCACTCCTGATTTACATCAAGGATGGACAAATTTAGTCTATGTTTTCCTTCTTGGAACCCATAGCATACCACCCCACCATCCGAAAGCAGGATGTATCTCCCTTTCCAGTTTTTATTGTGTGTTTTTTAAAGCAAATAAACTTAAACTCATTTATTTTTGAGCAAAACATGGTGTGCCTTTTTAGGGATGCCTGTTGTTTGAAAGAAGAATCAGGCATCCCAGAGGATTGGAAGATAACTAGTGGTTTCTAGTTGGACACACAAACACACACACACACCCAATCAAAGTCTTGGCACTGGTGGCTTATGTATATATTTCTCACCCAAACATTCCTTATCTTTTAAGAATGTTTTTAATCCTGTTTGGGACACTCAAGGGCTTCTGTGAGAGAAAATTAGGGATGTAAAGAAATGGTTCAGTTAATTTTTTAGCCGGGATTCTTGTTCCTTTGAAATGCCACCCTGAGCTGTGGGACACATTTTATCAGCATTCCTTCATGGAAATTGGTCTATATTTTAGTATGCATTTTTTCTTACCATTTGCACTTGATGTGTTTTTATATTTTTAGCACTTTCCCTTGCATCAACTAAAGCATGTTCACATGCATTTTCCAATTATAACTCTTCTTTGCTACATGAATTTACTTGCATATAATTGGGGAGTGGTGGTGGTAGAAAGACTCTGATACTCACAGCTTCTTCTAGACCAGGAGTTTCCAACCTTTTTAAGCCAGGGGCTGGGTCACACTCCCTCAGACAGCTTCAGGGGCCAGATGGCCATTTTGCCCTTCCTCCACCACATGACACTTCCTGGTATGGTGGAGGAGGTGGTGGGGCCACATGAAATGGTGCCACGGGCTGCATCTGGTTCATGGGTTACAGGTTGAGAATCCCTGTTCTAGACCATGATGGTACATACAGTGACTGTGGGCCACATCCAGTTCCCTGTGAATCAGATGCGACCTCTCAGCAACTCCTTTCCCACCCTCCATTTTAAAAAAGACCATTTTCCAAACCCCTAATTTTTACAAGAAAAATAATAATCAGGGGATGCTTATGGGAAAGGATGCAGGACCTCCAGGGTCCAGGAATGAATGAGGAAAGTTGGACCTCTGAATGTTTCTTCCTTTTGCTGTATGACACAAGGAACTGAAAAAATATGTTCATATTTCCAATAATAGCTTTCCAGATAATGCCACACACACACACACACACACACACACACACACACACACACACTCACACACACACACACACACACACACACACACACACACACACACACACACACATTTATATATATATATATATATATATATATATATATATATATATATATATATATATATATATATATATATATGTGCCTCATTTTCATGGTATATTTTTACCATGAAAATGTACACACACACACACACACACACAGTGTGTGTAAAAATATACCATGAAAATGAGGCAAAGCCTTACAAATATATAAGTATCTGCCTCCTATATGTATTTTCACACCAGTTAAGAGGAATAAATGGTTTCTAAGTGTTGTCAAAGATTGTACCACAACTCTGAGAGAATTTAAGGCAGTCCTTAGGAAAAATTATTGGCCTTAAACATATAATTTATGTCCAGGACCCAGTAGATGACCGGCTGTAGTAGGCTTGTAGAAAAAAGATACTAAATTTCATGCCACTAGTTTCTAAAGCACAACTAAAACAGCAAGCAACAGCATAAGTGAACAACATAATTAGCTGGGAAGTGTGGCACTTCTAAGCAAAATAGCTATAGAAAAACACTCTAGCTCACCTATTTGATCTGTGGGCAATTTTTGAGAATCACATGCTTCTCAGTTACCCAAACAATATTTTCCTCCCCTAGGATTACCTTCTGCATGGTTTGGTACGTTGGAGGAAATAAGTTAAGAAAAAAACATGAGTGAAACTTCAAGGTAGCAGCTTAAGGTGATCTTTCATTTTCTTGAACTACACGCTGGCTCTGCAGTTTAAGAACATGCTGTGTACTTCCATCTAATGTACCTTTTAACCTACGAACAAGGTCAATTAATAGAAATCATGCAGTAATAGGGTAAAGTATTTTGGCAAGGGGAAAAAAGAAGCTTAAAATTAAAATACCTCATACCGTATGACAAGAAGCTCTTTTACATTCTTAATCAATATTGCTCCTTACTCGTCAGTTAAAGAACTTTCTTTGTATGCCCACAGTAACTGAACCATTACTTCACTTTAAAATGTATTTTGTTTCAGTTACAGTTCCAAGATCATCAAAAGTAATTCGTTACCACTACACTTGTGCTTTTTTAAAAAATAATTCTTTCTCTTCCACTTGAAATTAACTAGCTACAATGGGTTATCAGAATCTATATAACTAAAATTGAGGTGTCATACTGTATTTTACCAATACACAGTGTGATGCCTGCACCCCAAGCCCTGGAAACAGTGCCACCACCTACCTCACACTTCTGGGGTGGCCAGGGTGGGGGACTGACAGACCATTTCAGGGTCTTTCACCCCAAAAACTGGCTGCAAAGCCCCCCCCCCAAGCAGGATGAAATGGTGTGGAGGTGGTAATATGCATTCGCCAGAATCCACGCAGGTGCAGAAGCCTGCCCGGAGTTTCCAGGAGGCAGCACCTGGAACTCTGGGTAGGCATTTGCACATGCGCGGATTCTGGTGCATGCGTATTACCGCCTCCCTGGTTGGGAGGCTCCACTGGCTGGCCACTATTTCAGCCAGAGGATGGCAGGCAGCCCTTCTCTGGAAGGCATGGGCTGACCAGAGTGCTCCATTTGGCCCATGCCTGCCAGAGAAGCCAAGGCCCTTGGCACCCATGCTAGTACTGTACTATGAGGCTGTGTGGCCTGTAGTTAAAAAATAATCCAATACCATCCTCCCTTTCACATTATTGTTGCCTCAATATCTACTACTAAGCAAAAAGGCAGAGCATGAGGCACAACATGAACTGTCACTTGAACCATGCAATATCTGCCTTCATCATTCAGTGAGGCCCCTGGGCAATGGCTCTATGCCATTGCCCAGGGGATGCCATGTTTTCAAGGAGGCTCCTTCCATGTCCCCCTTCTATGTCCTTCTATGCCTCAACAACTGCAGAAACAAAAATGAAATCACTGGATGTACACTGTAACACAGTTTTATATGGCAAGAAGCAGCCTCAAAGCTTGGAGATGACTGAAAATGGTGAAACACAATTCAAAGAAAAGGACACTGTATGCTTACGTAATTCCAAGCCGAACAGCACACCAACAGGTAAGACCAACCAACAGGTAAGACCAACCAATAGGTAAGACCAACCAACACATAATAAAAATAAAACATTCAATTGATCTTCAAAGTGAATCCAATGAACTTTCTACTGTCTTCACATTGGCAGAACTAGAGGGAGCCACAAGAAGATGTAGAAATTGCAAAGGGGTGGGACTCAATGAAATCTGGATCGAGAAAATTAAACATTTTCAGCAAAACACAAAAGGAAGGCTCCCTCAACTTTTAAATAATTGCTGGATGAGCAAACCAATTCCAAAAATATGGGTGGAAGACAAAAGTAATTGCTTTCTTCAAACCAGGCAAAGAACCATCAGATCCTAAAAGCTACAAGCCACCTCCCTACTATGTCACTTATACAAACTGTTTGAATAAATTACATTTAATCATTCAGCCCCTAAAATTCTAATTGCAGAACAAGCAAGCTTTAGATCTGGCAAGAACAGTATCATTCAGACAGTTTCATGGCCGAACTGGTGGTCACCCCGTTGTAAATGCTGCCATAAATGCATCTACAGCTGCCATAAACACATTTACAGCTGCCATAAACACGTCCACAGCTGCCGTAAATGCAGCCACAGTAATGCCAGCAGCAGTTGGAGTGAAGGCGGGGGCTGGATGACTTGGCACCATGGGCCAGATTCAGCCCATGGGCTGAAGGTAGAGTTGCCATATGTCACGGAAAACCATGAATTTCACATTTTGTAATTGTCCCGCCTGGTTCCATAATTTTTTTTGAAAATTCACGGTTTTCAAACCAATTGATGGGGGAGGGGGGTTCACGCATTTTTCTTGCACTTCTATTGGAACCACCAGCAGATGGCGGCAACAGCAGCATGGTGAACAAGGAAGAAAGAGGGGGGAATGCACCTTTTTCTTGTGGTGTCTGTAGCAGCAGCTGTTACATGAATACTGCAGGATGGAATGAGCTCCCATCTCTTTCCCAGCTCCTGCAAACCTAGCAGTTCGAAAGCAAGAAATGGCAAGTAAATAAATAGGGACTACTTCAAGGGGAGGGAAACAGCATTCTGTGTGCTCTGGTGTCTAGTCATGCCTGCCACATGACCACGGAAACATCTGCAGAAGCAGACAGCGCTGGCTCTTCGGCTTTGAAACAGAGATGAGCACTGAACCCTAGAGTTGGATACGACTGGCTTTTGAGCAAGGGAAACCTTTACTTCTGACCCGTTTTTTGTGGGAGGGAATTATGGTAACCCTAGCTGAAGGTTGCAGACCCCTGTGCTAGGCCATAAAACAATAGATTTTGGAAAGAAATTCAAGAGAATAGAAAGAATCACTATTTTAAAGGGTCCAGAAGCTAGTGGCTTCACAATGTTTTGTATTATAATTACAGCAGTTAGGTTTTTATTTTGAGTATGCTGATTTATGTTTTATGTCATTTAGATAAATAAAAGGAAAGAAGAAAAGAAACAATTTCATAAGTATATATTTTAAAAAAGTTAAAAACGACTGGTTATTCCACAAGCAGGATAGTTATCCTTCCTTAAGTTATACTAATAATTTAAACTAGTTATCCCTTCATTATTCAGCAAGAAAATAATTAAAATAGGTAGCTGTTTATACTTTGAACATCTGTAAATAACACTACAGAAAACACTAGAGAAGGTCCATTGAATCATTGGGGATTTGATGAATCAACACATTTGTAATTTCCACAGATTCAAATAGCCCTATTCAAGTCACAACTCACCAAATCCCCAGTGCTCCAGTGGGCCTACTCTAAGTGTGACTTACTGTGCTAAACAACAGGACTTCAGTCAATAAATAAACCTGTTGAAATAAAACACATTGCTTCCAGTTACCTTTTATTAGAAATTGTACTAATACTGGGCATTATTGAAATGAGTTGTGGTTTTCTGAGTGCAGCATATTCAATCCCAAGTACTCAGCACAACAGCATGTGAAATATCCAGTGGCTTGTAGCATCTTCGAGTGCCATATTTCCACTCTGTCTCCCTATTGCTTTCACCATAGCAGCCTGACAGCAAGTATTTGTAACCTACAGCTTCAAGGGCTCAATCCCTGAAGCATCTCAAAAGCCGCAGCGTATGGCAGCACTCATATGGCTGATTGACTGGAGTGCGTGAAATCTAATGTGAAAGATGTGCTCAAATGTGATGTGACACATTGCTACAAGCTGTAATGCAGCAATCCTTTCCATAGGACGGTTTAATTGAAATGATTAGATAGGGTTATAAAGAATACTTCCCAAAACCTTTTTTCTTAATGGGTTTAAGATGTCTTGACTTAATGAGACGTCTTGCTGTGAGGTAAAAGCAAGCCAGGTAAAAGCAAGCCATGATTATTTGGACTTCAGATACAGCAGCTCTAAACAACAATGTTGTTGTGTTGTATCCAAAACATTCCTCAAGGTTTCTTTAGCCTGTTCTTCTCCTTCTTGCACATCTCTTTCCTTGTTTATTTTAGCTTGAACAATCAACAGTATTATTTATTTCTCATGTGACCCAAGTATTCTCGTCTTCTGTAGTTTATCATTTATTGGTCTTCATTCCTTCTATTTAGTACTTTTTTTGTTAGTTTTCATTTTAAGAAAAAAGCATCCTGTGATAAATCCACTTTTCAAATGCTTCTATCTTTTTAATACTACTTTTATATTCAATTCCATGCCATGCAATAGAGTTGAGAATTCACAGCAAAACAAAAAGCACACACAAAGTCAGCATTAAGTTCCTGCATCTTACATATTTCATTTTAAAGAAGGTGCTCTAGGACATCCCTATCTTAACTTCTATTGAAGGGCATTACATCTGAATACTGTAATCTGCATTCAGATGTTGTGCCCATGTGGACTGGGATTATGCCTCATGCTTTCACCATCTGCCAATATTTGTTTCTGACAAACCAATGCTTTTTAATGTATTCCCAACTACAGGCATAGAACAGAATAAAGGCAAGATATTTCAGAACATAGTTTAATACCCATAGGCAAATACTTTTGAATGGAGAACCTTTGTCTTCCTGCCTGTGCATGTTAAACTGTTCCCCATCTGATGTCTAATTTTCACGAAATTCCTTTCCCCCATTCAGTTGATTAGCTAAGCAGGGAGTATGCAGGAGAGAAATGGCAGAAAACAGACTTTATTACAAGAACTCCATCTATGAAAGGAAAGTGAAGGCGGTAGCAAACATTTGTAGCTATTTATAGCTAGTTAGTTTAAGAGTAATGACAAACTTGTTTTAAATGGATTTTTTTCATTATTTGTGTGGAACAATTAACACCTTTCCAAATGCTGTCATTTTATATATTTAGAGTAGAAAATGAAGTTCTCACTTGAGACTAAATCTAGACATTCTAAGTGCCACTGTGATAGACTAACCACAGTGGCACTCTGGCTTATTAGTAGGCAAGTGGACTGTTGTTACATGCTATCAGATTGCTTCTCATGTATGCTGGCTTTATGAATTGGCAACCTTTAAAACTGGTACAACCAGTATGCATTACAGCAGGGGTGGCCAAACTATGGCCTGTGGGCTGGATCCGGCTCACAGTACCTAATCATCCAGCTCACACCACTCTTGCTACTGCCGGAAGCAGAAGTAAAACACGCCTGTGCATAACGCTCCTATAAATGCACTTGTGGCTGTCATAAACGCATTTACAACAGCCGCGGGTGCATTTACGGCAGCATTTTGCACATGTGCAGGTGCATTTTATTTCCATTTCCAGTGGGAGCAACCATGTGACTGACCCACTCAATCACATGACCAGCCTGCATTCCAAAGGTTTGGGAGGGAACCCCTGCATTACAGGCTATATACTGTTATGAAATGCATACCCATCAAGCGCTGCTTCGGAAAATACAGGAACTGCTCTGGCCCGGGTGCACATGCATAGGAAAACTCCTTTGTGCATGTGCAGAACCCCTTTCTGCATGCACAGAACATGTTTGTTCATGCGCAGATGGGTTCTGCGCGTGTACAGTAACCCCTTTGCCTACCGTTCTAAATATGGGGAGGAACACGTGCCAAAATACAGGATTTTCCAGCCAATCCAGGATACTTGACAGGTATGATGAAATGCAAAGATTAAGTCTAAATGGTGTGACAGATGAAATCTCTTTTAAAAAAGTATATATCACCTCCATTAACAAAGGAAATCTCTGGTTGTGGTTGTGCGTTATTTTATTGAAAATCTGGATATGTATTTAGTTGTGCAAGAAGAAAAAACTGTAGTGGGGAATTAGTTGTAGAGAATGCAAGCGCGGCGCCAAAATGGCCGCCGCGCTCTTTGCGCCCCCCCCACCGGACTTGGGCATCCGGGTAGTTAGGGGGCGTGGCCAGCACCCTTTTAAAAGGGGTGGCCACGAGGCAGCCGAGCTGCCATTTTGCGAAAGCGACGGAGAGGAGAAGTTTTCTCCGTCGCTCCCTCCCCCCTTTTTTGCTAGCCTCTGCTCGAGGCTTCGTTTTCTCTCGCCTCTGTGCTAGAGGCTTGATTCTTTTAGAAGCGACGGGGAGGAGGAATCTGTGCGAGGCTTCCTTTTACCTTGCTGCCTCTTTGCAAGAGCCTTGATTTCGCTCCTATTGGTTTCCTTTTTGCCTGTAACTGAGCAGAACTGCTGGATAGGTCAGTGGTTTAGGAATCTGGCTGCAAAGTCAGAGGCTGGGAGTTCGATTCCCCATGGTGTTTTCTTGCTCATAGGGGGATCGCGGTGGCTCAAGTGGCTAAGACACGGAGTGTTAAGTGCCTGAGACGCTGACTGGGAAGTTGAAGGTCAGTGGTTTCACTTCCTGTGTACTGCAGGACAGAATGAGCTCCTGTTTTCAGCCCCAGGCCGGCCCTTCAGAGGATCCGGCCCTCGGCCCACGGCTGCCGGCCACGGGCCGGAACGATTGGGGGGAGGGCATTGTGCTGGCCACAGCACGTTTTTACCCATTGGGGGCCAGAGTTTTGGGCATGGCCCTATTCTGGCCTGGGCTCTCAAATTAGGGCCTCTGGCCCAATATAGCGTGCCGTCCAGCCCACCTATTTACTGTGTCTATCAGATAATGTTCCTGGTTGCTCTAGAGATTATCAACCTGTGGCTCGTGGGCCACATGTGGCCCACATGCCATTTTATGTGGTCTCCCACTGCCTCCACCCCACTAGGAAGTGCCATGTGGTGGAGGAAGGGCAATATTGCCATGCAACCCCCAAAGCTGTCTGAGGGTACACGACAGCTGGGTCGAGCTTCTCGTGACACGTCGGCCTGTGCCAGCCGCTGTCTCGCAACTCCCCATTTGTCTGGAACTGCGGCTGGAGTGCGTTGGAGGTCGCACCAGAGCTCAATTTCGGTCGCGAGCTCCGACGCCCACCGTGGGCCGGAACCCCCAGTGGGGGTGGCTCACGGGGGTGCAACTTGTGAGTATTCGGTTCAAGTTGAATGCACACACATCACAGTCCATTTCCAGCAGTGGGGGCTCAGTGCTCTTTGCCTTGCTTATTTGAGGCTGGGGGGCATCACTCGCCATCCTATCCCAGTGCCCCTTGGTTGCATTCTGGCACGAGGTAGGGGGTGGGGGTTTACGCTCCCGGGGCGGTACGTGGCGTCACAGGGACTGTCCAGGTCCTGCTGTGTATGTCCGGCGTTCATCAGGTACCGGCAATGGCATTGCCGACGACTGGTTATTCATGGCCCCCCAGTGATCACCTGCCCCAGATCGTGAGGGAAAAGATTTGGTGGGGGGGAGTACCTCCCTATGAACTGAGATCCCAATAAGGATAGGAAGTACGGACAGGAGGATAGAGACATTGTGTGGTCCCGCTGTAGTAAGCCACCACGCACTGGGGCGTCCGCCCTCGGGACAGTGCTGAGCATCACAGGGGCTGTCTGGATCCTGCTGCATAGGCCCTTTATACAGAATGTGCAGTCCATGGCTTTGCCGATGGCTGGCTTTTACTTGCCCCGGTTGATTATTGGCCGCCGGCCATGAGGGGTAAGGGCTGGAGGGGGACATGTGGATATTCTCCCTATTGAACTGCGAGCCCACTGGGGGGAGAGAGAAGGACAGGACGGCTGAGACAAAGAGATGTCCCATCGTCGTTAGCCACCGCGCACCTTGGGGCCAACTGGTTGTCGGCATACCTTGTACGTATTGTGGTATTATTATTTTTTTATTATGAAGTTTTATTTCTATCCCGCTTTCCTGACACAAGTGCCACTCAAAGCGGCTTACAACATATATAAATACAATAAACAGAGCAAAAATATACAATAGAATACAAAAGGCAATACACAATTAATACAATCAAAACAACAAATTATGCAAAAAATACAATACAGAATAAACAGTATACAATACTGTATAATAGAAATACAATACATATAAGCATAATATCATGAATAAAATGACAATGGGGGAAGGGGGAGGGGGAAGTCACGTAAAAATAATAATAACACATACATTATAAAAATTACAGACTTAATCTCAACCACCCAGCAGCCACAAAAGTGCCCAATGGTTCAAAAGACCATAAGGGCAACTGCGTCAACAGCAGTGGTTCCCACCTGTCACTCCCCTCGTGGAGAACGAGTCCCAGAATGAGTCCCCCAAGCGATGGTGTGGCTGAGGGGTGAGCGCGGGCCTCGCGGCGGCAGCGGCCGCTGCGGCTTTTCACCCCTCCAGCCAGGCGTAGCTCGGAGGGGGGCGGCGGCAGTGGCAGGCGCAGGTGGGCTCAATCCCCCGAGCGATGGTGTGGCTACGGGGTGAGCGCGGGCCTTTCTGCGGTGGTGGTGGCGGCGGCTTTTCACCCCTCCAGCCAGGCGTGGCTCAGAGGGGGGCGGCGGCAGCGGCGGGCGCAGGTGGGCTCAATACCCCGAGCGATGGTGTGGCTACAGGGTGAGCGCGGGAATCTCTGTGGCAGCGGCGGCGGCTTTTCACCCCTCCAGCCAGGCGTGGCTCAGAGGGGGCGGCGGCAGCGGCGGGCGCAGGTGGGCTCAATCCCCTGAGCGATGGTGTGGCTACGGGGTGAGCGCGGGCCTCTCTGCGGCGGCGGCGGCGGCTTTTCACCCCTCCAGCCAGGCGTGGCTCGGGGGGGCGGCGGCAGCGGCGGGCACAGGTGGGCTCAATCCCCCGAGCGATGGTGTGGCTGAGGGGTGAGCGCAGGCCTCTCTGCGGTGGCGGCGGTGGCTTTTCACCCCTCCAGCCAGGTGTGGCTCGGGGGGGCAGCAGCGGCGGGCGCAGGTGGGCTCAATCCCCCGAGCGATGGTGTGGCTACGGGGTGAGCGCGGGCCTTTCTGCGGCGGTGGCGGCGGCGGCTTTTCACCCCTCCAGCCAGGCGTGGCTCGGAGGGGGGCGGCGGCAGTGGCAGGCGCAGGTGGGCTCAATCCCCCAAGCGATGGTGTGGCTACGGGGTGAGCGCGGGCCTTTCTGCGGCGGCGGCGGCGGCTTTTCACCCCTCCAGCCAGGCGTGGCTCGGAGGGGGGCGGCGGCAGCGGCGGGCACAGGTGGGCTCAATCCCCCGAGCGATGGTGTGGCTACAGGGTGAGCGCGGGCCTCTCTGTGGCAGCAGCGGCGGCTTTTCACCCCTCCAGCCAGGCGTGGCTCAGAGGGGGCGGTGGCAGCGGCGGGCGCAGGTGGGCTCAATCCCCTGAGCGATGGTGTGGCTACGGGGTGAGCGCGGGCCTCTCTGCGGCGGCGGCGGCGGCGGCTTTTCACCCCTCCAGCCAGGCGTGGCTCGGGGGCGGCGGCAGCGGCGGGCACAGGTGGGCTCAATCCCCCGAGCGATGGTGTGGCTGAGGGGTGAGCACAGGCCTCTCTGCGGCGGCGGCGGCGGCTTTTCACCCCTCCAGCCAGGCGTGGCTCGGGAGGGCGGCAGCGGCGGGTGCAGGTGGGCTCAATCCCCCGAGCGATGGTGTGGCTACGGGGTGAGCGCGGGCCTCTCTGCGGCGGTGGCGGCGGCGGCTTTTCACCCCTCCAGCCAGGCGTGGCTCGGGGGGGCGGCGGCAGCGGCGGGCGCAGGTGGGCTCAATCCCCCAAGCGATGGTGTGGCTACGGGGTGAGTGCGGGCCTCTCTGCGGCGGCGGCGGCGGCTTTTCACCCCTCCAGCCAGGCGTGGCTCGGAGGGGGCGGCAGCAGCAGCGGGCGCAGGTGGGCTCAATCCCCCGAGCGATGGTGTGGCTACGGGGTGAGCGCGGTATGCCACAGGGCTTGGACTGTTCGGGCCATCCTGATGTCGATCGGATGGGCCCATGACGGTTGGCTCATGGTGAGGAAGGTGGACGAGGGTGGCTCTATATCCCGAGGGGAGGTGGGATGAGTCCTGTCAGCAAGGGTGCTCGTGTACATCATTCCCACGGGACTGGTGCCTGGTGATTGGCACCATGGTGGTCATGCTGAGCAGCGGGCTGTTCAGACATTGGCTCCACGCAAACTGGTCGAGCGGGGGGTTCCGGCCCGCCTACTGTGTCTGGCCTGCTCAGCTGACGATGGGTGTACTAAGCACCACGGTCGTTACCGACTTAGTGCCCCCCTTTTTTGCGCTGGCCCTCATGCCGCCTCCGCGTGCCCGTGGGTTGGTGGGTTGCGGGGCAGAGGTGGGGGTCCACAGGGGCGATCAGAGCTCCGTCTGAAGTAACTAACTTTGTCATAAGCCCCCCCCCCGCCCCAATTATAGTCAGCCTGGAGGGATGTCACTCAGTTCATCCAAGACGGGATGGGGCGGGAGACCTGCTGGAGGGTTTTCAATGGGGCTTTTGTATCCATTCGAGGGTGTTGGGGGCCCCAGGATGCTACTAATCGGGTTCCCGTCCAGGGTAATGGGGAGGGGGCTCCACGGTCCACAGTTACGAAGTTGGGGGCCATGAGAGTAGCGGGGGCCCTTCTTGGAACCACCTTTCCTTAGTCGAAGGTATCCCCCATGAAGCTCATACTGAGCTAGAAAAAGGGTGAATGTAATATAATCCTTCATTCAGCTCACCCTGTGGGTGTTCCGTTCAGGGATGACCTTCCTGATGGCCTTGTTCGGTCAGGTACTCATAGTTGCCTCGGCTACTATGGGTTGCGTGCTCACGCAATTCTGGTGCCGTTTTGGCACAGTGGGATATGCACTCGACTTCCAGCTTTTTGCCAGTACACCTCATGATTTAGACCTATCGGGTTTTTAGGTTTTGGGGGAATTTTAATTAGATAACGCCGATCCCTTTCTGAATGCGTTAATTCAGGTTCAGCACCCGACCGATGTGGGACTTTTACTCAGTGGGCATTGGCTCACAGGTTGGGGTCTCGGTCTCCAGCCCATTACCTCGACAACTTTTGGGTCCGGGGTTAAACGGGGCTTGGACACGTGTACGCGTCTCCTCATCACGATTCAGACACTCAGGTGGGAACTGGCTGTCCCCTTGGCGCCTGAATAGACCGAGGTCCCATGTTCTAGCATCACAATTTTTACCTCGATGCTGTCACGCGGGCATCCAGGTTAACAGGTGATACGGTGGCTTGGATGTCCATGTGTGATTTTGGCATTGATTGCCAAACATCGAGTGTGCCCTTGGGAATTGTAGTTAATTCACTGCCCCCCCCTTGATGGGTTTGCTCTGGCTCAAATTACTCCGGGGTTTGGATGGGTATCTTATGGGAGGTCAGACCTAGTGGTCTGCCTTAGATATCTAATACGGTCAGATACCTCCGGCTCCCGGGCTGATCGCCCTGCGATCTTACCTGCCTTGCGTTTTTTCCCATTTGGAGAGCACTGATGCTATGGTGCAAGGGGTGGGCCTACTCAGTGGTCCGATTTCGGTGTGACAATGCGGTAGTGGTGAACATTGTCGACACCCAGACATGCAAATCCCCCAAGGTCATGACATTAGTCCGTCTACTCTCTTGAGAAGCCTACGCCTAATGTGCTGTTCTAGGCCAGACATGTTATGGGTATTTATAGTGACATTCTGCTGCTCTCCATTACCGCAGATCGCCCGGTTCTGTGCCGTACTCTGGAAGCAGAGGGATACCACTCGCCACTTTTGGCTGAGGGTTGGACGTTTGGCAAGGAGAGGGGAACCGGACATGTCGTTGGCACCTCGCACGCGTAAGGCGTATCACTCTGCATTCAGGCGTCGTGTTTGGGAGGGGTGGACATGGGAACGTGTCCGCCGCCCTTTCGCGCATCACCCCTGTTCCCAGAGTTTCTACCCACCTTGCACGAGGCTGGCAATGCTTATGTACAGATAGGTGTGAGGTGGCTCTTGGCCACGCAGCTACCACGGTAGCCTTTTTTGGAGCGCTCCGCATCAGTGAGTGGGTGCCAAAGTTGGTGCCAACGGTGTAAGGCAGATGTGTCTCGTAGGGCACTGGAACTCGAAGATGTCTCTGTCACACATGAGTGGGCTTGAGTGGGGATGCGGTCCTCACGGGTTATTCAGCACGGTGCAGGCAGTGGTGTATACTGCTACTAGGTTTTTGAGACATCTGTCCGGTTGGTGCCCTACCTGAATGTTCGATAGTGCCTGCTGCGCGCCCCAGCCTGTTTTCTGCCACCGGGTTGGGTCTACCCTTACCTTAGTACAGTCCCTGAGGGTGACTGGTCCCGCGTTTCGCGGTGTGGTGCCCGTTTTGGCACCATTTACTTAAGATAGGTGTTGCGTTGATCGCGGCTACGTTTGGGGTACTCGGAGGTGGATAGGCGTCTACGCGCAATTTCAAATATGTACGTCCCCTCACTGTTTGAGTACCTAGTTATGTCCTTCACCTTTTTCTCCTCTTTTACAGATCCTAGGGGTCTCAACACACCGGTGGCAGGGGGCTGGTGGGCCGCAGCTATGTACACTGGGCGGCAGTATATGCTGCAGCGACAGAGAGTGGACCCCGGCTGGGCTGTGTGCATCCGCACGTCTGCTATGGTATGGTATGTGCGGCACATGGGGGCGGGAACTGTGGCCATTCCTGCTGTCTGACAGGGATGCTGGACCGCCCGATGTTTTGCAGGCGCCTCGGCGGCAGCGGTTTCATACGAATCACTGCTGTTATTAAATTGTCGAGGGGCTGTGACCTGGCATTTTGTATCATGTATGGCTTACATATGGTCGCTATGGTATAACATCGTGCCGAGACACCAATTTAGGGGAGACGCGGATCTCCCTAGTTTGGACTGTTCCGGCAATCAGTGGACGGGACTGTGGCTCCGGCCCGTGCTGAGCATGGCTGTGAGACGGCCATTGGAGTCCGGATGATCGGCTTACAAACAAATTTGGCTGGTAGGCAGGAGAAGGGGTCCACCTGTTGGTCAGAGGTATGTACCTCGTTCTGGGTGTGATGCAAGCAGGCCTGGCGACCGAGCTGACGGTCTTGGGGGAGGCGGTGAGTCATCATGGATGCCTCCCCGTATGGCAGGTAGCACTGGTAAGGTAAATATTTATGACCCACAGGTATCCGGCAGGTTCGCAATTGACTGGACAACACTAGATAGGCACAAGTTGGTTAACGTTGTCCAGTCAACAACGAACCAGGCAATGGGGTGATGGCACGAGCTAGGCAGCATGCATCACCCCGTTATTTTACGGATACGCGTCAGAGGGTGGGGTCAGTAGTTAGTTTATTGACTACGGTCAACAATTTGTTTGTTGCCAACAAACAAATTGATACAAATGGATACATTGTAGCCAATTGCCGTTGGCAATTTTGGGAGGAACCTTACCAGTGTTACTGCGGCCTGCTTGCCTTAAGAATTATAATTGGTTGAGTACCAATCAAAATTTATAATTCGGACTAGGGCATGAATCAATAAATGTGGCCCAATGCCGTTATCCACTTTCACCAGTGTCTGAGTCTTTTTTTTGGGGGGTGCGCCTGCAAATAGTTTTGAGCATAGAATGATTGTGCTCCATTAAACTGACACTTCAAGAATCCTTAAGAATGATTCTGTCCTGAGGGAGACAGATAGAAAAGTGTGTCAGATAACCTAAATTGAAGACAGTGGGGATGGAGCAAGCAGAAACATGCATTTAAGCCAGGGGTGCCCAAACCTTTTGGGCTGTGGGCTGATCACGTGGTTCAGGGAGCCATCACTAAGGCATGGATGTGGCCCCCCAACAATAATTCATCCGGCCTACGAAGCCCTCATTGCTCCTGGAAGTGGAAGTAAAACACGCCCATTTTACTTCTGCTTTGTGGGCCGGATGAATTGGCATTGGGGGCTGTATCCAGCCCCCGGGCCATAGCTTGGGCACCCCTTATTTAAGCTGTTGATTAGTCTATGACATGCATGGCAAGCAAAAGAAATTTCTGAATGCCAGTATTCTTAATGATTTGTACACAGTCTCTTGGGTGTGTCCCCCCACCCAACCACGTTAAACAAATCATTCAGGAATTAAATAATTAAATAATAGAAAAGGTTTATTTTCCTAAATATGAAAACAAGGAAATATCTATATACACAGCATTTTAACTTTTTTTCAGCATTTTCTTTTTTTGAAAAAGAGCATGAATAAACAAATAAATCGTTTTAATTTAGGAATGAAATTACACTTCTGAAATAGCTCTGTTGCCAGAATATTAGACTTGTTTTGTTTTAAATATGTTAGTCTGTACTTGTTTATTGTTACATTTGCTTTAGGGCAGCCTATATCCTCATATATATTTTAAAAACTGATTTCTAAACTTATCTCAGCCAGATTTCAGCTGCATATAAACACACACGTGTATGTTGGCATGTGACGCCCAGCATGCAGGCTAGAAACAGTACTGAAAATCGACATGCAAACAAAAAACAGATTTTTAAAAAGTGTTTTGCACATTTGCATCTCTTGTGATGATACACAGTGAGATGTAGCTGTTTTCTTTCCTCTCTGTTGCTTTCATTTTTTCATTCCAAAAAGGAATGGCCAGAAACATAATCATTGTGGCAATTTTCTTTTGCTAAAAGCTAGCAACAAAGGGGGGCTCTGATATTTCTGATTACACTCAAGGGCTAAGAGGCTTTTACAAAACACACGGCACTGTTTGCTTTTTATTCGCCTGACGCTCATTTTTCCGCCTTTCATTATGAATCCTTGTCCGGACCTGTGGGCAACTGTGTTTGGGCACTCTAAAAATAGAACCCACAGCCTAACAACTGGCTTCCGATTGGTGGAGAGCAAAATCTGCCTAACCTATGGGAGCGCTGGGGAATAAAAGCCATTCAGCCTCTGTTATGTGTGAAGGGCTTTATATATGTATGTATATGTCAAAGGGTTTCCGGCTGCACAAGAAATTATCTTGGTTGTGGTTTAGCAAAGTAATAAGAAAGCCCAGCCCTAGTTTAAAGAGACTAAGGACAAAGCAAAGGAGGAGAAGCAACTACAAAACAAAGTGTTTGCTCACGGAGACCTGCGTCCTTTGTTTACCAGGACACTGGGGCAAAAATGCACTGATCACCAAATGCACTGATGCACAGAATGCATTGATCACCAAAATACTTCTATGGATTTCCTTGCAGTTTCTTCTTCCTTGAACAAAGATTTCTAAAAATTTTCAACTCCTTAAAGACGTTTATTTTCTTTAAAAATAGAAAATTTGATTTCTTAGAATATTAGGGGATGGAATTCTATGGCCGTGATGGTGAACCTTGGCACTCCAGATGTTCTTGGACTTCAATTCTCAGAAGCCCAAGCACCCTGTGAATCCACACAAATGGGTTTACTGCGATTCATCTGGCCCGTGCTACCCTTGTCGCTCTTGGAAGCAAAAGTAAAACGCGCCCATATGGGCGCGTTTTACTTCCGCTTCCGGGAGCAACAAGGGCAGCATGGGCTGGATGAATTGCAGTAAACCCATTCGTGTGGATTCACAAGGTGCTTGGGCTTCTGGGAATTGAAGTCCAAGAACATCTGGAGTGCCAAGGTTCGCCATCACGGTTCTATGCAGTGGTCCATGGGGTTGCAAAGGGTCAGACACAACTGTGCGACTGAAAAACAACAGATTCTATGAAGTGTGTCATGGTACAAAAATAAAAATACATTTAGTAACTGGCAGTGTGAAAAGCCCGTAGGAGAATCTATTTGGTTTACGTACAGGCAGGGAATAAACATCAAGTACATTATGAGCCTTGTTCCACTAGAGGCCACTGACATGCCGCAAAGCTACTCTTCCTGTTACTTTGATCCAGAAGAGAAATACTATTGCTGCTGCAGCTACACTGTCAATTAAATGTGTTTGTATGTGTGTTTTCCCATAGAAATGTTCCCAGCACCAGATTAAAAGTTTGGAAACAACAACAGCGAAGATGAACTGGAAATTTTTCCTTTCCCGTCTGCAAACCAGATTCCTATCAGCAACAGAGTAACACAAGTTTGCCAAGCCTTGGTGATCAGAGCTGATAATGTTAAAACGGGATGATTTCTCAGGTCTAGCTTGGTGATGGAAGATGGGAAAGAAGCAATAAAATTCTCAAGGGAGACTGATCAAAACAACTGGAGTCATAGATCCAGGCATGACAAAATAATCCTTACAGCAGCAGTTCCCAACCTTCCCCCCCTCCCCCCCCCACACACCTTCTTGGATTACAGCTCTTGGAAACCTTGGGGAGCACAGCCAATGAAAAAGGCTTTTGGGAGCTGATGTTCAAGAACATCTGGAGCCCCAAGGTTGGAAACTACTGTCTTAGAGTAGAGGAATGGAGTGTAATGATGGGTTTGCAGGCAATGGCTTGGAGATCAGCCACGTGCAGTCCATGAACTTTTATTTTTTGCTCTTTGCCCTGCAGTAAAAGTCTCAGACTAGAATTTTGAAAAATTTCTAGGAATTCACCATTTGTCGTTGCCACTTCTGTCGTTGCAATTTCCATTTCTGAACAAAGTGAAGGGTGGAGTTTCTTTCAGTTAGAAACTTGGACAGGTGGCAAAGGGTTTTTAAAAGGGCAGCATGTGAGGAGAGAAAGATTCTCTATCAGAGCATCAATAGTGTAGTTTATTTTGCACTGCATTACATTAACAGACATAAGGGTTAGAGGGACTGGGGTAGGGTTGCCAGATGGTATACTAAAGGAGGTCATGTCCTCCTTTTCTATAATTTGTCCTCCCATCCCACCTTACCTACTGTATGTCCATATGTACGTACAGTAGGTAAGGGAGGACGGGAGGACAAATTATAGAAAAGGAGGACATGTCCTCCTTTAGGATACCATCTGGCAACCCTAGACTTGGGGGGACATGGGATTGACAACAATGGTATGATATTTGTGAATTGTGGTTATGTGCCCCTCTCCAAAGTCTAAGAATGTGGGCATTTATTCCTTGTCATCCTTCCCAGCTGGATTTCCTGTGACTTGCAGCAGTATCTTTTAAAAAGAAATATAAAGGCTTTGGTGTGTGAGGAGAATTCCCTAATATGAGGCCTTCTTCCATACTTGGCAAGATAAAATTATAAGCATTGCTTAATGAAAGAACTGCAATTGTATTGTAAGCACTTTTAATAAACACAAGATGTATCCATTATGTTCATTTAAAAGAATGTGTAATGTAGAAGGTCTTGGTCAGGGAATCTCAATCTGTGGCCCACGGGCTGAATGCAGCCCACAGCACCATTTCATGTAACCCACCACCACCTCCACCACACCAGGAAGTGCCATGTGGTGAAGGAAGGGCAAAATGGCCATCTAGCCCCCAAAGCTGTCTGAGGGAGCATGACCCGACCCTGGTCCAGGAGTGGGTGCTGGGCCCTGAAAACTGAGAGATAACATTGGACAACCAGATTTTCTCATCAGATTTTTCTTTTCTCTGAAACATGCATAGGTTTTTCTTTTCCTCAAGCCTTTAAAAAAAATGGTGGAATGGTCTCTCCTCACCCCTGCCCAATTTCTCTGCTCACAAACATAGTAAAAAAAATTGAGAAACCATTTGTGTGCAACTAAATGCCATACCTTCTTATTCAAACTTAGCAAGATTGTGAATAATTGGGAATGAATATTTTTAAAGTAGAGAGGACCAGTGCTAAATATTTCTGGTCCAATTTTTAACACCCACCACCAACCTAATTTAATTTTACACCCAATGCAACACTTTATATTTTATCTCTTCTAAGACTCCTTCTTTGTGCATGTTAAATATAAAAAACAGAAACCTATGTTGCTAAACTCTGATTACAGTGGAGTCACTCTTTAGGTTAAACTGGCTGTATTACAAGTACATGATAACCGTCTGCTGTAAACAAGGAGAGCATCCTGTCAATTCTAATGTCTTCAAATCAGCTAGAATTACTTATGTAACATAATCCATCCCTTCATAAAGGAACATATTTGAGTTTACCAACACTCTGGGCATATAGCATTTTGGTCTTGGTAGGTTTGCAGCCTGAAAAATCTTTAAAGAACGTATAATATTACAGTAAACCCTCGACATACAATTTTAATCTGTTCCATGATGTTAGTCATATGTAGAAAAATGTGTATGTCAAAATGTGATTTCCCATAGGAATTCATTGGAAAAAAACAAAAAACAAAACAAAAAACATTCCAGAGCTCAGAAAAATTCCCCCCAAAAGAGTTTTAACTGTTCAAAACTTGCACGCAGCTGGTCAGTGGAACCACACATGTAACTGTGGAGGGCAGCCACCACATGAAGTGGGAAGGTGGCTCATGGGAAGCCAGGCTCCCCTCAGGCTCAGACATGTGTCCACAGAAGGAGCCCAAAGGCATCCTTGATGTTCCCACCACCCCACCCAACCCCGCTTTTCCCCTTGCTTGCTCTGCACCACTCAACCTCTCCAACCATGGGTGGAGGCAGGCCCAGCCCAGGCATATAGGCAACATGCCAACCCACCCATCACCGACAAACCAATTAGCCCCCCTGACCCCCAACCCCAGATGCACTTTACCACCAAGAGCACCTGGGCACACAAGAGCTTGGAGATGTGGGGTCCAAGCTGGCCTGCTGACAAGGGGCGGTTTGGCCATATCACCTGCACACCCAGGCTGGGCCTGCCTCTGCTATCACCAATGACTGGAGAGGCCAGGTGGGGAGTAGTGCAGAGCAGCAGAGAGCACAGCATCTGGCTCCCCCAGCCTGCCACTGAAGGGTGGTTTGGCCACATCACCTGTGCACCCAGGCTGGGCCTGCCTCCACCTCTCCGATCATGCCAGGGGAGACGAGTGCCATGCTCTCTGCTGCTCCACGCTACTCCCCCCGACTTCCACAACCATGGGTGGTGGCGGAACTAGCCGGGGAATGGAAGCGACATGCCAACCCACCCTGGTAGGCCAACTCGGGCCCCACCCTGCTGCTGCCACTGAAAACTAAGCACTGGTGGGAGCAACCACAGCTGATTTTCAGGGTGGGTTTGGCACATTACCAGAGCTGGTCACTAAAGTCTGCTGTACGTATGTCGGAAAACCCCCACAAGGAAAACATAAGTAGAAGGCGTCATTTTCTCAAGATTTCCATTCGTATATCTAGTTTTTCAAACGTCAAACTGTCCATATGTTGCTATTCCACTGTATATTGATTCTCAATCATAATAGTAGTTACCTGTATATGTGCATAAGATGATAGACATTTAACAGATGAATATAAAAGACAAAATTCTCCAATTCAAAAGCCTTTTAATAAACAAGAAAAAGAAACAACAAATCTGTTTTTGTAACAGAGATTGTGCGACAATATTGTTCTTAGATATTCAGATGGCATAATACTGATAATGGTTTCTGGCACACTGGATTAAATTTTCTACCTTTTTTCAGTCAAATGTGCTAAGCTTTTAATGCATCATGGATACACACAATTAACTTTGGCCCTTGCTGTTACATAACGGAGCGCATCGACAGAATAAGGCTGACATTTAGAAATAATTTTTGGGAAAACATTCAGTCTTATTTGAGTGATATGTGGAAGAAGAAGCACACTTTGCTAAACAGAGGCCACATATTTTGTCATGGAACACTTACTTTGGTTGTGTTCTGTAGCCCAAGAGCTTAAATAGTGGATGAAGACAGATTAATAAAACTGACATACTCAGTATAAGTTTCAAATAGTTGTTTAAAGTACATTTGTGGTAAATCTAGACATTTGTTTTAAGAAAAATGTACACATTCCTTAACCAACTTTTATAATTCACAGAAGACGATTGCATTCATCCAGTGAGACCTCATTCTTTGACATTCATTCAAATATGCTGATTCTATTTTAAAAAGACCATTACATACATTCAGCTTTAAAAATTAAACCAATTTTATGTATAAATCCCGTTCTGTAGCTTTAATGTAATATGGTTTTTGACATAAAATGAAGCAAACCCATAGGAACACTGGGGAAAACTGTTATGTAAAATGATTTTTGGACATAAAAAGAAGCAAACCCAGGGGGAAACCATTATGTAAAATGATTTTTTAATGTAAAATGGGACACAATTTCCCCAGAATTTCCTTACGTAAAACAATTTATACGTAAAATGGGGTTTTACTGTACATCGATATTATCTAATTGTAACAGAAACTTAAAAGTTAGAGTAAAATTGAAGCTTAAAATTACAGTAAAGTTGGAGAAAAAAACTTTTAAAAATCACAGTGCCAAAATATAATATAAGCAAGATTCTTTATTCATATGAAGTCTATATAAGGAATAGATTTGCATTATATGGCTGAATTGACCAGGAACCAGATGAACTGTAGACATAAACTAGAAATCTTATAGGTAAGAATGCAAAACTATAAAACTCTCAGAATACTTAGTCAGAGAAGAAGCAAAAAAAAAAAGAAGGTAAGACCTAACAAAAATAGTCAAAATTCAAAATGCTATTTTTCAGAAATGTGTCCATAACGACTGTGATAACTATTGTAATAATCAGTACAAAGAAACAGAAGAGAATAACAAAAGGAAAGCAGAAATCTTTTCCACAAAATTCAAGAACTAAAAGGGAAATTTAAACCTAAAATAGGAATGATGAAAGATCAACAGAAGAACATTATTATCTGACCAGGATAAAATAAAGAGAAGTCAGAAACAATGTGCTGACATGCATAAAAGATGTGCAAGCATGACAAATTCATTTGGAGAAAAACTCTATAGGGAAGAACATGCCATTTTAGAAACTGAAGTAAAAGCTGCTATCAACACACTTGGAAGAACTAAATCAACAGGAATATATTATATATGAAGAGAACTACAGTATTCCAAACTACAGATAATGAATCTATTAGAATCCTAACAAGAAAACAAATATGGAAAACAAAACAATGGCTCAGAGATTGGAAATGTTCAATACATAGTCCAATTTTCTAAAAATGAGGTGTTAAAGTACAGTAACACTAGGACCCTAGCATTAAATAAATTATTATTTTTAAAAACCCTCATTTATAAATGTGGGATATTGTGTGTCAACACCAGGGTTGCCCAAACTATGGCCTGCGGGCTGGATCCGGGCCTCGATGCCAATTCATTCAGCATGTGCCACCCTCGCTGCTCCCAGAAGTGAAAGCTAAGTGCTCATGCAAATAATGCTGCCATAAACGACCTATGTCTTTTGTAAACACGGTTACGACAGCCACGGGTAATTTATGGCAGCATTCTACACATGCA
This sequence comes from Bradypodion pumilum, assembly GCA_035047305.1. NCBI lineage: Eukaryota > Metazoa > Chordata > Lepidosauria > Squamata > Chamaeleonidae > Bradypodion > Bradypodion pumilum. The sequence continues at coordinate 54,755,458 of JAWDJD010000005.1, read as the reverse complement.
CTGGTGCATTGTGTTCCTGTGCATGCATGTTTTACTTCCCCTTCCAGTCGGAGGAACCACATGACCAGCCTATCAGCTGTCTGGGGGGCATGGTCAGGCCCACAGCCTGAAACATTTGGGCACTCATGGTCTACACAATTTAAATACACAATTGAAAGCACCAGGAAATGGCCTAATATTGCCACACAACTCCATTAAGAAGACCACAGCCAGATTTAAAATGTGATTTAACTAATTTGCTCCATTAATTCCACAGAGATAAACTTTGGATCCACCACCTACCTGTATGTTTATATGTGGAACTTGGGGAAAATACTTTTCTGAACTACAGCTTCCATAAACTTCTAGCCTAGTCAATAGTGTAAGCCACCCACAGTGGGAGTCCATCCCAGATGGGCAGGGTATAAATCCAATCTATGCCTATAAATCCAAGGGTTAACCGTTGGAACTTGCTATACGTTTCTTCAGCCGTCCATTCTATCCCATACTGAGCATCCTGCACTCGCCCGAACCCGGTCTGGAGGTTACTGCATGGTTGAGAAAGGTGCCAGTGGGGCAAGAGCCCCATGCACACGAAAAAAGGAAAAGAACTTCACTTCCCAACATTCTCTGCGCCGCACCACTCCACAGCCAATCAGGCTGAGAGGCGTGAGCAAAAAGAACGTTGGGAAATGCAGCGCAGCCAATTAAAATTGAGCCGCAGAAAAAAACCACCGCACAAACGCAAACAAAAAATGAAAAATTACAAGACCCAGCGTCCTGCGTGCCATGAGCACGCAGAATGCTGAAAAAGCCGGCACACGAAAAATAAAATTACAAAACGCAATGGGAGCGCCAGTCCCCAGCAGATGGACGCAGCGCTTCACAGCCTCGCAAAACAAAAAGCCACACAACTACCGTGAGACACCCGCCGGCCTTCTTTCCTGGAGCAACGGGGAGAGGAGGAACTCCCTCTCCTCCACACTACCCCACCAAAGACATGACGAGACCACTGCCAGCCTCAAGGAAAGTTGAGCCGGGGTTGGACACCCCCCCCCGCAAAAACAGGCAGTAGTTCGTCAGGGAAAGTACCCTCCCTGGTGGATGACTGGCTGCTGCCTTTGTACTAGTGACAGAGGTAATAGAAAAGCAGCAACCAGCAATCCGCAAGGAAGAGCACCACCCCTTACGGATCGCTACCTGCCGATCTCCGGTTAGGTAAGCCAGGAGAGAAAGGAGACAGAGAGGAGAGAACCATCATCAGGCAGAGATAGCTCTTCTCTGCCTCCTTCTCCCCTGACCTACCTAATGAACCTCACCAGCCGGGGGAAGAATGGGCTGACTGCCTCCTCCTCCTTTCCCCCATTGCTGCATCGAAACCAAAACTTGAAGCAGCAATGTGGAAAAGAGGAACCGACAGGCAGCCCGTTCTTCACGCAAACCTACACACCAACAACAAACACCAAAATTAATGAAGATTAATAAAACAAAAATAAATAAATAATTTAAAAAACCATTAATAAACAAAAAAGTAAACCACAAAATACACAAACAAAACCATCCACAATACCACAAAGCACAGACAAAACACCTAACTACAACATGAAAATACCTAACTCTAAAAACACAACAACCACAAATAACACAAATAAACAACAATGAAATAACAAAAATAAACAACACCAGAAATAAACAAACCAATTACATAAATCTAAAGCCCAACCAAAACAAAAAAGAACAAACAGAAACACATCCCAGCCCACCACCACAAAAACAAAACAAAGAAAAACCCCAGAAGAAAGAAAACCAGAGAACTCACCAGCATGTCCACCCTCCACGAGACCCGAACAGAAATGAAGAAACAAAGACTACTTACCGGAAAAAGCCCCACCTAGAGGCCAGGAGAGAAAAAAACATGTGAAATGAAAACAAAACCACTAACAGCCCCACCTGCAGGGCAGAATAGTAAAAACAACTCAAAAACAATAAAGCCCCACCTAGAGGCCACAAGAGTAAAAACAAGTCAAACAAATAACAATACATCAAAAGTTTACACAAATAACAAAAATAAGTTACATTAAAAAATTATAGCATCCTCTGTTGATTTTTAACTCAAAAACAACCCCCACCCCCCCAAAAAAAGTGGAATGCAATTTAAAACAACCCAGCAATGCCGGGCAAACTATGCTAGTAAATAAAATAAATAAACTATTAATGCTTCAAATAAAAAGATAACATTATGATCCTCCCCACTGCTTGATCTCTACCGGCTTGAAGAGGAGACAGCCTGCTACATATGGGAACTCTCAAAACCACTAGGACATCTGAATTTTTAGGATCCTGAATTATGTGAACAAGGAAGATTAGCCATGTGATCCATATTTGTTATGTATGTATGTATGCATGTTCATTATACTGTAAAGGCAAGATTGTAACCACTCCAGATACAAACGATACCAGCTGTAAAGGAACGCGAGCAGACAGCCCATAGAGGGCAGCTGCGAGCGTTCAGCCTCACATGGTTCACATTGCTCAATCACGGACAGCCGCGGGAAAACCTTCCCCGCATTCAGCAGCTGAAGAAAGAGGCGTGCCTGGGCGAGGCCACGCCGGTAGCAGCCAATGAGCTACCGTGCTACAAGATTCAAATGTAGAGAGCTACTGTATATATTGAGATGTATCACCGCCATTACCTCATGCTTCACTGGAACCTCATGCAATGCAATAAACCTGTGTTAAACCAACCTTTCGGTTGTCCGGTTGTCTTTGGTCCCATACACTAAATTGGCGACGAGGATGGGATATGGCTGCCCACGGGACCAAGACATGCGCCAGCTACGAGATCAAGAAGCCGGGAGACTTGGAGCTATTTGAGATAGACTTCAACGCAGCGCTGGTGGAGCTCGAAGTCTCCGATGAGGCCAAAAAGAGGGCCATTTTCGTCCGCATGCTCGGACACGAGACCAAGAGGACCTTGGTGGACCTGATCGCGCCGAGGAAGGTGGGCGACTTCAAAGCCACAGAGCTCCTGGCGGCGTTGCGCGCCCATCTCCGGCCAGCAATAGCGATGTTCCCCGCTCGGAGCGCGTTCTGGAGGCGAGTCCAGGCACCCGGGGAATCGGTCGAGGAGTTCGCCGCGGCCCTGCGGTTGGCCGCCGGCCCATGCAAGTGGGAGCTCCCCGACATCACCCTCCGGGACTGCCTGCTCTGCGGTCTGAGGGACACAGAGACTCAGCGTGCGCTGATGAAGAGGGAGCCGCCTCCCTCGTGGCAACAAGTCCTCGACACGGCACAGGCCGCGGAGGCCACTACTGCCGGGGTGCACGAGCTCCAGGACTGGCGCCCGAAGCCCGCAAAGGCAGAGAGCTCGGTGGGAGCGGCCCGGCGAGTTTCGGACTCGTCTGCGGAGAGCGGCGACGACGAGGACGTCCGGAGGGTCCAGAGAGAGGGCCGGCGCTGCGACGGCTGCGGCGCCGCCCACGCCCGCGCCAAATGCCCGTTCCGCAAGGCCGAGTGCCACAACTGCGGCCGGCGCGGGCACATCGCCAAGGTCTGCCGGAAACGGCGCGAGGCCACCAGGAGTTCTCCAGACCGCTCGGCGAGGCAGGACCGCACCACGAGGCAGGACCGCACCACGAGGCCAAAGGACGGCACCCGGACCACGAGGACGCGGGACGGAGTAGGGCGCATCTCCGACGACAGCGAGGACGACGCGCCGGTCTGCAGCGTTTCCACGGAGCACCCCCGTTACTTCGTTGAGGTAGTAATACAAGGGGCCCCTGTTAGAATGGAGGTGGACTCGGGGTCTTCATACTCCATTATTTCCCAGGGGGAGTTCATGAAAATCGCCCCCCGCATGCGGCCCAAGCTCAAGGCGTTGAGGGCCACACTGAAGGACGTGTAAGGGAACCGCATCCCAGTGTTGGGGGTTGGGAAGTTCCGGGTCCAGTTTAAAAAGCACACCGCAACGCTTCCCCTAGTCGTCCTCAAGGGAGGTAAATGCAGCCTCCTCGGGACTCAATGGTTCCAGCCCCTGGGGTTGTTCATCGGGGGGGTGCACGCCGTGGAAGCACACCCCGCCGGGACTGATCCAATACAGAGCGTGTGCGACGCGCACCCCGAGGTTTTTAAAAAGGGGCTCGGGAAATTCAAGGGCCCCCCAGTGACTTTCGACCTGGACCCTGGAGTACGTCCAATCAGACTTAAACCGCGCAGAGTGCCCTTCGCACTAAAGGACAAAATAGAGGCGGAGTTGGACAAATTGGTGGGCCAGGGGATTCTTGTTCCTGTTGATTCTGCGGAGTGGGAAACTCCAATTGTAACGGCTCTCAAGGCCAACGGGGAGGTCCGCATATGCGCGGATTACAAGTGCACCATCAATAAGGCGATCCGCCCTAATGCGTATCCGGTGCCGGTAGTCAGCCACTTGTTGGCCAGGTTACACGGGGGGAGGTGCTTCGCTAAACTCGACCTGGCCCAAGCCTACCAGCAACTCCCGGTGACCCCCGCCGCAGCTGCTGCGCAGACCATAGTCACCCACAAAGGGGCGTTCCAGGTATCGCGCCTACAATTCGGCGTGAATTCGGCGCCCGGGATCTTCCAGTCACTTGTGGAACGCCTCCTGAAGGGATTAGAGGGGGTGTTACCCTACTTTGATGACGTATTGATTACAGGGGGGAGCCGGGCCGAATTAGCAACTAGGTTGGGAAAGGTCCTGACAATATTCGAAAAGGTGGGGTTGCGGTTGCGGAAAGACAAATGCGTCTTCTTCGCTACAGAGGTTGAGTTCCTAGGGTTCCGTGTCACTCCCGAGGGAATAAGACCAGCCCAATCCAAGGTAGCCGCCATCAAGAAGGCCCCTCGCCCCACATCCAAGCCCAAGTTGCAGTCGTTCCTCGGACTGCTCAACTTCTACCACTCCTTCCTCCCGCGGAAGGCAGCCGTGGCAGAACCACTACACAAATTGTTAAAAAAGGACGAGGCATGGAAGTGGGGCGACGACCAGGAAAAGGCTTTCAATGACCTGAAGCGACTCCTGGCATCAGATGCCGTACTGACCCACTTCAATCCCAAACGCCCGGTGGTCCTGATATGCGATGCATCCCCGGTGGGGGTGGGGGCGGTGTTATGCCACGTGCTGGACAACGGTAGGGAGGCCCCGATAGCGTTCTACTCTAGGTCCTTGTCCCAAGCAGAGAGGAACTATGCTCAGACGGACAGAGAAGCACTAGCAATAATTGCGGGGACCAAGAAATTTCATGATTTTGTGTACGGCCGCCCCTTCACCATAGTGACGGACCATAAGCCCTTGTTAGGCATTTTCACCGCAGATAAGCCCACACCCCAAATCCTGTCCCCGAGAATGCTCAGGTGGGCCATTTTTCTCAACGCGTATCAGCACGCGTTGGTGTACCGGCCCGGGAGGGAGATCAGCCATGCCGACGCCCTGTCGAGGTCCCCCATTCCCCGGGATTGCTGCCACGTGGACAAAGTAGAGAGGGACCATCAGGTCTTAATGATAGAGGTTCTAGACTCCCCTCCAGTAGTACCGGCCGACATCGCCAAAGCGACAGGCAAGGACAAAACGCTGGCCACAGTTTGCTCCTGGGTACAGAAAGGGTGGCCCGTGTCTTCCCCAGCAGCGGAATTCGACACATTTTTCAAAAAGAAACTAGAGTTGTCCCTAGAGAGGGGTTGCCTTTTGTGGGGACAGCGGGTAGTGATCCCCACGCCTCTCCGGCCGAGAGTGCTTAAACTGCTGCACGTCAGCCACCCGGGGATCGTCCGCTCAAAGGCGCTGGCCCGCAGTTACTTTTGGTGGCCCCAGCTAGACGCCGACATTGAACACATGGTCGGCACTTGCAAAGCGTGCCAAAGCTCAAGGCCAGAAGAGGCTCGCTCGCCACCTAGGGAGTGGGACACGGCTAGGGGCCCCTGGTCCCGGATACATGTAGACTTTGCTGGCCCGTTCAGGGGAACGCTTTTCCTCCTCGTGGTGGACGCGTTCTCCAAGTGGTTGGAGGTCATTCCAGTCTCGAGCACCTCCTCGGCCACAACAATTAAACAGTTAAGGAGGGTCTTTTCCACGTTCGGTTTACCCGACACCCTCGTCAGCGATAACGCCAGCTGTTTCACGTCCGCCGAGTTCGGGGCATTCTTGGAGCGCAACGCCATTCGGCACGTCACCTCTGCCCCCTTTCACCCGGCCACCAACGGCCAAGTAGAGCGCCTCGTGCGCACCACGAAAGACGCGCTACTGCGCATGGGGCCCGGAGACCTCGACCTGAAATTGTGCCAATTCCTGCTAAGATACAGGGTCACCCCACTAGCGTCGGGGTACTCCCCCGCAGAGCTGTTGATGCGCAGGAAGCTGGCCACGGGAATCTCCAAGCTAGACCCCACGAGAGTAGAGGACAAGGGGCGGAACATAGGGGTGGAACCCACAAAGAGTTTCAGCGTAGGCGCCCCGGTGCATTGCAGGAACTACGCCAGCGCGGGGCCAGCCTGGGTGCCGGGCACCGTAGTAGAACAAACCGGCCCCGTCTCATACCGCGTAGAAACCAGTACAGGCTTCCTGTGGAGGCGACACGTGGACCAACTCAGGCGCAGGGTCCCCGGAGAGCAGGACGGAGACGAGAATAGCATCGAATCAGCGTTAGGGTACTCCCCCACCCGCTTAACCCAAGGGGGAGGGAAAGGGGAGCATGGGTCCCCACCAAGGGGGGAGGAAAGGGAATCGATCCACAGAAATCTTTTGCGGGGGTCCCCGAAGAAATGGAAGAGCCCCGACCACACACATACCCCGCCGGAGTTTCCCCGAAACACAGATGCCCATAGAAGTCTAGACGTTGATTTGCAGTACCAGGGGGAGTTAGCGGAGTGGTCCCCCACCCGTCCTAGCGAAAAGAGGGGTTTCAGTTCAGCCCCTGGTACCTTCAGTCCCAGTAGCCCCTGTGAGTTAGAATGCAATATAGCGCCACTTTCCCGGAGACTGACACCCCCAAGTCGGGAGGCATCAGCGAGTCCGACCACCACAGTCTCAAGGTCCCCCGAGCAGGGATCAGAAGGTAGCCGAACCGCAAGGGCGACCTCATCGGTTCCGCGGTTCACAATAGGTGGATCCCCGGGGTCAGAGAGCAACAGGCAGGGGTTCACCTCCCAACTATTCATTCCTTTCCCATCCCCGGGCGCGAGGCAGGCACGGACGCCCCACGGAGCCACTAATGAATCCCCGTTTCCCGTTGCAGGACAAGCACCCGCGGAGTCAGGGATCACAGGCTCTCCAGTACTAGGTCAGACGCAAGCGCGTCCCAAGCGCACATGCGGCAAGCCACAATGGTTGCGGGACTTCGTCCCATCCTAGGGGGGAGGGATGTTATGTATGTATGTATGCATGTTCATTATACTGTAAAGGCAAGATTGTAACCACTCCAGATACAAACGATACCAGCTGTAAAGGAACGCGAGCAGACAGCCCATAGAGGGCAGCTGCGAGCGTTCAGCCTCACATGGTTCACATTGCTCAATCACGGACAGCCGTGGGAAAACCTTCCCCGCATTCAGCAGCTGAAGAAAGAGGCGTGCCTGGGCGAGGCCACGCCGGTAGCAGCCAATGAGCTACCGTGCTACAAGATTCAAATGTAGAGAGCTACTGTATATATTGAGATGTATCACCGCCATTACCTCATGCTTCACTGGAACCTCATGCAATGCAATAAACCTGTGTTAAACCAACCTTTCGGTTGTCCGGTTGTCTTTGGTCCCATACACTAAAATATTCAAATTTTAAAGATGCAAAAGATGCAAGAAATAGGCGATACCTTTATTGGCATTGTCTTGTTACCTCGCCCTGGCGATGTTGCTGAGTACGTGGACCTGGGCTCCGACATGGTCGTGAGCCGCCCTGGCCCTAGTTAAGGTTAAGGTTAAAGCTGAGCCTTGACCTAGTTTGGGCTCGTTTAAGGTCATTGAGCCTTGGGCTCAGACCCCCCCTTGGATTATTGTATTTTCCCCTTCTTTCTTTAATTTGTAAACTGTTACTGTAATCATAGTTGTATATTTTGTAAACTGTTACTGTATTCATAGTTGTATATTTTATTGCAATTGTATCCTGATATTGTATCTTGATATTGTTTTTTCTATTGTTTTTTGTTTGTGTTTAATTTGTATTTAATTACCTTTATTTGTATTTAATTATGTTGTCATGCCGCCCTGAGTCGGCCTTGCGCTGAGTAGGGCGGGGTAGAAATCCAATAATTAATAATAATAATAATAATAATAAAACATTGCACAAGTTTTTGTGGTTCAAGACCATTTCTTCAGGCATGTATTAATGTGGTCATGGTGTGGTGGTCTGCCAGGCTCTCTCCTTAAGAACAGCAAAATATTTCATGGAATTAGGATGCCACTCCCACAGGAAGCTGGGCATTTGCTCCCAGCCCATTTGACACTCTCTCAAGCGTTGCTTCCTTTTGTGGCCAGACAAAGAAATACAGATGCCATGTGCTTCCCAGTAGGGGGCTGGGTACAAGGCTTCAATTTGGTAAACATACCAGGCAAGCCAAATGCAATCAAATTAAAGTCAATCAAAATTATTACCTAGTGAAGTGGTGTTCCTTTAATTTCTGGTGCTGTCCCAGTGTCAAAAAAAAGTCAGTTAAGCAACTATTGTACAGTATCCAGTAGTACCATAGGCAAACAAGGAAGATTAGCCATGTGATTCATATTCAAATTATAAAGATGCAAAAGATGCCTGTTTCCGGCATCTTTACAATTTGAATTATGTGAAGTTCCTTTGCATGTAAAAGGGGCTGTTCTCTTCAGGCATTCCTCACCCTTTGGGAACCAAGACAGGTAGAGTATGGGGCTAGATCTCTCTCCCATCTCTCTTGTTCAAATTAACCTATTTCAAAATGCCTCAACAGGGTTTTCCTTTGCTGACACAATAGAACCTCCATCATCCAAATCTGTCCTGATATCAATATCGATTGAAAAATCCCATAGAGCTCCATGTCAGGGTAATATTATATAAACAGAATTCCTATTTTGTTTTGTTTTTTAATTGGATCCATGCCCGGAGCCACATCCATGTATGTCTTAGTTTGCTGCTCAAATAATTTGCTTCTCTGCTTGTTATTCTTCTCATCCAGAGTATAGATATCTGTATCATTTTATATGAATTTGCTGGCATAAAGCTGTGTTTTCCAAAGCCACATTTAAATCCTCTTTCTTATCACTCATGTAACTATTATTTTTCCTCCCCCTTTTTGTAAAAAACAAACCCTTTACTGGAGTTTTTGCTCCACATTCCAACTCGGCATTTTTGCTTCAAGGTTGTTTTCCTTTGGGGCTTAATTACCTAGCCTTCTCTGAAACAATTAACTAATTAAGAGCTATCAATTTTATCCCATATAGCAGTAATTATACTTGGGTCACTGCTTCATTTGACATATAAGAAAATAGAAGTATTAAAATGAATGTACTGGAAGTAGTAAAATATTTAATGGAAGCAGATGGCTTAAAGTGAATTTGCTATGACAAGATCATCTGAGTTTGACTTCACTTATTAAGTGGTCTGCTTCAGCTGATGAGATGTGAGATATACAAACAACTAGGAATAGTAACTTGGTGATTGGGAAATGAATTTATAAAAACTCACTGTTATGTAATCTGTGCTTAGCAAATACAAAGGACAATTAAATATGCACTAAAATGTGTATAGTACATAGAATTTGAATATATGATGATGACCCATAAAGCCATATACAGCTGGGTCAGGGATTCCTAAAACTTTACTTGGGCTTTGAGATATTTTAAAGAAACTTTCTCTTGATACTATCACCCTCTCTGACATGGATGGTGGAGAAACAGTAGAGAACACATAGAAACAGGCACATAAAACTGGTTAGAAAGAGCCTGTGGAACGTCCTCTTAAGGGAAACTAGTCTGGCTGTCTCCCTGTTGTCTTTCTGCTGGGCAAATAACTTGGTATTCCAGCATCAACTGCTGAAAAAAGAGGTTTATTTTTTTTGTAAAGTTATGTCTTTTTCTATCAATTTATTTTCCATACTCTTGTTTTGAAGGATATTATCATTCTTCAATGCTAATGCCCAGTTATTTCAGTCTTTCCTCATAGAGCTTGGTTTCTAGTCCACTAATCATCCTTGTTGCCCTCTGCTCAACTTCTTCCAGTTTGTGTACATGACTAGACATAGTACTCAAGATAAGGCCTAACCTGAATAAAGGGGAACTAGTACTTCAAGGGATTTGAAGACTGGTGTAGATCGAGGCATTTCATGTCCACTAGGAATGTCTGCAGTTGACCCACCAATAATCTTTCCATCACCTTGCCCATAAATGGGATGTTAGCAACCAGACGATAGTTGTTCAAAATCACCCGGTACTAGGTTGGATTTCTTCAAGACAGGTCCCACAATTGTCTCCATCAATCATGCAGGCACAATGCCCTTATGAAAGGAAGAGTTAATCTCCCTACCAGTTCAGACACACCATCACCTCTTACGATCCAGGAATGGCAAGGATCTAGGCATGTCGTTGTGGCCTTACAGCCTGCAAGCACTCTGGAAGCCTTCTGAGGTGTTATAGGCTGAAACTGCTCCAAAACACATGGTACAGATAACACACTGGACAGCTTCCAATCTATTGCATCAAATTTGGAGTTGAGATTGCTATAGATGGCATCAACCTTTGTCTTAAAATGTGTTGCCAGCCTATTACAGTTGGAAATCATTAATTATAAATTCACCATTTGCTTTTTCCCTAGGAGCTCTGAAGCTATCTGAAATAGCTCTCTTTGATGGTTACCAGTGCTCTGAATCCTTTGGATATTATGGTGTTTCCTCACCAATTTGAGAGTGTTGGCATACCTCATGGGGCATTCCTTAATAGCTGGAGGTTCTGTTGTTTTTAGCCCAGTGCTCAGACATATCAAGATCTCTTTGAATATTGTTTCTGTCTTCCAAGGTATTAGCTAATCCAACAATTTTCTATGATCCTCAAATTTTGAGAAACATTATCTACACCACCTTATCTAAGTCATTAATAAAAATGTTGAAAAGTGCTGCATCCAAGGTTGAGACATGTGGTGGCAATTTGTTACCTCCTCTTAGTTTGAGAAGGAGCCATTGATAATCATTCTCTGAGTATGATTCTGTAATCAGCTATGTATCCATCTGATGGTTATTCTATCCATTCCACCCCCTAGTTAGCTTGGTAATTAGAATATCATAGGACACTTTGCCAAAAGCCTCGCTGAAGTCAAGATATTTTATGTCTACAGCAGTCTCTCCTTCTACCAAGAAGGTTATTTGGTTTTTAAAAAATGAAATAAGATTAGACTTTTTAACTGGTACTACAGATCCTAGAATCCTACAGCCAGCTTTTAGCAGAAATTTGGGGAACAGAACACCAAAAACTACCCTCAATTTACTATCTTCATTTAAACCTAGAGGATCCTAAAGGAATCCACTAGCAGCTGTAGACCAATCTCTTCAGACAAACTTTTAACTTTTAATTGAGTTCCTAGATGTTGGTTTGTTTGTTTTTTGCTACTTTAGCTTGTTGGTTTTTTAAAAAGTTAATGTTTGTAAGCATCTAATATATTTTAATTATCATGATAGTCCAATTTTTAAAATATGTTATTTATTGTGGTTCAAATTTTACTAGTTTTAACTTTGTAAGCCACTTTGAGACCTCTCATGATGTGAGAAAAGCAACCTATACATGAGACTAACTGACTGACTAAATAAATAAATAAATATTTTGCTTACTGGAAAACAACAACAATCCCCCTCATATATGTGAACAGTAAAAATTTAATATGAATACTAAACTTTATTCATTGGTTCTGTTTTCTCCCATCTTATATCTTTTAATCTGTTAATCTGTTCTATAAGTTTTTTATTTGAGTTACTGTTGAGTCCGAGAGTAATTAGCAACATGACAGCAAGTTCGGGGTTATCATCAGAGTTTATTATAACTCAGCTCCTGCTGCAAGGGTAATTTGGACTGGGGAAACAGGGGACGAGGTAGCAACCTATATACAGACAGAATGGCAGTTACAGAGATACATTTGCCCAGACTTTTGCTAACGCGGGAAACCTGTGTAGAATCAACCAGGGTACATTGAAAACATATGAATATGGCACCTTACAGAAGAGGGTGCGCTGTTACAGCAAAGACTTAAGGCAATTGCAGAATTAAAGCAATATAACAATTGGACACAACAGTTACATTGTATTTTATATTGCACATTGTAAAAGCCAGTTCAATAAGGGATTTTTAAAATGTTAAGATATAATATGAGATATCAAATAATCTGATGCTATTCCATTTTTTCCTTGCTAATCAAGAAACTGCAACTTTCTACCCTGGTAAATTATGCATGAATGCTACATTAGCATTTTAACCTGTCCAGTTGTTCTTTAAACTGTCATCTTCGTCAAAAGACCACACACATCACAAATAATTTAACGGCTGTCAAAAAGGCCATTTGAGATTCATTATCGATCAGGTTGCTGTCTCCTTAGAAAGACAGCTATCATTTTCATGGCAATCAGAAGACACGTTCCTTTGATGAAGATGGGGCTTGGCCTTAGTCCAGCTATTGATATTTCTAAGTGATTAAATCTGACCTCACTATTGTCTGCCACACCAAGACCTCCTATTACACACGCCAGCTTTAAGTAATGTCATCAGCTTTGGCACTTGCCTGCCTTCGATCCACATCACTTGCTGCTTTTAGCTGAAAGAATGCACAGCTTATAAGTATGCAGTACTGGAATCCATTTGTATAATGAATGGGGAAAGAGGGGTTGTTTTCAAAAGCCCTAGACATATCTTGAGAAATTGGCACAGGGCTTGCCAAAAACCATTGAGATGAACAAAGAGCTAATAGAGACATTTCAGAGATACTGCAAGAGAGAGGGAAAATGAGTTACAGTATTTGTATTGAATATCCACCAAACTTCTTGACCACAGCTGAAAGAAGATGTCTACTCAATGGAACAGGAAAACAATGGGTATCTTCTCTTTTCATGGAAACATCAAGAGAGGAAGTTTACCTCAAAGATGTGTGGCCTCAAACTTTTATTCCCGCCCTCAGTAAAGTTACTGACTATCCAATGACCTCAGCAGTTACAAAATTCTTTTAAAATGTTGGTTTAAAAAATTCATATACCCACAAAAGTAACTAATACCATTCTATGTAAGGTCAAATAGATGCGATGATAGATCTCTGACTAACATGTGTGCTTGTACCCCTTAGCCCACATGGCAAATAGTACTTGTCTTAACCTATGTGATTCTTTCAAACCTTGAAAAGTGAAAGGTAGTTGAAATGAGTGAAATGGAGAAAAGACATTCAAATGTTGCAGGGAGGACAGGGGACAGAATGAGGTTAATGCTAGTTAATAAATGCTGTTGCCAGTCAGAATATAAGGCATGAGTATGATCTTGACCTGCTTTAGTGTCTGTTCCAGGAGACATAGAAAGAGTCGCAATATGGACTAACACAGGTTTATTGGTTGATGATCAGAACGAACATGTGGTAATGGCGGAGATATCTCACATTATATACAGTGGTACAATACATTTGAACTTGGCTGCATGGTAGCTCATTGGCCGCTACTGGCGTGACATCATCCGGGTCACGCCCATCTTCGGTGGTGGATCAGTAGTAGTTGTTTGCTGCAGGAAGTTCCCGCGGCTGCAGGTGATTTGAGGAATGATGACCATGTGAGTTGAACACTCGCAGCTGCCCTCTATAGGCAGCTTGCTCGCGTTCCTTTAACAGCTGGGTTACATTGTGATTGTGGCTGGGTTACATTCATACATTTCTTAAGGCAACATTGTACATTCAAATGAAGCAGCATTGTACATACACAACATCCCTCCCCCCTAGGATGGGACGAAGTCCCTCAACCATTGTGGCTTGCCACACGTGCGCCTGGGGCGAGCAGCCGCTTGGCTTAATACAGGGGAGCCTGGCTCTGCGGAGTCCTGTCCTGCAATGGAAAGGGGGGACTCGTTAGTGGCTCGGTGTGGGCTCTGTGGTAACCTTGCCTTGGGGGAGGGGAATGGAATGAACAGTTGGGACATGAACTCCTGCCTACCGCTTGAGGAGCTAGGGGTCCCCCCCCAGCACGAATCTCGGGACCGACGACGAATCTCGCCACCCCCCGTTCCCTGCCTGGGAGTTCCGGGGACTGCAGTGGGTGGGCTCCCCCCCGATGCCCGCCTTGGGGGTGTTGGTCTCCGGGGAGCTGGAGCTATGGTATATTCTAACACAAAAGGACTGGGGGGACTGGAGGTACCAGGGGCTGAACTGAAACCCCTCTTCTCGCTAGGATGGGTGGGGGACCACTCCGCTACACCCCCCTGGTCCCGTAACTCATAATCATCAAACTGATCCCTCTCTTTCAAAGTATCCTCCTCTGTGGCTGAGAACCGAGGATATGCATTTGTATCCCCGGCTTCCGCCGTGTCTCCCCCTTGGGTAATGAGGGTGGGGGAGGACCCTAATGCTGAATCCCCTTCACTAGTGACCCACCTTCTGAGTTGGTCGGCGTGCCTCCTCCAGAGTAGACCCGAGCTAGTCTCGACCCTGTAGGACACTGGCCCCGTCTGCTCGATGACTTCCCTGGGACCCATGCTGGCCCTGACGCCGCATAGTTCCTGCAGTGAACCGGGTCCCCTGCCGCAAAACTTTTGGAGCTCCCTCCCCCTATGTTTATGTTTCTCCCTTCATCCTCCACCCTGGACGGATCCATCCAGTCAAAAAGTGTTACCGGACGCCTCCTCATGAGGAGTTCGGCTGGGGAAAATCCTGAAGCTAAGGGGGTTGTCCTGTAGCAGATGAGGAACTGACACAAATGCAGGTTCAACTCACCGGGACCCATGCACCGCAGTGCGTCTTTCGTAGTGCGCACTTGGCGCTCTACCTGACCGTTTGTGGCGGGGTGAAACGGGGCAGCAGTGATGTGCCTGATGGCGTTCCGCTCAATAAACATCTTGAACTCTGCAGACGTGAAGGTACTAGCGTTATCGCTAACAAGGACGTCTGGCAGGCCAAAACAGGCAAAAAGCTTGCACAACTGCTTGATGGTTGCGGCGGAGGAGGTGCTGTTCATAGGGATTACCTCCAACCACTTGGAATAGGAGTCAACTACCAATAGAAACATGGACCCACAAAAAGGGCCAGCGAAGTCGACATGGATCCGGGACCATGGCCCGCGGGCCCTATCCCATTCCCTATGGGGCAACCGGGACTCCTCGGGCCGAGAGCCCTGGCAGCTCTCGCACGTGCCCTCTAAACGCTCTATGTCCCCGTCTATCTGGGGCCACCAAAAGAAACTCCTGGCCAGAGCCTTGGAGCGCACGATCCCGGGGTGACTGGTGTGCAATAGTCTCAGTACCTTGGCCCTCAGCTTCTCTGGGATAACTACTTGCTGGCCCCAGAGTAAGCAGCCCCTTTCCAGCGACAGCTCTACTCTGCGCCTAAAAAATGGTCTGAACTCTTCATCGGGGGGAGTCGTGGGCCAGCCCTTCCTAACCCAGGAACTAACTAGGGCCAGCATCTTGTCGGCCGCCATGGCTTTGGCGAGGTCGGCCGGGACAATGGGGGGTGAGTCGAGAGACTCGATCAGTAGGACTTGGTGATCCTGCTCTACCTCGCATGTGGGGTCCCCTACACTTGGGAGGGGAGATCGGGACAGTGCGTCCGCATGGGAGATCTCCTTCCCTGGGCGATAGACCAGCTCATACTGGTAGGCGTTGAGGAAAATGGCCCAACGCAGCATACTGGGGGATAGTATTTGCGGTGTGGGTTTGCCGGTAGTGAAGATCCCCAAAAGTGGTTTGTGATCGGTCACTACCATAAACTCGCGGCCGTATAAAAAGTCATGGAACTTTTTCGTTCCTGCGATGATGGCTAGGGCCTCCCTATCAGTTTGCGCGTAATTGCGCTCGGCCTTTGAGAGAGACCTAGAGTAGTACGCTACCGGGGCTTCCCTCCCGCTTTCCAACACGTGGCACAGGACCGCCCCCACCCCCACTGGGGACGCATCACAGACTAAAACCACTGGTTTTTTCGGGTCGAAATGGGTCAGGACAGCGTCCGAAGACAGGAGTGACTTAAGCTCCTTGAATGCTCTCTCCTGCCTGTCCCCCCACCGCCAAGCCGCGTCCTTTTTGAGCAGCGCGTGCAGTGGCTCCGTGACCGATGCCTTCCGAGGCAGGAAGGTATGATAAAAATTTAGGAGCCCTAGAAATGACTGTAGCTCCAGTTTTGCGGTGGGGCGAGGGGCGTTCTTCACGGCTGCAACCTTTGACTCAGAGGGTTTGATCCCGTCCGGGGTTACCTTAAAGCCTAGAAACTCAACCTCCCTCGCAAAGAATACACATTTGTCCCTCCTCAGTCGAAGGCCTGCCCTCTCGAACACTGA
This sequence comes from Bradypodion pumilum, assembly GCA_035047305.1. Lineage (NCBI taxonomy): Eukaryota > Metazoa > Chordata > Lepidosauria > Squamata > Chamaeleonidae > Bradypodion > Bradypodion pumilum. The sequence continues at coordinate 54,739,016 of JAWDJD010000005.1, read as the reverse complement.
AAGGACCCCATCTAGCCTCTTTGCCAACTCTAATTTGCTCCCCGCCGTTATCAACACGTCGTCGAAGTATGGGAGGACTCCTGGAAGCCCCTTTAAAAGGCGTTCCACGAGAGATTGGAAAATTCCGGGGGCCGAATTCACGCCAAACTGAAGGCGCGTTACCTTAAACGCCCCCTTGTGCGTCACTATCGTTTGCGCGGCGGCAGCAGCCGGGGTTACAGAGAGCTGCTGATACGCCTGAGCCAGATCTAACTTGGCGAAACACTTCCCCCCATGTAACGTGGCCAGCAAGTGGCTGACCACGGGCACTGGATACGCATTTGGCTGAATGACCTTGTTAATGGTACATTTATAGTCTGCACAAATCCTGACTTCCCCATTCGACTTTAGGGCTGTAACAATCGGCGTTTCCCACTCCGCCGAGTCAACTGGAACCAAAATCCCCTGCCCCAACAATTTGTCCAGTTCCGCCTCGATCTTGTCCTTTAGGGCGAAAGGCACCCTCCTTGGTTTGAGGCAGATGGGCCGGATTTCTGGGTCCGGCTCGAAGGAAACCGGGGGCCCCTTGTATTTCCCGAGCCCCTTCTTGAAAACGTCCGGGTGCGCGTTGCACACGTCCCGCATTGGGTCAGTCTCGATGGCGTTAATGCCGGACAGTTTGATTCCCAGGGGAGCAAACCACTGCGTTCCCAAAAGGCAGCACCTCCCCCCTTTGAGGACCACTAAGGGCAGTTTCTCGGAGTAGTTCTTAAACTTCACCTTGAAGTTTCCCACCCCCAACACCGGGATCCCATTTCCCTGCACGTCCCGAAGGTGTGACCTCATGGCCCGCAGTTTGGGCCGCTTGTCTGGGGGAATACGCATGAACTCTTTTTGGGACAGGATGGAATAAGATGACCCCGAGTCTATCTCCATCCTCACTGGGACCCCTTGCAACAGTACCTCTACGAAAAACCGCCGGTGCTCCAGGCCCACGCGGTTCACGCCTTCCTCATCGTAGCCAGCTGCGACCTTCCTGGTGCCGGCCGCCTTCCGCTGGTGCATCTAGGGATGGCTGGAACTCCTCTTGTCCTCGACTCGCCCGCGCCTGCATGCTCGGGCGATGTGCCCCTTTCGGCCGCAGTTGTGACACTCGGCCTTTCGGAACGGACACCTTGTGCGGTCGTGGGACGCCCCACAACCGTCGCAATGGCGGTCCTGCCATTCTCGGGACAGCCGCTTCTCACCACGCTTCTTGATCCTCTGGACGTCGTCGTCCTCGCTGGAGTAGGGGTCCGCTGTTGTGGACGACTCCTCGGACGACGTTGGTGTGCCGGCGGGAGGCTTGGGGGCCTGCCAGGCCGTCTTCACTGGTGTCCGCCGGGCCGCCTGTACTGGTGACTTGGCCCGCTCGGACGTGGCCCCTCGGGACTTGAACAGTCTCACCCCGCTCCTGGCCTCCTCGGCTGCTTGGGCCTCCCGCAGCACCTCATTGAACGTGAGGCGTTGGTCGTGGGTCATCAGTCTCCTCTGCAGCTCCTCATCCTCAGACCACACAACATGCGGTCACGGAGGGCCTGGTCCAGGTCATCCCACTGGCAGTGGACCGCTGCAAGCCTGAGGGCCGCCGCGTAGGCGGACACGGATTCGCCCGGTCGCTGGTCTCGCCTGTGGAACACGACCCGTGCTGGGAAGATCGAGACGGGCGGCTGGAAATGCTCACCCAGTCTCTCCAGGATACGGTCGATGGGAACCTCGTCTACCTTCCGGGGGGCCACCAGGGTCATCAGGATCCGCAGCGTGGCCGGCCCCACTTGGGCCAGGAAGTGGGAGCGCATCTTCGCGTCGTCGTCGATGCCCGCGGCTTCCATCGCGTGCCGAAACTGGCACTCGTAGAGCTCCCATTGTTCGGGCTCGCTCACATCGAACTGGTACGCCTTGATCTTGGGATTCGCCATCGATCCCACCTTCGTTGCCAATTTAGTGTCTGTTCCAGGAGACATAGAAAGAGTCGCAGTATGGACTAACACAGGTTTATTGGTTGATGATCAGAACGAACATGTGGTAATGGCGGAGATATCTCACATTATATACAGTGGTACAATACATTTGAACTTGGCTGCATGGTAGCTCATTGGCCGCTACCGGCGTGACGTCATCCGGGTCACGCCCATCTTCGGTGGTGGATCAGTAGTAGTTGTTTGCTGCGGGAAGTTCCCGCGGCTGCAGGTGATTTGAGGAATGATGACCATGTGAGTTGAACACTCGCAGCTGCCCTCTATAGGCAGCTTGCTCGCGTTCCTTTAACAGCTGGGTTACATTGTGGCTGCAGGTGATTTGAGGAATGATGACCATGTGAGTTGAACACTCGCAGCTGCCCTCTATAGGCAGCTTGCTCGCGTTCCTTTAACAGCTGGGTTACATTGTGATTGTGGCTGGGTTACATTCATACATTTCTTAAGGCAACATTGTACATTCAAATGAAGCAGCATTGTACATACACAACACCTGCAAAAATAAGACTTGTTCATGTCTAAGAAATTGTATGGGTGTCATGTGTTTGCCAAGGACAAATGTTTTCTTCTCACAGGAAGAAGCTCCTGATAAAGTACATAGCCTGGTGACATTATCTGATCAGTTGTGATAGCAATCGCAATTATGCTTATATACTGCCCCGTAGCATTTAGTGCACTTATTTATTTAGTGTATGGCACTCTCTGGGTGGCTCACAAGGAAATTAGCATTTTGCCCCCAGCTTGGTACTCATTTTACCAAACTCAGTTGAATGGAAGGCTGAGTCAACCTTGATCCCCTGCAGGATTGAACTCATGTTGTGAGCACAGTTTTGGCTACAAAACAGCAGTTTAAGCACTGCATCATGCGGGCTCATGATGTGCTGAGAAAAAGAGTACACTGTGAGCAGAAGATAACCATATACAGTAAGTCTGTTCCATTGAGCTTATGTCAATATGTCAGTTGAATAGTAATACAAAAAAAACCTGTGTATGATATCATTTGACAGGAGATTGTAATCTGATTTTTTAAACAGATCCAGTACAGTATATGGAACCTTTGTTTTATATTTGGAGCAGGGGATAGATTTATGACCTGTTGCTGGTACGCCTTATGCATCCTGTGTTATTTTGCTGGTTTTGCTTTTCATCCTATTCCAATTAATATCCTTTTAATTTGGAAGTATGATTTTAAGTGAGTTTGGTTTAAAATACTTTGTAACTAAGATGGTTCAGTACCTCAGAAGAAAATACAATTATTCTAGAACAAGTGTCAGCAAACTATGGCCTGTGGGCCAGATACCACCTGCAACTTCAAATCATCCAGCCCATGCCCTTGCTCCAGCTGCCGCCAGAATTGGCCGCAGACGCATTCACAGTAGCCATAAACGCATTTACAACAGTTGCAAATGCATTTATGGTAGTGTTTGTGGCAGCATTTATGGCAGGGGACCACCAGTCTGGCCCCCTCATGACCCAGTACAAGCTTTAAAAGGTTGTCGACCCCTGTTCTAGAGCATTGGTTTCAGATCATTTTAAAGTTAAGTCTCCCTTGTGTTATAAAAATCTTTATAGTATGTATTTTAATAGGTTTTGAAGACCTATTTTGTGTTATTCTGTTTTATCCATGCCCACCTATGAGCACATGAAGCTTTGTAGTGGAGTTTGAGATGTTTAAACTGTTCTTCTGCTAATATCACATAACAATAAAATGTGTTGCTTTGCTTGCCAAAGACATATCAAGAAAGAGAGATCTCTTCTGGACATCCTGTTTTTCATCCTGCAGGTTTATTACCCAGTATGTGAAACATTTAAATTTAAAGATGATCTTCCTCAATTGTTGAAGGGATGTATTACACTTCTTTGGGAAACACTGCAATTACAAATGATTGTCAGATGTGGAACATAGACCTCTGAAACATTCCAGGTGGTCTGTTACTGTCAGGTCTCCCTGTAAGTAACATGCAGAGTATCTTCTGCAGGATAGGACAAATCAGAAAAAATGATGTGGGAGAAGAGGTTCACCCCTTAAACCCTCATGTCCTGATTCAGATCAGTATACATGTAACTGTTTAAAAACTGGGAGATACAATCATGGATCTTGTCTACTTGCCTTCTCTGAAGAATATGACTACAGTGGAACCCCATATAATGAACGCTTCGTATAACAAAAAATTCGTTCAACGAATCATTTTTACGCTATTGGCAATACCTCACATAACAAAATAAATCATTATACGGGGTTTTCGCTAAGCGAGCTATACCCTGTATAACGAAACCCTATATAAGAAACATTTTCCCGTTATGCAGGGTATCGCCAATAGCGCTTCGTATAACAAAAAATCTATATAGCGAAGAGCCCCACAGAATGGAAGTTTTGTTTAGTTATACAGGGTTCTATTGTAATATACTCTTGCTAGTCCTCAACTTGAGAAGACCCTTTGGCTTAAAGGGATTAAATACCACCAAGAAATTGATTCAGTAGGTCTTAGTTGAGTAGTATAAGAGGGTATCAGTGTATATGTTCATCTGCAAACAGTATCTAAAGGCTGAATGTCATCCAAGACAGAAGTAGAACATTTTTATAAATGTTGAAAGGGAAAGTTTATGTGAGTACAGTATCACTGAAGAGGGAATCCCATTTAATTGAAGCACCACCAATACGGAGAATGCTTCAGATCTCACCATCTCTTGCTATACTTCTTAGATTTCCTTTCTACCCACTTAACTGGGACAATGAAAGCACTTCATTCTTGAATGCTTGTTCAAGATCTACGTAGTATTTCAAAAGGAGATTGCTAAAAACCAGGTCTTCAGGGACATAGTTATGGATTAGTTCATTCTTCCTGAAGCATTTGAAGGATTCATACATCTTAAATAGACATTCATTTTCCTGCTATTGTTTCATCAATAACATATTGCATGGATTTGCAGGGTCCTGCTGCCCTAACTTGTGCAGTCCACTCTCCATGAAGTCTCACCATCTCAGAAAAGTACAGAAGAAGGAAAATGCACTTTACATGGGGCTGCCCTTGACAACAATTTGGAGGCTACAGCTGGTGCAGAATGAGGCAGCCCATGTGGTGATGGGGTGCGGGCGTTATGCTTGTGCCTCACCATTGCTTCGGGAGCTGCACTGGTTACCAGTTTGTCTCCAGGTGCAATTCAAGGTGCTGGTTTTGACCTTCAAAGCCCTACATGGTAGTGGGCCATGATACCTATGAGACCGCATCGTCCCAAGAGTGTCTGTCTGTCCAACCAGAGCAGACCGGAGGGGCTCTCTAATTGTTCCATCTGCCACAGGGGCTCGCCTCTCTGGCACACGAAGGAGGGCCTTTTCCGTGTCTGCACCAGCCTTGTGGAACCTTCTGCCAGTAGAGTGGTGGGAGCAGACGGAGCTGGTGCCTTTCAGAAAAGAATTAAAAACATGGTTGGCAGGGCAGGTGTGGAGCCCGGATGGAAGAGAGGACCCTGCCTGTTGGCTAATAAAATGAAGCCTCCCCATCTTTTTAATGCGGGCAGTTTTAATGTGGTTAGTTTTTAATAGGTGGGTGGGTATGTTGGGGTTTTAATTGTTTTTAATATGTATGTTTTAATCCACTTGTGAGCCGCCCTGAGTCGGGTGCACCTGATTGGGCGGCATAGAAATTTGAATTATAAATATAAATAAATGATTAATTTCCAGCCTCGAGGCCATGGCTCAGTTGTTTTGCTACTAACTCACATGGGGATGACAAAGAAAAAGTAAAGCCAGTTGTGTACTCAACTACTGCTTCAAAGCACTGAATGAGTCTAGAGGTTAGGACTCAGCACAGTCCTCAGAATGCTGGTGGAATCCACTTCACTTCCTGCATGCACAAAGATTGTCACATGCAAGACATCTGTCGTGTCAGCTTGAGGGGCTACACTTGGTCCTTCAACAAAGGAACAAGGTGAAACCATGGCCTATATAATCTCATCCTGTGTACATTCCAAGTGGGGAGATGGGGAAATCAGGTATCAGCCTTTCCAAAACTCCTACCTCTGTCATTGCCACTACAATTCAGGTTTTTGACATCAATATACATGCACTATATACACATGAGATATATAGGTAATGTCATAAATAACTTATTTTAAAAAGAAATAAATTGATCTCACTCCATGTTAGTTGAGTGAAGTGTTCTTTTCTCATAAAGCACCAATCCAAGTGCCATATATTCAAAATCTGGCAACCATTTTGTGTTTTTCAAATCATCCATGTTGGTTCACTAATACGTAGAGAACATACAATGTAAGCCTCAAAGCAACCAACAGATCAGAGGAACAATTGGATATCTTCTGAGATTTGATCATCAGAGGAGAAGCTCCAGCCTCAGATCCTCTTTCTCTGCCCCTATGGAAATGTATGGAGTTTTCACCGCTTCAGCCCTAGAACTGCAGCATAAGGAGAAGTCAGAAACAGGAAGACTAAGGGCCAGTTGAGGTCCCAAAACCTAGAGCAGGGGTATCAGTGTATTAATTAATACCCTGAGCTTAATTTAGTTCCAAGATGGAGTTTCTTCTGCTAGAACCTGTCTCTGTGTGGGTACTATGGCTTGAATGCCTTTGGCTCTTTTTTTTGGCTAGGTTATCAACTGCCAGCAGGAAATGTTTGTAAGAGGTCAGCATTGAAGCCTCAAAAATGCAATGTTTAATTGGAGAAAGTTATAGGAGTTATATTAACCTTATGCAGTGGAACCCCACATAACAAATGTCTCATATAATGAAAAATTTGTTTAACAAAGAGGATTTGTGCTAACCGCTATACCCCATATAACGAATTTTTTCATTATACGAAGCAATGCATCTCTATGGGGAAAATCACACAACTAAAATCCCTATGGGATACATCGTACAATGAAAATCTCTATGTGAAAAATCGTACAACGAAAAAAAATTATTGTACGATTTTCCACAAAGAGATTTTTGTTGTACGATGCATCCCATAGGGATTTTTGTTATACGAGGCCTGCTTCGTATAACGAAAAAAAATTGTATAACAAAAGACATAGTGGAACTAACTTTTCCCATTATGTGGGGTTCTACTGTAATTGAATTAAGAACTCCATTTTCTTATGTTAGGATGTAGTTACAGGGTCATGGCTAGGTCATGACAAAACTTTATCAGGTTAACCATTAGGTGGCCAAAAATAGAGGGAAAATGCAACCATTCTAAATCTGCATTGTCACTAGGTGGAAACAGACAGTGATTGGTTTATGCCTTTACAAAGGGCCTGAAGCTATGTCCCATTTCATTGGTTAAAGCCAGTGAGGAGAGGGGAAACATTGTTACTCTGAAACAAGAAATAGGATATAAAAAGGAGGGTAGATTCCTGTTTCAAGAGGGAGGAGGAAGGATGAAGAAAGACTATAAGGTACAGAGTAGGAGGAGGAACTTCTGGGTGTGTTGCTATTTTTGTTTGAATAGTTCTGATTAGCATCTGTACTTGAAGAAATGAACTCTACTGGTAACTTAAAATAAACCAAAGTTCTTTTTTATGACCAAGCCTCATTCTTTTAAAAGGGTAGAAGAATAGAATTAATGCCACAGAAAAGCCTAAAAGATGCCAATTTAAATTTTATCTCTCTTTTTGTTCAGAGTCACTTTAACTAAGTGTTACTCTGGTACTTGCTGGATCTAGTGCATGTGTCTGCCAGGAGAAGGGCAGGTATCAATGGTTCATTCTTTAGTCCCCGCAGTTCTGGTAGTTCCAAGAACCTCCTACCGGCAGACCTATGGCTGCAGATGGAATTGCTGCCCTTTAGGAAAGGGTTGAAAACCTGGCTGGCAGGCCAAGTATGGGGGGCCGACGAGGTGCTGACTTCCGCTCGTTGGCTCTGCTAAAAGCACATGTCCCTTTTTACTGTTGGGTGGGAAGGGAGGGTCTTTTAATTGTGAGATGGTTTTAAATTGTTTTTACGGTAATTTTTAAAGAGGATTTTATAGTTTTTATGTGTATGTGTGCTGCCCTGAGTTGCCCTAGGGCAAGAGGGTGAGATATAAAGGTAAAGGTAAAGGTTTCCCTTGCTCGAAAGCCAGTCGTATCCAACTCTAGGGTGCAGTGCTCATCTCTGTTTCAAAGCCAAAGAGCCAGCGCTGTCTGCTTCTGCAGACATTTCCATGGTCATGTGACAGGCATGACTAGACACCGGAGCGCATGGAATGCTGTTACCTTCCCACCGAAGTGGTCCCTATTTATCTACTTGCAATTTCTTGCTTTCGAGCTGCTAGGTTGGCAGGAGGGTGAGATATAAATCCAATTAAAAAAATAAATAAAAAAATAAATCTCCTTGGTAATGAAACTGTGGGCTCCTAGGTGAACATGAGAGAGAGCCAAGGCAAGGGACAAAGATTGAAGTGGTTGCTGATAAGTGATTCCCAACCTATGGCCTATGGTACCAATTAATCTGGCCCACAGTGAGGATCCTCGCCGCTGCCAGAAGCTCCAAAAATGGACTGGAAGCACATCAAACATACCGAAAATGCCCAAGAAGCACCCCAAACTCACCAGAAGCACCCCAAATGTGCCAAAAACAGGCAAAAAACCCACCAAAAATGTGCCACCCTTGCTCCCACCACCATGGGAAGCAGTGGAAGCAGTGAAAACTGGCAAAAATGTGCCATGAATACACCCACTGCTTCCACTGCCACTGGAAGTGGCAGAAACAGTGGGAAGAACCATGCCTCTGGCCTGCACATCTGTCTGAGGCAGCATGGTCTAGCCTGTGCTGCGAAAAAGTTGGTGACCCCTGATCTAGAGGATTCAAAGCTCCTTGATGCTTCAGCCTGTCATCAACATGAGTCAATATATGGAGCTTGACTACACAACAATATACATTTCCATCCATTGGAAATAATAAACAAAATAATGAACCATAGGGAGAGTGCCAAGCTTCCACGCAGATTTCAAAACATCCTCTCAGGATCCAAAGACTCCACTGTGAATATACTGCAGCATACCATTAGTATTTTCAATATGCTACTTTTGGGTTAAAGAACATCAGTAGATTTACAAAACAAGTGAGTGCAAATCCCAGAGGCAACCAGATAATTAATTTGCTCACTTGTCTCATAGCCAGCATGCAGACATTAAAAGCTGAAGTGTTTCATCTAGCTTCATGTGCGCATGGACTGGAGCTCTTTAACCACATGTTGTGTCATAATATGGCTAAAGGGGTTTTTCCAAAGACTCCTCATTTTCCACACAAAAATGACTTAGAAGTTAAATTACTCTATATACAATACATGCCATTCAATCTTATTTCACATGAGTGTATAACTTCAAAGACAGTCTTCACATGAAGATCAGATATACCATAAATAAAGAGGACAGAAGGGTTTTATAATGTAGAGTGTATACCATAATGTGGAAACTTATTTACAAAAACAGTGTGAATGATTCAGTTGAAGCTATATGCCAAAGCTTCTTTAAGACATTGCATCCTTACACTTGGGGCCATGGTGGCTTAGTGGTTAAGATACTGAACTTTATGACTGGAAGAGTAGCAGGTCAGCAGCTTGAGACCCAAGTACTGTGCAATGAGAGTGAGCACCCACTGTCTGTTCAAGCTCCTGCCAACCTGGCAGTTCAAAAGCAAGAAATTTCAAGTAGATAAATAGGTACCACTTAGGCAGGAAAGGTAGCAGTGTTCTGTGTGCTTCGGCATCTAGTCATTCCTACCATATGACCACAAAAATGTCTGCAAATGCAGACAGTTCAAGTTCTTTGGCTGTAAACAGAGATGCGCACCAACACCTAGTGTCGGATTTGACTGGCTATCAAGCAAGGGAGACCTTTACCCAGTGGCGGGATTCAATTTTTTTTACTACCTACTCTGTGGGAATGGTATGGTGGGCATGGTCAGGAGGAAAGCCCTGTGTTACACCTGAATTAGGACAACTTTATTTCCAAACTTGGATGGGCGGTGCCAGCCGAAAATTCTGCTACCGGTTCTGGCGAACTAGTATGAACCTGCTGAATCCCACCACTGCCTTTGCTTATCCTTACACTTAGGTGTGACTCAAAATGTAAATGTAAAAACACAAAGCTGTAAAAAAAAATACCAGATTTTTATTTCTTCTGTTCTCTCCTTAACTGTGTTTTAAGACCTTTGGTTATCATAGCTTAAACCCATTGCTAATTACTGGAATAGTAGTCCAACACAGCTGGAGGATGTCAGGTTAGAGAAGGTTGACTTAGGTTTCTGCAGCATAGACAGATGGCAATTCATTTTAATTAAAAATAAGCCCAGCTCAGTTCAGCAGGACTTACTCTTGGGTAAGGAGAGATAAGATTGCAAATTTAGGGTTTACAGCACTGGACAGCTACTTGCACAACAGTGGGATCCAATCCAACATAAGTGGGAGAGGAGTAATTTCCCTTTCCCCTTTCCTACCACAGCACCTGTTCATACCTCAAAATCTTGCTTTTTGCTTCCAAAGGGTAAAAATCCTACCTGGTTTCGGCTATTATTTTGCAGATAATTATTATTATCTGCAAAATCAAGGAGAGATAAAGAGGAAGTTCCATGATGTGAACATGATGTCACATCATGTTGTCATTTTGCTGATTTTTAACATAATAAAATTGCTCTTCCAGGTTGCTTGTGGACAAAGGGCAATTATTCTACAGTGAAAATCTTTTTCCCCTGAAAAAAACACAGGCAAATCATGAAGTGGCTGTTCAAAGGAAAACTACTGACAGGTTTATCAATATGAAAAAATAACAAGCACAAAATCACGTTGTTCTGTGCAGGACAATGACAATAAAGATTTATCTATCTATCTGGAGTAACAATAGCAATTGCAGTTATATACCACCCCACAGTGCTTGGTTCGCTCTCTGGGCAATTCACATGATTACTAGCATTTTGCCCCAAACATGCTGGGTACTCATTTTACAAACCTTGGAAAGATGGAAGGCTGAGTCAACCTTGATCCCCATCAGGATCTGACTCACAACATCAGCAGTTTTTGACTAAAGTACAGCAGTTTAATTTTATTTATTTATTTCAATTTATATAACATCCATCTGGGTGGTCTATTTACTACAACATTTAAAAAAACAGTTTACCCACTAGACCGCAAAGGCTTTTAAGTAACACTTGTTTAAACAGAAGTTGTTGTTTTTACACACTATCAAGTAATAAGTGATTGTACAGATTTTCAAATAGGAATTTTAAGGTAAGTGAGATATTTAAGAAGCAGTTTTACCAGATCCACATCTCAATGTGTTTCCATGGCAGAGCAAGAGAATCAAATCGAGGACTTCTGAGTCCTCATCCATTTACCCACCACACCACACTAGGTACCCAAATGGAACTTACTCTGAGTAAATATTATTGGAGGACTTAGTTATGGGGAAGAACACTAACACTTTATGCAGAACTACTATATATTATATGGGGGAATTCTTACACTTTAAATTGTTTTTAGCTTACTGTGAAAGAACATTAATCATCCAGTGCTAAACAGATTTACTCTGGAACAACCTTTGGAGAGGAAGGGAACTTCAGACCTAGGCCCTAAAAGTGCCAGATCCAGCCCTCTGACATCTTCAAAATGTCGTACCATTATTCCTATTGTTAAAATACAGTAGATTTTGCTTATGAATGCAAATGTTTGCTATGTAAAGCTTGGCTTCCTTTTTTCCTACTGGCAGTGCAGGCAGAATATTGTGTAGCAATATTGGGCCATTTCCTAGCAGTTTGAATCATGGATATAGAAGCATTATGTCCCACTTCCTTAATTCAGAGAGTTTTTAATGAATTTAATCTCCTGTCTTTTTCATCACCTTTGTGTTGCACAAAGTCTGTATGGTTCTGTTCAGTGTTTTCAGTGTAGTCATTCTATGGGAACCATAAGTAAGAACCAAGGAACTACAGCTTTGTTCAAAGTCTGGGTTATTTAATATGAAAATCTATGTGTTTCTCCAAATGGATGAAAAGCCGAACAAATGAAAGTGCGGTGCCAAAATGGCCGCCGTGCTCTTTGCGGGGCCCCCCCCACCCGGACTCAGACATCCGGGTGAGTTAGGGGGTGTGGCCACCCCTCTATAAAAGGGGTGGCCACGAGGCAGACGAGCTGCCATTTTAGAAATAGCGACGGAGAGGAGAAGTTTTCTCCGTTGCTGTTTGTCCGTAGTCTTCGGCTATTTAGCCCTTGATCCTTCCCTGCTGGGAAGGGAGGATTAGCACAGAGCCTTTAGCTTGCTGGCTGCTCTGTACTTTTGGCGCTAGGTTTTCGATCCCTGGGAAGGGATCCTGTTCTTTCTTCGAAGATATGCCTCCCAAACGGAAGGCCCCGGCGATGAAACCGCACCCAAAGGGGAGGACTTTTTCGGGCCCTGCGCAGGACGGGGGGCAGCCTTCAGGTCGGAGGACCAGAGCTGCGCCCCCGCGGCAGGGCACTATCCCACCTTGCCCACCGATACCGGTGGGGTGATTCAGGCTGGTACTTGGCAGCCGGCCTTGGCTGGCCAGCCTCAGGCCAGCCCCTCAGGGGCTTCGGCCCTCGGCCCGCAGTTGCCGGCCATGGGTCAGGACAGCGGGGGAGGGCCTGGTGCGGGCGCGCAACCCATTCCTCCTCCGGCCCCTCATGGGCCGGAGTTTTGGGCATGGCCCTATTCTGGCCCAGGCTCTCACTTCGGTGTTCCTTTTCAAATGCCTAGTGGGCCTTTCAGCCCACCCGGTCCGCCTTATGCTGGGGGATCTGTGGCAGTGGATGCTTTACTAGCACGTTTAGCAGTGCTGGAGGCATCCTTGGGGATTGCACAGCCCCCTATGGGAGGGGGCCCTTCTCTCTCTGCCGGGGGCCCTTCATGTCCACCGGCTACCTCGACGGCTGCCACACTGCACCAGGCGGCCAGCTGGGTTGAGCTGCTCGAGACACTCCGGCCTGCGCCTGCCGGTGTCTCGCAGCTCCCTGTTCATCCAGAGCTGCAGACAGGGAGTAGTCAGGTGTGGCCCCAGAGCTCGATTCCAGTCGCAAGCTCCAACGCCCGCCGTGGGCCAGAACCCCCAGTGGGGGCGGCTCACGGGGGTGCACCTAGTGAGTATCAGGTTCAAATTAGTGCACCTACATCACAGCCCACTTCCAGTGGTGGGGTTCAGTGGCGCTGGCCTCGTCAAGTTGAGGCGAGTGGGCATCAGTTACCAGTCTATCCCAGTGCCCCTTGGTTTCAAAATGGCACCTCATTGAGGGTGGGGGTTTCCGCCCCTGGGACAGTGCCGGGCATCGCAGGGGCTGTCCAGGTCCCGCTGCGGATGCCCCATATACCTCATGTGCCGGTGACGGCTTTGCCCCTTGGTGATCATTTGTCCCAGGTCACGAGGGAAAAGATTTGGCGGGGGGAGTACGTGGATATATTCTCCCTATTGAACCGTGAGCCCACTAAGGAGGAGAGAGAGGGACAGGATGACAGAGACAAAGAGCTGTCCCGTCGTCGTAAGCCACCGGGCACCTGGGCCAACTGGTTGCCGGCTTATTTTATTTATATGGCGGTATACCTTAGGGCCCGGCCTGATCTGGCCATTCCTATGGTCCAATATTTGGACAATATTTACAGGGCGATGGTGGATTTCCCTGGCCCATCGTGGTTGGCTTACGATGAGGAATTTAGAATGAGGGTGCCCCTACACCCGGAGATGAGATGGGATGAGCCCTGTCAAAAATTGTGGCTCTTGTACATGACCCCCATGCGTCCGGCGCCAGGGGATAGGTACCATTGTGGCCATGCCGTGCAGCGAGCTGCTCCAACACAGGCTCCCCGCCAGCCGGTGGGGCAGGGGGTTCCAGCCCGCTTGCTGTGTTGGAGCTTCTCGGCTAATGGCATGTGCAATAAGCAGCAGTGCTGATATAAACACGAGTGTCCCTCTTTCACTGGACCCCATGCCGCCGCCGCGTGCCCATGGGCCGGTGGGTTATGGGGCAGAGGTAGAGGTGGACAGGGAGCGGGCAGAGCTTCTGCTGATGGAGCTAGCCAGTCAAAAGGCCCCCTCCCCAGTTAATGTGTATATGTTGGAGCGATGGCTCTCAACTTATCCAAGGAGGGAGGACGTGAGGTACCTCCTGGAGGGTTTCCAGTGGGGCTTCCGTATCCCATTCAAAGGAGTGCGGGGACCCCAACATGCCCCCAATTTACTTTCTCTGAAGGGTAGGGAGGAGGTGGCTGCCCTGAGTATTGCCAAAGAGGTAGAGGCCAAGAGGGTAGCGGACCCCTTTTCTGTTCCACTCTTCCCCAATCTGAAGGTTTCCCCTCTGGGGTTAGTGCCCAAAAAGGCCCCGGGGGAATTTCGTTTAATCCACCATCTATCGTACCCGGTGGGTTACTCTGTCAATGATGCTATTCCTGATGACCTTTGTTCGGTCAGGTATACGTCTTTTGACCAAGCCCTACGGATGGTGCGCTCTTGTGGTCCTGGTGCCCTCCTGGCAAAATGTGACATTAAATCGGCATTCCGATTACTGCCAGTGCACCCGGGGGACTTTGAGCTATTGGGTTTTAGATTCCAAGGGAAGTTTTATGTAGATAAGGCCATGCCTTTTGGCTGCTCTATTTCATGTTCAGCATTCGAACGTTTTAGCACCTTCCTTCAGTGGGCCTTTGTTCGCAGGTCCGGGTCTCGGTCTGTAGCCCATTACCTCGATGACTTTTTGTTCGGGGGTGAACGGGGCTCGGACACGTGCACGCGTCTCCTCACTACATTTCAGACGCTAATGCGGGAACTGGGTGTCCCTTTAGCGCCTGAAAAGACCGAGGGCCCATCCACTACGCTCACATTTCTGGGTATTGAAATTGACACGGTCGCACAGGCATCCCGGTTACCCATTGACAAGGTCACCCGGATCTCCGCGATAATTTTGGCCTTGCTGGCCAAACATAAAGTGTCACTTCGTGAGCTTCAGGTACTTCATGGCCATCTTAACTTTCCCTGCAGGGTGGTCACACCTGGCAGAGCATTTGTGCAGCGCCTATGCGACACCATGTCTGGCCTGTCAAAGCGCCATCATAGGGTCCGACTGACCAGGGGCATGCGGGCTGACCTTTTGGTTTGGCTTAAATTCCTGCGGGAATTTAATGGGGTCTCCTTTTGGAGATCTGACCTTTTAGTTTCCCCTAGGTTCCAAGTACAGTCGGATGCCTCCGGCTCCCTGGGATATGGGATTTACTTTGAGGGGAGGTGGGCTTATGGCCAATGGCCTCCAGCATGGCGGGGCACGGATCGCCTCCGCGATCTTACATTCCTTGAGTTCTTTCCAATCCTAGAAGCTTTGATGCTATGGGGTGAGGAGTGGGCCGACTCAGTGGTCCATTTTTGGTGTGACAATGCTGCGGTAGTGCACTTTGTCAACGCTCAGACGTCTAAGTCACTGAGAGTGATGGCGTTGGTCCACCAGTTTGTGTTACGTAGCCTACACCTGAATGTGCTTTTTAAGGCCAGACATGTACCAGGTATTAATAATGATATTGCTGATGCTTTATCCCGCCTGCAGATCCCCCGGTTCCGTGCCTTGGCTCCGGAAGCAGAGGAATTCCCCTCGCCACTCCCAGCCGAGATTTGGACATTTGGCAAGGAGAGGTGAACCGGGCGATCGGCATGTCTTTGGCACCCCGCACGCGTAAGGCGTATCACCATGCTTTCATTCAATTTAGAACTTTTTGTGTGCAACTTCAGTTGCCCGAAGTGTGGCCCATTCCAGTTGAACAAGTTTTACAATTTATGGTTTATTTACACAGTCAGGGTCTGGCTCCTCGCACTATAGCATCCAGGCTGTCGGCACTGGCATTTATGGCCAAGGTGAGGGTTTTTGCTGACTGCGTGAACGATTTCTGCATACGACATGTTTTGGAGGGGTGGACACGGGAATGTGGCCGCCGCCCGGACAATCGCCACCCAATTTCACCGGGGGTGCTTACCCAACTTGCACGAGGCTGGCATAACCTGTGTTTTGATGGGTATGAGGCAGCTCTTTTTCACGTGGCTACTACGGTGGCCTTCTTTGGAGCGCTCCGCCTCAGTGAGTTGGTACTACTGTCTAAGGCGGATGCGACTCGTAGGGCACTGGAACTCGACGATGTCTATGTCTCTAATGAGTGGGCTCAGTTGAGGATACGGTCCTCAAAAGTTGATCAGCACGGCATAGGCAGTGGAGTTAGACTGCTACAATGTTCCATTGCAGACATCTGTCTGGTTGGTGCCCTACAGGACTTCTTGGCAGTGCGTGGCACGCACCCTGGCCCGTTTTTCTGCCACCAGGATGGGTCTCCCCTTACTAAATTTCAATTTTTGAAGGTGACCGGTATGGCACTATCCGGTGTTGGCCTCCCTGGGGCTCGTTACGGCACCCATTCGTTTAGGATAGGTGCTGCATCCACTGCGGCTGCATTTGGGTACTCTGAGGCTGATATACGCCATATGGGAAGATGGGGATCGATGCGTTTTGCATTATATGTTCGCCCTCTTCAGGTATGAGTACCAGTTAAGTCACTGTTCTCTTTTCTCTCTTACAGACCCTGTGTGTCCCCGCACACCGGTGGCAGTATGGCTGGTGGGCCACAGTTATGTGCACTGGGCAGCGCAGTATGCTGCGGCGACAGAGTGGGGACCCCAGCTTGGACTGCGTGCAACCGCACGCATACGTTGGTACGGTAAGCGCGGAATGAGATGGCGGGAACTGTTGCCATTCCTGTTTTCCATCAGGGATGCTGAACCGCCTGATGTCCTTGTACTGCACCTCGGGGCAATGACCTCGCCCAGGTCACTGGCCTTTCTTTAAACTTCACGATTTGCAGTGACCTAGCTTATTTGCATTATGTGTGGCCGTCCACAAGGCTGCTTTGGTCGGACATCATACCGCGTCATTCTTACAGGGGAGGTATTGACCTCCGTGCCCTTGACTGCGCTCGCCGCTCGGTGAACAGGGCTGTTGCCCGGTTCTTGGCAGACAAGGGTTTGGGGATGGTCATCCGACACCCCACCATTAGTTTACAAAATTTTGATCTTTATGCAGGGGATGGGGTCCACCTGTCGGCTAGAGGTATGAACCTCTTTTTGGAAGATTTGCAAGCAGGCCTGTTGACCGAGCTGATGGTCT
Source organism: Bradypodion pumilum (assembly GCA_035047305.1). Classification (NCBI taxonomy): domain Eukaryota; kingdom Metazoa; phylum Chordata; class Lepidosauria; order Squamata; family Chamaeleonidae; genus Bradypodion; species Bradypodion pumilum. The sequence continues at coordinate 54,721,907 of JAWDJD010000005.1, read as the reverse complement.
GGGGGGAGGAGCAGTGAGTCTTCATTGAAGCCTCCCCGTGTGGCGGGTAGCACTGGTAAGGTAAATATTTATGACCCATAGGTATCCGGCAGGTTCGCAATTGACTGGCCAACACTTAGACAGGTACAGGTGTAATAATTTTGACCGGTCAATGACAAACCAGGCAAGGGGTGATGGCAGGAGCTTTTCAGCATGCATCACCCCGTGATTTGACGGATACACGTCAGAGGGTGGGGTCAGTAGATAGTTTATTGACTCCGGTCAACAATTTGTTTGTGTCAACAAACAAATTGATACAAATGGATACATTGTAGCCAATTGCCATTGGCAATTTTGGGAGGAACCTTACCAGTGTTACTACGGCCTGCTTGCCTTAAGAATTACAATTGAATGAATACCAATTGAAAGTTATAATTTGGACTAGGGCATTATTCAATAAAAGTGGCCCAATGCCTTTATCCATATGCCGGTGTCTGAGTCTTTCTTTGGGGGGTGCGCCTGCAAAGAAAATAAGAGCTCTGCTTAATAGCAGGCTTTTTAATTCAGAGGAAAGCAGCATATCAAAACAGTTCTCTATTCAGCTCAACAACGGTGTAATGATTAAAAGAAATACTAATGTCATGAACTTTTCCAAGCTGCAAATACTTAGAAACCTGATTACAAGTGGCTGCAGTAATGCATGTGGCCCACTCAGCTTTATAAAGGCTTCATTTGTTTTATATTTTTCATGTATTATTTATAGGAGCAGAAGCTCAGATGTGCAAAAACCACTTTAAAAACCAAGATGGTTTTCCAAAGCCATCTGTACAAAAAAATAAAAATAAAAATGTTTCACAATTGCTTCCTTGTTCATTCTCCTAACAAGCAGATGAAGTGGGCCACGTGATTTCAAGCTTACAGATGGAAAAACTGAGTCAAACCAATAGCTACCAAAGGGCCATTTAACTGTGATATCAACACAAGTCTGCACAAGACCCGTAAACTATTCTCTCTGTTCCACATGCTTTAATACTACAAGTAAGAAGGATCTTTGAATTAATGTAGACCACAAACTGAATATGAGTTAACAGTGTGATGTGGCTGCAAAAACAGCAAATGTTATTTTAGCATTATTATTATTATTATTAGGTTTATTTCTATACCGCCTTTCTTCCCCAACGGGCAACTCAAGGTGGTTCACAACAGAAAAATAAACACTAAAACAAAATACAGCATTACAATATCAAAACAAATAGCAATAACAATGCAATAATCAGCAAAATAAAAGATAAATACATACAAAGTAATACAATCAAATAATGTGTTAATAGTAGTCTCCAAAACCCATGAGGTACTAGTCCCCCTCTATTCAGAATTAGTAAAGCCTTATCTAGAGTAACGTATCAAATGTTGGGTACCGTACTTTCAGAAATATGCCAACAAACTGGAACAAGTTCAAAGGAGGCCAGCAAGGATGACCAGGGGTCTCGAAAACAAACCCTATGATGAAAGGCTGAAAGAACTGGGCATGTTTATCAAATGGGCCATATTCTGTATCTCTCCACATTCACATAGTGTGTTGTTGACTGCCAGCAGCTCCCACTTAAGTATGTTGGTTGTAGGCACTATGGCCTATTCAGTGTCTTCCAAGTAATATAGGGGAGGTCGAGTTCCTTACCCACATCCTCCTTTAATGTTATTCCTTGTTCAATGTGTTCCTTCCTCCATCTTCTAATCTGGTTTTGCTCTTGCATACCCTCAAAAATATTTGTGCTTGCCATAAAGCTCTTCCTGGATCTGAGTCAGCAGGCATGAGGCACATATCCATTCAGAGGATGTTGAGAGCCATTCTCTTGCTTAGTTCTCTTGGCATCTGCTATGACTTCTTTCCTTATCTTAGGTGGAATAATACCAACAAGAAGATTCCCCCTCCCCAACTGGAGTAAGTTTGAAGCATCCTATTGCTATATGCACTGTTTAATTAACAGCAATGTTAATTTGTTTCATGTGTGTGGATGCACTCTGTACTGGAGCAGGATACACTTAGGAGTGATAAGAAAATGGAATCAAACTTGGAAAAACTCCTGTCAAAATGGTTCTAAGTGCCCTGAAATGTAATGTTTAGATAATTTGAAAGTACAGTAAAACCTCGCGTAAAGAATGCCTCACATAGAGACTAATTCGCTTAAAGAGCAGAATTTTCTCTGAATGGTTGCCTCGCTTAACAACTAAAACTAACCAAAAACTTGCTTAACAACTAAATCAGGGTTCACAACCCACCCACCCACCCCAAAGTCACAATTGGTCACTTACAATGGTATTTCACTTAAAGAGCAAGCTCGCTTAAAGAGCAATCTTGCGGAACACATTATGCTTTTTAAGAGATGTACTACTGTGACTAGGAAGTGTTGCTTGTTATATCCCAAAAACATTTTTTGCAATACTTTTTGGATTGCTTTTGAAATGTACAGCAGTTACACTCTTGTTCTCCCAGCCAAAAAACAGTTGTATGTAACTGTTATTTGTAACTAGTTATTTCCAAGCTTTGTGACCCAGTCACCCCATTTTTTCCTAAGCCTTTTCACCTGCATGCTGAGTTCAAAATATCATCAATACTGTATCTTCATTTATTTTTTAAGAATTTAAAAGTTCCTTTAACAACTCAAGGCATTTGTATTTCAACCCTTGTGCTTATGACTGGGGTGAGAGGGGGTTGTACGTAATGTTAGCTAGACACACTTGATTCGAGAAAACTGGATGAAAGGCAACAATGTATGTGAAGCTTATTAAATTGCAAAACTTTTTTTCTCTCTCTCAATTATCACAGTCTTCACACGGATTCAAATGAAACACTTACAGAAGACTTGAAGTGTGGCAAAAAGCTGGAATCACTAAATTGTTTTTCAAGAGGTTGGTGTTGTTTCAATTTCTCCCTTACAGCCAAAATGCTGCTGTGTTAACAGCTTAAGATGGACCATTCCGAAATTTCTCAAAAGGAAGTACATCTTTGTATAAGAGATGACAGCTCACTAACTGGCATTTACAGTGTTGTTAGTAGCAGCTGAGATAAATGAGCATCTTTACTAAATTTCTTTCAATTCCATCACCTGGCTTTCAGTCTAATCTTGGTTGGGCACAAGTGAGCTCAAGTGGATTTCAAGCTGCACTGTGCATTGCATTACTCTGATCTTCCTCTGGCCTTTTGCCAACCTATTGACGTTAAAACAATTTCTGTTTTCAGATGAGTGCTCTGTCTCGGCATGCCATACTCTTGTATGAAGCAGCATATTCCCCACCGCTCTCTTTTTTTAAAAAAAACTCTGGGATGAAACATGATCTGAGCATTTGAAAATGGCCCTGTCATTATTTTTTTTAACGAAACTGATAGGTTCAAAAAAAAAATCATTTCATTTTGCATTATTGAATGCCAGAAATTGCAAATGTTTTCACGGTTTTATACATAAAAAAGGTTGCCCTTGATCGAAAGAAAGTTATGTCCAACTCTAGGTGTGCTGTTCATTTACATTTACAGCCAAAGAGTCAGCACTTTCTGTGTCTGCGGACATTTCCGTGGTCATGTGGGAGGCATGACTAGATGCCAGAGCACACAGAACATTATTACCTTTCCCACTGAAGCAGTACCTATTTATCTACTTGCATTTTTTTGCTTTTGAACTGCTAGGTTGTCAGGAGCTCACTGCATTGTGCAGTGCTAGAGGTTTGGACTGCTGATCTGCCGACCAGCCATTTGTCAAGTTCAGTGTCTTTACCACTTAGCCACCACAGTCCTTCACATTTATGACTATAAATTTAAGACTTAAAAAAACCTGTTATGGGAGACACCCAGACTAAATTTTTGAATTGTTTTGTTTGGTCTGGGCCGTGAAAGGAATGGGGGTGAATGGGCCATGAGTGCTTAACTGCCTAGCGTGAGTTGTAATCCATGGGCCTTCAGTTAAGTTAGAGCTGAATTAGGGTCACCCTTTCTCTTTTTATTTTTCTGAGGTGTTCCTCATATCTTATCACTTTTAGGTTGGGATAGTATTACCCAGCCTTCTCCAAATAGCTGTATCCATGGGATTTCACTGATGCAGGTAGGGGAACATCTTGTTTCAGTTAATTTTTAAAGACTTTGCAAATTTATATGGGATGAGAGTTCAGATGTTAGAAATGTGAACAAGAAAGAAAGCAAAACAAATTTTCCTATGTTATAAAAGCCTTTTTCTACTGATAGCATTGAAAGTTATGTGTGGAAATGTCATTCATACACCACCACAAAGCTTATCAGATTGTCTTCAGAAAAGGTAGGGAATAACTCTAAAAACATCTAGCCTTTGCTAGAAACAGAACCCAGATTCTTTTTCAATGGGGTAGCTGTGTTAGTCTATGGAAGCGAGAAAACACTATAAAGGCAAGAACATTGTGGCACCTTAAAAGACTTACTGCTATATTTTAATGTGAGCTTTATTGGATCAAGTCCACTTTTTCATACTCACTCTGATGTCAGAGGAGATGGACTTGATCCATGAAAGCTCACATCAAAATATAGTGGTTAGTCTTTAAGGTGTCACAAACTATCTTTTTTTTTGTTTAGTTTTGGTTTGATTCAATTGTTTTTCTGACTTTTCTGACTGATCCATTGTGGCCAGTATTTACCAAACACAGCTCTGCACTTTGTTTTACAGGATTGTATTTGGAGACATGAAGGAATTTCATTAGATTACTTCTTCTGGGAAAGACATGGCGAAATAGTTTGTCAAGAGTTTCCTTGCTGCCCAATATACTACATAGCATGGGAGGATCTAAGTCTAAGTAAAAAATTCATTAATCCCATGAGATTTCTCACCTCAGTGTGAAGAAGAGACAGTGTTGTCATTTTTGTGCCCAAACTTTGTTTTAATAATTTGTGCAAACTGCTTTTGCATAAAACACTCACACTTAGCAAGAGAAAGATTTGCTGACTGATCAAACGACACAAGCAACCTATCTGATGCTTCTAATTCTGAAAAATACACTCAAAACTCCATGTAGCAGCCACAATTAGGCAACATGCTCTATATACTCTATTTGTATGAGACATGCAGACATGCAGACACACACACCCTTGTTGGGACTAATAGAAAATATTTCTTCTCATGAGGGAAACACCCCATACTTCTCTGATTGGCCCCTTCTAGTGGTCTGATTTTCTTCTCTGGGTTGGGATTAGCAAATAGCATTCTGCTGGCACAATTTGCACAGGTGAATGTCTGCTTTTTAAAGAGTTCCCTTGACCAAATTTGGGCTTGAGGAGGGCTACAGGAAAAATAGGATTTTAAAAAATAAAAATAAAAAAATCTTATTCTTTTTTGACAGAGGCTCTGCAGAAGCAAAAAGATTTCCATCATGTAAGAACCAGGTTTAATTTTCCACTGAGCTGTGAAATTCACTGACCTCGGAGTCAGTCACATCTCTTTGCCTAAGAAGGATAGTTCTAAGGATAAAAGACAGAGGAAGGGACACATGTACAGGTCCTTGTTATCTGAGCCCAGAAACCTGCTCATCATTTAGGATGACGTAAGTGTAATCACATTAAATCACAGCAATGAACTGCTGCCAATTACTGTGTTGACACTTGTGCTCCTCAATGGGTTGCAGTCATCATGTGACTTGGCAGGAATACAAGCGACAACTCATTGATTGTCACTGTGGTTTACACTGTTGTGTAAATAACCAGTAAGATTCTGAACATTGGAAGAAAACTAAATAAATGAGACTAATAATGCATGTAGCTAGTACTTAGACTATTTAGTGAGGCACCAAATGGATAGGACTCATGCTTTACATTCTTTACAAAACTTCAAGCAGCTCACAAAGAGTATTATCAGGTGTTGACTCTCCAGCTATCCTGGTATTTTATCACATTTGTTGAGAGACACAAGGTCACTTATTTGCATTCAGATGGTTGTGATGCCATTACAATGAATATTTCTTGTGAGATAGGTTGTTTAATTGTCGGTATAATCTATCTGAGAGAATTTCATTAATCCTTCTTTTTCACCTTGTCCCAGATATTTCTATTTCCCTCATATTGTTAGCATTGCTGTGAAAAGGGTCTCCATTTGTTACACAATGTCCCATTCTGATTACCATCTCCATCTCATAAATGGAAGTCTATAACAAGCAGAATTGGCATTACAGTGCTGCTATAATTCATTTTCTTGACAAAGACAGAAACGAGAACTGACAATGGCATAAAATAAATCCGTTCCTATTCCAGTCTCTCAGATTGCAATAGAAACCAGAAGATAGCACCCCATTAACTCATTCATATTGTGACGGAAATGAGAAATGGTTCAAGCAAAGCCATCTGCTTTGATTTTTAAATCCTTGTACCTCTAGTGTATATTGTACCTAAGTTGGTATTTTTATGCTGCCTCACAACTGCATTGATTTCTAAGAGACCTAAAAAGTCAAGAGACCAAAACAGAAAATGCCACTTTGATTTTTGTTTGATTGTTTATTTTAAAAAGATCCAAGACTCTAATGTTCTGGTACACTATGGTTTTACATGCACATACACTTTGAGAACAAAGAAAAAATAAGGCTGCAGATAGATTTATGCACATAGTAGACAAAGCACATTTGGAGAGCTTATCAGTTACCTTCTCTTCAGCAACTAAACGGGAGTGAGCAACATTTAATTTGTATCATATCTTTGTTCACTTTATACCAGGGGTTCCCAACTTTTCCTGCCACAGGCCTGACCACACACCCTCAGTCAACTGAGGGGCCAGTCACATGGTTCTTCCTGGCAGCAGCAGCACATGCATTTGTGCCACGTTTCTTGGCCTTTCCCCCATCTCTGCCGCTTCCCTTGAAGGGGGAAAGGAGGAAGGAACGTTTTTGAGCCATTTTTGAATGTTCTGCCAGGTTTTCACAGCATTTTGGTGTGGAATCATGTGATTTCAGCACTTCCAGTGATGTTGGGGCACTCCTGGCATTGGCGGCAATTCAGCCAGGGGGCTGAATGAATTTGGCCCAGGGACTGGATCCAGCCTGCGGGCTGTAGGTTGGGAACCCCTGCTTTACACCATCACATCTGATTAAATGCTAAAGGGGGTTTACTGAATAGGCTTACAGTATGTTCCTAATCCAGGTTTACTCAAAAGTGAGTCACAGAGATTTCAGTGAGGCTTGCTTTCAAGTGTCTTTAGGACAGTGGTGCCCAAACTATGGCCTGTGGGCCAGATACAGCCCATGAAGCCATTTCATCAGGCCCATGGCACCCTTGCCACTCCCGGAATTGGATGGGGATGCACCCGCCAATGCACATGTGTGTCCAGAACCACTACCAGAAGTGGTTCTGGAGACACCCATGTATGCACAAATGCACCTACACCACTCCTGGAAGTGGATGGGGATGCCTCAGCACATGTGCAAATGTGCCCGTGCCACTTCTGGGAGGGGCACAGATCTGTTTGTGCATGCATTGCAGCATCCAGAACCACTCCCAGAAGTGGTTCCAGATGTGCATGTGCAAACACGCCCACTTCCAGGGGAGTGGTCAGGCCCGCTCAACTGTTCCGGGGGCGTGGCCAGACACCTGATGCAAAAGGTTTGGGCATTCCTGCTCTAGGGGCACAGCCTTAATTGCCTGTTATTGAACTATGGAAGATGGATTCTTGGATCATTCAGCTCAGTGTCATGTCATCATCTTTAAATTAAGAAACCCACAACAGTCTGCCATACAAAAAATGCAAAGATAGGGCTGGGGCTGGGGAAAGGACACCTTATTTTGTTTGTTCTCAAGTCAAATCACTGTACAGTATTTCCACAGCTTGGAAATGTTCTTTCTTTTCTTGATTAAAATAACCAGAATACCCCAGCCAGCATGATCTACATTTATTCCAGCTGGGGATCTTTGGGAGATGCAATGCAATTGTAACTTTTCTGACCTCTTCCTCCTCACTCTCTTAGAATGAGAGAGTGGAAGCAACAAAGTAATTTGCATGTAGTGACTCACTGAGATTCAGGCAGGGTATCCACCACTGACACAACATCTGCTGATCAGGCAAATTAAATTTCTAGAAATCCAGGATGCAACATATGTCACAACACTTCATCTTTCCATGTAATGAACAAAGCAATCTTACATGGTTGTTTTTGTACAAAATTGATCAAGATAAGTTTTAAAACGCACAAGGAGTGATAACATTATGTTCATCACACCAAGGCAAGCCTTCCATGTAACATTAACTTAGCCCACTCCCCTTTTCAAGACCAAAATATGTCTGTATTACTTGGTAAGGTATTTCTGCTGGTGGCAATGATTCAACAAACTAACAGTACATATTTTGTTTCTGCTTATCTATGCTAGGATACTTTTGCCAAGATGCTGTCAAAAAGCATAAAATCAAAGCCTAGTGTTTGTCCAAAAATCTGTCCTCTAATTGTATTGCCAATGACTGGGAGTGTACTGGAAGATGGCCAACTGATAGATGAGCTTGGTTTCACATGTCACCAGAACCAGTGTCCAATTTGCTTAAGAGATAATGATAACATTTAAAATAGTCCTGCAGCTTCTGAGAATGATTGTATCTCTCTGTCATTTTGAAGACCTGTAAAATATCTCCTCAAACAGTAGCATGAAAAACATCCAGCCATGCACAAATTGTTACAGGATGCAATATTTCTGTGAAGCTGAGCACATGCTGGCATATTAAAGAGGCATAAGACAGCTTTCTAGCCACAAGAAAGTAACTGAAAATTTCACAATTGTTTAGCTTCACAACAAGCAAATACTTTATTGATCAATCAATCTGAATAGCATCTGCAAGAGAAAGAATATTATCTCTCCTTTCTCTTCTTCATTCATTTGTTGCATTTACAAATAGCTTCCCGCAACTATAAGAAGTTCTGGGCCCATACTGCAAAGAAAACATACCAAAAAGAATGCTATTATGTGCCATCCAGGTGGATCTGACTTATAGTGATGCTAATAGGGCTTTCAAGATAAGAGATATTTAAGGAAAGGTAGTAACAGTTCAACCCTAGTCTCATAAATTCCCATAGGTAAGGGTAAAGGTTTCCCTTGCTCGAAAGCCAGCCGTATCTGACTCTAGGGTTCAGTGCTCATCTCTGTTTCAAAGCCAAAGAGCCAGCATTGGCTGCTTCTGCAGATGTTTCCGTGGTCATGTGGCAGTCATGACTAGACACTGGAGCGCACGGAACATTGTTTCCTTCCCACCGGTGTGGTCCTTATTTATCTACTTGCAATTTTTTGCTTTTGAACTGCTAGGTTGGCAGGAGCTGGGACAAAGACAGGAGCTTATTCCATCCTGCAATACTCAGGAATTGAACTGCTGACCTTCCGCCTCCCGGTCAGTATCTTAGCCACTGGAGCCACTGCATAGCCAAGTAAAAAACCTAAAACACAATCTGCCTGACTCTTAGTCACTCTAGCCATTACACCACACTGGCAGATAACTCAAAAGAATACAACAAATCAATATATAAGCAATATAATCCATAATTAATATAACAAGACAACATTTTAAATCACACAACACCGAAACATAGGGTACAGTTACATAGCAGAGAAAATATACTTGAATCTGCTCTGATTCACGTTTTTCAAACTGAGTTTCCATTGTTGAATTTGCTGTAACTGTCCAGACATCAGACAATTTGCAGGAGTCAGCAGAGGCAGAATATGATACTGGTTGAAATCCTGTTTGTGAAAGTTACGTCTCAGATGGCTAATAATATCATCAGCCTGGATGTTTCTTTGGAAATTCAACATCTCCTAACCTTTCCCCAAGACCCTCACAGACCCAAGTTTCATCACCAGAAAGCCATGAGAGGTGTGGAACAGAAGGAGGAATTCTTTAAATTATGCAAAATCATCTCAGGGCAGCTGGTTTAGATAAATAAAATCTTCCTCTTCCCATTCTGTATGTTTCCTCAGGCATATATTCATGTTCCTTGCAAGAAAGAAGCATTGAATGTGATATTATGACTTACTGTATCCCACACTGTCCTATTGCCTAAAAACGGAGCAGAGGTATCAGTCACACAACAAGTCAGTTGATGAGAAGCATGCCAGAGTTGGGGGGACACTTACATGATTGCCCTTCCATTTTGGACAGGCAAGAAGCTAATCACCATTATGTTTTTACCATATCCATTTTTAGATGGTTGTGGGCCACATTCAGTTTCAGTTCTGGAAGAAAGATGGGATATAAATCAAAGAAAGAAATCAAAGAAAGATGGAGGGAGGGAGAGATGTAGTAGTGGTAGGTAAAGGTCACACTTGCTGGAAAGCCAGTCGTATCCGACTCTAGGGTTCAGTGCTCATCTCTGTTTCATAGCCGAAGAGCCAATGCTGTCTGCTTCTGCCAGCGTTTCTGTGGTCTGTGTCTGTTTGATTTACTGTCCTTGCTACAAATATTATGTGGGGGAAACAAGATGGGTTTTACATTTGCGCATGAATGAGCATTTATCTAGGATCAGAAATAAGCACACACAGGCTCCTCTGGTACAACGCTTTATTGAAAAAGAACATAGAGCTGAGGATCTCTGTTTTGTTGTCCTGGAAGTTATAAAATCAAATGTATTTGAAAGAACTGATGTAGATAAGATCCTATTAAGAAGAAAGGCATTCTATATTTTCTCTTTAGATACATTGCAACCGCATGGATCTCTGAGCAAGATCTCTCATGCTTTTTATAAAATTGTATGTAACGTGGACTGTAAGTTTTTACCAGGTACTGAGGTTATTTCTTGCCAAGCCAATATGACTCCCCCTCCTTTCCTGTTCCGAGTAAATGCAACTCACCTGTATGTTTTAGTTCTCTACTATAAAGGTACCTCTGAGCTGATACATAGTAATGTTGACTGCCCAAAAGGAATTTACATTAAGAAGCAAATAACGTGTATAAGAATAACTTTAATATTACTCCATTTCGTTGAATTGGTAAGAGAGCATTTTATAACTTTTATAGAAATGAATAAGATTTGGATGTATTGATTTATGCTTGTAACATACTAGGAGACCTATGCTGAGTGGTGTTTTTTATTTCCTTGTAAGCTGCAGATAGATAAAAATTCAGCAATCATTTCTAGCAAAGCTCCTAACAAAGCTCACGAAAAGAAAAATATCGAATTTTCTTAGAGAGTCTTTGCTTGTTTTTATCCTGTTAAGAAGAAACATACAAGATTACAAGATGTTTGTTATGCTTTAAGTTTTTACTGAAGAAGAAAGTTTAACACAGAAAAATATAAATTGAATACTTACCTTATATCTACTGAAGAAAGTGATTTAAGTTGGATACTTACCATATGTCTACTGAAGAAAGTTATTTAAGTTTGAAAATCTGAAATAATTAAATCTCAGTTATTTTATAAAGAATTGAGTACTACTTTTTGGAATGGATCCTTTGGATATATTTCTTACTGTTATTACCATTCTACCCATATTTCTTCACATGTGGCAGGCATGACTAGACACTGGAGTGCACGGAACGCTGTTTACCTTCCCACCGAAGTGGTCCCTATTTATCTACTTGCAATTTCTTGCTTTCAAACTACTAGGTTAGCAGGAGCTGGGACAAAGACGGGAGCTCATTCCATCTTGCAGTACAGTATTTGGGTATCGAATTGCTGACCTGCTGCCTTCCAGTCAGCATCTTAGCCACTAAACCACTGCTACAGACTGACTAATATATGGTTCCGGTTTTTTATTTTTTTTAATATACTACACAATTTTGTTGAATTACTTATCACATTAAATGCTTCTTTCTTGCAAAGAAATTCTCTACTCTAGTAGCTTTTCTTGCTCTTCATTGCCATCACCATAACTCAGAAAGCCTCTTTCATCAATGAAATACACTTTTTGCTGCATTTCAAAATTGGAATGAAACTGAATCTGTGCAATATATAGGAATGAGAGAAGAAAATGCTGATAGCAAATGCTGATTTTCTCCAAAGTGAGTTAGCAAGCCTGGAAGAAATGCAGTCTTTCATTAAGAAACTATGAAGAACATACAGTTTAAGGTTCTAGATCTGGAATGGGGAAAATGGGATCAGGGAGGTGCATAAGGCCCCAAAGATTGTTTATAAAATCCAGATTTTCCTCCCAGCCACAATAAATCCCCCTTCATATCTGTAGCTGTTCACAGCAACCTCCAAGAGCTGTGCTTTTTTTTAAAAAAAAAAATCAAGACCACTGAACCATTTAAATTTTGTAAGATTCTTTCCTCCTCCTCCCCCCTCCCACCCCACAGATGGAAATTGTTTACTGACCACATCTGGTTTCATTCTGTTTCTTAGGGGACATTTTAGTAGTTTATCCAATATTAGGAGAATTGAAGTTGCAGAAAATTCACCCCAAAACTTGTTAAAGTTGCCCATAGCTATTCAAGACAGTATCATTTGTAAGGCTGGTTCTTCAGCCTTAATTGAGGTTACATTCAAAAATAAAAATAAAACATTATGTTAAATTAAAAATATTCTGGCTAGAAAGTTCTGCACTTTATTCATTCCAGTTCAGTGAATTCTTACAATGTGTTGATGCCTATAAGGCAGGGGTTCCCAACCTATGGCCTACAGGCAGGCCCCGGCTCATGGCACCATTTCATGTGGCCCACTGCCGCCACAGCTGGAAGTGGAAGCGGATGCATTTACAACAGCCATAAAACATGCCTGCACATGCGTAAATGCGGTTACATCAGCTATAAGTGCACCCGCAGCTGCCGTAAACATGGAAGCAGGTTCATTTACTTCCACTTCCGAGGGGCATGGTCTGGCCCGCTCAGCTGTCCAGGGGATGTGGTCAGGCCCATAATGTAAAAAGGTTGGGAACCTCTGCTATAAGGCTTCTCCACAAGTTAATTTCAACATACAAGCTTATTTTATTATGTGCCATAAAAAACTTTGAGCTAAGGTGTCTCTAATAAGGTTTTCAAGGTTAATGCAGTGTTTGGGGGGGGGGGTTACCACTGGCACCCCACTCAGCTGTGATCTGAACCCAGGAGTCCCGAGTCCCACCTTGGCACTACCATACTGGCTCTCTAGTGTTCATTCCTTGAGATTATTTGGAGAGGTTTAGAACCTGCTGCCAGTTGTTGTTGTTGTTATTGTTTAGTTCTGCTGCTTACACTCTGATGTTGGTGTTTCTATGCTGCATCATGGTTTGTTCTTAAAATAGGATTTATTGTTATGCTATAAGGCACGTAGAAGGCTGCTTGTAGACTGGCCTATAGTGAATTATGTAAAGAGGGCAGTCATTGTGTTGGAGGTTTTTTTTAAAAAAAAATCTGTAATAATATTGACTGCTTACCCTGCCCAAGATGCTGAGACTCAGTGTGCAAAATGCTAGCGTTAAGTACATTTGGAGAAAAATGTAAGGAAAATTACAATAGGTTTCTTTGTGATGAGCTGTACTGATCAATGGAGAAGAGGTTCAGACAAGCCTTCTGTTTTGCCTTCAGCATTCCCTAAACTCAGCAGACTTAGAAAGCAGATTAGAATAATGACAGAATAAAAAGTCATTAGCATTATTCAGGAATAATTCTACCCAAACAGAAAGAGTTATCACTTTTCTCCAATATCTAGAGGTTTGGGATTGTTAGAGTTCCCTTTCTTTTTTTCTTTTTTGCAGTTCAGAGAGAGAGAGAGAGACTGTTTGTTTGACATGCTGTATGTCAAGCGTATGGAGGTGGGCATCTTTTCTTTCTTCTGCATTTCCTTCTATTCATTTCATGATTTGACAAGAACCGTCTGGTGATATTTGAATATACATTGGAACTCATCCAGGAAAGCAGCTTACTTACCATATTGATAGCCTTAGGCTCTTGCTGATTCTGTACTAACCAATGCATAAAATTATCTTTAAAGCAGAGCACAGCATTAAGCAAATACTAGATGTAAAATCTAGGTCACCCTTCATAATGAAGGGTATAGTAAAAGATTTCTTAAATTTTTAAGTTAAATACTGTTTACCATGTGACTTCATGTTTGAACAATATGTTTCAATTCTAGTTGTTGTTGTTTTAGTTTTTTTTTAAAGCACAAATTCTTAGCCAACAGGGAAGCAAGTCATCTTAAATTCTTAGAATTCAGGCGCTTCTTACCCAGATGCTAATATGTGTCTGTTTCATGTCTTTCAAATACTACTGAGGCATAAGCTGATGTTGAAAAGGTCATGCATGAGCCCTGATGTACTTGTACAATTGAATGTGGTAGAGTTCCCTGGAAAAGTGGAGAATAGGCAGTCAAGATATACAGCTCACTTATAAAGAATCTTACAATGTTTGGCTCAGTTTAATTTAGAAGAAGGTGAGTGAGAAGAAAAATGATAGAGGTGTATAAAACCATAAATGGTGTGGAGAGAAGTCAGGGAATGAGAAACTTTTCTTCCTCTGTCAACTTATTAGAAGCTAGGACCCTGTAATGAAAGGTTAATGGCAAAAAAAAAAAATCAGGACATGGGGGAAAGGGTATACCGCTTTTTGAAGCAAAGTTGAAATTACTGAATTCACCAGCATAAAACATAATGGCGGCAGCTTAGAGAGCTGTACAACTAGTGGATGGCAGCAGTTTATGGACAGCAGAGTGATAAATGGCCACTTCTCATGATGGGTTATTTAGTGCTTCCAGTACCAGAGACAGTAAATCTCTGTTAGAGGTGACTTCTCTGTTGAAACTACTTAAGCCAGTGCCCCACATGTAGCTCTGGCTTCTTGAACACTCAGTTCCCAAATGAAGCTCTCATAGCACTGCCATTCTACTCAACATTATTTAATGCCTCTTCAGCAGCTCTATGTTCATTCTTCTTTGTTTTCAGATGATTCAGGGTCACCTGTTAAGTTGTAAAAGCTGCCAGCAGTTTGACTTCCACATTCATTTTCTTCTTTCTGAACACACTCATGCTGTTCCAGCATGCTCAGAATAGTCCCCAAACTAGGCTTCTCTGTGTTGGAAGTGATATAGCTTGCAACTCATCTTACACACAGGATGACGTGTCTCTGAATAAGGAAGAAAAGAGTATTTCATCCAATCAGTACTTTACCTGTTTTGATCTGTGCTGTCCTTCCTTTGGCCTTAGATAGTTATTCTAAAGGTTGCTAATGGCACTCCCTCCCCCCTTCTCATACTTTTCTCTTAACCCTACAAGAAAGAGATGTCTTATCTTTGTTCTTGAGGCAAAGGGGGTACCCAGGGCTGGTGACACTTACCAACTTCATTTCATAGTATTAAGATTTCTATCATGCTTCCTGTCACAAGTGTATCTACAATTATGTGCCATCAAATCAATTTCCAGAGTTTTCTAGGTGTAAACTACTCAGAAGTCATTTATCAGTCTCCTTTTCTGGGGGTAATCTGGAATTGTGCAGCTTGCCCAAAGCTACACAGGATGCCTCTTCTACTGAGAGGCCCTGCAGGGAGTCAAACTCTCTACCCTTAACCTACTTAGCTAGCAGAATACCTATCATATTTTCTTGAAAAGAAGTGTAAATATAATTCCTTTGCAGAAAGGGAAGTGTGCTCAGTTACAAATCGAAGGCTGAAAATACATGCTGGGGGGCCGGGGAGAGAGGCAGTTTGGAGCTACAGTTACTCCTGTTATTTCATATGATGTCAATCCCTACTGAGGTTCAAAACGACATCCGATCTAATTCTTTTCAGCTTCATTGCCTGGTATAGAACTGCCCCTTTTTAGAGTTTTATTTGCAACCTGCCATATTGCCTATAGTTGGAATGGTTGGGAGGGACATTTCTGGGCTGGATTTGCTATGTTTCCAGCACAAGCCTCTGAATTCGAAGAGAGCCCTTCCTCTCTGTGTTCTTTTCTTCTGTTTGTCTATTCACACTTCTGCTGAGCAATTAAAAAGAATTTTACCAGATATTAAAAACTCTACAATATCCTTCCCCACCTTCCCTATGCACCACCCTCCTCAGCTGCTGTTATGTCTTCATTTCCACCCTTTGTGCTCCTTTGCAAAAATTCAAACCTGTGATTGCTTTTTCATTAACTTGTAATTAAAATCACACATACAAAGGTACACATAAGCATTAAAAAATAGAAAAGAGAAGGCAGAAGTGAGGCATGACATTCCCATCAAGTGGTGTAATGTCCAGCCTGCAACATATGCACAGAGACAGTGTGCACAAATGATTAAAACAGAAATGTGGAATTTAGCTTTGAATGATAAAGTAACCTGGGAATTAAATAAAAAAGGGGGTATTGTTAAAGAGAACAGATTTTGGAATATTTGGCAGGCTTTTGTGGATTATTCATTGAGAGGGGTTGAAAGAAATAGACCTGCACCTGATCAAAGAAGTTTTTGGAATGAAAATATTAAGATAATCTGATTTCTCCAGGGCATTGTAAATATCACAGGGTGTATTATTATTTTCTTGATTTTTTTATTATTATTTTTATTTAGTGTTGTATTATAAGTATTAATGAGTTAGGAATTAAATATTTAACCACATTCAAAGTAATGTTAAAAAGTTTTAAATGTTATTCATAAGGATAGGTTAACAATGTATTAGTGTATTAATGTATCAATGTAATAGTGTATTTTCTTTTTCTGGTTTTTTCTGTTTCTTTTTTCTTTTTTCATTTATATATGTATGTATCAGTATTGTTGTATCATTGTTTATTATGTGTTACAAATTCTATTAAAAATATTTAAAAAACCCAAAAAAACAAATGATTAAAACACAGATAAACAATGGTGTTTGGGCATGTGCTATCAATGGGGTCACTCCTGTTTTCAGCTAACCCACAGGTTTCTCTGGTTTATTGTGAACATAAAGAGCTGAAGCCACAGGTTAATGTTACTCCTGGGTCACTGCTTGCTTTCCCATGCTGTAAACAAGCAGGGAGTAATGAGAGCTATTGGAAGCCCTGTTCTCATGGTTACCAGATGTCACCATATTATGCTTCCCTCTCCTAAAAGGGACTGAGCAAAAATAAGGAGAGCAGAAGGAGAGTGTTATAGCCCTGAAGCCAATAGACTGTGGAATTACTGATTAAAGTTACCACCTTTCACTTGTGAAGTTCAAAAACTTAGGTAGTTTGTAGCGAATCGGGGCCGCTACGGGCCGTAGGTCCCGGAGGAGACTGATCAAGGAACGATACGAGGCAGCATGGAGGAGGATAAGATCAGTAGTTTATTGAGGAAAAGACATCACCTTTTATAGATCAGAAGGCAAGGTAGAAAAAAACCATCACCCGACAGTAAATCACATCACCTATTTACTCAGGTTAATTGGGAATCTCTCTTGGGGAAGTTAATTAGTACGGGCAAACATTGACTGGGAAAACACCATTGTTTTGGGCTTAGGAGCTGGGTAAACGTGGCCACTATTTGCGCCAGGGATTTACGCTAAGCTCGGAGATGAATGTTTGCCTAATTATGTTACAGGAGTTAGCGATCTGCTTACTTGGCAGAGTCTTAGGTCAGGTCAAGGAATTGGGTGAATCAAACCCTATAATTTATCCACCCCCCTTAATTTGGGTGCTCGCAGAGCCCACGGGCCAGGGAGCCTTACTCCCGAAGTGGCCTCTGCCGGGCCGTTCCGTGCCCATGGGGGCACGGGGAATCCACATCTCCCCTTTTAATTTTTCTTAAGAGCCTGACCGGCAACTCTGCGCAAGAGCGGTATCAGCTGTTGAGCGGGAATGACGTCTCGGGGTTTCCTTCTGGGGCGGCACCTTGAGATCAGCAAGGGAATACATTGCGCAAAGCAGCAGATTGCTATGCCTAGTATAATCACCCCCACAACCACCTTGAGTACCGTTTGGAGCCACCCCCAGGGGATCCATGACCACATCCAGTTCCACAATGAACTCCACCAAGCTCCCCATGCAGAACCCTCTGTGATGCCCTGGACTATGGTGTGGAGATCAGTGAGCTGACTCTGTACTTTGCGGGAGTTGTCAGTAAGGTTGAAACAGCACATACCATGAAAGGATTCGCAACCCAGGTGGTGCAACAATAAGAGGTAGTCGATAGCCGCTCGATTGTCAAGAATGGCATGGCGAAGCTCTGCCTGCTCTTGATTAAGGAGCGCTATCGCTGAGGAGGTATGGTTGATGGCTTTTGCTAGACCGCAAGCCAAGCGACCAATCCTCTTTGCGTTGCCGACGGCTATGCTTGGCACGCCAAAGATGCTGACTGCCAAAGAGATATTCGGCAGGGCTCATTACTCTAAAGCTGCTCTCACATGAGCTGTCTAACTGGGTGGTGCGAGTGTGCCGTATAGTGAGGGAACATTTGAAACATTTGTAACATTTGTGCTTGGGGTGACCATATCCTTAGTAGGGAGTAACAATGTCAAACGGCTGATACAGCATATAGAGTCTGAAACATTTGCAGGAATGTAGTTCCACGTATACTGGTTGCATGTGAAGAACCAACCGGATGGCAGGGTGACATGAGCGTACATGGTGCCAAGTGGTACTGGGTTATTGCAAGTCCAATTGCCACTGCCAACGTTGAGGCAGCGGCGCCGGGTGCGACCAGCTGAGGTGCAGCCGTACATTCGTCCACAGGTAGAGTTCGCCACCCGAGGAGTGTGGAGGGTGGCTGCATCAGCCGGCAAAGTCATGGTCAGCCGCATCTCCCAGCGGGCATACTCTGAAGAAGCCGCTGGAATGTATGGGCTGAAAAGTCTTTTCACAAGCCAGTCCCCATCCCTGGGGTGCGCGCCTGGAGAATGGCACACAGGGATGAGGCAGGTGCTGAGGATCGAGGCAGAACCAAGGTCCTGCCTGAGGCAAAAATCGGACTGGTTGACGAGACCCGCCAACCTCTCCCAAATATTGTACTGCATCCGGGCAGAGAGGTCTCCGCCGGGCAGCAGATCGTTGGCCTCCAACGAGGTGGCCTGAGCGCCTCCCCCCAAAAGCAGGGAAAGGGTCAGGATGATGGTGAGCGCCAGGGTGTTGGCATGAATCTGGGCGAAAACTGCAGCTGTGAGGTTCTCCGGCGTTGGCTCCTTCCTTTTGCGCCGGACGGTGTCCTCGGCCTCACGACAAAGGATCTTGACCATCCCCCAGGTGATCTTGGGTGCTGTCGTCGGTGGCCGTCTCTTCCGACGGGTCCTCTCGGTCAGAGTGAGGTCCTCCATCTCCGGGATCGGACTCTGGTCGGTCTGGGTCCACGCCATGTGGTTCCAAGTAAGGCTTGACACACCGAGCTGGAATCCAAACGACACCTGTAGGAGACATAACTGCAGCATACCCTCTTCCCCAGGTTACGAGCGGCGCTGGGCCCCTCCAAGAAGGGTCCGGTGGCACCCGGTATTGGACCATCTGCCGCGGGAGAGCTTCCAAACGGCGGAAGTGCTTCTCCTGTGGCGTACAATCCGAAAAAACATTAAGGTGATTGTAAGTGAACAATACCTTATTCAGGCAGTGCTGTGCCTGGCCCTGTGACTTGGGGAGGGCTGGTGGCTCCCCCCTTTCTGTTTGTTTGTCAATATAGGACTTGAGCATCCGATTGACCCGTTCCACAATCGCTTGCCCCTGCGGATTGTAAGGAACGCCAAAAGTATGCTTAATATCCCAAGTGGCCATGAAGGCGGCCAGCTGCCTAGAGCTGTAGGACGGGGCGTTATCGGTTTTAACGTGCCGAGGTTTGCCCATGGCTGCAATGCAGGAAAGGAGGTGCTGCTCCACGTGGGAAGCCGTCTCCCCTTTCTGCGCCGTTGCCCAAACGAACTGAGAAAAAGTGTCTATGCAAACGTGCATGTACTGCCATCTGCCAAACTGCGGAACATGCGTGACATCCATCTGTCACACCTGGTTAGCCTCTGTCCCTCGTGGGTTGACCCCCCACGCGGGCCCCCCCGGTGCCCCTGCACAATGCTGGCAAGAGCGAACTATGCCTTGGGCTTGAGAGAGTGGCAGATTGAACTGTCTGGCGAGCGCTTTGGCATTTTGGTGAAAAAAGGCATGACTCTGAATTGGAGTAGTAAAAACACCCAAAACTGAACGTTGCTGAATTTCCTTTGCCACTGCATCCGCTCTGCTATTGCCTGCGGAAATCGGACCCGGTAGGTCTTGATGACTTCGGATGTGGGCAATATAGAGCGGCTCCGTGCGGTTTCGCAAATGAAATTGAGCAGTGAGAAACAGACTAAGCAAGTTTTTGTCTATCGCGGGAGTGATGTATGCTCCCGGTAGACTGTGAAGCAAATTCCTAACATACATACTGTCAGTGATGATGTTTAAACGTTCTTTGGCGAAGGTGCGCAAAGCAAGGTTCACCGCTGCCAACTCTGCCTGCTGCGCGGACTTTTGTGGAAGAGTTAGCAGCGTGCGCCAAGCTTGGCCCTCCTGCCAGGTCAAGATACCATATGTGCGACCACCATCAGTAAAAACTGTCCTGGCCCCCTGAAGTGGAACCAGCGAGAGCAATTCAGACAAGCTGACTGTCTGCGTTTGGAGTGAGACAAGTCTGGGGTCCTTTGGCAAGTGGTATGCCAAGCATCCGGTGAATCCTTCCAACGCAATTGGAAGCGAGTCACCGAGCTGCATTAATTGCTGAATTTGTTCCTTGGTGAATGGGACTACGATTTTGGCCAAATCGTGCCCTGAAATGTCCCTAGCTCTCAGCCTTCCGCGGTAAACCACCGCGGAGACCAATTCTTGGGGAGGAACGATGTTTCGTGAAGAGGTGTTCGGAAGGTACACCCACTCCACGATACTCGCCCCTTTCTCGGCATCTACGCCAAGCGCTCCAGTGAACATGGATCCTGACCGTACAATGTACAAATTCAGAATCGGAGCATATGGCCCTGGGGTGATCCAATCTACCCATCGCTGGCTGAGAACTTGGTTGACCTTCTCGATAGCCAAGCGTGCGTCTCGAGAAATCTTTATCCGGTCTGCTGGCTGCTTACCTAAAGTTAGCAGCGAGAAGAGCAGTTTCAAAAGATCCGTATCCAATTGGAAATACGGTCTGGCCCAATTGATGTTACCTAAGACTTGCTGCAACTCTACAAGGGTGACTGAGTCCTGTAAATTGATCTGAGGCAAAACTGGTGCTGCGAAAGAGCGGAGAAGCCGATGACCCAAGTATGAGAAGGGCTCGGTTCTCTGCACTTTCTCTGGGGCAATGAGTAAACCTTTGTCCCCCAGGCTGGCCTGGAGGTCAGAAAACATTTCGCTGCCGAGTTGCGGCATCGCGACCAAGATGTCATCCATAAAATGGCAAACTATGGCTTTAGGGTAAAGGCTTTGGAACTTTGCCAGTGCATTGTGAACATAAATTTGGCACAGGGTGGGCGAATTGAGCATGCCCTGTGGCAAAAATTTCCACGCGTAACGCTGCGTGGGCTCGCTGTGGTTCACAACCGGCACCGTAAAGGCGAACCTTTCCCGGTCCCGGGGGTCTAAGGGGATTGTATAAAAGCAATCCTTGAGATCTATGACTAGAATCTCCCACCCCTCGGGAATCATGTTAGGATTTGGGATGCCGCATTGAAGCGGACCCATTGGCTGTATGCGTTTATTGATCTCTCTGAGATCGTGGAGGAGTCGCCACTTCCCCGACTTTTTCTTTATGACAAAAACTGGCGAATTCCAAGGACTTGTGGACCGTTCTATATGTCCTGCGTCTAGCTGTTCTTTAACTAGCTGCTTGAGGGCAACTAATTTCTCTCCCACTACCGGCCATTGTTCTACCCAGACCGGCGTATCGGTGAGCCATTTAAGTGGCAATGCCATTACCCAAAGGTAAGGGTAGCACCGTACTGCTGTAAGATGTCTCGCCCCCAAAGGTTGATGTGCACGTCAAGAATGTGCGGCCGAATTACCGCCGTGTCATCAGCCTTTGGGATTGTGACTTCCACCCACTCTCGGCTCCTAAACGCTTCCTGGACGCCGCCTATCCCCCACACATCGGAGACCGGCTCGATGGCCCACTCTCTTGGCCACTGGCTTCTGCTTATCACTGACACATCCGCTCCGGTATCGAGTAACCCTGAGAATGCTCTTTTGTTCAAAAATACCTTGATAACGGGGCGCTGCTTCCACTCAATGTTGGTCTCCACTGTCGCTAAGACCTGGTATCCTTGTACTGCCTCACTGGCGCTCGAGCGGTCCTCTGACCGGGACTCGGAGCTGTCACTGAGCCTTCCCTGGCTATCTGCTGGCGAGTGACAAGGAACCATGATCAGTTGCACTAAGGTGTCTCCCTTGTGAATTGTTTGGGGCAGGTGAGTCCAAAGCTGAACTTGGAGAACGCCTGAAAAATTCGAGTCAACGACTCCTGGAATTATGAAAATTCCGTGTGCTCCAGCTACACTGCGGGGCAAAACTAAACCTATAAAGCCCTTGGGCAGTGGACCCATGTACTGGGAGTCCACTAGATAGACCGTGCCTGGCAGGTCGCATGTAATGTCCGCCTGACAAGTCAAGTCTAACCCTGTACTACCCTTGGGGCTGGCCTGTGCCCTCGCAATGTCTGGAATGTGACCGGGATTTAGTCTAGCTCTGGTGAGCTTTGGGTGAGGGGAGTCCCTGTTTGGACCGGGGCCAGAGACATGCCCGCGTTCCGGTTTCCTGAATTCGGACAGTCTCGAGCCCAATGGTAGCCTCTTTTGCACTTCGGACATGGGGTGTTTGGCGCCTTGGGACGGCCGGACTTTTGTCCGCCTCCCTTGGATCGGCACTCCCTAGCGAAGTGACCAACCCTGCCACAATTGTGACATGCTCCTTGGGTCTTTCCTTTTGGTCTCTTACCCCCTTGCACCGCTGCCGCTAGCAAACCCATCTTATAGGATTCTGTGCCAACGTCGGCGCAAGCTCTAATCATGTCCGTAAGGGTCAAATCAGGACGATTGCCCAGGGACTGCAAGATTTTACGGCAGTCTAAATTGGCATTGTCCTTGGCTAACTTCATCATGAGCTCTTGTTGGGCCTGCTCATTATCAATCTGCCTGCTAATTGCTTCCTCCAGGCGATTGATGAAGTCCATATAGGGTTCCTGGGCTCCTTGCTTGATAGCGGTGTGATTTTTAGCCACTTTGCCAGTTGCTGGGACTTTGAAAAACGCCCTAAAGGCAGCCTCGGCCGACATCTGGAGAGTGGCAAGAGGCAAGTTGATCTGGGCATTGATGGGCTCGAAGGCACCTGAACCATACAGCTGGTCAGGAAGTACTGCGCCTCCCATCCTGGCAGCCCTTGTCTGCGCCTCAAGGCGAAACTCGCTGTCCCAAATTAAATACTGGCTAGGGGTGAGCATCATCCGCATGACGGCTTTCCAGTCATGGGGAATCCACATGGTGTTCTCGCACACTTGCTGAAGCGTGCCCCTAGTAAAGCGACTCTGGAGCCCTGTTTCTGAAATGGCTTTCCATATAGCCATGAGAAGCTTATACGGGACTGGGGAATGTACTATCTGCTGGGCGCCCGTAAGCGCGTCCATCTCCATGCGGATGGGACATATCTGACTGAGCTCTGCTAGCTCCTCTACTGGCAATTCCCCCTTCCTGAGTTCTTCCTCTACTGTGCGCTGAAGGGCACTTTTGGTAGCTAGGGAACCTGTTGCTATCTGAGAAGCGCCTGCGCTCCTCATTCCTTGCATTCCGTCGGTGACGTCTGCAGCTGTCACCGAGGGAAAGCTCCCTACACTACTCTGCCTAAACTGGAGTGACGGATAGAGCGCCGTAGGCGCCTTTGGTTCGGCTGGCACATCTGGCAGATTTGGGGGTTCTTTGGCCTCTACCCGGACTGGCTCTATCTCCGCCAAGAGCTTCCTATATTTTCTCCATGTGCAAATTACGCCTCCTGGAGCTTTCGGGGGTTGCTGAATGCAGTCTCCTATCTGATCCCAGAGTTCAAGGGTTAATGTACCTACTTCTGGGTAAAGCAGGCAGTGTTCCCCTAGGTACACCAAAAGTCTCGCTAGCTCTCCGCTGTGAAAACGCACCTTAAATACCCTGGCCAGGATTCTGAACTCTCCCTCACGAGTTCTTTGGCTAGCGGATGGACGCTGTCGCTGAGGACAGGTCCCCATATTACCTGCGATTGGGTCCTCGGAAGTTTCCTCCTCGGGACGAGTCGATGCGTCTGTGGCAGGCAATAGGTTCTGGCGACGAAGCTTCTGGGTAGAGCTCGGAGCGTGGACTGCGGCCACGGGCCCTCGGTGGCCACTGCGCTGTCAGGGGCTCACAGCTGCCCTGAGCGGAACGCGTTTTTCCCTTTGGCGCAAGCCGCCGCGAAAGTCGGGAGCAAGCTGTAGGATGCCTCTTTGGACTGCCTCACCGCAGGCCGTCCCTCCGATCGGCTGGCTGCCGGACGGAGTGCCGCGCTGTCCTCCGGGATGATTCGGACACGGTTCAAGCGCAGAACCAGACCGTGTGATCACTACTCTGAGGAAGACCGCTCGGGGGGCGCTTACTCACGAGTAGATCACGTCGGGGTCACCAGGTGTAGCGAATCGGGGCCGCTACGGGCCGTAGGTCCCGGAGGAGACTGATCAAGGAACGATACGAGGCAGCATGGAGGAGGATAAGATCAGTAGTTTATTGAGGAAAAGACATCACCTTTTATAGATCAGAAGGCAAGGTAGAAAAAACCATCACCCGACAGTAAATCACATCACCTATTTACTCAGATTAATTGGGAATCTCTCTTGGGGAAGTTAATTAGTACGGGCAAACATTGACTGGGAAAACACCATTGTTTTGGGCTTAGGAGCTGGGTAAACGTGGCCACTATTTGCGCCAGGGATTTACGCTAAGCTCGGAGATGAATGTTTGCCTAATTATGTTACAGGAGTTAGCGATCTGCTTACTTGGCAGAGTCTTAGGTCAGGTCAAGGAATTGGGTGAATCAAACCCTATAATTTATCCACCCCCTTAATTTGGGTGCTCGCAGAGCCCACGGGCCAGGGAGCCTTACTCCCGAAGTGGCCTCTGCCGGGCCGTTCCATGCCCATGGGGGCACGGGGAATCCACATCAGTTCATTTCTTTATCCATTCGCTTAATGCATTTCTATTTCACCCATCTGGTAAGTGTAACACTCTCAGCAGTTTACAAGTGAATAAAAACAACAGTAAAAATTGACAGATATAAATAAATAACAATACAGTTACAAACCAATGAAAGAACACAAACAGAATTGTCCAATTCTGGCCACCACACTTCAAGAATGGTGCAAACAAATTAGGTACAGGTACAGAGAAGTGCAACAAGGATGATCAGTGGAATGGAAACTAAGCCATATGAGGAATGACTGAAGGTACTGGCCTGGGCATATATAATCTTGAGAAAAGGAGACCAACAGGCCTTCTCTATGTCTACACCAGCCATTTGGAACCTCCTGCCAACAGAGGTACAGCTCCAGACAGAATTGCTGCCCTTCAGGAAACAACTTAAAACCTGGCTGGCAGGGCAGGTGTGGGGCACTGATGGAAGGGTGACCCCCGTCTGCTGGCTTGTGTAGATAATCAGAATTCTCCCTCTCTACCTCTTTTTAATGGAGGGGGTAGGTGGTTTTTAATGTTTTAATGACGACAGTGTTTTAAAACGTTTTTATAACGGTTCTGTATGTTTTTTATGTTTTATTTTGTTTGATATGTTGTGAGCCACTCTGAGTTGGCGTATGCTGAGTGGGCGGCATACAACTCAAATAAATGAAATGAAATGAATATGATAACACTCTTCAAATAACTGGAAGATAGTCATAAAGAGGAAGGGAAAGTCCTGTTCTCCATCATCCCAGAGTGCAGGACATGTAAAAATGGGATGAAATTATAGGAAGCCAGATATAGGCTGAATATTAGGGGGGGACTTCTTAATAGTTAGAACAGTATGACCAACTGCCTCAAGAGCTGGTTAAAACTCCCACACTGGAAGCATTCAAGAGAAAATTGGACAACCATCTGTCATACTGTATGTGCTTTGATTCTGACTTCTGCATTGAGCAGGGGTGGGGGATTAGACTCAATTGCCTAAAAGACCCCTTCCAACTCAGTTATTCTATGATTCTATGAACTGATGGCAGCATTCTAACAATGATTTTTTAAAAGGGAGACAAAAACATAGGTCATGATGCTACATTAGTGGAGTAACTCTTCATACACCTCTCTGAATAGCTCAATATTTAGAAGCTTCTTAAAGGTCTTTAGGGATGGGGCTGAGCATACCGACTATAAGAAGAAATCTGTAATATTGGAGCCAGGCGGAGAAGGCTTTATTTCTGGTTAGTATCTTTTTGGTCTCCCTTGAGGTAAGTTCACTGAGATGCAAGGCCATAGAGGACTAAGTGAAACGGGTACTAGAACTTCAGAGCTTTGTATGTTAATACTAGGACCTTAAATCTAACATGGAAGCAAACAGAAAGCCAGTGAGGCAAACCAAAATAGGGACTGGCTGGCTGGCTGGTCGGTTTATAAATAAACCACCACAATTAGTATAGAACGCTACTCTAGGCAGCTTAAATCCAACAATAACAATCTTTCAGGAAAATAATCTATTAGGTTTTAACCTTATTCTCATTTTTGTTTGTTTGATTAGTTTCATTTATAGACCTCCTTTCTTCCCATGAGAGGATTCAAAGTGGCTCATAAGGTGAGGACAAATAAAATTAAAAACACATTAAATAACACATTAAAAACAAATAAACTATGATAATAATTAAAATACATAAAATGATTAAAAACATTAACTTTAACAACAAATGAGCAAACTAACATCCAGAGATATAGTTAAGAGTTAAATGTTAAAAGCCTGCCTGAAGAGTTGGATTTTTAACTGTCAGTGAAAGGATAAATGAGTTGCCTGCATTTCTTCCTTACATGGAATTATTTGCATTTTTTTCTATATCTTGCCACATTCTGACATTCTAGATTCCAAATTCAAGTTGACCCATTCAAGATTTGGCCATGAGGCATGTACACTGGGAGGGAACCAACTATATTATTCCCCATGGGCTAACTTTTAAGAGGGCAACTGAAACTGAAGTTGCTCAACTTCACCTGAGTCAAGCTGTCTAAAAAACAGGGTGTTGGTGCCTGGAACAGGTGATTGGTGAGGGGGTGGGTTTGCATACATTCTTTGGATAAGACTAAAAACACAACTCCATATTCTAAAAATACAGTGGCTGAAACCTCCTTTCTTGCTTAGCATAGGCCCATTGATCAGTGATGATATATTGAGTCATACTAAAGAAAGTCATAGAGTAAACCTATTTGAATCAATGGAATATATGGAGGAGATGACTGATCAATTCAATTTGGCTTACTCTAGTAGTGCATGCTTATACAGCCAAATTTCAGCCAATATTTAACATAATACAGTGATCAAATTCTTAGGTAAAGATATAAAGATAGCACTATGGCACTTATCTGTGGTTATAATTAACTCAGTGTGGAAAGTTATAATTTAAAAAACACTTGCTAAAATGTGATACCATTGCCCTAGAAAGGTATTTAAAGGCAAAAATTTAACGGGCCAATTAAAATTAAAGTAGATGCCCAAGGCCTTCACTGGTGTCTGTTCAAGAAATCAAATACTACTTCAGCGTCTTTTCTTCAAAGATCTTGAACCATGCAAGTGTAGTTTGCTGCTTCTTTGTAAAAAAACAAAAACCCTATATAACCTGAAAATGCAGTTTTATTCTAAGATATGGTTGTAACAAGTACCCACAAATGTTCTCATCCTTAGGGCAGGGTGTGTTTTGCATAACTAAAAACAGATGTCAATATAAGGCAAGAAAAATTGCTGAGATTTTTTTTTTTTTTGCTGAAAGATAATAATTATCTTCAGTGGGAAGGTAACAGCGTTCCGTGTGCTCCGGTGTCTAATCATGCCTGCCACATGACCACAGAAACGTCTGCAGAAGCAGACAGCGCTGGCTCTCCATCTTAGAAACAGAGATGAGCACTGCACCCTAGAGTCGGATATGACTGGCTTTCGAGCAAGGGAAACCTTTACCTTTACTAATAATAATTATATATTTTTGCTTTTTGCAAGAGGAAAAAGACCATCATACCTCTTAGTCAGCCAAAATATTTGCAACCAACCAGCAAATAACTTAGGCAGTACTTGTACTGTATATGTGTTGAGTGATAAATGTCAAAATGTGAACAGTGCACAGCAGGAAGAAACTGGAGATGGAATCATCTATTTATTTATTTATTGGGGGAGGGGGTGTTTCCCCTTTGCAGGTGGAAACATATTAAGGAAAAACTGCCGTGGTCACCGCCTCATTTAGCTCCTTCCCTGGCCTGGCACTGGCTGCGGGGTAAATTGGGCATTTGTAATTTGCATTTGGAATTGTACTGTATATTTTTTATTGTATTTGTTACACTGTATTTCTGTATATTGTTTATTGTATATCTTTTCTGTGTTGGAAGCCGCCCTGAGTGGTGCTCGCACCAGGAGGGCGGGGTATAAATAAAACTCTTATCTTATTTTAAGACTAGCAGATTTTGCCCGGCGGTGCCGGGCATTTTAAAAATGTGTTGGATAGTTAAGGGTTTTGTTTGTTTTCCTGAACAAATGGTGCTGGGCTGTGTTTAATGGTTTTTAAAGGTTTTGTGATTTTGTGACTTTGAGGCGCTGCGTCCGCCTGTGGTGGACTTGCGCTCTCATTGTGTGTTTATTTTTTATTTTTTGTGCGCCGGCTTCCTCAGTGCCGGGCTCTTTAAATTTGGTTTTGGAGAGTGAAGGGTTTCATTTGTTTTCTTGAACAAATGGTGCTGGGCTGTTTTTAATGGTTTTTAAAGGTTTTTTGATTTTGTGGCTTAGTGGCGCTGCGTCCGCCTGTGGCGGACTTGTGCTCCCAGTGTTTGTTTTTTTTATTTTGTTTTTATTTTTGTTCATGCAAATTTCATTTTGATTTATTTAATTTAAATTTTTTTTAATTGTAAATTTAATTTTGTTGTTTTATTTTTTGGTTTGGTGTTTTGGTTTTTTCGAGTGAAAAGTGATTTATGTTTTTGTATTTTTTGAGAGTAGTGTGTATATTTTTGAATGTTGTGCTAACTTATTTTTTGCATTTTTGAATTTTGAATTTATCTTTGCAGTGGCAATGTTTTTGGATGTCTTTTTTCTTTTGGCCTCTGGGTGGGGGTGGTGAGCTTTGCTTCCTCTCTACCATTCTCCTCTTCTGTCCTCTGGGTGTCGCTTCCGGTAAGTGTTACTTCCTTTTTGTAGGTCATTCGAGTTCCTGTCGCCATGAAGTCAAGACGTCTTCATGGTAAGCTCTCTGATTTATTTATTTATTGGGGGGTTGGGGTTTTGTTGGGGGGGCTGTTGTTTTTTTGTGTGTTTTTTGTGAATGTGTTTGTGTTTATTTTTTAAAGGTTAGATTTTTGTTTTTGACTGTTTTTGATTGATTTTGGTTTGTTTTTTGGTGCGTCCCTTTTTTAGGGGGGAGTGCCTTTTGTTCTCACGGGCCATGCTTGGTGGCCCGTGGGTAGGAAGGGCACTTACAGCGGGGGTGCCTTTTCTTCCCATGGGCCATGCTGGGTGGCCCGTGGGTAGGAAGGGCACTTGCGGCGGGGGTGCCTTTCATTCCCACGGGCCATGCTGGGTGGCCCGTGGGTAGGAAGGGCACTTGCGGTGGGGGTGTCTTTTGTTCCCATGGGCCATGCTGGATGGCCCTTGGGAAGGGAGCATTGTTGCAGGGAGGGTGCCTTTCGTTCCCACGGGCCATGCTTGGTGGCCCGTTGGGAAGAAGGGCAGTTGCGGGGGGGGTTGCTTTTATTTTTGGCATGCCGGCTGGCCCTTCGAACGGAAGGGCAGTGGTGGCCGGGGTTTTATTTTTTTTCCATGGGCCATACTTGCTGGCCTGTGGTGAAGAAGGGCAGTTGCGGGGTGTTTTTGTTTTTACTTGTGTTTTTCGCACGCCGGCTGGCCCTTCGAATGGAAGGGAAGCGGTGGCAGGGGGGTTATTTTTCCCATGGGCCATGCTGGCTCACCCGTGGTGATGAATGGCAGCGGCGGCGGGCTTTTTTTAGCTTTTATTTTTCGCGCGCCGGCCGCCTCAGCATTCTGCGCGCTAATGGCGCACAGGACACTGGGGCTTGCAGTTTTGGCTGCGCATGTTTGCATTCTGCGGCGGTTTTTCTTTTCGGCTTTTTTTTATGGCTGTGCCGTGTTTCCGAACGTTCCTTTTCCCGCCCCGCTCAGCCTGATTGGCTCTGGCACGGCACGGTGAAAGGAACTTTGGGAATTGAAGTTCCCTTTTTTTGTTTGCGACTGGGGGGCTCCTGCCCCTGGGTCGAAAATTTCAACCCGACAGTTACCTGCGAACCCCGTTCGGGCGAGTGAACGGAGGCTCGGACGGGGCTAGTGGGGCCTGGTACAACATCCTTTGTCACATTCCAACGGTTAACGCACCATTTTATAGGTATAGATGTATAACTCTTTTCCAGGGTAAGTTCCATGGAATTCAATAGCACTCATTGTCAAGTCACTGCAATCAGTGTGAGCAAAAGTATTAGAACTTGTCACATAGACATGACATAAACTGTATCTACAGATCAGCTTAGTGCTGTTTCACACAGGTGTCTTTGGAATGGAATAGATTCATAAATGGCTACCTGATGCAGGCATGTTTCTTTTTTCCATGATTTAAAAAGGACCAAATGATCATGGGACTATTATGGAAGAGAGAGGACTGCATTCACAGTATTGAGTTATTTTTTTAAAATAAAAAACATACTACTAAAAACAAAATAATAATATTAATAACAAGAATAATAACAACATTGCATGTGTACATATATATTGAACCATTACAGGAGCCCTGGTGGTGCAGTGGTTAAACTACTGTACTGCAACCAAAAGGTTGTGAGTCCGATCCTGACCTTGGGTCAAGGTTGACTCAGCCTTCCATCCTTCCAAGGTCGGTAAACTGAGTACCCAGTATGTTGGGGGCAAAATGCTAATTAACCTGTGAACCACCCAGACAGTGCTATGGGGTGGTATATGAGTGTGATTGCTTTGTTTTGCTACATAATCAAATAGGTGCCCTCCACCACCAATGGGACGTTGTAAACCATCTGCTTGCAACCAGTATATAGCTTTTAAAAAATATATTAGTCCCAGCTTTCCAAAAAGTTATATATTCTTGTCCTGACCCTATTTCTTGTGCTTTACCTAGGAAATGCTCAACAAATTTAAGCTCACCATATTGAGTTAGTTTTTCCAAGTATTTATTAGAAGAGTTATTAGTAAAAATTGGGACTGTAGGCTCCTCTAGATGTTATTGAACTCTATCTCTGTGACCTCTCACCATTGTATCTGTTGGGTTGATGTGAGTTATAGGGCTGACAACATCTGGAGCTTGGAAACTTCATTTTTCAACTGCAACTCATAGATTCTTCAAACCAGCCATGCTGCCTAGAGGACTTTGGAAGTTGTCGTATAAACAGGTAAAACTTCCAAGCAGTGGGCCCCACTTATGTCATCTCTTGTCAATGGCATGCATAAAACCAGAAGGACTTTTCTGTCTCATTTCAACAATGGGATATCCAAAAAATAGATTATTTTTGATGTTAAATGGGACATGATTTCCCCAGAAATTCCTTCCAGAAAACGGGGTTTGCGTTAAAAGAGGTATCCGTAAAATAGGGTTTTACTGTAAAGGGGACTACTTAAAGATAGGACAAATTTGTGAATTTTGAGAAATAACAGAGTGATGTGCCACTTTTATAACTATCAAATTTATCATATGTTGATTTTTAATTACTTTACGGTTCAAACACCCATGCTATAGTGGGAAAAGATGCCACACAATATTTTGTTATTTTGCTGAAATGACTAACCTTTCTATCTTGTGGAAACTGCTGTAAGACCCTTGAGCCAGTGGAAATTAGAGCATGGATCCAAACTATAAAATTCTGGCAATCTTCGTTTTTTAGTCAAGCATCCTGGCTATGTGCACTTTGTACAAATGGATTCCTATACTAGCAAGTAGTTGCTTTTGGTCCACCATAAAATTAGATCCATTGACTTTCCTTTTGACTCCATTCTAATTCTTGGAGAACAACAAACATGTAGAGTAGGGGGTCCTCAAACTTAGATCTCCAGGTGTTCTTGGACTTCAATTACCAGAAGACCAAATCAGTACACCTGCTGATCAGGGCTTCTGGGAACTGAAGTTCCAGAACACCTGGAGTGCCAAGATTTACCATCACTGGACTATAGGATATAGAGAGAAAAGAGTTGTTTTTCTCTAGCAAACAGACCTTGCTCCACCATTGCGAATGGTGTGTTGCCAATATATGGGTCATCTGCAGCTTATTTTACAATTCTCAGAACACCCCAGGCTCACAGAGAATTTATGTTATGCTTGCAATATTTAATATTTTACCCCTAGCACGGTAGATTTGGGGGAATTCCCTGTCAAAAGAGATTGTCCATGCATGGCAGCGGCTCCTGAATTTTTCTTTTGTGCCCTTCTTTATAGGTTTTATAATCAAATAAAGAATGGTGTAATATTACCTCTACTGCAAAAATGTCAAGGCTATCCTGATAAGGAGTTGGTTATGTATTGTCTGTCAGATCACAATCTTAATGTTACTGCTCAATTTGCTAACCCTTTCCTTACTGTAATACGAAGAAGGGCCTACTTATTGGGAAATGCTTGATAGTTTTTCTCTTTTTTTAAAAAAAACATTTTGTGTTCTCTGTATTGTGTGTCTTTGCAGGCGCACCCCCCAATAAAGGACTCAGACACCAGTGAAAGTGGATAACGGCATTGGGCCACATTTATTGATTCATGCCCTAGTCCGAATTATAAATTTCTATTGGTAATAACCAATCATAATTCTTAAGGCAAGCAGGCCGAAGTAACACTGGTAAGGTACCACCCAAAATTGCCAATGGCAATTGCTACAATGTATCCATTTGTATCAATTTGTTTGTTGACAACAAACAAATTGTTGACCGTAGTCAATATCTCACTAATGACCCCACCCTCTGACGCGTATCCGTAAAATCACGGGGTGATGCATGCTGTCTAGCTATAGCCATCACCCCGTCGCCTAGTTCGTCGTTGACCGGACAACGTTTAACCAACTTATGCCTGTCTAGTGTTGTCCAGTCAATTGCGAACTTGCCGGATACCTGTGGGTCATAATGTTTACCTTACCAGTGCTACCCGCCCATGTGACCAAAGTCAACAGCAGCAACAGAAAAACCCCTATGTCAAACCATAGCAACAGTGTGGGATGGGCGAAAAAACCAGGACCCGGAAGCCAATATGGGTCCCAGCCAAAAATTCCCACCCGGCCCCGAAGCGACCAAAATATCACACTGTTAACTAGGGAGGGGGCGGAGGGAAAAACTTCTCCGCTCCGTCGCTTCGCAAAATGGCAGCTCGGCTGCCTCGTGGCCACCCCTTTTATAAGGGAGCTGGCCATGCCCCTAACTACCCGGATGCCTTCGTCCTGTGGGGGGGCTCCCGCAAAGAGCGCGGCGGCCATTTTGGCGCCGCGCTTGCATTGCAGGCGCACCCCCCAATAAAGGACTCAGACACCAGTGAAAGTGGATAACGGCATTGGGCCACATTTATTGATTCATGCCCTAGTCCGAATTATAAATTTCTATTGGTAATAACCAATCATAATTCTTAAGGCAAGCAGGCCGAAGTAACACTGGTAAGGTACCACCCAAAATTGCCAACGGCAATTGCTACAATGTATCCATTTGTATCAATTTGTTTGTTGACAACAAACAAATTGTTGACCGTAGTCAATATCTCACTAATGACCCCACCCTCTGACGCGTATCCGTAAAATCACGGGGTGATGCATGCTGTCTAGCTATAGCCATCACCCCGTCGCCTAGTTCGTCGTTGACCGGACAACGTTTAACCAACTTATGCCTGTCTAGTGTTGTCCAGTCAATTGCGAACTTGCCGGATACCTGTGGGTCATAATGTTTACCTTACCAGTGCTACCCGCCCATGTGACCAAAGTCAACAGCAGCAACAGAAAAACCCCTATGTCAAACCATAGCAACAGTGTAGGATGGGCGAAAAAACCAGGACCCGGAAGCCAATATGGGTCCCAGCCAAAAATTCCCACCCGGCCCCGAAGCGACCAAAATATCACACTGTTAACTAGGGAGGGGGTGGAGGGAAAAACCTCTCCGCTCCGTCGCTTCGCAAAATGGCAGCTCGGCTGCCTCGTGGCCACCCCTTTTATAAGGGAGCTGGCCATGCCCCTAACTACCCGGATGCCTTCGTCCTGTGGGGGGGCTCCCGCAAAGAGCGCGGCGGCCATTTTGGCGCCGCGCTTGCATTGCAGGCGCACCCCCCAATAAAGGACTCAGACACCAGTGAAAGTGGATAACGGCATTGGGCCACATTTATTGATTCATGCCCTAGTCCGAATTATAAATTTCTATTGGTAATAACCAATCATAATTCTTAAGGCAAGCAGGCCGAAGTAACACTGGTAAGGTACCACCCAAAATTGCCAACGGCAATTGCTACAATGTATCCATTTGTATCAATTTGTTTGTTGACAACAAACAAATTGTTGACCGTAGTCAATATCTCACTAATGACCCCACCCTCTGACGCGTATCCGTAAAATCACGGGGTGATGCATGCTGTCTAGCTATAGCCATCACCCCGTCGCCTAGTTCGTCGTTGACCGGACAACGTTTAACCAACTTATGCCTGTCTAGTGTTGTCCAGTCAATTGCGAACTTGCCGGATACCTGTGGGTCATAATGTTTACCTTACCAGTGCTACCCGCCACACGGAGGGGCTTCAAAGAAGGCTCGACACCCGCCCCAGACCGTCAGCTCGGTCAACAGGCCTGCTCGCCAGTCACCCAACAGGAGGTCCATACCTCCTCGCGACAGATGGACCCCATCCCCTGCATACAGGTCATAACTTTGGAGGCTAATAGCGGGGTGACGACTGACCCTCCCCCAAGCCCTGTCGACAAGGAAACGCGCCACTGCCCTATTCACCATGCGTCTAGCGCGGTCAAGGGCCAGGAGGTCAACGCCCCCCCTGTAGGCATGACGCGGGACCATGTCCGACCAAACAAGGGTTGTGGCGGGCCAGACGTAATGCAGGTAGGCGAGGTCCTCGCAAATCGCGTGCTTCAGCGACAAGCCGGTGACCTGGCCCAAATCATTGCCCCCCAGGTGTATGATCAGAATGTCAGGCGGGTCAGCATTCAGGCCTGAAAAAAGGAAAGGCAGCAGCTCCCGCCATAACATCCCAGGCTTACCATGCCATGTGAGACTTGCGTATGCACCCAGTCCCAGTTGGGGTCCCCACTCTGTCGCCGCAGCATAACGCGCTGCCCTGTGCACGTAGCTATGGCCCACCAGCCATACTGTCACCGGTGTAATACGACACCCCGGGTCTGTAAAGGAAAAAATGAGGGAAATAGGTAAGGTGACCGGGTCGGTACTCACGGGGGGAGTGGGCGCACATAAAATTGAAAACATTGCGATCCCCACCGTCCCATGCTACGTATGTCAGCCCCTGAGTACCCAAAAGCTGCAGCGGTCGAGGCCGCCCCTATACGGAATGAATGAGTGCCATAGCGGGCGCCTGGGAGGCCCACACTGGCCAGTGCTTTGCCCGTCACCCTCCAAAATTGAAATTTAGTAAGGGGAGACCCATCTTGGTGACAGAAAAACGGGCCATGGTGCGTGCCACGCAGTGCCAGGAATTCCTGTAGGGCACCAACCGGACAGATGTCTGCCAAAGAACACCGTAGCAGTCGCACACCACTGCCGACGCCATGCTGATCGGTCTTAGAGGAACGTATCCTCAACTGAGCCCAGTCTTTGGCTACACAGACATCCTCGAGTTCCAGTGCCCTACGACTTGCATCCGCCTTAGACAGCATCACAAGCTCGCTAATGCGGAGCGCTCCAAAAAATGCCACCGTTGTGGCTGCATGGAACAGGGCTGCCTCATATGCATCAAAACAGAGGCAAGGCCAGCCCCGAGCCAACTGGGTAAGGACCCCTGGGGAAATCGGGTGGCGGTCGTCCGGGCAACGCCCGCGCTCGCGCACCCACCCCTCCAAAACATGTCTCACACGGAAGTCAGAGGTGCTGTCCACATGACCCCCCACCTTGGCCATAAAAGCCAACGCTGAAAGCTTGGATGCTATAGTGCGAGGTGCAAGGCCCTGAGAATGCAGGTAAACCATGAACCGCAGAACATGGGTTACCGGGATTGGCCAGGTTACTGGCAATTGAAATTGAGTACAAAATGCCCTGAAAGAATTAATTGCGTGGTGATACGCCTTACGGGTGCGTGGGGCTAGTGACAGGCCAATCGCCCGGTTGACCTCTCCTTGCCAATGGTCCATATCTCCTCCGGGAGTGGCGAGGGAAATTCCTCCGCATCCGGGGCCAAGGCACGGAACCGGGAGATCTGTAGGCGGGACAAAGCGTCAGCAATATCATTATTAACCCCTGGGACGTGCCTGGCCCTGAACAGTACGTTGAGGCGCAGGCTGCGCAACACAAATTGGCGCACTAGATCCATAACCCTGGGCGATTTAGAAGTCTGTGCATTTACAATGTGGACCACGGCCGCATTGTCACACCAGAAATGCACGACCGAGTTGGACCACTCCTGGCCCCATAGCATCAAAGCACCCAGAATAGGGAAAAATTCCAGATACGTGAGATCACGCAGGCGACCCATGCCTGCCCAGGCCGGTGGCCACCCACCATAGGCCCACTTCCCATTGAAGTACATCCCATAACCCAGGGATCCCGAGGCATCAGACTGAATCTGAAATTGAGGGGAAGCCAGGAGGTCATGCCTCCAAAATGAGACCCCATTGAAGTCCCTCAGGAACTGTAACCAGACAAGCATGTCTGCCCTGATACCCCGGGTAAGCCGAACCCTATGGTGAGGCCTGGATAATCCTGCCATAGCGTCGCACAAGCGCCGGGCAAAAGCCCTGCCCGGTGCGACCACTCTGCAGGCAAAATTAAGGTGACCATGCAGCACCTGCAGTTCCCTCAGTGATGCCTTGCGCTTGGCCAACAAGTCCGAGATAAGGGCCACTATCCTCGACACCTTATCCCGCGGTAACCTAGATGCCTGCGCTATCGTGTCAATCTCCACCCCCAGGAAGACTAGCTGTGTAGATGGGCCCTCGGTCTTTTCGGGTGCTAAAGGGACACCGAGTTCCTCCATTAGCGTCTGAAATGTGTTGAGGAGACGTGTACACGTGTCCCAGCCCCGTTCACCCCCGAATAAAAAGTCATCCAGGTAATGGGCTACAGACCGGGACCCTGACCTGCGGACGAAAGCCCACTCTAGGAAGGTACTGAAACGCTCGAAAGCCGAGCATGATATGGAACAGCCAAAAGGCATGGCCTTATCAAAATAATATTCACCCCGAAATTTGAAACCCAGCAATTCAAAGTCGCCCGGGTGCACTGGCAAGAGGCGAAAAGCCGACTTAATGTCGCACTTAGCCAGCAGCGCACCCGGGCCACATGAGCGCACCATGCACAGCGCGTGGTCAAAGGATGTATACCTGACTGAGCAAAGGTCATCAGGGATAGCATCATTGACCGATCGGCCGGCTGGGTAGGACAAGTGATGGATTAGGCGAAACTCGCCTGGTGACTTCTTGGGAACCAAGCCCAGGGGCGATACCTTGAGGTTAGTGAACGGGGGTGCAGGGAAAGGGCCAGCGACCCTGCCCGCATTGACCTCCTTATTAATGCTGGCGGCAGCCACTTCCTCCCTTCCCCTAAGGGACAAAAGATTGGGGGCATCCTGAGGGGACCTATCACCCATGAAAGGAATACGGAACCCCTGTCTAAAGCCCTGAAGTAGATAATCTGCATCCTCCCCCTTCGGGTACAATGCGAGCCAACGCTCCAGCATGTCCACATTAATTGGGGAGGGAGCCTTTCGGCGAACCAGCTCCATCTGTGGCAGTCTTGCCAGCCCACTGTCCACCCCTCCCTCTGCCCCACGTCCCTCCAGGCCTGGGACAGGCAGAGGCCGCATGGGGGCCCGCACAGGTGGGACACTCATGTCTGTACTTGCAATTCTTCTTACTGCATGAACCATTCGACGAGAAAGCCCAGCACAGCAGTCAGGCTGGAACCCCCTGCCCCGCCACTTGGCGGGGAGCCTGTGCTGGAGCCACTCGCTGGACCGCATGTCCACAATGGTACCTTTCCCCTGGTGCTGGGCGCGTGGGCGTCATGTACAGCAGCCAAAGTCTCTGACATGGCTCGTCCCACCTCATCTCAGGGTGCAGTGGAATTCTCATACGGAATTCCTCGTCATAAGCCAACCACGACGGGCCCGGAAAATCAACCATCGCCCGGTAGATATTGTCCAAATACTGGACCATAGGAATTGCCAGATCCGGCCGGGCCCTCAGGTACACCGCCATGTAGATGAGGTAAGCCGGCAGCCAGTTGGCCCACGTCCGTGGTGGCTTGCGACGACGTGCCTGTTCCTTATCCTTCTCATCCTGCCCCTCCCTCTCTTCCTTGGTGGGCTCCCTGTTTAGGAGTGAGAAGATATCCACATACTCCCCTCGCCATATTTTCTCTCTGGTGGCCTGTGCCAAATGGTCACCCAGTGGCAAGGAATAGCCCGCTGTTGGCAAGGCCGAGACAGGCACAGCAGAAACTGCGGGCATCTGGAAAGGGGCTTGAACTAACCCAGCCACCCCCAAAACATTCCCCACAGGGTAGGAAATGCTACCCACCCCGGGGCCCTGGGTGGTGGTTGGCATCGCCTGTTGGTGCGTCGGCGGCTGTACCGCCGGACCACCCATGCGAGGCCAAGGCCATTGGAAAGCCCCCCCCCAACCTAGCCACATGTGTAGGTGCACTAGTTTGTACCGCATACTCACATGCTGCACCCCCGCGGGCCACCCCCACCGGGGGTTCCGGCCCACTGGGGGCGTCGGAGCTCACGACCACCGTAGAGCTCGCTGCCGGAGCTTGACCCGCGCCGGCCTGTTGGTCGGGGAGCCGCGAGGCAGTGGCCGAAGTCGAGCACCCGTCCCGTCGCCTGCCGCTGCCCAGCAGACGACGCGTCCAAGCGCACCCCAAAAGGAGCGCCTGCATGGCTGGCCCGAGCGAGGGAAGCCTCAAGTGCTGCCACGCGGGCCAGCAAGGCCTCGACACTGGCCTGGGGCCACGGGTCAGCCGGCCCGACCGTTACGGGCGTGGGTACAGGCCCTTGCACCCCGGGGCCCGAATAAGGCCATGACCCCACACCCAGGCCTGGCAGGGCCGGCGTGGGCATCTGCCAAGGGAGGGGACCACACCACCCCCCAAGGCTGGAAGGCCCCGAAGTGAGCTGGGCCCCGATGGAGGAAGGTCCAGAATGAGCAGCAGGAGCGGCGTCCGCCGCTTGCGGGCCGCGGGCCGCAGCCCATACCGGACCCCTACTCGGGTCCCCGGCCTCCGGCCAGGGGGTAATAGACCCCATCCCACCGGTCCCGGTGGGAGCCAGCAAAGGCGGCTGGTGGGAAGGCGCAGCCGCGGTCCTTCGACCCGGATTGCGCCGCCGCACCGCCCGGGCCGTGCTCGCGGCCGCCTTCTTCTTCGAAGGCATCTCAGACGGACCTAAGGGAAGCCGAAAAAGAGGAAAATAAGCAGCCAAAAGGCTTCCCGCTCGAGGTGAAAAGCGACGGAGTAAGAGGAAAAACTTCTCCGCTCCGTCGCTTCGCAAAATGGCAGCTCGGCTGCCTCGTGGCCACCCCTTTTATAAGGGAGCTGGCCACGCCCCTAACTACCCGGATGCCTTCGTCCTTTGGGGGGGGCTCCCGCAAAGAGCGCAGCGGCCATTTTGGCGCCGCGCTTGCAATGGTTTAACTTGTATCTGAATGGGTCATATGACCATTGTGAACTTATTGACTGATTGAGACATTCCACTTTCTTGCTGAAACAGACTATTCCACTTTCTTGCTGAAACAGACTAATCTATCTACCTTGTGGAAACTGGTGCAACCTTTGAGCTAATGGCTTCAGATTTTATCCCTGGTGACAGCCATTTATACAAAACTGATGATAGCCATCTAGACATGATTCCTGGAGCACATTCATTGACTTGGCTGATTTGGATATGCTCTAGCATCTAGTTCTCACTTGCAAGCATTGGGTACAGATTAACTAGACACAAGCACATAAGCATTATTGCCATACCTGTCAACCTTCCCGATTTGGCCGGGATTACCCCGTAAATTGACGTCGATTGACGTCATAACCCGGGCTCCGCTGCCAAAACCCCGTAATTTGGCAGTGGGGGAAACGCTTTCCGCACATGCGCGGAAGGGTTTTACCCCTTCCACGCATGCGCGGAAGCGCTATGTCGCTTGCGTAAGGGCTGCACAAGCGGCATAGCGCTTCCGTGCATGCATGGAAGGGGTAAAACCTTTCCACGCATGCGTGGAATGTGACCTGCGCACAAGCGATGTGCGCAGGTCCCGTTTTTCCAGAGCCGCAGGTTGACAGGTATGATTATTGCAAAGAATCAGGTTTTTGTGGACCCACTTCCCGGGGGGGGGGGAAAGGCAACAGGGGGAAAGTAAAGCTTAAACATACCTCAGTATTCATACTTAAAATGTTAATGTAGTCACAATGTGATTTTCTCAGTATTCTGGATAGAATGTTTTTAGGCCTACAGTTCTAGTTTTTCTGGCCAAATTTGTATTGTGCAAATTTCTCTAGACACTAATTTAATCTGCATT
This sequence comes from Bradypodion pumilum, assembly GCA_035047305.1. NCBI lineage: Eukaryota > Metazoa > Chordata > Lepidosauria > Squamata > Chamaeleonidae > Bradypodion > Bradypodion pumilum. The sequence continues at coordinate 54,681,236 of JAWDJD010000005.1, read as the reverse complement.
TGACATGTTAGTGTACTGTTCAGAGTCATGTGCTCAGATCACTTATTTTTATTTAGCTGATAATATAGAGCAACCTTTACTAGTGAAAGCACAGCATAATCTGAGTTACTTCTATCTGAAAATAAAAGATAAAAAGAAAAACCAAACTCCACAACCCAAAGTTTTGCAGTAGAGAGACAGATGTTGCAAATGACCCAGCCCAACTTTATAATGTGCATAGGCATATGTTTTGCAATTAAATTAACTTTTTAATAGGAAAGCCAATTCTGATTCATAATTGAATGGGAAATTAAAAAAAAGGTCTTCCATTAACATGTCTGTTTTTCCTCAACTCAGACCTACACATGGCTTGAATGCAGCAGCTGAAACTCCATTTAAATAATCTGTCCAAATAATTAGGTTTATTGTTTCCTAATTTTTAGGTGCTTTATTTCTTCTAAGGAAATGGATTGCATGTCCATTTTAATCACATAGTACAGTGATGGCAAACATTTTAGAGACTGAGTGCCCAAACATAGGAGCGGGGTAAACTCTGTGCTGGGGGAGGGAGAAAGTGCTCCCATTGGGCTGCTGGACAGAGAGGCAGGGAGAACTCTGTGATGGGGGAAGGAGGAAGTGCTCCCATTTGGCTGCTGGGCAGAGGGACGGAGAGAACTCTGTGCTGGGGTGACAGCACGCTGCCAACAGAGGGGGCTGGGAGTGCCATGTCCTGGCATGCATGCCATAGGTTCGCCACCATTGTCATAGCACATAAATCAGATTAATTCCAATGAGAGAGAATCACTTGCCAAGCTTCGTGAGAGTAGAACACTGGAGTTTGGCTCTTCATATCCTAATCTGACACTCTTAACTCTACTATACTACACTGTGTTCCAATCTCAATATATGGAGATGCATTTCCCACTTATGCTCAACCTTGTACAATTGCTAATCATTTGGAGAACAAACCACCTGATAACTGACCCAGTTTGAAACAATTACAGATAAGTCTACCCAGTGTTAGACTGGGGTCCATATAGCAGTATCCAAATGCCCTTCACTGGTTCTCCATAGAGAGCAGGATGAGAGATCTGTGTCTTTCTCTCATTGACAATGGCAGGAGATGAATTTGGCCACTTTTCTGCCCCCCAACCCTTTCCCAGAAAATGATGACATGAAAGCTCATTTATTTTCATGAGTTGCTCTTCTGAATCCAGTATTCAGAACTACATGTGATCAAGAATGTGGTTCAGCAGCCTGAGAGAGGTATGCGTATTTGAACCTGGAGGTGATGGGAGAATAATTTGAAATGACTTAATCTAGCTTCTGTATCATAAGGTAGGAATGTAATATAAAACACTGAGGTAAAAATGGCTAGCCAGCTGAGCCTGGCATTTTAAAGTAATAGAGGGTATGCACTAGAGCATCAAAAGCTTAAGTCGGGTTAATGGTGATGGCAGGAAAGAGACTGCAATTGAGGTGTGAGTGATTGGCAAGTGGGAATAAGGACGTGATTTGAAGGAATAAAGTGTTTCTACAGTCAATTTTATTGGGCTAGCAGACAAACTGTCTGGGAAGGGGCATTATTGTTAGTGATTAACCATGGGGTCTTCTCTAAGGTACCCCATTCCCTGACCAATAACTTTCCCCACTCCTTAAATTCATAGCTCAGTGGGGAAGAAAATCAGCTCTGCTTCAAAATCAGCTCTGGCAAAAAGATGGCATTTGAGTTTAGAAGTTTAAAAAAATACTGTGAACAATAGCTCACTAGAGTTGTGATTAATGGTATTAATATCCCTCATATCTGGTCGATTAATTAGATGCAGATTGGCAAATGGCATTTTAATATATCTCTTCCCCCACCTCCTCTTTGAAGAGATTTGTAGGAGAAGACCTTCAGTTTTAGAATCAGATTCCTCTCCCACTGAAGGGATCCTCTTGCACATACTTTCTCCTTGCACTTGACAGACACCGTATGCTCCTACTTAGACCCATCCCGATTCAGTATCTTCACATTAACGAGTTTCTGTTTCTGCTTACTTGTACTTGCCACCATCTGTACACAGAGCATTCTGTCTGCTCATTTCGTTGTTACTGTCAAGGCAAAGAAACATGTTCCAGCTGGCCATTTTTTGTTTCGAAGAAGAACGGTCTTGATCTAGATCAGAGCCCCATACTTGTTTTCTAAAGAAGTGCTATTCACTTCCAATATCTAGGGTGCAGAAAGGTGGGGGCAGAGATGGTGTTGTGTCCAAGCCAAAGTTAACGTATATTGCCTAAGAGCAAATACGCTCAAACTATTGCTGCATTGCATGCCCTTTGGTGCAAGGCACCTTGTTCATATGTTTTATATCTATCTAGTTGGTCCCGCACAGGTTTTCCCGCCCTTACCTGGTCCAGGCAAATGTATCCCTTTTGACTACCTTCCTGTAGTTATATAAGTGTTACCTTGCCCCTATTTTCCTGTGTTAATTCTGTCTGAACGTGGTCGGAAGTCCAGCCGACACGCATAGCTCCTATCTGTACTCAACTGCAATAAACTACCTCTTTGTTAGCCTGAAGTGCTGCCATGTGTGAGTCCTCTTCAATACACAACAGATGGGAAATGCTTATTTTTGTTTTTATGACAACTTCCAGAATTCCACAGGAAGCCTGATAGGGTGGAAGTCTGAGAACTAAAGCCTAAAGTTACTTATTTACCTTCAAAATATATGTGGCCAGTTTAGGCCCTTTTTAAAGTATTCTTAGAGGAATATGAATTTTGACTTTGAGTTTCTTGCATATCTTGTGTATTTTCCCATGTTCTTCATTTGTAATGCATTTGATAAATCTACAGAACAGATGATATCATGGTTTACAGCATAGTCATGTGTTCAGTCTACTGCTAGCTGTGCAAGGACCAAAAGGCTTAGGGTCCAAAGGAGATGTTATTCTGCTATGCTGGGATGAGTTGTTTTTTCTTTTTGGCTCATGGACCACACGCGAGACAATTTGACATTGCTGTTAATGAAGCAATGTGTATAATGACAGGATGCCTCAAACCTATACCAGTTTGAAAAATATACCCTCTTGTTGGTATCACTCCACCTAAAATAAGGAGAGAAGAAGCAGTGGATGGTGAGAGAAGAAGATAATGACCCGCAACATCCCCTGTACCCCAGATCCAGGAGGAGCTTTATTGCAAGGATAAACATTGCAGGCGCACCCCCCAATAAAGGACTCAGACACTGATAAAAGTGGATAACGGCATTGGGCCACATTTATTGATTCATGCCCTAGTCCGAATTATAAATTTCTATTGGTAATTGACCAATCATAATTCTTAAGGCAAGCAGGCCGAAGTAACACTGGTAAGGTACCACCCAAAATTGCCAACGGCAATTGCTACAATGTATCCATTTGTATCAATTTGTTTGTTGACAACAAACAAATTGTTGACCGTAGTCAATATCTAACAAATGACCCCACCCTCTGACGCGTATCCGTAAAATCACGGGGTGATGCATGCTGTCTAGCTATAGCCATCACCCCGTCGCCTAGTTCGTCGTTAACCGGACAACGTTTAACCAACTTATGCCTGTCTAGTGTTGTCCAGTCAATTATGAACTTGCCGGATACCTGTGGGTCATAATGTTTACCTTACCAGTGCTACCCGCCCATGTGACCAAAGTCAACAGCAGCAACAGAAAAACCCCTATGTCAAACCATAGCAACAGTGTGGGATGGGCGAAAAAACCAGGACCCGGAAGCCAATATGGGTCCCAGCCAAAAATTCCCACCCGGCCCCGAAGCGACCAAAACATCACACTGTTAACTAGGGAGGGGGTGGAGGGGAAAAACTTCTCCGCTCCGTCGCTTCGCAAAATGTCAGCTCGGCTGCCTCATGGCCACCCCTTTTATAAGGGAGCTGGCCACGCCCCTAACTACCCGGATGTCTTCGTCCGGTGGGGGGGCCCCTGCAAAGAGCGCGGTGGCCATTTTGGCGCCGCGCTTGCATTGCAGGCGCACCCCCCAATAAAGGACTCAGACACTGGTAAAAGTGGATAACGGCATTGGGCCACATTTATTGATTCATGCCCTAGTCCGAATTATAAATTTCTATTGGTAATTGACCAATCATAATTCTTAAGGCAAGCAGGCCGAAGTAACACTGGTAAGGTACCACCCAAAATTGCCAACGGCAATTGCTACAATGTATCCATTTGTATCAATTTGTTTGATACAAAATGAGACCCCATTGAACTCCCTCAGGAACTGTAACCAGACAAGCATGTCTGCCCTGATACCCCGGGTAAGCCGAACCCTATGGTGAGGCCTGGATAATCCTGCCATGGCGTCGCACAAGCGCCGGGCAAAAGCCCTGCCCGGTGCGACCACCCTGCAAGCGAAATTAAGGTGACCATGTAGCACCTGCAGTTCTCTCAGTGATGCCTTGCGCTTGGCCAGCAAGTCCGAGATAAGGGCCACAATCCTTGACACCTTATCCCCCGGTAACCTAGAAGCCTGCACTATCGTGTCAATCTCCACCCCCAGGAAGACTAGCTGGGTAGATGGGCCCTCGGTCTTTTCGGGCGCTAAAGGGACACCGAGTTCCTCCATTAGCGTCTGAAATGTGTTGAGGAGACGTGTACACGTGTCCCAGCCCCGTTCACCCCCGAATAAAAAGTCATCCAGGTAATGGGCTACAGACCGGGACCCTGACCTGCGGACGAAAGCCCACTCTAGGAAGGTACTGAAACGCTCGAAAGCCGAGCATGATATGGAACAGCCAAAAGGCATGGCCTTATCAAAGTAATATTCGCCCCGAAATTTGAAACCCAGCAATTCAAAGTCGCCCGGGTGCACCGGCAAGAGGCGAAAAGCCGACTTAATGTTGCACTTAGCCAGCAGCGCACCCGGGCCACAGGAGCGCACCATGCGCAGCGCGTGGTCAAAAGATGTATACCTGACTGAGCAAAGGTCATCAGGGATAGCATCATTGATAGATCGGCCGGCTGGGTAGGACAAGTGATGGATAAGGTGAAACTCGCCTGGAGACTTTTTGGGAACCAAGCCCAGGGGCGATACCTTAAGGTTGGGAAACGGGGGTGCAGGGAAAGGGCCAGCGACCCTGCCCGCATCGACCTCCTTATTAATGCTGTCAGCAGCCACCTCCTCCCTCCCTCTAAGGGACAAAAGGTTGGGGGCATCCTGAGGGGACCTATCACCCATGAAAGGGATACGGAACCCCTGCCTAAAGCCCTGAAGGAGATAATCCGCATCCTCCTCTTTCGGGTACAATGTGGGCCAACGCTCCAACATGTCCACATTAATTGGGGAGGGAGCCTTTTGGTGAACCAGCTCCATCTGCGGCAGTCTTGCCAGCCCACTGTCCGCCCCTCCCTCTGCCCCGCGTCCCTCCAGGCCTGGGACAGGCAGAGGCTGCGTGGGGGCCCACACAGGTGGGACACTCATGTCTGTACTTGCAATTCTTCCTATTGCAGGAACCATAGGACAAGAAAGTCCAGCACAGCAGGCGGGCTGGAACCCCCTGCCCCGCCACCTGGCGGGGAACCTGTGCTGGAGCCGCTCGCTGGACCGCATGTCCACAATGGTATCTTTCCCCTGGCGCAGGGCGCGTGGGCGTCATGTACAGAAGCCAAAGCCTCTGGCATGGCTCATCCCACCTCATCTCAGGGTGCAGGGGAATCCGCATACGGAATTCCTCGTCATAAGCCAACCACGACGGGCCCGGAAAGTCAACCATCGCCCGATAGATGTTGTCCAAATACTGGACCATCGGAATTGCCAAATCCGGCCAGGCCCTGAGGTACACCGCCATGTAGATGAGGTAAGCCGGCAGCCAGTTGGCCCACGTACGTGGTGGCTTGCGACGACGTGCCTGCTCCTTATCCTTCTCATCCTGCCCCTCCCTCTCTTCCTTGGTGGGCTCCCTGTTTAGGAGTGAGAAGATATCTACATACTCCCCGCGCCATATTTTCTCTTTGGTGGCCTGTGCCAAGTGGTCACCCAGTGGTAAGGAATACCCCGCTGTCGGCAAGGCCGAGACAGGCACCGCAGAAACTGCGGGCATCTGGAAAGGGGCTTGGACTAGCCCAGCCACCCCCAAAACATTCCCCACAGGGTAGGAAACACCCCCCACCCCGGGGCCCTGGGTGGTAGTTGTCGTCGCCGGGTGGGGCGTCAGCGGCTGTACCGCCGCACCACCCACGCGAGGCCAAGGCCATTGGAAAGCCCCCCCAACGTGGCCACGTGTGTAGGTGCACTAGTTTGGACCGCATACTCACATGCCGCACCCCCGCGTGCCGCCCCCACCGGGGGTTCCGGCCCACTGGGGGCGTCGGAGCTCACGACCGCCGTAGAGCTCGTCGCTGGGGCCTGACCCGCACTGGCCTGCTGGTTGGGGAGCTGCGAGCCAGTGGCCAAAGTCGCGCCACGTGCCTCAAGCAGCTCGACCCGTCCCGTCGCCTGCCGCTGCCCAGCAGACGATGCGTCAAAATGAACCCCAAAGGGAGCCCCAGCGTGGCTGGCCTGAGCCAGGGAAGCCTCAAGGGCCGCAACGCAGGCCAGTAAGGCCTCCACACTGATGAGGGGCCAAGGGCCAGCCGGCCCGCCTGCTACAGGCGTGGGTACAGGTCCTTGTACCCCGGGGCCCGAATAGGGCCATGACCCCACACCCAGGCCCGGTAGGGCCGATGCAGGCACCTGCCAGGGAAGGGGACCACACCACCCCCCAAGGCTGGAAGGCCCCGGGGTGAGCTGCGCCCCTATAGAGGAAGGCCCAGTAGAATGGGAAGCACCAGGAGCGGTGTCCACCGCTTGCGGGCCGCGGGCTGCAGCCCTTGCTGGACCCATGCTTGGGTCCCCCGCCTCCGGCCAAGGGGGAATAGACCCCATCCCACCGATCCCGGTGGGTGCAGGCAAAGGCGGCTGCTGGGGAGGCGCAGCCGCGGTCCTCCGACCCGGATTGCGCCTCCGAACCGCGCGAGCAGCCGCCTTCTTCTTCTTCGAAGGCATCTCAGTCCAACCTATGGGAAACCGAAAGAAGAAAATCAGCAGCCAAAAGGCTTCCCAGTCAAGGCAAAAGCGACGGAGGTAAGAGGGGAAAAACCTCTCCGCTCCGTCGCTTCGCAAAATGGCAGCTCGGCTGCCTCATGGCCACCCCTTTTATAAGGGAGCTGGCCACGCCCCTAACTACCCGGATGTCTTTGTCCGGTGAGGGGGCCCCCGCAAAGAGCGCGGCGGCCATTTTGGCGCCGCGCTTGCATTCTTGAGGGTACACAAGAGCAAAATCAAATTAGAAGATGGCGGCAGGAGCTCACTGGACAAAGAATAACATGAAAGGAGGATAGCGATGAGTAACTCAACCTTCAATATGTCACTTGGAGGACCCTAAACAGGCTGAGGGTCAGAGTGCCTAAAGGTAAGACCAACATGCTCGACTGGGGGCTGCTGGCTGTTTACAATGTGCTTTATGAATGTGGAGAGATACAGAACCAGGCTCGTTTTACTGGTCTGCTGACTACTATCAGAAACATGCGGCAATGAAGACTTGATTTTGGCCAACAACAAAGACAAGAAGGTGGATTCATTTTGGTAGTCTAAAGTTTGAACTGGACATGAAAAAAGAAGGCTCACAGACTATCAGAGAAGAAGGTCAGGCTTTCTTTACTCCCTTCTGCCTACTCTCCACATGTTGGCCATAGTGACCTCTCCGTGGTACAGTATTTGGAAACTGACGTGTAATGCCAGATACTCCACTAAAAGCACAACCACTGAATACAATTATGTGCATACAGTGGCCAATGTTTTTTCAACCTTGGACCCCCATGGGTTTTTTGGATTTCAGTTACCAGAAGCCCAAATCAGCACACCTGCTGATCAGGGCTTCTGGGAATTGTAGTCCAAGAACATCTGGGGGCTCAAGGTTGAGAAACCCTTGTAGGCAATTCACAGGGTATTACTATTATACAGGGTTTCTGGTTACAGATGTTGTAGTAAGGGAAAGAGGAAGAAAATTAAAGGTGCTGCTTCAGAAGAAAATTATGCAGAAAGCTAGAATCTCGTCCTGGAAGAGAGATCACACTAGAGATAAAGTTAAAATCAAATGATTTTTCTTCTCTTAACAAATATTTTGATAAAATATTTCTTAGTTTATATTCTGTAAATATTTCACTGTTTGGTTGGTTAATTATTTCCTTGTTGGTATTTCATGTTGTTCTTTATTCATTTATATTATCCCATGGTGTAATAACACATAATGTAAATGATAGGAAATAAGTGTGGTTTAGAAATATTGGTGCAGTATGAGATACAAGGTCAAACAAAACAAGAATAATTCGCAGCAACTAAATTGCTTGATGTAATAGGTGTGATAATCTTTACGAGGAAGCTTTACATAAGTCAAAGGTCTGTAGAGCAGTATGCAAATCAAATTCTCCCACTTTCCTAAATCCTTTTAATCCAGCCCTTAATCTCAATAATGACCCAGTTCTTGGAATCTTTACTAAACTCAGCCTCTTAATCACATTACCACCTCACCCTTCACAAACTTTGAAAGGGGATAGATAATGAAATATATAAACAACAGCAACAACAACTCAATGAAGTATCTTCATTAATTTGCTTGGGAACCCTGAGTCGGGTTCGCCTGATTGGGCGGCATAGAAATTTGAACCATAAATAAATAAATAAATAAATAAATAAATAAATAAATAAGAAAGATTGTTTAGCTCTTTATGCTCATCATTATGAAATTTTAAAGTGTATAATTTTGTTTGTTTATGAAATGCAAATTTCTGAAACAATTTTGAAAGTAAATAACTGAGTTAAAGGATGGGACCATTAGTTTTGAGTGAGTGTTGTAGCAGTCTGAGTTGCAATAGGTCCAAGAAAGAAGGCTATACACCAGATTTAGTTTAAACTAAACTGGTATATTAACAACATTTACAGACAAAGTAAATTAGCATTACATCCAGCACTGTACTGTTCAGTTCAGTTCAGCTCTGTTCTGCTCTGCAAAACAAGCTATGCAAGCAGCTTCTATTTCTACAGCCAGCAAAACACTTAAGGTTACAATGTATCTTATTAACTGTCAATCACAGCAGAGCTATGATTGCACCTGTTCCTTGTTAACTGACCTCAGCCTGTCTTTGACATTATCTCTGCACTTTGCCTCACTATATGCATATTATTGACACTCCTCCTAGGCAATGTGAGAGATATTTAACCCATCTCTGTATTTTTTAAACAAATCAGTACAAAGATTTTTCGTAAACACATCTTCAATGTTACATTCTGATGAGCATTTTTCCAGTTGTATAAATCCATCAGCAATTGTAGATTTCACATTCTGATAATGTATTAAGATAGTCTTACTTCTTGCTTTAACACTTCCTTCTTCATATAAATGAATTGCTGCAAGTTATCGCATTTAACATGTATAGGCACAGAACATTTTATCTTCATGTCTGTTAACACCTGATACAACCATTCTAATTCAAGAATACAATGGCTTACAGCTGCAAACTCTGCCTCACAAGTACTGTTAGCTATCAAAGATTGCTTTACATACTTATGCAAAATTAAAGCTTCATCCAGAAAAATAGCAATTAAGGTTACGGTGTTGATTTTCCATCTGAGCGATCAGCCCAGCTGGCATCACAATAACATTTCAAATTGAGCTCATCAGACCCTTTCAGAATCAATTTGTATTCTATAGTACCCTTTAGATAACGTAGAACACGCTTGGCTGCAACCCAATCTTTGTTGTGTGGAGCAGAACACTTCTGACACAACAAATGAACAGCATAACCAATATCAGCTCAAGTCCAGCTTGCTAGGTACAGTAAAGACACAACAAGAGATTGGTATTTTATTACATCATTCCATGGTACATCATCAGGCTCTTTAGAGTACCCTGTGGACATGGGTGATTCCACACTGTTTGCATTCAGCATTTCATACTCATTCAACAGTTTTTCAATTTTACTTCTCTGACACAGCTCAAAAAAGCCCTCTGAACTCTGAGAAACCTCTATGCCTAAATAATTTGCTATAGGTCCCAGATGTTTCATTTTGAACATATTATCTGTCATTTTCATAAACCACTCTAGTTGAGAATCATTGTCATATATGTACAAGACATCATCCACAAAAACTAAAAGTTGTACTTCTGTACCATTTACCATCTTGGTAAAACTGCAGGTTTCAGCAACACCTGGTTCAAAACCAACATCTTTCAGTGCTTTGGACGAATGCTGGAACCATGCTCTTTCACTTTGACGAACACTGTATAGTGCCTTATTGAGTTTTAGAACTGTCTTTGCACCAGCAAATTCAAAACCTGCTACTTGTTGCATATATAACACCTCCTCTAATGGAGCATGTAAATATGCTGTTGTAAAATCAAAATGGTCCACTCTTTTCCTTTGAACCCCTACTTTACATAAAGCAATTTTCAGTGATTCAGATTTTACACAGGGCGAGAACACTTGGTCATAGTCAGACCCTTGTACTTGGCTAAAATCCCTAGCTACTAGCCTGGCTTTATATTGCATTTCACAATTAGTAAGCCATTTTAGTTTGTACAACAATCTACACTCAGTTACATTTGTATTTTCTGGTATCTTTTGAACAGGAGTAAACACATTATTTTCTATCAGAGAATCAAACTCCTTTTGCATTGCTTTTAGCCACAATTGTTTATTCTTTTTTTTTCCAAGAGCCATATAGAGTAATAACCCTGGAGCTCTTCAGAGACCGGTGGAGATGGCCACCTGGTCTATACCCATGTCACAATCTTTAAGAGGGTAGCAGTCTTGGTAGCAGCAGTATTGTCCAAGCTTATAAATTCAGTCACTAGGCGATCTTCGAGTGCAAAAGGCACTTGGCAGGGCTTTGGTCAAACGGGCTGGACAGACGGGTCCAGATCGGTGTGGACAGGGGGCCCCATGACATGTCTCAGTCCCGGGCAAAGTTTCTCTGGGAAATGACCATGCTCAGAGCGTTGGGGACTCAGTCTTAGGGGAACCAGTCTCACGCTTCCCAGCCCCCACAAGAACAATACCCAGGGGCCCAAACCACTGCATACCCAACAGATTGTGCTTGACCACGACCAGCGGCAGTTTGATGGACCTGCCATTGAACTGTACACCTAGCACTGGGATGTGCTGACCTTGCACATCTGCCAGCTGGACCTGCAAAGCCCGCAACTTGGGCCGGTCAGCCAGAGGAATTTGGAAAAATTGATTCTGGGCAATGACGGAGTAAGACGATCCTGAGTCAACCTCCATGTGGCAAGGCTGACCTCGATCAGATGGTCTGCTATCATGCTTGATCATAGACCGCAAGTCACTGATAAAATCTAACACAGAGACCTTAAATTTTCAAAAAGGAAATTTCCCAAAGTTGAGGAAACTAGTAAAAAAGAAGCTGAAAGGGAAAATTGAGAGAGTCCAAACACTTCAAGAGGCATGGAGGCTGTTTACAAAAACAATAACAGAGGCTCAATTGGAATGCATACCCAAAAGGAAAAAGGCCACTGCCAGGTCCAAGAGGACTCCAATGTGGCTTACAGGAGCTGTTCGGGAAGTGATCAAGAGCAAGAAAAGCTCATTTAGAAGATGGAAGGCTTGTCCAAATGAGGACAGCAGGCAGAAACATAAATTCTGGCAGAACAAATGCAAGGCAACAATCAGGAAAGCAAAGCAAGACTTTGAGGAGCGTATAGCTAAAAATACTCAGAGGAATAACAAAGACTTCTTTAAGTACATTAGAAGTAAGAACCCAACTAGGAAGGCCATTGGACCATTAGATGACAATGGAAGGCAAGGGGTTATTAAAGAGGAAACAGAGATTGCAGAGAGACTCAATGAATTCTTTGCTTCAGTATTCACTGAAGAAGATAGAGACCACATGCCCAAAACAGAACCTATCTTCGTAGGGAGGGAAACCGAAGAATTAAGCCAGATAGAAATAACCAGGGAGGAGGTCCTTGCATGTCTTGTTAAGCTAAACACTAACAAATCCCCAGGACCAGATGGCATCCATCCACGAGTTCTCAGGGAACTTAAAGATGAAATTGCTGATATCCTAGCCAAAATATATAATCTTTCCCTCAAATCAGGCTTTGTGCCTGATGACTGGAAGGTAGCGAATGTAACACCAATTTTCAAAAAAGGATCCAGGGGTGATCCAGGAAATTACCGGCCTGTCAGTTTGACATGTGTCCCAGGTAAAGTGATGGAAACCATCCTAAAAGATAGAATTAATAGGTACATAGAAGAGGAGGCGCTGCTAAAGGAGAGCCAGCATGGCTTTTGCAAGGGCAAATCATGCCTCACTAATCTGTTGGAATTTTTTGAGAGTGTCAACAAGCATGTGGATAAGGGGGATCCAGTTGACATTGTTTATCTGGACTTTCAGAAGGCTTTTGACAAGGTCACACACCAAAGGCTCTTGAATAAACTTACCAGTCATGGAATAAAGGGACAGGTCTTGTCCTGGATCAGCAACTGGCTAAGGGACAGGAAACAGAGGGTAGCACTAAATGGACACTTCTCCAAGTGGAGGGAAGTAAAGAGTGGGGTCCCCCAAGGTTCAGTACTGGGACCCCTGCTTTTCAACCTCTTCATAAATGATCTAGAGGTAGGAGTAAAAAGCAAGGTAGCCAAATTTGCTGACGACACTAAATTATACAGGGTAGTGAAAACTGTGAGAGATTGTGAGGAGCTCCAGAGGGATCTCTTGACACTGGGGGAGTGGGCAAAACAGTGGCAAATGAGCTTCAACATTAGTAAGTGCAGAGTGATGCATGTTGGGGCAAAGAACCCCAATTACATTTATAAACTGATGGGGTCTGAACTCTCTGCGACAAACCAGGAAAGGGACCTTGGTGTCCTGGTGGACAGCTCAATGAAGGTGTCAACCCAGTGTGCCTCAGCAGTGAAAAAAGCAAACTCAATGTTAGGGATCATTAGGAAGGGTATAGAAAATAAGTCAGCAAGTGTTATTTTGCCTCTTTATAAATCTATGGTGAGGCCCCATCTGGAATACTGTGTACAGTTCTGGTCGCCATACCTCCAGAAGGATATTATGGAGTTGGAGAAAGTACAGAGGAGGGCAACCAGAATGATTAGGGGACTGGAACACCTTCCTTACCATCTGAGGCTGCAACGGTTGGGCCTCTTCACTCTTGAACGACGACGTCTAAGAGGTGACCTGATTGAAGTTTATAAAATCATGCACGGTGTGGACAAAGTGGATAAGGAAAAACTGTTTTCCCTATCGCACAACACTAGAACTAGGGGACACTCCATGAAACTTTTGGGTACTAGTTCTCAAACAAATAAGAGAAAGTACTTTTTCACCCAGAAGATCACTGGTCTATGGAACTCCCTGCCAGAAGAAGTGGTGACAGCTGTCAGTCTTGACAGCTTTAAGAAAGGATTAGACAAGTTCATGGAGGACAAGGCTATCAATGGCTATAATTATGGCTACCTAAGGACAACCTCCGGGTTGGAGAGATAGGCAGGATCTCTCTCAATGCCATTTCCAGGGAATCCTAAGCAGGTGAAGGCATCTCCTTGGGAATACCCTGAAGGAAATGGTGAGCCACTGTGTGAGACAGAATGCTGGACTGGATGGGCTGTGGCCTGTTCCAGCAAGGCTGTTCTTATGTTCTTATGTTCTTATGAGTGCTAGAACTTGGCCTGGAGCCTTGACTGGTGGAGATCCTTGAGATTGTGTGCTCCTTCTCCCAACAATCCTTGTCCCTGAAGAACTTCTCGGAACGCTGCCGGCACACCTTGGCGATGTGCCCCTTTTCCCCGCAGATGTGGCATTCAGCAGACTTAAATGGGCAACAGGTGCAGAGGTGACATCCCCCACAACCCTTGCATGGCTGGATGGTGCTTTTGGAATGACTGGGCTGAATCTTATGGACATCGTCCTCTGTATCGGAGTTGCCGGAAGACACTGATGAGCTTGAGTGGTGCAACCTCTGGACAGCTGCCTCCTTATGAGCTGGAACAACAGGCTGCGCTTTCAGGCGGTTGACTTCAGTGGCCTTTTGCTTGAAGGTTTTTACCCCAGAATCTGCTAGTGCCTCTCTAAGCACTTGAGCAAATGTCAGAGTCTCTCTTTTAAGCAGTTGTTTCTGAGCTGCCTCATCTTGCAAGCCTGCTAGAAGACGATCATGGAGGGCTACCTCTAGGTTCTCCCATTTGCAGGGAACGGCTGCCAACCGTAGTGCCACCGCATAGTCTGCGACCGACTCATCTGGTTGCTGGTTCCTCCGGTGAAATGCTAGACATGCAGGAAAAATAGACACAGTGGGCCTGAAGTGTACCCATAGTGCATCCAGGATATTCTTCAGCGATGCGACCTCGATGTCCATCGGAAGCAGCAGGTTGGATGCCAGCTCCAGAGTGGCCATCCCGCAATTGGCAAGGAAAAATGCCTTCTTCTTTTCTCCATCATCGATGTCCTGCAAGACTAAGAAGTTCTTGAACTTCGCTGGCTCTGTGATGCAGAATGGAGCGAACGCAGGAAATAATCTGACCAGCAAGGAACAGTTCAAACATAAGTGATTTATTAACAGCTCATAACTTGTGTAGTTCGGACCAGGAGAATAAGGGTGAGGTGGCTAACTAGATACATTTACCCAGCTTCTCAGAAAAGGCGGGAACCAATCAGAACAATGAAAACAACATGCAGTTTGTACCTTTCAAAAAGGGCACACCTTTGCAGCAAAGACTTGATTACAAAACCAAAGCAATTAACACTTAGACATAACAATTCCCCTGCAGGTGCTTGTTCAAGATGGGCATGAATTTTGTTTTGCTTCATTATTTTGGAGAGAGTTTTTTAAAAATGTGTTCATTTCTTTCTGTATAGCATGCAATTATTAAAATCCCAGCAAGAGACAAACCTTACTGACAGCAAGAGACAAACCTTACTGACAGACACATCCACAAAGCTTTATGGAGTTCACTTTTAATAGTCTGGATTGAAATCCTTGACTAATTATCCATGTTGGTACTGAATTAGGGTTACTTTCCCCAACCTCTGACTGAATCCTAATCCTTAATAGCTATCTGGCAGACAAATGAAGGATGTTACAAACAGCCAATTCAAATGGGGAAAATTTAATATCCAAGTTCACACGTTTGGGATGGAAGGAACTTGAAGATTAAAATATTCAGATGTGGGAAAAGGCAAAATCAGCTGATGTTCCCACCTCTAGTGGAGCTACTGCTGACAAGATTAGGTTCAAATCCCCATTCAGTCCCGGACGGGTGCACTTTACTTCCACTTCCGGGAGCGACGAGGGCAGCGCAGGCCAGATGAATCACAGTAAACCCATTCGTATGGATTCACAGGGTGCTTGGGCTTCTGGGAATTGAAGTCCAAGAACATCTAGAGTGACAAGGTTCACCATCATGGGCCTAGAGGTAGTAAACAGCTGGGATTATTTGCCCCAAGACCCCACAACAAGCAAATTGACTTTCTTAACTCTTGGGTGAATCATTGGTTCTTGCCTCAACACTTCCATTTTGTTCAGAAGAGTACACACAAACATGCATGGGTTCTTATAACAAGCAGGTCCCCCATGATCACATGTGTCCAGGATCCCATAAACCTCCTGAGTACCTCAGAAGAGCAGAGAGCTGTTCCCACCAGTTATATAGCATAGTACTGTGATTGTGAACCTTGGCACTCCAAGGTGTAGCTGAACCTCAATTCTCATAAGCCCTGATTAACAAGTGCTGACTTGGGTTTCTGATAATTGAAGTCTAAGAACACCTGGCATGCTAAGGTTCGCCATCACTGGCATAGTGGGCATAATTCTGCCATCTGAACACATTGATCAGAACCCTATTGGCATTTGCATAACTCACTGCAAATAATTATGGCTCATTGATTAGGCGCTGTGGTACTCCTTGGTCATATGTCCAATTGTTCAGCAGAGATGCACCTCAGCACCTTGTCAACTGACCTTAGTAAACTGTGACAAATTACACAAACTTTATGCAAATTCTGGGAGGATTCTGGCTATAGAGTAAAATGCAGTGTGTTAAAATGCAGTTCAGGAAGGGCGTGATCAAACTGTAATGTTCTCTGATTTTTCTCATTTAGTTCTAATGCTTCCTTCAGTGTGTTAAATTGAGAAATAGCTGGGGAAGTTGTGACTGCCAGGAGGAATTTATTCCTTGCAAGTAGAGATGGTGAGGTTGTGTTTTTCCACAATGCTCTTTCTCTGAGTGCTCTTATTTCTTGGTGTGGTATAAAGCAACAAAAAAATGAAAAAGAGTGGAGTAATAAAAAAGAAAAAAGAAAAAGCCATTTAAACTTGATGGGGGAGCTAGACACCTAAAGAATGCATTCTTTATGACCAATAGTAACTGTGGCCATTTGTGAATGTAAGTCTTTCTTGCAGGGGAGAAGCACATGGCCAGAAGCATAGCAGGCAGCAACCTGCTGCTAATTAATAACATGAACCTGAATATTTAATGGTTTGAACAGAATCTGTGGAAATGAGACGTGTGCTCTTTGGCTTGTAATTCAGGCAGATATGATTCAGGCACCAGAGAGAGAGAAAAGAGAAAAAAAATCAATATTGGGAAATCTCATCTGTAACTGCCATCTGTACAAGCTGTGAAGGCTACACTTTATGTAAGGTGACACATTAATCTCCATGGTGCATGTATGGATCTAGATCCTCCGTTAGGCAGGAAGACAACATGCAAGCTAAACCCAAATAATAAGACCGGTGTCGTCATGTCTCCTGTGACCTTGCCAAGAGGAAAAATGATGCTGATGGAGACAGAACTTGGGAGTAATTAGTACTAAGAATGTAGAGCATATCCAGACTGTTCCTTGCCAAGCAGTCTTGGCTCACTGATTTTTGGGTTGCTTTATGAGGAAGAGGTTCAGTAACTTTTAGCTTGCTCTTTTCATCCAAACACTCCAAGCAACCTTTGTCCATGTGGTGAATTTGCTGACAAGCCATTTCTCTATATGAGCAAGGGAAACACTTGCTTCTCTACAGAAGGGCAGGGAAGGTGCAATTATTTTTCCTTTTCCTAACCAATTGTCATAGCACTGGATCAGTTAAAATGGTAAAAAGAAGTATTTTTCTTCATTTTACCCTTCTATCACCCATAACCGTGAGCAGTTTCTCAACTGACAATAGGAAAAGGTATTTCTTTTTACCTTCCAAACTTTCACTACTGCAATAATTGGTAGGAGAGGAAAATAATTTTACATTCCCTGCCACTCGGCAAAGGAGCAGGGGAAGTGTTTTATTTAAACATTCAATGTGCTGAGGAGACTCATTAGCCCACTGTTTCCCAACCTTTGGTTTTTGGACTTTAATTCCCAGAAGCCTGTGTCAATTCCTGTTGTGTATTAAGGCAGAATTGCAAGTTGCTCAAGCAACGCCTTGCAAAGATAAAATGCTGGTTTTCCGCCATCCAAATTAGGAGCTAAAGTTGGCGCGAAATCTCCCTCTCTGGGCACGCTCATTATGCTAATTAGAGTTCTGTGATTGGTTACAACTTTGATCCTGTTCCTGATTGGTTAATACTTAAATATCCTGTTATGATTGGTTGGTTATTATTGTCCGGTGGGTTGCTTCATTGTAACAAGGAGTCTCCGCCAGGGAGACACTATATAAGCCCCACAGGTAAACAAGAGTCGGGCCAGACTGGATCTATGCCTCCCATTACAGCACAGGGTAGCCAGCGTTGGCTAAGCCTGGGTCTCCTCTATATGCTATCACACCAAGGTGTAGATTAGCCACTGCCTCTACGGTAGGAAACACAAGGGACCGACTACATGGGACCAGTGTAGCCATCTTATGTCCGGAATGCCTTGTAAGTGTATTCTGAATGCAAGCGTGGCGCCAAAATGGCCACCGCGCTCTTTGCGGGGGGGCCCCACCCAGACTCAGACATCCGGGTGAGTTAGGGGGCATGGCCACCCCCTTTAAAAGGGGTGGCCATGCGGCAGCTCAGCTGCCATTTTATCGAAGCAACGGAGAGGAGAGGTTTTCGCCGTCGCTTTTTTCTCCGGCTTTCGCCTGCTCATTTTGAAAAGGGATTCTTTCCTTTTCTTTCTTTACTTTGGCTTGGGAGACATGGCTCCCAAGCAAAAACCAGCGGCTCCGAAGCCACGGACAAGGGGGAGGGCTCTGCCCACCACCACCCTGCATCTAGGGGGCTGCCCCCGGGCCGGAGGGCTCGGGCGGCGCACCCGCGCCCTGGTGGTAGGGCTGGTTTACCCACTACCACCAATGTGGGCGGACAGGCAGCTGCCTACCCGCCCGATGCTGGGATCCAACCAGGGGCGGCACAGGTAAAAAAGAGTAGGGGATTACCACCCCTATGGGGTCTTTGCCCGGCTCGGGGCAGTGCAGCCCACTTGGGCCTGGTGCAGGTTTATGCCCAACCATGCCCCCGGCCCCACATGGGCCGGAGTATTGGGCATGGCCCTATTCAGGCCCAGGATCCACACTTGGATTGGTGGCTCCACAATTGCCCAGTGGGCCATCCGGCCCGCCTGGCCCACCTTACACCGGTGGGTCTGAGGCCATTGATGCCCTCCTAGCACATATTTCGGTGCTTCAGGCATCACTGGGCATTGCCCCGCCACCTTCGGAAGGTGGGTTTGCACCTCCTGCATTTCTGGCCCGCACGTCGCCCACCGCTGTCCAGCAGGCTGCTGCCAGGGTTGAGCTGCTTGAGGCCATCAGGCCAGCCCAAGCTGGCACCTCGCAGCTCCCTACCAGATCATCGCAGCAGGGTTTGCCGCAGGGGTCTGGTCCTGCGTGGCAAGGGCGCAGCAGCATGCAGAGCTCGATTCCCGTCACAAGCTCCGACGCCCGCCATGGGCTGGAACCCCCAGTGGGGGCGGCCCATGGGGGTGTACCGGGTGAGTATCCTGGTCAATTAAGTACACCAGTGACACTGCCTAGCCACACTGGGGGGGGGTGTCCAGTGGCCATGGCCACAACAGGTTACCATGGGTGGACAGTTGTATCCGCACTGTCCTGTTAGCTCCTGGTTACCCACTTACCCCCCGGTTATGACAGGGGTGACCACCCCTAGGGCTCTGCCTAATGTTTCAGGGGTTATTCAGGGACCACGGGGTTCACCCTTGATTCAATCTGTCCCAACTGCGGCCCTACCGACGGCTGGTTATTCCTTGCCCCTGGGTGACCATCTTTCTCAGGCCACTAGGGAGAAGATTTGGAGGGGGGTATATGTGGATATATTTTCCCTCCTAAACTGTGAGCCCATCAAGGAAGAGAGGGAAGGGCAGGATGATAAGGACAAGGAGTTGTCCCGTCGGCATAAGCCACCGCGCACCTGGGCCAATTGGTTACCGGCCTACCTCATTTATATGGCGTTATACCTGAGGGCTCGCCCTGACCTGGCCATTCCAATGGTGCAATACCTGGATAACATTTATCGGGCGGTGGTCGATTTCCCTGGACCGTCATGGTTGGCCTATGACGAGGAGTTTAGGATGAGAGTGGATGTGCAACAAGCGTCAGTGTCGTTTCCGGCACGAGTGCCTCTCTTGCTCTGGCCCTCACACTGCCTCCGCGTGCCCACGGGCTGTTGGGTCACGAGGCAGAGGTAGGGGTGGGCAGGGGGCAGTCAGAGCTCCCTCTGATGGTGCAACAAATCAGAAAGGCCCCCTCCCCAATTGATGTCCAGGTGCTGGAACATTAGCTCACCGCTTATCCTAGACGGGATGATGCGCAGTACCTACTTGAGGGTTTTCGATTTGGCTTCCGCATACCATTTCAGGGGGTGCGCGGGCCTCAAGACGCCCCGAATTTAATTTCCCTCAGGGGTAATGAGGATATCGCTGCCCAAGCTTTAGCTAAGGAGGTCACCGCGTCGAGGGTTGCTGGGCCGTTTGCTGACCCAACATTCCCGAACATGAAGGTGTTCCCTTTGGGTTTAGTTCCAAAGAAGTCCCCGGGTGAATTTCGGTTAATCCACCACCTTTCTTACCCTGCGGATTCTTCGGTTAATGATGCAATACCTGATGACCTTTGTTCGGTCAGGTATACTTCCTTTGACCAGGCCTTGCAGATGGTATGCTCATGCGGCCCAGGGGCGCTACTGGCAAAGTGTGATATCAAATCGGCATTCCGATTGTTGCCAGTGCACCCGGACAACTTTGAGCTGTTAGGTTTCCGTTTTCGGGCCAGTTTTTATGTAGCCATGCCTTTTGGCTGTCCTATCTCATGTTCTGCTTTCGAACGGTTTAGCACCTTCCTTCACTGGTCTTTTGTTCATAGATCAGGGTCCTGGTCTGTAGCCCACTACCTCGATGACTTTTTGTTCGGAGGGGAACAGGGCACGGACATGTGCGCTCGGCTACTCGCCACTTTTCAGGTGCTTATGCGGGAACTAGGTGTCCCCCTGGCGCCTGAAAATACTGAGGGACCAGCTAGCACTCTCACCTTTTTAGGTATTGAGATTGACACTGTTGCCCAGACATCCAGGTTTCCCATGGAAAAGGTGACATGGATCTCTGATGCTATTCTGGCTATGCTTGCCAGGCGTAAGGTGTCTCTCTGAGAGTTACAGGTGCTCCACGGCCACCTCAACTTTGCCTGTAGGGTAGTAACACCTGGTAGGGCATTTGCTAGGCGTCTGTGCGACGCCATGGCTGGCCTCTAAAAATGCCACCACAGGGTTCGGCTGACAAAAGGTTTACGGGCGGATCTGACGGTCTGGCTCACATTCCTTCAGGATTTTAATGGCATCTCCTTCTGGAGATCAGAGCTTCTGCTCAGCCCGCATTTCCAAGTACAGACGGATGCCTCCGGTTCCCTGGGTTATGGGATTTACTTTGAAGGGAGGTGGTCCTACGGCCAATGGCCACAGACATGGCAAGGCACAGATCGTTTACGCGATCTTACTTACTTTCCCATTTTGGGAGCCCTGATGCTCTGGGGGGATAGGTGGGCTAATTCAGTAGTTCACTTTTGGTGTGACAATGCTGCAGTGGTGCACATTGTCAACGCCCAAACTTCTAAATCCTCTAGAGTTATGGCCTTAGTTCGCCAGTTTGTTTTGAGGTCTTTACGCCTTAATGTGCTTTTCAGGGCCAGACATGTACCAGGCATTAATAATGATATTGCTGATGCTTTATCCCGCCTGCAGATCACCCGGTTCTGTGCCTTGGCACCAGAAGCAGAGGAACTGCCCTCTCCACTCCCGGCCGAGATCTGGACATTTGGCGAGGGGAGGTGAACTGGGCGATTGGCATGTCTTTGGCACCTCGCACTCCTACAGTTTAGGAATTTTTGCGGGCAAAGCCAGTTGCCCGAGGTGTGGCCGATCCCGGTCAACCAGATTCTGCAGTTCATGGTTTACCTCCATGATCTAGGGCTAGCCCCTCGCACCATTGCCACTAGGCTGTCAGCTTTGGCATTTATGGCTAAGGCGAGGGGTTTCGTTGACTGCGTGAATGACTTCCGCATACGACATGTATTGGAAGGGTGGATACGTAAACGAGGCCGCTGCTCGGACACACATCACCCTGTTTCACCAGAGGTTCTGACACACCTTGCACAAGGTTGGTTACGATAAGTATGAGGAGGCTCTCTTTCATGCGGCTACCACCGTGGCCTTTTTTGGAGCACTCCGTATCAGTGAGCTGGTCCCATTGTCAATGGGTTTGGATCCTTCTCGACGGTCACTGAACAGGGCTGTTGCCCGGTTCCTTGTTGACAATGGCTTTGGGACAGCCATTCAACATCCTAGAATAGGCTTGCAGGATTATGGTCTATATGCAAGAGATGGGGTCCATCTGTCGGCCAGAGGTTTGGACCACTTTCTGGAGGACGTGCAAGCGGGCCTGGTGACCGAGCTGACGGTCTGGGAGGGGCGGTGAGTCATCACGGACACCTCCCCGTGTGGCGGGTAGCACTGGTAAGGTTACAGATTTATGACACATAGATATCCGGCAGGTTCGCAATTGACTGGCCAACACGTAGATAGGTACAGGGGAATAAGATTGGCCGGTCAAGGGCGAACCATGCAAGGGTTGATGGCAGGAGCTGCACAGCCTGCATCACCCTGATATTGAACGGATACACATCATAGGGTGGGGTCAGTAGATAGTATATTGACTCCGGTCAACAATTTGTTTGTGCCAACAAACAAATTGATACAAATAGATACATGTAGCCAATTTCCATTGGCAATTTGGGAGGAACCTTACCAGTGTTACTGCGGCCTGCTTGCCTTAAAGAATTACAATTGGATGATACACCAATTGAAAGTGATAATTCGGACTAGGGCATTATTCAATAAAAGTGGCCCGATGCCTTTAATCCAATACCGGTGTTTGAGTCTTTCTTTGGGGGGTGCGCCTGCAAAGACTGTTCAATAAACTCCTGTTGTTATTCTGTTTATCGTTGCCTAGACTATTGCTTATAAGGGCCGGACACAACAATTCCCCAATGGACTGACTTAGGCTTCCGGGAATTGAAGTCCCCCTGTGGTGTATGGGCCCCACTCTGGGAAACAATGAATTAGCCTCTTCAGCATACTGGATGTTTATCCAGAAGCAGCCTTTGAAAGCTGAAAGCCTCCCTTATACGCTGCTCGTGTACCAATAGGGAAAACTCTGGATATTCCTGTTCCCCTTGAGAGATCACCAAAGCATTTCTACAGTTGTGAAGTGCACTCAAAACAGTAGCAGCAGAATTGGTTGGGTGCTGTTCGGAAGCATGGAGACATGCATCTGTATGTAGGTGAATGGCACTGCATTTGAGAAAAGGGAAAAGGAAGATAACTGGGGCAATGAAAATGAAATTGTCCTTTGACTGCTTATTTGAGTAGCCACAAGCCATTACTAATAAAACCATGTTCTCCATTATGCAGGACAATGAAAACCTGAAGCAATAATGTGACTATGCAACAAACACACAGGGGCCTTTGCTCAACCCTCTGCTTCATTAATTAAGCAAGTCATGGTCTGTGGACTTCCTTATGTTTAATGGGAGCTAAATCCTAAGGGTGATATCAGCTTCAAAACCCACTGAAACAAACAGGAGCTTCTTTGTTTTGGTTGTCAATGAGCAGCTCCTGGAAGTCCCCTTTAAAATGGCATTAGAAATATATTGCAGAAACTTTCCAAAGCCTTAGTTGTCTTAGTCTGTGATTTGTTGCAGTAAAAACTTCAGAGTCTTGGGTCACTTTAAAAACTAGCAAGATTTGTTTGTTGTAAGCTTCAAATGGACTGCAACCCACAGATGCCTATGCCCAATTAAATGTCTTATGGTTCTTCCATACAGAAACTTGCTTTCTTTGTAGCCATGATACCTGCATTTTTTTTCCTTGTTTCTCCTAGTCATTCTTAGCCATAACCATCAAGCGCAGCTCCAGAAAATACGGGACCTGCGCACAACCCTTCTGCACAGAACCCTTCTGTGCATGCGCAGAAGGGTTCTGCACATACGCACATACGCTGGTCAAATTACGGGATGGTGGCGGGAAAGTGGAGGAAGTGGCGTGGAAATATGGGAAATCCCGGCCAGTTTGGGATAGTTGACAGGTATCTAATCTTAGCTGCTCTACACTTTAGTGCCACCCTGTTGTGTTCTGTAAAGCTGTGCCTTTAACAATGTACCTTTACCATGTGTTACCAATGTAACCTTTCTGTGTGCAACATTATAACCATCAGCTGCATCAATGTAACCTAATAAGGGGACGTGAGCTAGTGACCACCAGAGGGCAGTAGCGAGCGTCCAGCTCACATGGATCATAGTCACCTGGTTCAGCAGCGCGGGAAGATTCCCCGCGACCTCCTCACCTGGTCATGAAGGGCGTGACCTCCTACGACATCACGCAGGCAGCAACCAATAGTCTGTCGACGAGCCACATTCAAATGTATAGCCAGCTGTATATATTGAGCTCCCCATCCGCCATTACCTCATGTTCCTCCGGATCATCATGCAATAAACCTGTGTTAAGCCAACCCTTCGGCTGTTTCATTGTCTTTGGTCCCTTACACTAAACTGGCGACGAAGGTGGGATAATGGCAGCCCACGGGACCAAGACATGCGCCGGTTTCGAAATCAGGAAACCGGGCGACTGGGAGATCTTCGAGATGGACTTCCAGGCCGCACTGATCGAGTCCGAAGTCACGGAAGAGGCGAAGAAAAGAGCCATCTTCACCAGAATGCTCGGACAAGAAACAAAAAGGACCTTGGTGGACCTGATTGCACCGAGAAGGGTGAGCGAATTCAAGGCCAAGGAACTCATGCAGATGCTGCGTGAGCACGTCCGGCCTGCCACGGCGATGTTTCCCGCTCGGAGTGCGTTTTGGAGGCGAGTCCAAGTGCCCGGGGAGACGGTCGCCGCATTCGTGGCGGCCCTGCGGCAGGCGGCCGGCCCGTGCAAATGGGAGAATGCCGAAATCACCCTCCGAGACTGTGTGCTGTGCGGCCTGAACGACGCCGAAACCCAGCGCACGTTAATGAACCAGGAGCCGCCTCCCACGTTGCAGGAGGTCGTAAGAGCGGCCCAGGCCGCAGAAGCTACGAAGGCCGGGGTCCAAGAACTGCAGGACTGGCGGCCAAAGGTGAGCAAAGCAGAGGCTTCGGTACAGGCGGCCTGGCGAACTTCGAGGTCGTCCACAGATAGCAGCGACGACGAGGACATCCAGAGGGTCCGGAAGGAGAGCCGGCGATGCGACGGCTGTGGAGCGGCCCACGACCGCGTGAAATGCCCTTTTCGGAAGGCCGAGTGCCACAACTGCGGCCGCCGCGGGCACATCGCCAAGGTGTGCAGAAAGAAGCGCGAGACCCGGAGGAGCTCCGCAGACCGTTCCACGGGGCAAGACCGCCCAACGAAACCCAAGGACAGCGCCCAGGCCACGCGGAAGCAGGACGGCATGGGCCGCATCGCCGACGGCAGCGAGGACGACGCCCCAGTGTTCAGCGTGTCTACTAGACACCCCCGCTACTTTGTTGAGGTACTAGTCCAAGGGGTCCCCATTAGGATGGAAATTGACTCGGGGTCCTCATTTTCAATCATTTCCCAGAGGGAGTTTTTGGGAATTGCCCCCCATAAGCGACCCAAGCTCAAAGCATTGAGGTCCAGACTACGGGACGTGCAAGGGAACAGTATTCCAGTGTTGGGGGTTGGAGAATTTCAGGTCAAATTCAAGGAGCACGCCGCGTCCCTTCCCCTAGTCGTGCTCAAAGGAGGAAATTGCAGCCTCCTCGGGACTCAATGGTTCCAGCCCCTGGGGTTGTTTATTGGGGGGGTGCACGCCGTTGGGATGCACGCCATGGGGACTGATCCAATTCAGGAGGTGTGCGAGGCGCACCCCGAAGTCTTCAAAAAGGGACTGGGGAAATTCAAGGGGCCCCCAGTGACTTTCGACCTGGACCCGGAGGTCCTCCCAATTCGCCTAAAACCACGCCGGGTGCCGTTTGCACTCAAGGACAAGATAGAGGCGGAACTGGACAAGTTGGTGGGCCAGGGGATCCTCGTGCCTGTAGATTCTGCGGAGTGGGAAACTCCAATTGTAACCGCTCTGAAGGCCAATGGGGAGGTCCGCATATGCGCCGACTACAAGTGCACCATCAACAAGGCGATCCGCCCGAATGCATATCCGGTGCCGGTAGTCAGCCATCTGCTGGCCAGGTTACACGGGGGGAAGTGTTTCGCTAAGCTCGACTTAGCACAGGCCTACCAGCAGCTCACGGTGTCCCCTGCCGCCGCTGCTGCGCAGACCATAGTCACCCATAAGGGGGCGTTCCGGGTGACGCGCCTCCAGTTCGGCGTGAATTCGGCGCCTGGAATTTTCCAGTCACTCGTGGAACGCCTCCTGAAGGGATTGGAGGGGGTGTTGCCTTATTTTGATGACGTGTTAATAACGGGGGGGGGGGAGTCAGGCTGAATTGGCCAAAAGGTTGGGGAAGGTCCTGACGATATTCGAAAAGGCGGGGCTGAGGTTGCGAAAGGATAAATGCGTCTTCTTCGCAACCGAGGTTGAGTTCCTAGGGTTTTGTGTGACTCCTGAGGGAATAAAACCATCCATGTCCAAAGTGGCAGCCATTAAAAAAGCCCCCCGCCCCACCTCCAAGCCCGAGTTACAGTCGTTCCTAGGACTGCTTAACTTCTACCACTCCTTCCTTCCCCGAAAGGCAGCGGTGGCTGAGCCGCTACACAAACTGCTAAAGAAAGACCAGGCATGGAAGTGGGACGATGACCAAGAAAGGGCATTTAGCGAGCTAAAAAGCCTCCTGGCGTCCGACGCTATACTGACCCATTTCAACCCCAAGCGCCCTGTAGTTCTGATCTGTGATGCATCTCCAGTGGGGGTGGGGGCGGTGCTGTGCCACGTGCTGGAAAACGGAAGGGAGGCCCCGATAGCATTTTATTCCAGGTCCCTGTCCCAAGCAGAGAGGAACTACGCACAGACGGACAGGGAGGCACTAGCAATAGTCGCGGGAACAAAAAAATTTCATGATTTTCTGTACGGCCGCCCCTTCACCATTGTAACAGACCACAAGCCCTTGCTAGGCATTTTTACCGCTGATAAGCCCACCCCACAGATCCTGTCTCCGAGGATGCTCAGGTGGGCCATTTTTCTCAACGCGTATCAGCACGCGTTGACCTACCGGCCCGGGAAAGAGATCAGCCATGCGGACGCCCTATCTAGGTCTCCCCTCCCCCTAACGCCCAGCCAGGTGAGCATGGGGGAGCGGGACCATCAGGTTCTCATGATAGAGGTGCTGGATTCGCCCCCCGTAGTGCCCGCCGACATTGCCAAAGCAACAGAGAAGGACAAAACGTTAGCGACAGTCAGCTCCTGGCTGCAGAAAGGGTGGCCCGCGTCCTCCCCAGCGGAGGAGTTCGCTCCATTTTTCAGGAAAAAGCTAGAACTGTCCCTAGAGAGGGGGTGTCTCTTGTGGGGGCAGCGGGTGGTGATTCCCACTTCCCTTTGGCCGCGGGTGCTCAAACTGCTGCATGTCAGCCACCCCGGCATCGTGCGATCCAAGGCGCTGGCCCGGAGTTATTTCTGGTGGCCCCAGCTAGACGCCGACATCGAGCACATGGTCGGCACTTGTGAAAGTTGCCAATGTTTCCAGACCAGAGGAGGCCCGCCTTCCCCACAGGGAATGGGACGCGGCTAAGGGGCCGTGGTCCCGGGTGCACGTAGACTTCGCGGGCCCGTTCAGGGGCACCCTGTTCCTCCTTGTAGTGGACGCTTTCTCCAAATGGTTGGAGGTTATCCCAGTCACGAGCACCTCCTCGGCCCAGACCATTAGGCATTTGCGGAGGCTCTTTTCCACGTTCGGCATACCCGACACGTTAATTAGCGATAACGCCAATTGTTTCACGTCCTCCGAGTTTAGGGCATTCATGGAGATTAACGCCGTCCGGCATATCACCTCCGCCCCGTTTCACCCGGCCACCAACGGCCAAGTAGAGCGCCTCGTCCGCACCACGAAGGATGCGTTGCAGTGCATGGGCCCAGGGGATCTGAATCTACAAGTGTGTCAGTTTCTGCTAGGGTACAGGGTGACCCCATTGGCGTCAGGATACTCCCCCGCAGAGCTTTTAATGTGCAGGAAGCTGACCACCATCCTCACTAGGCTAGACCCCATGAGGGTAGAGGACAAAGGGAGGAACGTCGGGCTAGAGGCCACAAAGAGTTTCAGTATAGGCGCCCCCGTGCATTGCAGGAATTACGCCAGCGGGGGCCCGGCCTGGGTGCCGGGCGTAGTTGTGGAGCAAACCGGCCCCGTGTCGTACCGAGTGGAAACCAGCACAGGGCTCCTGTGGAGGCAGCACGCGCACCAGCTCCGACGCAGGGTCTCCAATGAGCAGGGCACAGATCACGCAGGGAGTCAGTCAACGTTAGGGTTCTCCCCCACCCGTTCAGCCCAAGGGGGAGGGAAAGGGGACCGCGGGCCCCCACCAAGGGGGGAGGAGGATGTCCTCATAGATATCCTAGGGGATCTTTCCGAGGAGGAGGAACCCGACCCCATACATATCTCGCGGAAAGTCCCCACAAATGCGGGTACCCCTACCAAGTTAGATTTTGATTTTCAGAACCGGGGGGTGGGGGTTCGGAGTGGTCCCCCACCCGTCCAAGCGAGAAGAGGGGTTTTTCGTTAGCCCCGACGGCCCCCGGTCTGCCCACAATGGAGTTTTTCCCTTCCCCTAAGGCCGCCAGACAGCGGCAAGCCACTAACAAGTCTCCCTCTCCCATTTCAGGACAAGGGACCAGGGAACAAAGAAGCAATAACGCCCCCGGGGGGGGCAGCCCTCTTCACGGCCCAAACGCACATGCAACAAGCCATCTTGGCTGAGAGACTTCGTCTCATCCTAGGGGGGAGGGATGTTGTGTTCTGTAAAGCTGTGCCTTTAACAATGTACCTTTACCATGTGTTACCAATGTAACCTTTCTGTGTGCAACATTATAACCATCAGCTGCATCAATGTAACCTAATAAGGGGACGCGAGCTAGTGACCACCAGAGGGCAGTAGCGAGCGTCCAGCTCACATGGATCATAGTCACCTGGTTCAGCAGCGCGGGAAGATTCCCCGCGACCTCCTCACCTGGTCAAGAAGGGTGTGACCTCCTACGACATCACGCAGGCAGCAACCAATAGTCTGTCGACGAGCCACATTCAAATGTATAGCCAGCTGTATATATTGAGCTACCCATTCGCCATTACCTCATGTTCCTCCGGATCATCATGCAATAAACCTGTGTTAAGCCAACCCTTCGGCTGTTTCATTGTCTTTGGTCCCTTACACTAAACACCCTGATCTGTAATGTTTTGTTTCTTTTACAATTACAGTGCTAGGATATCAGATGCTGTTGTCTTCAGCCTGGATACATCGACATTTATAATTTAGAATACTGAAAGGTGGCAAAATATTCCAAACTTGAATTAAATGTTGTAGCACCAAAAAGCTAAAACCAAGAAGAACCTGGAAGAAACCCTTTTAATTTTTTAAATTTACCAACAGCCATACTTCACACAACAAAATAGGTAAAAATACTAAATTTCAGGAATCATGGGTGGGTGAAATAAAGGAAGAATCCTCAAGTGCTCAGGGTTAGAGTAGAGAAGATGTACAAGAGGAAAGGCCAGTCAGTATTGGGGGACAAATGTTGGGGGACAATTCCAAATATGTTGATCTCAATACACCAACATCAATTACTTTCCCTATGTCTGGACACACATACTGCAAACAAATCAGAACGAGTTTGAAACAACTGGAAACAAAACCACTCTCTGGATAATCTCTTCAAGGTGGTACATAATTTTTGTTGTTTTTACAATTGTGGCCCAAAACGTGAGGGGTGGGGGCTGCTACATGTTCCCTGTTGAACTGTTATTGCAGTACATTATGTCTGATCATTACAGCAAAATATAAGTGTAGTAGGTGGATTTGAATTTAATGAAAAATGCAATCTATATCTTACAGAAATATTTTAAAAATCAACAATAATGACAAAATTTATGGCTATTCTCCCCACCTCAGTCATTGTACCCAGGGTGAATAAAATCCTGTTAAATTATATGGGGCCTGTCTTGGACTGCAAACCAGATTGAAGCTTTAGTTTAAGCACTGATTTATCTGTGAATCTCTACAGAAACAAGCAAATTTGTACTGAAAACATACAGTTGCAGATGATCTTATTTAATTGCCTCCTCTTCTACCTTTAATACAGTTGCATCAAGAGGTGAAATAAGGATACAAAGCACCATTAATTCTGACCATTTAACAATGTCTCACTATAAACACCTGTAGTAACTATATTTTTCAGTAGAACATTTGCTGTAATATATCTTAGCTGTGAAACTTTATTAAAGCCTGACAGCTGATCAGCATTTGCCTCCTTTTAATGCTGCGGATACCCACAAACCTGGGAGGCAGCGGCCGTAGATCACCCACTTTGGCACCAAACCATCTCTGCTGCTACTGATCACTTTGAAGGAGAACACCACAGACATGAAGAGGATAAGTGACAAACATGGAATCTTTGTCAAACTACGCCCTCCACCATCTATCTATTCAGTGTAATGTGTGTGGTCGCATGTTTCAAGACAGGGCCAGTTTATTGAGTCACCAGAGACACATCCATCAACTGAGAAAATTACTTCCAGGAAAACTGTATGCTTGGATACGAATAGCAGCTGTCAATGATATATATATTTATATAATGTATATATACATTTCAAGCCACCCTGAGTGGTGCTTGCACCAAAAGGGTGGGGTATAAATGTGAAAAAATAAATACATTTACAGTGGAAGCCAGTAGGTGCTTAGAAGGCAAACTAGTTTCTTTAGAGACAAATCCAGCAAAATAGACTTTGATGAATCTTGGCAGCTTTCATCTAGTGGCTAGCCAAAGCTAGATGCATGATAAAAGAGGCTTTGTTCAATTATTTTTGTTCACTTATACTTCTGAGAGCCACCAGCCCTTCATCCAGGATGGCTTCACTCACTCAATGTTACTTATTTACAAGCTATTTTGCCCGGCCTTGCCAGGCAGGTATTGATTTTGTTTTGGCACACCCACACAGGACACTCCCCCACACACACACAACACAATAAATTACCGACCTGTCAGTTTGACATGTGTCCCAGGTAAAGTGATGGAAACCATCCTAAAAGATAGAATTAATAGGCACATAGAAGAGAAGGCGCTGCTAAAAGAGAGCCAACATGGCTTTTGCAAGGGCAAATCATGCCTCACTAATCTGTTGGAATTTTTTGAGAGTGTCAACAAGCATGTGGATAAGGGGGATCCAGTTGACATTGTTTATCTGGACTTTCAGAAGGCTTTTGACAAGGTCCCACACCAAAGGCTCTTGAATAAACTTACCAGTCATGGAATAAAGGGACAGGTCTTGTCCTGGATCAGCAACTGGCTAAGGGACAGGAAACAGAGGGTAGCACTAAATGGACACTTCTCCAAGTGGAGGGAAGTAAAGAGTGGGGTCCCCCAAGGTTCAGTACTGGGACCCCTGCTTTTCAACCTCTTCATAAATGATCTAGAGGTAGGAGTAAAAAGCAAGGTAGCCAAATTTGCTGACGACACTAAATTATACAGGGTAGTGAAAACTGTGAGAGATTGTGAGGAGCTCCAGAGGGATCTCTCGACACTGGGGGAGTGGGCAAAACAGTGGCAAATGAGTTTCAACATTATTAAGTGCAGAGTGATGCATGTTGGGGCAAAGAACCCCAATTACATTTATAAACTGATGGGGTCTGAACTCTCTGCGACAAACCAGGAAAGGGACCTTGGTGTCCTGGTGGACAACTCAATGAAGGTGTCAACCCAGTGTGCCTCAGCAGTGAAAAAAGCAAACTCAATGCTAGGGATCATTAGGAAGGGTATAGAAAATAAGTCAGCAAGTGTCATTTTGCCTCTTTATAAATCTATGGTGAGGCCCCATCTGGAATACTGTGTACAGTTCTGGTCGCCATACCTCCAGAAGGATATTATGGAGCTGGAAAAAGTGCAGAGGAGGGCAACCAGAATGATTAGGGGACTGGAACACCTTCCTTACCATCTGAGGCTGCAACGGTTGGGCCTCTTCACTCTTGAACGACGACGTCTAAGAGGTGACCTGATTGAAGTTTATAAAATCATGCTGGTGTGGACAAAGTAGATAAGAAAAAAACTGTTTTCCCTACTGCATAACACTAGAACTAGGGTACACTCCATGAAACTTTTGGGTACTAGTTCTCAAACAAATAAGAGAAAGTACTTTTTCACCCAGAGGATTACTGGTCTATGGAACTCCCTGCCAGAAGAAGTGGTGACAGCTGTCAGTCTTGACAGCTTTAAGAAAGGATTAGACAAGTTCATGGAGGACAAGTGTATCAATGGCTATAATTATGGATACTTAAGGACAACCTCTGGGTTGGAGAGATAGGCAGGATATCTCTCAATATCATTTCCAGGGAATCCTAAGCAGGTGAAGGCATCTGCTTGGGAATACCCTGAAGGAAATGGTGAGCCACTGTGTGAGACAGAATGCTGGACTGGATGGGCTGTGGCCTGTTCCAGCAAGGCTGTTCTTATGTTCTTATGTTCTTAATACACACACACAACATATACACAACACAACCACACACACCACACCTGATACAACACACTCACGCAACAACCCCTCCAATTTCCTTGCCTTGTCCTCGATGAACTGTCTCCATTGTCCCTCTTCTCCAGCAGTGTTGGGGACAGAGGGCTGGCGGGTTGGCAGCGGGGCCCTCTTGACGTCAGGCAGGGTAGGCGGCTTTTTTAGGGCCACCGGAGAGAGCCCAGGTGTTGTGTGTCTCTCCTCCCTGCCTCCTTCTTCCCCGGCCAGCCTACCGGGTGAACTCTGCTGGGCCGGTGCCGGGGGGGAATGGCAACGACGGGGAGGTGGCTTTTTT
The DNA here is from genome assembly GCA_035047305.1 of Bradypodion pumilum. Taxonomy (NCBI): domain Eukaryota; kingdom Metazoa; phylum Chordata; class Lepidosauria; order Squamata; family Chamaeleonidae; genus Bradypodion; species Bradypodion pumilum. The sequence goes on along the minus strand of JAWDJD010000005.1, from coordinate 54,648,798 downwards.
TGGGCCACCAGAGATGCCAGGTGTTGCAGGTCTCTCCTCCACACCTTCTTCTCCCCCACCTGACCTACCGTGTGAACTCCGCTGGTCCGGCAGTGGCGGGAATGGCGGCGGCAGTGGCAGCAGGGAGGTGGCTTTTTCGGGCCACCGGAGATAACCCAGGTGATGAGGAGGGAAAGACGCGTGAGTTGGCCATTTTTTTTTCTTTGTGCGTACCAGTTGTCCTGCCTCTTCTACGCTCATGACATCCTGCCTGATTGGCTGAGGTGTGCCGCAGCACGGAGGACGCTGGGACTCATAGGTTTTTTTGTTTGCATTCATGGGGCATTGGCCCCACTCTCGGCTTCCGGACCTTTGCGGCGATGCTCTCAGGGACAAAAGGTAAATGTGGCCGGTGCATTACGGGATGGGCTGCACGTGTGTGCACATGCATTCCAGACACGCACGGCCCAACCCCATTCTTATAGGTATAGATTTATTTATTTATTGCATTTTTATACTGCCCATTTGGGAAATTTCCCACTTGATCCATACAAATATCAAAATAACATAATTAAACACAAGAGATTAAAAATAAACCAACCAAATCAATCAATCAGTCAATCTTCTAAGTTGTGGGTAAATGTGGAACCCCCTCCTTTATCAGCTAGAATATTTAACCTGGCATCTCAGACAGGGATTTCTCCTTTTCTTTGCTCAAGTCATTAATTTGCTTTAAATATCAATTTCTGTCACTTTGTTGTATTCTAGGAAGAAAATGTTGGAAAATTCAAGTTATATATCTCAAAGGCATTTTAAGCAGTTTGCCAAGTGAGACAAAAAATCTTTTTAAAATATAATCTTGGTAACTGTCAGCAAATGGACAAACGAGGCATGCATTTGTATGCATGTCAGTGAAGATACTTGACATGGTTTATTGGTATAATACAGAGTGACGTGCCTCCTTATGACTGCCTGTTAGGCCTTGATTATGTAGTCAAACCCAGCAGATAATTAGAGTTGTATCCAACTGTCAAATTGTGTTGTCAGTCACAGATATTCAGTTGGGCTATTTAGCAAACAATGGGTTCATTTTAAGTTCTGAAGAAAATCATGCATTTAGAAACAAAGAAAATAATCTGTTTCATGATAAGAAATTGGCACCATTCCTCATAAGTAACTCTCTTATATTGCTGCATTTTCCAATTAAGTTTTTTAAAATTCTGTGTGGGTTTTATTCATTGCATGTTTTCATAGTACAGTACCTGCTTTTATCCATTGTAAGCTTCCTGGAGTGCCATTTGTAGGAGCAAGGCAGGGCATTAGGCAAAGCATTTAAAAAAAAAACCTCTATTTAGAATGTGGTTGTTTTGAGCCACTTCAGAGTTTTTCTGTGGGGGAGGGGGGAGTTAGTTTCCCAAGTTCTTTGAATCATGGAAAAGACAGCTCATTCCAAACAGACCTTAGGAAGCTGCCTTATGCTGAGTTGGATGTCAGTCCTTCTAAAGGTTACTCCCAGACTTCTCTGTGGTCATCTAGCAGGCATGACTAGACACCAAAGTGAACAAAACATTGTTATGTTCCCACCGAAACAGTACCTATTTAACTACTTGCAATTTCTTCCTTTGGACTGCTATGTTGGCAGGAGCTCACTCCATCATGGAGCACTCAGGTCTCGACCTGCTGACCTACCGACCTTCCAGTCATCAAGTTCAGCAACTTAACTACTAAGCCACTGCAGTCCCTCAATAGAATTCATAGTAAAGCTGCATTCTTAGGATCCTAAGTTAGCTGGCCCTCCAGAATCCATGTTGTATGCCCCATGACCAAGAGCCTTGCTTGGTGGGAGAATAAGGGGAAATTATTGTGTGTGTGTGTGTGGGGTGGGATCCTTGTTCTTAAAAATAATATTGTTCACTAGAGATCTATTGGGAAGCCACTAAATCGGGGTTCCCAACCTTTTCAAGCCGGGGGCTGAGTCACACTCTCTCAGTCAACTTTGAGGGCCGGATGGCCATTTTGCCCTGCCTGCACAATGCGGTTGGCCATTTTGTCCCAACAGTTCCAAAGGGGTGAGCATTTTGTTTATTGAATACCCTTGGAGGGGTGGGGGCCACATGAAATGGCACCATGGGCTGGATCCAGTCCACAGGCCTTCGATTGAGAACCCCTACACTAAGTGAACAACTGTACAACCTCTTTTCTACTGGACAATGAAGGAGGGCAGTATTCCATAGTGAGTACAAAATGATGGTCTCCTTGAAACCTATATTTGGAGAAGTGAACTGAACATAGAAGCTGGATGCAGCACTCTCTATTTTTCTTCTCTAGACTGGCATGCAGGAAAGAGATCTCAGCTCAAGTGATGGATATCATGAATAAAGTGCAAGTGCCCTGCAAAGTAAATTGCCTTTACTTAGTCCTGCTTGGCGTGAATATTCTCTGTCCTATCCATTGCTCTCAAGATATGTTTGAGTATGGTTCCCTTCATCCACAGCCAATAAGGTTGGGAGAAACTGCTACAGTGAATGTCCGTATGGGAGGCAGGTGAAAATGCGGACTGAAAGGAGAGAAGGGAAAAGAAGAAAGAAAGAGCCAAGGGTGGCCCATGTTGGCCAACACACATCCCAAAGACATGCAGTTTAGTGTACTGTATATAGCAGCGTATCCATATCTGGGATGGCAACATGGGGGTGAATTGGCAGTGACAAATAACTAAACAGGTAATTAAGCAGAGCAATCTTGAGGTGCTGTTAAATTTACTCTAGCATGTCGGTGATTCCAATTTTAAAATAGATAGAGCAACAATGTGCTGCCAGCTGTCATGGAAACATTAATGACCTGCCAGGCTAATTTTTTTTTTTAAAATGAAAAAGTAGAATTACATCACTCATTTACATTCACCAGATTTAACAAGAGGTATAGTTCTTGCCAGTAAGTTGGAACAGGAAGGGTGGAAGGCTCAAACTGTGTACAGTTTCCCTACTGGTCACAGAAAATTCTGTTTGCACCTATACTAGCAATACATTAAATGCTCTTGAAGCTGAGCATGCTAAAGGTCACCCTTGCTAGAAAGCCAGTCGTATCCAACTCTAGCGTTCAACACTCATCTCTGTTTATAGCCAAAGAGCCAGCATGAAAATTGGCTAAAATCCTATTCCACAGTTCCACATCAGCAACAAGATGATTAGTAGGCAAATTGTCACTAAATTAAAGGTGATTTCAGGGTACATGTCTCTCATATACAACGTATGAAATCATATGCACCTTAGAATCATGAGAAGAACCCATTAATCAACAGTAGTTTGATACTGATGATGACAGTCTTGCCATTTTGCAGAAAGAGATGCAAACAAGATGTCAGCTATTGGTTGTCCCTATGGTGGTTTGCGGGCCAGAAGAAAAATATAAAAGAAGGACAGTTTTTGGTTTGGTTTTTGGGGAATAGTCTAATGCCCCAAAGGTACCATATCAATACAAAACTGAGTAGTAAAGATGCCAGTCTGGAGCTCAAAGACTCAATGTTTTTCCAAACGATGAGGGAATTCAATATGTACATGCCCTCAGAAGCATGTGTCGTCCTGATTACTTTGTAGCTCCCAAGCATGTCTTGGCAGTCCTCCCAGATAATGGATCACTTGCTCTTCACATGATCAAAAGCATTCATCATTATTATTTCACCATCAAAAAATTCCTATACAGTACTGGAATAATACAAGAACAGCTTCTTGTATCCAACACTAGGGTGCCTGAGTTTTGGAGGGGAAAGAGTTTTGAAGCAATACTGCCTGTGATTTGGTATAGAGAAGAATGGTGTACTTTGAACTGCCTACTAAAAAAAAAATCCATTTGACAAATTACTTCTTGTAACTTTTGTAATTACTATGCACCTATGCTGCCTGGAAGATTAACCCCAATTCACTTCTAGAAATGGCATTTCTTAAAGCAAAGACATAAATTGAACTGTTAAAAGCTATAAGATCATAAAAATGTTTTTTAATGCCATAAAGCACATTTCTAAGAAACCAAATTTGGAAAATGACAGGAAAAAAACATCTTTAAGTGATGCTTCATACTGAGGACAATTTAGATACAAACTGCTGATGAACTACTACAAAATTTGGAATGAGTGCGACTCAGATTTCAACAAAGTGTTTATAACGCAGTCCATGAAGGGTATCTCACTCCCCATCGACTAAAATATTTTACAGTAAAGTGCTTCTTTGGAAATGCAAAAATCCCAAACCAATTTTCGAAATGGGCTTTTTAAGGGTGGGAGCAGGAATCCAGTAAAATAAAAACAAATTTGAAACACAGTATTACTGATAAAAAGCCATTTTACAGGTTACCATTTGCCAAGAAATCCAAAGGCTATATTATTATGTATGTCAAAGCTAATGCTATAAAAATAATTGTTCCATAACTCTCTATAGCTAAAATATGTATTGTTCAGTCTGGGGAGAATAAAATCAGCACAACAATAGTTGATGGCAAATGAAGATATGGGAAAGAGGCTTTAATGTTTAAACTTATTTATTAGCAACAGAATAATCAATATTTTGAAAGATGGACCTTATTTGTCAATTCTTGGTGCAGAAAAATAAAAAGGGGGAAATCAGAAAGAGAAAAAATGCAAAATGTGACACTTCAGATTTATTTAAGTGTGAGCATTTCTGTATCAAAATTTATTTCTTCAGACATAAGGAGGGCAAATTACATATCCTCATACAGATATTATGAGGATATGTAATGGCCAATGTTTGTTAATAGAATTAATAGGACTCTGGCTGTTAATTACTCAAGTTAGCAGGCCCTATCAGGATGAAAGGATGGATGAATGGATGAAATAATATAACTGTGTTTATTCCAAGGTAAACTTGGTTGTTACAGGAATGCTGAGTTGTTTCTTGGACAGAGGTCAGAAACTATCAATGGAAACATCTATTGGCATGCCTTGTGTCTGAAAAAGTGATTCTCACTGAAATAACTTTATTAATCTGTATTTTGCCTCTCATACCTTTCTTTTTCTTTTCTCTTCTTTTTTTTAACAGCTTAATTTTGTTGAGGTTCTGAGGAAAACATAACTACTCCTTTGGAAATAGCTGAACTCTAAAAGTTAGGAGAAATGCTTTCCCCTTTGGTTCATTTAGCTTACTATAAAGATATGATTGTTAATTATTGGATTGTATTAATACAGATAACAGGACTGCAGTGGTTCAAGTGGCTAAGACGCTGACTGGAAGGCGGCAGGTCAGCAGTTCGATACCCGAATATTGTCCAAGCTCCTGCCAACCTAGCAGTTCAAAAGCAAGAAATTGCAAGTATAAAAATAGGGATCACTTCAGTGGGAAGGTAAACAGCATTGTGCGCTCCAGTGTCTAGTCATGCCTGCCACATGATCATGGAAATGTCTGCAGAAGCAGACAGCGCTGGCTTTTCAGCTATGAAACCGAGATGAGCACTGAACCCTAGAGTCAGATATGACTGGCTTTCGAGCAAGGGTGACCTTTACCTTTACATTTACCTATTAATAAAGATGTGTGCCTTGGAAAATAACATTGGAAGAAGAGGGATTGGCAAGAACTGCATTTGACAATCTACAATCTATACCTATAAGAAGGGGGTTGTGCAGTGCATGTCCAGAATGCGTGTCCGCACATGTCCAGCCCATCCCGTAATGCGCCGGCCACACTTACCTTACCTCCTGGACAACATTGCCGCGAGGGGCCGGGGACCAAGAGTGGAGCCAATTCCCCATAAACAGGTAAAAATAAAAAACTATGCTGGCCAGCGTCTGCTGTGCCACAGCACGCCTCAGCCAATCAAGCATGAGGATGCGAATGCAGAGGAGGCGGGACAGCAAGGCACGCACAAGAGAGAGAGAAAAATGGTTGACTCGCGTGCACCTTTTCCCCCTTAGCAGCTGCTCTCCGGCAGCCCTAAAAAGCTGCCTCGCTGCCGGCGCCGTCCCTCGAGATGAGGAGTAGAGACGGCCGCAACATGAAGGGTCTCTATGGTGGCCCTTAAAAGGCACCTCCCCGCCTCCTTCTCTCTGGCTGACCTACCGGGCGAACTCCACTGGGATAGTGGCAGTGGGGATGGCGGTGGCAGCAGCAAAGTGCCTTTTTAGGGCCGCCAGAGAAACCCCAAGCAAGGATGGTTTGTTCCGTGAGTGTATGAGTGCTTGAGTCAGGTGTGTGTGTGGTTGTGTGGTTGTGTTTTGTGTGTGTGTGTGTGTGTGTGTGTGTTGTGTGTGTGTGTGTAGAGGGGTGTATTGTGTGGGTGTGTCCTGTGTGGGTATGTCTTGTGTCAGTGTGTGTTGTGTGGGTTTGCTGTGTCGTGGGGGAGAGCGCCATCCCTGACGGATCCCTGCCACCAACACACAATCTATACCTGCCCGGCAAGGCTGGGCAAAATAGCTATTGGTGCCTATAAGTATACAAAGGTGTATGGTGGTATTGTACATATGAACTTGTTCGCATACAAGCTTTTAATATTTCCAACTGAGCAAGCTAGCCCATTCTTTCTCTTTTCTGGAACAAAATAGGCTCTTCAAGGTAAGCTGAAAGATTTAAGCCATGATTCACTGAGGTAATTTGTCTTATTTCAAAAGAATGAGTCATCCAGTCCTGGTGAATTAAAGGTTTAGCAGAGTTTTGCCTGGGGAGTCGATCAAAAGATAAGTGACGTAAATAGCAGTTTTTCCATTTACTTCAATGAACCTCATTTCAGGTCCTGCATACTAAGCTGCTCCCACAAACAAAACATAAAAAACACTCTTGTACCAGGAGTAGAGGAAGTCACTGTGGATAAAGTAAACAACCGCTCTTACCTCACGGTTTTATCAATCAGTGAAGTATGAAGAGCAGTCTTCTTTCTAGTTTCATCATTTTCTTCTGGGACGTGTAAAGCAGTGCTTTGCAGGCGCACCCCCCAAAGAAAGACTCAGACACCGGTATATGGATAAAGGCATTGGGCCACTTTTATTGAATAGTGCCCTAGTCTGAATTATAACTTTCAATTGGTGTATTCATCCAATTGTAATTCTTAAGGCAAGCAGGCCGCAGTAACACTGGTAAGATTCCTCCCAAAATTGCCAATGGCAATTGGCTACAATGTATCCATTTGTATCAATTTGTTTGTTGATACAAACAAATTGTTGACCGGAGTCAATAAACTATCTACTGACCCCACCCTATGACGTGTATCCGTCAAATCACGGTGTGATGCATGCTGAAAAGCTCCTGCCATCACCCCTTGCCTGGTTCGTCGTTGACCGGTCAAAGCTATTACACCTGTACCTGTCTAAGTGTTGGCCAGTCAATTGCGAACCTGCCAGATACCTCTGGGTCATAAATCTTTACCTTACCAGTGCTACCCGCCACACGGGGAGGCGTCCATGATGACTCACCGCCCCCCCCCCGACCGTCAGCTCGGTCGCCAGGCCTGCTTGCAACACACCCAGAAAGAGGTACATACCTCCAGCCAACAGGTGGACCCCTTCTCCTGCCTACCAGCAAAATTTTTGTAAGCCTATCCTCAGGTGTCCAATGGCTATCTCCCAGCCATACTCAGCAAGGGACCGAGCAACAGCCCTGTCCACTGACTGCCGGAACAGTCCGAACCACGGAGATCCACGTCTCCCCTAAATTGGTGTCTTGGCACAATGTTAGACCATAGCAACCGTGTGTAAGCCATACATGATATAAAACGCCAGGTCACAGCCCCTCGACAGTTTAAGAACAGCAGTGATCCGTATAAGATCGTTGTCGCCGATTAAGAACATCGGGCGGTCCAGCATCCCTGACGGACATCAGGAATGGCAACAGTTCCCGCCCCCTTGTGCTGCGCATACTATACCATCGCATACGTGCGGACGCACACAGCCCAAGTCGGGGTCCACTCTCTGATGCCGCAGCATATACTGCTGCCCAGTGTACATAGCTGCGGCCCACCAGCCCCACTGCCACCGGTGTGTAGAGACACACAGGATCTGTAAAAGAGGAGAAGAGGTTAAGGACATAACTAGGTACTCGTACAGTGAGGGGACGTACATATAAGAAATTGCGCGTACACGCATGTCCGCCTCCAAGTACCCCAAATGTAGTCGCGATCAACGCGACACCTATCCTAAAAAAATGGGTGCCAAAACGGGCCCCCACACCGCGAAGTGCGGCACCGGTCACCCTCAGTAACTTTACTTTGGCAAGGGTAGACCTATCCTGGTGGCAGACAAACAGGCTGGGGCGCGCAGCAGGCACTGTCGAAAATTCATGTAGGGCACCAACCGGACAGATGTCTCCAATAAAACTTCGTAGCAGTCTGACTCCACTGCCTACGCCATGCTGAACAACCTTTGAGGACCGTATCCCCAATTGAGCCCACTCATGTGTGACAGAGACATCATCGAGTTCCAGTGCCCTATGAGACACATCCGCCTTACACTGATGGTACCAACTCTGGCACCCACTCACTGATGTGGAACGCTCCAAAAAGGCTACCGTGGTAGCTGCGTGACCAAGAGCCACTTCACACCTATCCGAACATAAGTAATGCCAGCCTCGTGCAAGGTGGGTCAGAAACTCTGGTGAACTGGGGTGACGCGTGTCCGGGCGGCGGACACGTTCACGTGTCCACCCCTCCAAAACACGACGCATGCGGAAGTAACTCACACAGTCATTGAACCCCCCAACGTTGGCCATAAATGCCGGTGCCGAAAGCCTGAAGGCTAGAGTACGGGGGGCTAAACCCTGACTGCGAAGATAAACATGCATTGTAGAATCTGGTCCACCGATATTGACCACACTTGAGGTAACTGTAGTTACTCGCAAAAAGTTCTAAATAGCATGAATGCATGGTGATACGCCTTACGCGTGCGAGGTGCCAATGGCATGCCCAGTTCACCTCTCCTCGCCAAACGTCCAAATATCGGCCGGGAGTGGCGAGTGGAATTCATCTGCTTCCGGAGTAAGGCACTGAACCGGGGGATCTGCAGGCAGGATAAAGCAGCAGCAACGTCGTTATTAATACCTGGAACATGGCTGGCCCTGAACAGCACATTTAGGCGTAGGCTCCTCAACAAGAATAGACAAACTAATGTCATGACCCTGGGGGATTTGCATGTCTGGGTGTTGACAATGTGCACCACTGCCGCATTATCACACCATAAATGGACCACTGAGTAGGCCCACTAATTGCCCCATAGCATCAGTGCTCCCCAAATTGGGAAGAAACTCAAGGAAGGTAAGATCGCGGAGGCGATCCGTGCCAAGCCATGTGTGATGCTATTGGCCGTAAGTCCACCTACCCTCAGAGTAAACCCCCATAAGTCAGGAAGCCGGAGGCATCCGACTGTACTTGAAATCTAGGGCAGACCATAAGGTCTGATCTCCAGGAAGAGACCCCCTTAAAACCCAGGAGTAATTTGAGCCAGGCCGGAAGGTCCACCCGTATGCCCCTGATCAGCCGGACCCTGTGGTGACATTTTAACAGGCCAGCCATGACGTCACATAGGCGCCCGGCCAATGCGCTGCCGGGTGGAACCACCCTGCAGGCAAAGTTAAGGTGGCCATGAAGTAACTGCAGCTCACGAGGAACACTTTATGTGTGGCAATCAATGCCAAAAATCACCACGGAGATCCGAGCCACCTTATTCATGGTTAACCCGGATGCCCGTGCGACAGAGTTGATTTAGAAATGTGAGCTTAATAGCTGGGCCCTCAGTCTTTTCAGGCGCCAAGGGGACACCCAGTTCCCACCTGAGTGTCTGAAATATAGTGAGGAGACGCGTGCACGTGTCCGAGCCCCGTTCACCCCCGAACCAAAAGTCGTCGAGGTAATGGGCTAGAGACCGAGACCCTGACCTGCGAGCAAAGGCCCACTGAATGAAAGCACCGAATCGTTCAAATGCCGAACATGAAATAACTCAGTCAGAAGGGGTTGGCCTTATCTAAGTAAAATTCCCCTTGGAACCTAAAAAACCCAATAGCTCAAAATCCATTGGGTGCACTGGAGGTAATCGGAAAGCCGGGTGCATATCACACTGTGCCAGGAAAGCACCGGGACCGCGTGAGCGTACCACCCATAGGGGCTGAACAAACTACGTGTACCTGACTGAACAAGGTCATCGGGAATGGCATCCCTGACCGGAGAACCCACAGGGTAAGCCAAATGGAGGATTAAACGACATTCACCCTGGTTCTACCTAGGTACTAGTCTCATAGGGGAGACTTTCAAAGTAGGAAAGGTGGTTCCCAGAAGGGGCCCGCTACTCTCATAGCCTCAACTCCCGTAGCTGTGCTCAGTGGAGCAACCTCTTCATTACCTTTCAAGGGAACTAGATTAGTAGCATCTTGGGACCCCTAACACCCCCGAATGGAATACAAAAGCCCCATTGGAAACCCTCCAGCAGGTACCCCGCATCATCCCTTCTTGGATGAGCTGAGTGCCATCGCTCCAGCATGAGTACACTAATTGGGGAGGGGGGCTTTGACCAGGCTAGTTCCTTCAGACGGTGCTCTGATCGCCCCCTGTGCACCCCTACCTCTGCCCCGTAACCCGCCAACCCGCGGGCACGCGGAGGCGGCATAGGGGCCAGCGCAAAAGGGGACACCCAAGTCGGTAACGACACTGGCGCTTAGTACACACGTCGCTAGCTGAGCAGGTTGAACACAGCAGGCGGGCTGGAACCCCCTGCCCGACCAGTTAGCGTGGAGCCTGTGTCTGAGCAGCCCGCTGCAGAGCATGACCACAATGGTACCTATCACCACGCGCCAGTCACGTGGGAGTCATGTACACGAGCACAATTGCTGACAGGGCTCATCCCACCTCCTCTCAGGGTGTAGGGCCACCCTCATCCACATTCCTCATCGTAAGCCAACTGCGATGGGCCCATCAAATCAACCATCGCCCTGTAAATATTAGCAATGGATTGAACCATCGGGATGGCCCAATCAGGCCGGGCCCTGGGGCATACCACCATATATATAAGGTATGCCGACAACCAGTTGGCCCAGGTGCGCGGTGGCTTACGACGACGAGACAGCTCTTTGTCCCTGTCGTCCTGTCCCTCTCTCTCCTCCTCAGTGGGCTCACAGTTCAATAGGGAGAATATCCACATATCCCCCTCCAGACCTTATCCCTCGTGACCTGCGGCAAATGATCACCCAGGGGCAAGGAATAACCAGCCGTCGGCAAAGCCATCGATGGCACATTCTGTATAAAGGGCATACGCAGCACGACCTGGACAGCCCCTGCGATGCTCGGCACTGCCCCAGGGGCGGACACCCCCGCCCTTAACGAGGGACCATTTAGAAACCATGGGATACTGGGATAAGATGGTAACTGATGCCCGCTCGCATCAACTTGACGAGGCCAGGGCCACTGAACCCCACCACCGTAAGTGGGCTGTGGTATTGGTGCACTTAAATTGAACCTGATACGCACTAGGTGCACCCCCGTGAGCCGCCCCCACCGGGGGTTCCGGCCCATGGCGGGCGTCGGAGCTCGTGACCGGAATCGAGCTCTGGGATCACCCCTGACTGCTCCCAGCCTGGTCATCAGGTGGAACGGGGAGCTGCGAGACACCAGCTGGGCCAGCCGGACCGTCTCACGCAGCTCGACCCGGTTGGCCGCCCACTGAAGCATAGCGGCCGGCAAGGTAGCCGGGTCGATGAAGGGGCCCCTGTTGAAAAAAGAGAAGCGCCCCCCGCTCCCCTGGAGGCTGTGCAATGCCGAAAGATGCTTCCGGCACTGCTAAACATGCTGACAGAGCATCCACTGCCACAGAGCCCCCCAGCATAAGGCGGGCCGGGTGGGCCGGACGGCCCACTAGGCAGTTGGAAAGGTAACCCGAAATGGTGAGCCAGGGCTGGAATAGGGCCATGCCCAAAACTCCGGCCCATGAGGGGCCGGAGGGGGAACGGGTTGTATGTCCCCACCAGGCCCTCCCATGCTGCCCTGACCCATGGCCGGTAACAGCAGGCCGGGGGCCGAAGCCCCTGAGGGGCTGGCCCGTAGCTGGCCAGCCACTGAGCTGGAGCCCGGCTGCCAAGTGCTAGCCTGGATCGCCCCACCGGTATCGGTGGGCAAGCGTATTGCCCTGCCGCGGGGGCGCAGCCCTGGTCTTCTGACCCGATGGCTGTCTCCCCTCCTGCGCAGGGCCAAGAAAAATCCTCCTCTTTGGCCGCGGCTTCGTCGCTGGTGCCTTCCATTTGGGAGGCATATCTCCAAAGAAAATTAGGATCCCTTTCCAGGAATCGCAAACCTAGCGGCAAAAGCAGTAGCCAAGCAAACTGAGGCTCTGCCTGTATCAATCCTCTGTCCCAGCCGGGAAAGGATCGAGGCGAAAAGCCGCAGGCTAGAGAACGAACAGCGACGGAGAAAACTTCTCCTCTCTGTCGCTCTTTCTAAAATGGCAGCTCATCTGCCTCGTGGCCACCCCTTTTATAGAGGGGTGACCACGCCCCCTAACTCACCCGGATGTCTGAGTCCAGGTGGGGGGCCCCGCAAAGAGCGCGGTGGCCATTTTGGCACCGCGCTTTCATTCTGTTGCATTCAAGTACTGTACATTCAATCTACCCACCTAAGATTGCCTTATTTATCTTCCTCCCACTTACTCCATAGGAGGTTTTATATCTCAATAGCACATTCTTCTGCACATTTACTTAGGAGTAAATCCCTTCTCACTTCATAAGAATGGCAAGTCACAGCTTTCAAAATAACAAGTTATATGAATGCTTTACTAAAATGAGTGTCATTCGGGATCCTATGTTATTCCAGCAGCTGCCATCCTTGGTCTTGGATGGGGTTTCTCTGCCCCAGACGGACCCAGTCCGCAACTTGGGGGTCCTGCTGGACTCTCGACTGCTACTAGAAGAGCAGGTAGCAGCCGTGGCCAGGAGGGCCTTCACACAACTTCGTGTGATACGCCAGTTGCGCCCGCTCCTGGATAAGGACTTCTTGCTTATGGTCACACATGCTTTGGTCACATCCAGACTGGACTATTGCAATGCACTCTACATTAGGCAGCCCTTATCGACCATTCGGAGGCTGTAGCTGGTCCAGAATGTGGTGGCCCGAGTGGTGATGGGATGTGGCCATTATGCCCATACCTCACCCCTACTCGGGAGTGGCACTAGTTACCAGTCTGCCTCCGGGTGCAATTCAAGTTGCTGGTTATGACCTTTAAGGCCCTATATGGTAGTGGGCCAGGATACCTAAGAGACCGCATCACCCTAAGAACATCTGTCCGTCCAACCAGAGCAGACCGGAGAGGGTACCTGATTGTTCCATCGACCAGAGGGGCTCGCCTCTCTGGCACAAGAAAAAGGGCCTTCTCCGTGTCTGCACCAGCCCTTTGGAACCTCCTACCAGTAGAGCTATGGCTGCAGATGGAGTTGCTGCCCTTCAGGAAAGGACTTAAAACCTGGCTGGCAGGGCAGGTATGGGGCCCTGAGGGCAATGTGGCTCCTGCCCTCTGGCTCTTACCATGAGATGTACCCTCTCTCCCCTGCATGGGGTGGGTGGGGGTTTCTACTGTTTTATTGTATGGGGTTTCTTAGTTTATGTAAGCCTCCCTGAGTCAGGCTTGCCTGAGTGGGCGGCGAACAAGTCGAAAAGTTAAATTAAAATTAAATTACGTTAAATTCTGCTCCAAAACTGAGTTAGGATAACCATGCATTCCCAAACTGTACAAATCTCAAATCATGCCTCCCCACCCCCTTCCTGCATGCACTTCAGGAAGACCTGGCAGCCATGGAAAACTGTGCAGGAGGAGTCATTCCCCATACAACATTATTGTCTCTTGGCAGAGATAAGAGCCCTTATTTTGACCAATAGATCAGTTCCTCTGCCAGGTTGCACTAAGTGTAAATAACTGAAGGAGTAAAATAGGTATAACAAGTTACTGTTGAGTAAACTAGAACAACCCCCACCTTGCAATGGCTTGTTGACACTGCGCATAAAATACTGTATTGTTACTAGATTGGCAAATAGCACCCGCAGGTCATGTTTACACATTTTTTAATGACTATTCGGGGTTTGTGTGTTTTAATGTGGATTTTAGCTGGGGTTCTTTGGGGTAATCTTTTTAACTGTTGATGTTTTAATTGTTTTATATTGTATTTTTATTTCTGTTTTTCCCTTTCCCCTTTTCCCTCTTATGTTGTTAGCCGCCCTGAGTGGTGTCCCCACCAGGAGGACGGGATATAAATAAATAAATAAATAAATAAATAAATAAATAAATAAATAAATAAATAATGTTTTACCTGTTCTGGCATGAAAGACATTCTTTAGCAAGGCAATGTTATTACACAGTGACATTAGTTCTAAACTTGGCTGCAGCAAGCTGATTCTTTTGCACTGACTTTTAGTAAACTGCTGTTCAAACCTCATTTTAAAAATACATGTTCAGGAATGCATTATCTATAGCGGTGGTAGCAAACCTATGGCACATGTGCCAGAGAGGGCACTCCCAGCCCTCTCTGTTGACATGCATGCCATTGCTTCCTCCCTCCCCCCAGCACAGAGTTCACTCCACCCCTCTGCCCAGCAGCCCAATGGGAGCGCTTCCTCCCTCCCCATAGCACAGAGTTTGCCCTGCCTCTCTGCCCAGCAGTGCAATGGGAGTGCTTTCTCCCTCCCGCCAACACAGAGGTCATCCCACCCCTCTGCCCAGCAGCCCAATGGGAGTGCTTCCTCCCTCCCCACAACACAGTTTGCCCCACCTCTCTGCCCAGCAGTGCAATGGGAGTGCTTCCTCCCTCCCCCCAGCACAGAGTTCATCCCGCTTTTCTGTTTGGGTACTCAATCTCTAAAAGGTTTGCCGTCACTGCTCTATAGGTAAAGGTCTCTCTTGGACAAAATCCAGTTGTATCCAACTCTAGGGGGCAGTGCTGATCTATGTTTACAGTAAAAAAGCCAGTAATATCTGTGTCTATAGATATTTCTATGACCATACAGTAGGCATGATGAGTCACCAGAGTACACAGAATGCTGTTACCATATATATTTGAGTATAAACTGACCCAAATATAAGCTGAGGTACCTAATTTTGAACTGAAAACCCAGGAAAATAGATTGACCCAAGTATAAGCCTAGGGTGGGAAATGCAGCAGCTGCTAGTGAGTTTCAATAATCAAAATACATAAAAATATGGTAAAATTAATTAAATTGTTGGCGCATCTCAATCCGATGTGGTCTTTGGACCGTCGTGTTCATTGACCCAAGTATAAGCCATGTCTCCTTTGGGGGGTTCATTTTTGGGGCTAAAAATTCAGCTTATACTCGAGTATATAAGGTACCTTTCCCACTGAAGCAGTACCTGTTTATCTACTTACAATGTCTTGCTTTCGACTTCCATCTCTGCAGTTCAAAGATAAGGATGATTATATAAAATATCTATTTATGAGTTAGAACATATGTCAGAAACCTGTGATATGATAGCCACCTCCATCCTTCAAAGTCTCCTCAGCTTGTCACATGGCCAGGGAGTGGAAAGGTAGGAGCTCTTCTAACACCTGTGGATCTCATGAAATTTGACCATTAGTCCAATCAGCAATGGTTTACATATTCCTCATCTATAAGTGACAGTATATTTTAAAGCAACTCCTCCTTTTTCCATATTTTTCTCTATTTTAGTTACCACTGAATCCTTTCTTTGATTATTATTTCCAATTTTGCTCACTTTGGTATATTTTGTAAATTTTTGGTGAGTACTTATCATTTGGTGGGGTAGCTGAAATCAAGTGTTGTAACACAAGACATAATAATGTCCTTTCAAAAAGGAAAGGCAGCTATGCCCAGATTTTATCAACACCACAGCTTAGGTTACCATGACAATTGTGAGTAGTATGGGCTCTTGTGAAACCTTCCTTTCTCTTAGATCTGATACACATAATATATGATTTATTAGGGCAGCACAGTTTAAATTGAATGCAAAATCAAATCCATTTCTTAATTCAGTTTAGTGTACATGTAGATAAATGACAAAAACACACTAACATGTCAAAAAAACAAGAGTAAAAAGAATAAAGATATGTGACATGATGCCATATATTCCTTTTCACTAACCAGACAATTATTTAAAACAGAAGATAAAGTGCACCCTGAAACTCAAGAAATCTGAAAAATATAAGCTTGATATGTATATGAGGAATTACTTTGGGGCAAATGATATTACTGACAAAGTTCTTGTTTAATTGACAGGAGAAAGACAGGATGTATTTTATAATGTCACATAATACATCCTGAACTACACAAAAGCCGTGCACTTTTTGCAGGAAAGTCTGTCTTTGCAAATTTTGATATGAAATGACTTTATCCACATCTTTCAGTCAGAAACACAAAATATGATATCCCCTGCATTTCACAATTTGCTCAATGTTGTGCTGCAGTAACAAACTTTAAAAACCTTCAAAGTTGGAAATATTTCTTTTCCCTAAAAGATAAAATACTTATAGAAATGTAAATTTTGAAAGGGAAAAGAATGCCTAGAAACAATAGTTTAAGTGCACATTTAAACTACCTGTAAAATGTACACAATCCCTACAGGTTAAATATAGATTGAGTCTGAAAAATGATCAAATTAATTGCAGGGTAATTTTGAAACAGTTGCCTTGATTCTGGGAACAGGACGAACAGTGATTAATAAAATTTAAAAAAAATAGAAAGAACTGATGAGTGGTGTCAGTCTTTTCCTGAAGCACAACAAGGCTTGTGTGTATCATACAAAGAAATCAGGTTACTAGTTATTTAATCCCATACATTTACGCCAGCCCTGTTTGTGACTGACCATAGGCCACAGGAGCATGCATATAAACAGATCACTCCAGCCATCCCTAACATGCTTTAAGCAGGCTCAAATTTGTCTGCTATATAAATGATGACCAGAGAAGACTAATTAATCTGTGTTCAGGATGTAATCATTTGTATTGCCATGATTCCTTAACACTTCACATTGGCACAACTACAGCCCACTTTACACCAAGACTGAGAAGTACCGTATGTGGCTCTTTGAGCTAGGGTCCTCAATATATTTGACCTTCAACCTTACTGGATGTACCCAACTGTAGCTGTACAACCATCGTTTCTTTCTCGGATATAAACTGCTAAAAAGAAGAACAAGATTATGAACACACAAAAAAGATTATGGATGCACTCATGGCCAACCATCCTTTGGAACTAGGAGAAAGGAACTTCCTGCTGTTTAATTTCATTCTCTCAACACTATGTAGCATGGTAAAGCAATGGCAGAGGAAAGATATCAACTAATTAGAGAGACTTCTCAAATGTCCATCCAAGCTAGTAATATAATAGCAAAATCTTGTTTTGTTAAGAACTAACTATACTCACACAATGGTTTTAAAGGACACACACACAACACAATATTGTTGCTAGACTAAATGATCAAATAGCTTGGGAGAGATATGGATTGCCCAATGGACATCAAATTTGCATAACTAAAAAGAAACTATCATATTCTACTGAATACACTATTGTTCCTATATTCTTATCTGCTGTTGAATTTTGGCAATAAAAGATACTCATTGGGGTGGTTCGAGAGAGCTTTCCCCAGACAGTCAGCTGGACCGTATCTCTGTCTGGGCATTTCATGGTGTCAGGATTTCCTCCCGCAACAATATGGAACTGTATATACATGCATTTTTATGTGTGCACATTTCTCAGATAGATATTTATACCAAGTATGTACATATCACATACCAAGACAGAACAAAAATACTTTTCCGGGTGAGCAGGAACTATTTGTTAGCTGCAAGTGAGTAATATAAAAAGTAATGAGTATGATAACACATTAGCATAATGTTCCATATGGTGTTATCCTTGCATTTGAATACTGCAATTATTAATCTTCAATAAATTAACTATGTTTTGTCTCTAACTGCTTTGCTCAGAAATGCTGAAAATCCATTACCTTTAAGGTGATGATGATGATGATGATGATGATGATGATGATGATGATGATGATGATGATGATGATGATGATGATACAGTGTAACTCTCATTGTAGCAGTTCAGACTATATCACCAGTCTGTCATCAGGGGTGCATTTAATGTGGAACATACACTACTGCATATGTGTGCTGTGAATATTTTTTTAAAATCCATATGAGGATCATGTCCATAGAGCCTGCATATCTGGAATGAATATCTGAAGTCACCTATTAGGGCTAGTTGGGAATTCCATAATCAAATTTGTATTAGATAATAACCTAGAGAAGTTGGCAGGATGAATAGCGGGTATGTTCCTATTGGATGTCTGCAATGAGTTGTATTGTGTATGATTTTCCCTGGCAATCCTTATGAAATTCCTAACTGAAATTAATGAGGTTTATTGCAGTAAAAAGAAGAAACTTTAAAATCTATTTTTAAAAGGTGTTAGTTGAGATTACAACAATTCCTGTTCTAAACTATAGCTTCCAGAATATTCCAAACTAGCTGGAAGTTTTGGTTCAAGAAAAGAAACAATTCCAAACTTGACAGTGTTTTGAACTTTGTCACACTGGAATATTTTGGGAGCTATTACCCCCAAAAGAGATGTTTTTCAAGCTCCATACACACTTCTGAACAACACACATGACAGGCTTCCCTAATCCTTACAATGTTATTTACATTAAACCCAATTACCATGTGAAAGGCACTATAGTGGGAAGGCCACCACATAGCATTTTAAACTATTGCTCCCTTTCATGCTTGTGGAAACCTAAATGAAAATTGGTTATAATATGTCTGTGTGGACCTGCAGCCTTAGCAGAGAATGAGACTTTAGAGCATGGCGAGATGGAGTTATTATAAATGGTTAGATAATGATTAAGAGATTAGTTTTCTTCATTTCTTTAGATTTTTTAAAAAAGATAATATTTAACCAGCAATTAAATGTGATAAATATTTAAGATCTCACTATTTTTCATAAGCAGGTTCATTATCTGATGTTAATTTTTTTATCTTGATTTAACTTGGATATGTTAATGTTACTTTCTTCCATTTTTTGTGATTTTTTTAATATTAATCATTTGTGTGGTGTATGTTATATTGTTTTTTCTTCTTTGATGTCTTTTTATGTATATTTGAAAAATCTTAATAAAAAATTTTAAAAAATAAAAAATAAGAAAGGATCACTTAATTCCTTCTGCCATGTACCTATGTTTTTACTTACTTTTATAGTTAAAGAAGTGTGGCTTCATGGACTAAATCAGGGGTTCCCAAACTATGGCCCATGGGCCAGATCTGACACATGGCACCAAATAATCCAGCCCACACCACTCCCAGAAGCAAAATGCACCCACATGTGCGCAAAATGCTGCCGTAAATACACCTGTGGCTGTTGTAAATGCATTTACGACAGCCTCTGGTGCATTTATGGCAGCGTTTCATGCATGCACAGGTGCCTTTTACTTCTGCTTCTGGTGAGGAACCACGAGACTGGCCTACTCAACCACATGACAGGCCTGCACCACAAAAAGTTTGGATTAAATGATAGAGAAGCAATATCTCAGAGTTCAAGTACATCCTCATGATACTCTCTTGTGCTTACTTGCCGGTGCTGAGATGACAACAAGAGTGTTGTGTTCTGATGGTTTTATTGTACACATGGATTACAATGTATCTGAGCCAATGTAACCTTGCCCATAGCAACAATGTAACCTTCAGCTGTATCATATAAACCCTGTAATAGGACGCGAGCTAATGACCACCAGCTGGCAGCAGCGAGCGTCCAAGCTCTCTTGGTCCGAACTCATCAAAGGCAACAGCGCGGGAAGTTTTCCCGCCACCACCTACACCTGGACAAGAAGGGCGTGACCTGCAAATGACGTCACGCAGACAGTAGCCAATGGGCTACCATGGCACCACGTTCAAATGTATTACTGCTGTATATAAAGAGCTATCGATCCGCCATTACCTCATGTTCCCTCTGCCCACGATGCAATAAACCTGAGTTAACCCAGCCCGAGGCTGTGTCCTGTGTCTTGGTTTGCATACACTAAATTGGCGACGAGGATGGGATGATGGATCCCCACGGAACAGCCAGGGCACAGAGCGGTTTCAACATCACCAAACCGCAAGACTGGGAGCTGCTTGAGATGGATTTCCAGGCGGCCCTGGTGGAACTCAGAGTCAAAGGAGAAGACGAGGAGAGGAAGAGGGCCATCCTCACCAGAATGCTCGGGATGGAAACCAAGCGGACGCTGGTGGGCATAATCGCTCCGAAGAAGGTGAGCGACTTTAAGGCGAGCGACATCATGAAACTGCTGCGAGAGCGGTTCTGCCCCTCGAGGGCAATGTTTCCCGCTCGGAGCGCGTTTTGGAGGCGAGTCCAAGCGCCGGATGAGTCGGTTGAGGCATTCGTGGCCGCCATGAGGATAGCCGCCGCCCCCTGTAAATGGGGCGATATCCTGGAGTTGGTCCTCAGGGACGGCGTGTTGTGTGGCCTGAAAGACAAGGAGGTACAGCGCAGCTTGATGAATAAGGAGCCGCCACCCACGCTGGCAGAGGTCATAGAGGCCGCGGAAGCCGCAGAGTCCACGAATGCCGGAGTGGACGAGATGCACCAGTGGCGTGAGTGGCGTCCTAGAGCCGGCAAGGCGGAAAATTCGGTACACGGGAAGACCGGACAGTCGGTGCACGCGACTAGACGGGCCTCAAAGTCGTCTACGGAAGGCAGCGACGGCGAGGAGGTCCAGAAGGTCCGGAAGGGTGGTCGACGCTGCGAGGGTTGCGGAGCGGCCCACGAGCGCGCGAGATGCCCGTTCAGGAAAGCCGAGTGTTACACCTGCGGCCGTCGGGGGCACATCGCCAAGGCATGCCGAAAGCGGAAAGAGGGCCGGAGGCAGTCACAAGACCGCGCGGCCAGACCGGACCGTCCAGCGAGGCCCAAAGATGGCGCCCAGACCACGAGGAAGCAGGACGGCGTGGGCCGCGTCTCGGACGGCAGCGAGGACGACGCCTCAGTGTTCAGCGTGTCCGCGGGACAGTCCCATTACTTCGTTGAGGTATTAGTACAAGGGTCCCCTATTAAGATGGAAATTGACTCGGGGTCCTCCTATTCCATAATTCCCCAGAAAGAGTTCCTGAAAATCGACCCCCACGTGCGGCCCAAGCTTAAAGCGTTGAGGTCCACACTACGGGACGTACAGGGAAACAGAATTCCGGTGTTGGGGGTCGGGAAATTTCGGGTCAATTTTAAGAGACATTCTGCGGAACTGCCCCTAGTTGTCCTCAAAGGGGGAAGCTGTAGCCTCCTAGGGACACAGTGGTTTCAGCCTTTAGGTTTGTTCATAGGGGGGGTGCATACCGTGGGGGGGACCCAATACAAGCGGTTTGCGATGCGCATCCCGCCGTTTTTAAGAAAGGACTCGGAAGGTTCAAGGGACCCCCTGTAGCTTTCGACATAGACCCGGAGGTCCGCCCGATAAGACTCAAACCACGCAGGGTGCCGTTCGCACTCAAGGACAAGATAGAGGCGGAACTGGACAAACTGGTGGGCCAGGGGATTCTTATTCCTGTTGATTCCGCGGAGTGGGAAACTCCAATTGTAACGGCTCTAAAGGCTAACGGGGAGGTGCGCATTTGCGCTGATTATAAGTGTACAATTAACAAGGCGATCCGCCCTAATGCATACCCGGTGCCAGTGATCAGCCACCTTTTGGCCAGGCTAAATGGGGGAAAGTGTTTCGCTAAACTCGATTTGGCACAAGCCTATCAGCAACTTCCAGTGACCCCCGCCACGGCCGCGGCACAAACGATAGTTACACATAAGGGAGCGTTCCAGGTGTCGCGGTTACAGTTCGGCGTGAACTCGGCACCCGGCCTTTTTCAATCGCTCGTGGAACGCCTCCTAAAGGGCCTGGAGGGGGTGTTGCCTTATTTTGATGACGTGTTGATAACAGGGGGGAGTGAGGCTGAACTGGCGAAAAGGTTGGACAAAGTACTGACCGTGTTCGAGAAAGCGGGGCTGAGATTGAGGAAGGACAAATGTGTTTTTTTCGAAACCGAGGTCGAGTTTTTAGGGTTCCGGATCACACCCGAGGGGATTAAGCCGTCTAAATCCAAAGTAGCAGCCATTAAAAAGGCCCCTCGCCCCACATCCAAAACCGAGCTGCAGTCTTTCCTGGGGCTCCTCAATTTTTACCATACATTCCTCCCGCGGAAGGCGTCCGTGGCCGAACCGCTCCATCGGTTACTTAAAAAGGAGGAGCCATGGATGTGGGGTGACGAGCACGAGAGGGCGTTCAAGGAGCTAAAGCAACTCCTAACATCTGAGGCAATCCTGACGCACTTCGACCCCAAACGGCCAGTGGTCCTAGTCTGTGATGCATCCCCGGTGGGGGTGGGGGCGGTGCTTTGCCACGTGTTGGAGGACGGAAGGGAGGCCCCGGTAGCGTTTTACTCAAGGTCCCTGTCCCAAGCGGAGCGAAATTACGCACAAACCGACAGGGAAGCGTTAGCAATAGTAGCGGGGACCAAAAAATTTCACGATTTTTTGTATGGCCGCCCGTTCAAAATCGTGACCGATCACAAGCCGCTGTTAGGGATTTTCACGGCAAGCAAGCCCACGCCACAGATCCTGTCCCCGAGAATGCTGCGATGGGCTATTTTCCTCAACGCGTACCAACATGAGTTGGAGTACAGGCCCGGAAAGGAGATCAGCCATGCTGATGCGCTTTCGAGATCCCCTCTGCCCTTGTCGGCGGACCAAAAGGCGAGAGCAGAAAGAGACCGCCAGGTGTTGCTAATTGAGGTTTTAGACGCACCCCCACTAGTACCAGCCGACATTGCTAGGGCGACAGGCAAGGACAGGACGCTGGAGAAAGTTAGTTCATGGGTGCAGAAGGGGTGGCCGGCTTCGTCCCCGAGTACAGAGTTCGACCCATTCTTTAGGAAAAGGCTAGAGTTGTCCCTAGAGAGGGGGTGCCTTCTGTGGGGCCAACGGGTGGTGGTCCCTGCGCCCCTGCGGACGAGGGTGCTCGAACTGCTGCACGTCAGCCACCCGGGCATAGTTCGTTCAAAGGCGCTAGCCCGGAGTTACTTCTGGTGGCCACAGCTGGACGCGGACATTGAGCACATGGTCGGCACTTGCGAGGCTTGCCAGGGATCCCGACCTGAGGCGGCCCGTCTCCCGCATAGGGAGTGGGACACAGCAAGGGGGCCGTGGTCCAGAGTGCACGTGGATTTCGCTGGCCCGTTCCGAGGAACCATGTTTCTCCTGGTGGTAGATGCGTTCTCCAAGTGGCTGGAGGTTATCCCAGTAAAGAGCACGTCCTCCGCCACGACAATTAGCCGGCTAAGGAGAGTCTTTTCCACGTTCGGTTTACCCGACACTTTAGTCAGCGATAACGCTAGTTGTTTCACCTCCGCTGAGTTCGGAGCCTTCATGGAGGCAAACGCCATTCGGCATGTCACATCCGCACCGTTTCACCCGGCCACGAATGGCCAAGTGGAACGACTAGTGCGTACAACAAAGGACGCGCTGCGGCGCATGGGCCCGGGGGACCTGAATCACCAAGTATGCCAGTTCCTCTTAGCGTATAGGGTAACCCCCTTAGCGTCAGGCTACTCGCCGGCAGAGCTCTTGATGCGGCGAAAACTGACCACGATCCTGTCCAGACTAGACCCGACGAGAGTCGAGGATAAAGGGAAAAACGTAGGGTTGGCAGTATCGAAAGGTTTCGCCGCTGGTGACCCTGTTCACTGCAGGAACTATTCCAGCGCAGGGCCAGCCTGGGTGCCAGGGACGGTTGTAAAACAGACGGGGCCAGTATCGTACCGGGTCGAGACTAACACCGGCCTCTTTTGGAGGAGGCACGCAGACCAACTGAGGCGCCGAGTGAGTGGGCCAGTCAGTGGAGCTCAGCAACAGGATTCAGCGTTAGGGTTCTCCCCCACCCGCGTAACCCAAGGGGGAGACAGCAGTGGACAACAGTCCCAAGCAAGGGGGGAAGGAAGCAGTAGCAGCGGCCCCGACTCATATCCTTTTGATACGCCAGTCCTATCAGGGGCCAGGGAAGGGGGAGAGGAGTTCGCGACCGCTGCCCCCGATTGTGATTTTGATTTTGATTTTGCGAGCCGGGGGGGTTTTCAGGAGTGTTCCCCCACCCATCCAAGCGAGAAGAGGGGTTTTTCGTTAGCCCCCAGTGCCCCCGGTTCCTCCCTAAGAAAGAGCACACCTCCCAACAACGCCGCGGAGCCGCGGCAAGTCACTAACGAGTCTCCCTCTCATATTACAGGACAGGAAACCAGGGGACAAAGAGAAGGTAGCAAACCCGGGGAGAGGCAGCCCGCATCGAGACCCCAGCGTGTTCGAAATAAGCCATCTTGGCTGAGAGACTTTGTCTCCTAAGGGGGGGGGAGTGTGTTTAAGTGTGGGCTCGAGACTTTGTCTCGTCCTAGGGGGGAGGGGTGTTGTGTTCTGATGGTTTTATTGTACACATGGATTACAATGTATCTGAGCCAATGTAACCTTGCCCATAGCAACAATGTAACCTTCAGCTGTATCATATAAACCCTGTAATAGGACGCGAGCTAATGACCACCAGCTGGCAGCAGCGAGCGTCCAAGCTCTCTTGGTCCGAACTCATCAAAGGCAACAGCGCGGGAAGTTTTCCCGCCACCACCTACACCTGGACAAGAAGGGCGTGACCTGCAAATGACGTCACGCAGACAGTAGCCAATGGGCTACCATGGCACCACGTTCAAATGTATTACTGCTGTATATAAAGAGCTATCAATCCGCCATTACCTCATGTTCCCTCTGCCCACGATGCAATAAACCTGAGTTAACCCAGCCCGAGGCTGTGTCCTGTGTCTTGGTTTGCATACACTAAAAAGAGAGACAAGCAGACAGTGTATTTAGTACTTCAGGCCAGACCTTTGTTGTTTAAAACAGAGATTCTCAACCTGGGGCCCGCAGGCTGGATGCAGCCCACGGCACCATTTCATGTGCCCCCTACCCCCACCTCCATCACACCAGGAAGTGCCATGTGGTGTAAGAAGGGCAAAATGGTCATCTGCCCCCAAAGCTATCTGAGGGAGCGTGACCCGGCCCCTGGCTTAAAAAGGTTGAGAACTCCTGCTTTAAAATAAGCTTTTTAAAACAGCCCCTTTTAGTACAAACCCAGAAACTTCCATAAAAAAAATCATAGGGCCTCAAGTCTCATACTCACAATTGACTGCCAGGAATCTTTCAAGAATTTATTTATTTATTTATTTATTGTTAAATTTTTATACCACCCACTCAGCCAAAGCCGACTCCGGGCGGTTCACAACAGTGGGTAAAAACAGATAAAAACAAATAAAACAGATAAAAACCAGCAATAAGAACCCACCCCTAAAAAGAGAGGGGTGCAGGAACTGAAGAAACTGTGGGGCAGGCATCCTCCCCTATATTAACCACCCAACGGAAGCCACCCCTCCACCTGCACCCCAAACTTGGCCCGCCAGCCAGGTTTTTAGTTATTTTCTAAAGGGCAACAACTCTGTCTGGAGACGCAGTTCCACAGGCAGGAGGTTCCAAAGGGCCGGTGCGGACACAGAGAAGGCTCTCCTCCTTGTGCCAGAGAGGCGAGCCCCCCTGGCCGATGGCACAATTAGAATGAAAGAATGCTCATTGTGGCATCCTACCATGGTAAGAAATCCCATTAACACCAAGAACAATAATTTTCTACATCCCTTTGCCAGGCGCTGTAGGGTTGCAATCTTAATTTTTTAAAAAATAAAAAGATGATAGGATGGAACATGTGTGTCTTTTCCCCCCAGAGAAACGTTTGTGTATAATTACATTTTAAAAACTGCCACTAACCTAAACAGTTTGTAAAAGTGCCCAATGACAACATTTAACATTTGTTATTAAATCTAACGAAATATGCACAGAAGATCTATGAAAACATTATAGTTGGCAGCTCTGTACATTTTAGCCTTTAGATAGTAACGAGAGATGAAAGAATATGCAGCTGTCCCAGGAAATTGAAACAAGGCCTAAACTTCTTCAGGGCATGTTATTGATATTTTGTAAGGATTACATAAAGGGAAGCATAAAAGAAAAGTGGAGAGGGGAGAATATAAATGGGTACAAAACAATAAGCCCTTTGGGAAGCCACAGAAACAGCAGATAGGACACTGCAGAGACAAAATGATCTATTCTAACACAGTAATTAGCTCCATGAAAGCAGGAGATGCTCCTGTGATTGCATTTTGGGGGGCAGCTAAAAATATGATTGTTTATCACAACTGATAGAAATCTTCATTGTCTGTTGGTAACAAAACTATTTCTCATTTTTATTTCTGCAGTTGGTATCTAGCCTGAATTATAAAGCAATAAGGGCAGTTCTGTACATAGCCTCTCAAATTAGAGGCTTTCAGTGATTAAAAATCTTTTGAAGAAAAACACTTAGCATAGCAACCAAGAAAGCAAAGGGAACAGGGTTTCCAGACTTGGTTTGAAATAGTAATCCTGGAGATATGTTTATCCTTCAACATTAAATATGAAAGCATAACAAATTGCCTCCTGTTATAAGAAAGATTCCCACCCAACCCCATTTTTCATGGGTCTCAAAGAGAATTTGCCCATACGCAAGACTAATTTTTCTGCATCTCATAAATGCACACAAATTGAAATTGTAGTGACATCTAACTTGTTGAATAGACTATTAGATGAAAAAGCACTGGATGGATTGATTTATTCCATTTTGAACCATCTGGCTGTCCTTTTTCACTTTTCCTGTGTATCTTCTCTGAATAAAATAAAATATAATACTATGATGAAATTCAGTTACAAAAAGCCAAAGATGCTTCCCTAGTATTAATTGCTATTGTTTACTAAATGTAAGAGCCTCTTTCCACAACAAAGTAGTGCTCAAGATGGTTTCCAATAATCATAAAACAATAAAAATAAGTAAAACCACAAAATCACTGAAATCAAATGAAACTAATCCCACCGTAAAAGCCATTAAAATAAATTGCATATACAAAGAACTAAGAACATCATAGTGGATGATATGCCATTTTAGAAAGATATGTCTTTACGCAATGATCTTACTGATCTAACAGACAGAACTTCTGAAAAGCCTATCAGAGAAATAGGGAATTCATTTTCCTTCACCGTACCTCCTTGATGATCTAGACTTGATGATCCATAGGGACCTCATCAGCTCTGCAGGAGTAAGATCATCATTATTATTTGTCCCACAAATTAATCATCTATTTAGCTTTGGCTTTCCATCAATTACTTTCCAAGGATCAAGAATCAGTGCACTCACACCAATGAACCTCTATGTTTGGGTCCCACTACTTGAGTTCTTAAGATCAGTTTTGAAACTCACAGGTCAATACAATATTGATTGGGTAACAGGGGCTGAGGGGCTGAGTAGTTGAAAAGATTCCATCCCTCATACAGCAGTATCTTCTTAGAACCTGGTTGAGCAACTAGTTAATCCTGCCCAGACTAAGGAAGAGGGAGAAAATCTTGTGCAAAGCATTGATAAAGGACAAAGCTGTCTTAATACTACCAAATTCTGACTTGACTTCACAGAGTACAGAAAGCTATTTTTGAAAAGTAATTCATTGCAGGCGCACCCCCCAATAAAGGACTCAGACACTGATGAAAGTGGATAACGGCATTGGGCCACATTTATTGATTCATGCCCTAGTCCGAATTATAAATTTCTATTGGTAATTGACCAATTATAATTCTTAAGGCAAGCAGGCCGAAGTAACACTGGTAAGGTACCACCCAAAATTGCCGACGGCAATTGTTACAATGTATGTATTTATATCAATTTGTTTGTTGACAACAAACAAATTGTTGACCGTAGTCAATATCTAACTAATGACCCCACCCTCTGACGCGTATCCGTGAAATCACGGGGTGATGCATGCTGTCTAGCTGTAGCCATCACCCCGTCGCCTGGTTCGTCGTTGACCGGACAACGTTTAACCAACTTATGCCTGTCTAGTGTTGTCCAGTCAATTGCGCACCTGCCGGATACCTGTGGGTCATAAATGTTTACCTTACCAGTGCTACCCGCCCATGTGACCAAAGTCAACAGCAGCAACAGAAACCCCTATATTAAACCATAGCAACAGTGTGGGATGGGCGAAAAAAACCAGGACCCGAGAGCCAATTGTGGGTCCCAGCCAAAAATTCCCACCCGGCCCCGAAGCGACCAAAATATCACACTGTTTACTAGGGAGGGGGTAGAGGGGAAAAACTTCTCCACTCCGTTGCTTCGCAAAATGGCAGTGCGGCTGCCTCGTGGCCACCCCTTTTATAAGGGAGCTGGCCACGCCCCTTAACTACCCGGCTGCCTTCGTCCGGTGGGGGGGGCCCGCAAAGAGTGCGGCGGTCATTTTGGCGCCGCACTTGCATTGCAGGCGCACCCCCCAATAAAGGACTCAGACACTGATGAAAGTGGATAACGGCATTGGGCCACATTTATTGATTTATGCCCTAGTCCGAATTATAAATTTCTATTGGTAATTGACCAATTATAATTCTTAAGGCAAGCAGGCCGAAGTAACACTGGTAAGGTACCACCCAAAATTGCCGACGGCAATTGCTACAATGTATCTATTTGTATCAATTTGTTTGTTGACAACAAACAAATTGTTGACCGTAGTCAATATCTAACTAATGACCCCACCCTCTGATGCGTATCCGTGAAATCACGGGGTGATGCATGCTGTCTAGCTGTAGCCATCACCCCGTTGCCTGGTTCGTCGTTGACCGGACAACGTTTAACCAACTTATGCCTGTCTAGTGTTGTCCAGTCAATTGCGAACCTGCCGGATACCTGTGGGTCATAAATGTTTACCTTACCAGTGTACCCGCCACACGGGGAGGCATCACAAAAGGCTCACCGCCCCCCCCCAAGACCGTCAGCTCGGTCAACAGGCCTGCTCGCCAGTCCACTAACAAGAGGTCCATACCTCCCTGCGACAGATGGGTCCCATCCCCTGAGTAAAAGCTCGTAATTTTGCAGACTGATGGCGGGGAGGCAAATGACGCATCCCCCACCTTTGTCGAAAAGGAACTGGGCAATAGCCCCGTTCACCGGAGCGTCAGCTCGGTCAAGAGCCTCGAGGCCGAACGCCCCCCTGTAAGCGTACCGCGGTATCGTGTCCGACCAATTGAGGGTTGTGGCAGGCCACACATAACGTAAGTAGGGCAGGTCACTGCAAATCACAAGCTTCCGTGATAGGCCTGTGACCCGCCCTAAGCCATTGCCCCCAAGGTTCATAACCAGGACATCAGGCGAGTCAGCATCCCTGATGTAGAAAAGGAATGGCAACAGTTCCCGCCATAACATGCCGCGCTTACCATACCACCTGAGACGTGCGGATGCACCCAGTCCCAGTCGGGGTGCCCACTCTGTCGCCGCAGCGTAACGCGCTGCCCTGTGCAGCGTAACGCGCTGCCCTGTGCAGCGTAACGCGCTGCCCTGTGCAGCGTAACGCGCTGCCCTGTGCACGTGGCTATGGCCCACCAGCCATACTGTCACCGGTGTAATACGACACCCAGGGTCTGTCAAGGAAAAAAAGGGGGGGAGAAACAGTGCAGTGACTAAACTGGTACTCACGGTTGAAGAGGGCGAACACAAACTGAAAACATTGTGATCCCCACCCTCCCATGCGGCGTATGTCAGCCCCGGAGTACCCAAAAACAGCTGCAGTAGAAGCCGCCCCTATCCTGAATGAATGGGTGCCACAACGAGCCCCAGGGAGGCCAACACTGGCTAGTGCCTTCCCGGCACCCTCCAAAATTGAAATTTAGTAAGGGGAGACCCATGTTGGTCACAGGAAAAACGGGCCATGGCACGTGCCACACAGTGCAAGGAACTCCTGTAGGGCACCAACCGGACAGATGTCTGCCAAGGAACATCGTAGCAGTCTCACTCCACTGCCTACGCCGTGCTGATCCGTTTTAGAGGAGCGTATCCTCAACTGACCCAATCATTGCAAACATAGACATTGTCGAGTTCCGGTGCCCTACGACTTGCATCCGCCTTAGACAGCATCACAAGCTCGCTGCTGCGGAGCGCTCCAAAAAGGGGGCCACCGTTGTAGCCGCATGAAACAGGGCTCCCTCATACCTATCAAACATAGGTCCTGCCAGCCCCGTGCCAGTTGGGTAAGAACTCCCTGGGGAAATTGGGTGGCGGTCGTCCGGGCTACGCCCACGCACCCGCACCCACCCCTCCAAAACTTGTCTCACACGGAAGCCAGTGGTCTTGTCCGCATGACCGCCTACTGTGGCCATAAAAGCCAGCGCTGACAGCCTGGATGCTATGGTGCGAGGTGCGAGGCCCTGGGCACGTAGGTGAACCATTAATCAAAGGATGTGGGCCACTGGGATCGGCCAGGTGTCTGGCAGCCGAAATTGGGCACAGAATGCTTGGAAAGAAATGAATGCGTGGAGATACGCCTTACGCGTGCGTGGCGCCAGCGGCATGCCGATCGCCCGGTTCACCTCTCCTTGTCAAGGGTCCATATCTCGTCCGGGAGTGGCGAGGGAAATTCCTCCAGATCCTGGGCCAAGGCGCGGAACCGGGAGATCTGCAGGCGGGACAAAGCATCAGCGATAGCATTATTGACACCCGGGACATGCCTGGCCCTGAACAGCACATTGAGGCGCAGGCTGCGCAATACAAACTGGCGCACCAGGTCCATGACCCTGGGTGATTTAGAGGTTTGTGAGTTGACAATGTGGACAACGGCCGCATTGTCACACCAGAAATGAACAACCGAGTTGGCCCACTCCTCACCCCATAGCATCAAAGCCCCCAGAATGGGAAAAATTCCAGATAAGTAAGATCACGCAGGCGACCCGTGCCCGACCAGGCTGGTGGCCACCCACCATAGGCCCACTTCCCATTGAAGTACATCCCATAACCCAGGGCTCCCGAGGCATCGGACTGTATCTGGAAACGAGGGGAAGCCAGAAGGTCAGACCTCCACAATGACACCCCATTGAACTCCCTCAGGAACTGGAGCCAGATAAGCATATCTGCCTTAATGCCCTGGGTCAGTCTCACCCCATGGCGGGGCCTGGATAAGCCTGTCATGGTGTCGCACAAGCGCCGAGCAAATGCCCTGCCCGGTGCGACCACCCTGCAAGCGAAATTGAGGTGACCATGTAGCACCTGCAGTTCCCGCAGTGATGCCTTGCGTTTAGCAAGCAAGTCCGAGATAAGGGCCACTATCCTTGACACCTTATCCCCTGGTAACCTAGAAGCCTGCGCTACCGTGTCAATCTCCACCCCCAGGAAGACTAGCTGGGTAGATGGGCCCTCGGTCTTTTCGGGCGCTAAGGGGACACCCAGTTCCTCCATTAGCGTCTGAAATGTGTTGAGGAGACGTGTGCACGTGTCCCAGCCCCGTTCACCCCCGAATAAAATTATCCAGGTAATGGGCTACAGACCGGGACCCTGACCTGTGGACAAAAGCCCACTGTAGGAAGGTGCTGAAACGCTCGAATGCCGAGCATGATATGGAACAGCCAAAATGCATGGCCTTATCGAAATAATATTCTCCCCGGAACTTGAAACCCCAGCAACTCAAAGTCACCCGGGTGGACCGGCAGGAGTCGAAAGGCAGACTTAATGTCGCGCTTAGCTAACAGTGCACCCGGGCCACATGAGCGCACCATGCGCAGCGCTCTGTCAAAAGATGTATACCTGACCGAGCAAAGGTCATCAGGGATAGCATCATTGACCGATCTGCCGGCTGGGTAGGACAAGTGATGGATCAGGCGGAACTCACCCGGTGATGTCTTGGGCACTAAGCCCAAGGGTGACACTTTAAGGTTGGGGAACGGGGGTGCAGAGAAAGGGCCAGCGACCCTGCCCGCATCAACCCCCTTAGCAATGCTGGCAGCAGCCACCTCCTCCCTTCCCCTAAGGGACAAAAGGTTGGGGGCGTCTTGGGGGGACCTATCTCCCATGAAAGAAATACGGAACCCCAGTCGAACACCCTGAAGCAGGTAAACTGCATCTGCCTCCCTCGGGTACAATGCGAGCCAACGCCCCAACATGTCCACGTTAATTGGGGAGGGGGCCGTTCGATGGACCAGCTCCCTCTGCGGCAGTCCTGCCAGCCCCTTGTCCACCCCTACCCCTGCCCCGCATCCCTCCAGGCCTGGGGCAGGCGGATGCAGCATGGGGGCCAGCACAAGAGGGACACTCATGCCTGAACCGGCAATTCTTCCTATTGCAGGAACCATTGGATGAGAAAGTCCAGCACAGCAGGCGGGCTGGAACCCCCTGCCCCGCCACCGTGCGGGGTACCTGTGCTGGAGCCGCTCGCTGGACCGCGTGTCCATAATGGTATCTTTCCCCAGGCGCAGGGCGCGTGGGAGTCATGTACAGAAGCCACAGCTTCTGGCAGGGCTCGTCCCACCTCATCTCTGGGTGCAGGGGAATTCGCATACGGAATTCTTCATCGTAAGCGAACCACGATGGGCCCGGGAAGTCAACCATCGCCCGGTATATATTGTCCAAATACTGGACCATCGGGATTGCCAGATCTGGCCCGGCCCTGAGGTAAACCGCCATGTATATGAGGTACGCTGGCAACCAGTTGGCCCACGTGTGTGGCGGCTTACGACGACGTGCCTGTTCCTTATCCTTCTCAACCTGCCCCTCCCTCTCCTCCTTGGTGGGCTCTCTGTTAAGAAGGGAGAAGATGTCCACATACTCCCCACACCAGATCATTTCCTTAGTAGCCTGGGCGAGATGATCCCCAAGGAGGACATCGGCGACTGAACCGTCGCGCCACCCGTGCAAGGCCACGGCCACTGAAATGTTCCCCCCAAGGTAGCTAGGTGTGTGGGTGCACTAGATTGAACCGCATACTCACATGCTGCACCCCCGTGGGCCGCCCCCACTGGGGGTTCCGGCCCACTGGGGGCGTCGGAGCTCACGATCGCGACAGAGCTCGTCGATGGGGCCTGCTCTGCACCAGCCTGTTGATTGAGGAGCTGCAAGGCAGTGGCCGACGCCGGCCCACGCACCTCGGGCAGCTCGACCTGTCCCGCCGCCTGCCGCTGCTCTGCAGACGAACCACCAACCTGCGCCCCAAAAGGGACCCCCGGGTGGTCAACCCTCGTGAGGGATGCCTCGAGGGCCGCAACATGGGCCAGAAGGGCCTCAACATTAACATAGCCCCCTAATCCCAGGGGGGGCAAAGGGCCAGCCAGCCCACGGGCCGCAGGCGCCGGTCCAGGTCCCTGGACCCCGGGGCCCGAATATGGCCAAGAGCCCAGGCCCGGCCCCTGCAGGGCCAGGGGCATACCCTGCCAGGGTAGGGAACCCGACCACCCCCCATGGCTGGAACCCCCCACAGGAAGCTGCGTACTAATAGAAGAAGGCCCCAAAGAATGGGCCATGCCAGGTTAGTGGCCATTACATGCGGGCCGGGGGCAGCGGCCGGCCAAGGGGCTATCAACCCCATCCCACCGGTCCCGGTGGGCTCTGACAAGGGGGGCTGCTGAGGAGGCGCAGTCGCAGTCCTCCGACCCGGCTGGCGCCTCCGCGCGGAGCGAACCGCATTCGCAGTTGCCTTCTTCTTAGAGGGCATAGCAACGATCTGCTGGGAAGCCGGAGAAAGAGAAGGAAAAAATGCCACCCAATAGGCTTCCCGGCGAAAAGGGGAGAGCGACGGAGGTAAGAGGGAAAAACTTCTCCGCTCCGTCGCTTCGCAAAATGGCAGCGCGGCTGCCTCGTGGCCACCCCTTTTATAAGGGAGCTGGCCACACCCCTTAACTACCCGGCTGCCTTCGTCCGGTGGGGGGGGGCCGCAAAGAGCGCGGCGGCCATTTTGGCGCCGCACTTGCATTTGTTGTAGTGTTTAAAAAGTAATCCAATGGCATCTCTTTTTATGGAGCTTTCAAACTCTTTTAGTTGAAGTGTTGCTAAAGGCTTTTTGTGACTTGCCATTCCTTTTTTTTAAAAAAAAAGCCCAAGATCTTAGAATTGATAAAAGAATGGTACGAATTTTGAAATGCCATCTCATTTCTTATGGGATAATTTCAACAGGGAATAAAGATATTTCTCATGTTACAAGTAAAGTAAAGCCTACTCAAGAATTTGGTTTTGAAGTATAGATTGATTACATCATCAACTCTGTATTACCCCAAATATGATATTACAGATGAATGTGGTCCTTGTATTTTATTACTTAACAAATTCTACTCTTAATGAAGCAGTTTTTCATATTGCCTGTTTCACAGGAGCGTTGATGGCAATCTGGACTGTAAAATTTAGGGTTCGTGGGCCAAAGGTTCCCTACCACTAATTTTCTTTGTAAAAGTTAACCTCAATGAAAATGGAATGCAGTGTCAAAATTATATGCTTTCCTAATTTTCCTTCTTTATAACATGTCTTCAGTATTCTGAGCAGTTGTTGATTTATTTATTTATTTTTGCTGTGTAAGTAATGCATCTCTTTTTAAGGGTTTTCTTTCAAATTATTAATAGACGGCATGACAGTCATGTGCCCTTGACTGAGATGAAACCTTTCCATGTGATGAGGTCCAAGTCAAATAAACTTCTGCTCACACTCCCCTCCCCACCCCCAATGTAACTGTCTGTTACATCAAATGGAAAACATAAAGGATAAAAATTATATAGAAGAAAGGGTGATAGAAGCCATACCAACTCTCCTGGACACTTAACAAATGTATTCATTTTTAGTCCCAAAAACAAATATTTACAGATACTTTATAAGGCACAGGATGAACCTATGTTGCCTTTATATTATCAAACCTTCTGCTGTGGGGACACTAATGGGTCAAGAATATCCACACATAAATATTTTGTTTCCATTTAGAATTTATTCTAGTTAAAACTGGGGTTGAGGGGTGACGATACCTATAATTTGTTTGCCACATGCAAACATCTTGCTTCTTCTTTTGAGTTTCCTTAAGCAGAATGGAATATGAAAGCAAAATATATGAGAAATGCACTCATCAAATCACTCATCACAAGTAATTTAAAAAGAAAACAATGCAAACATTCAAATAAGGATGCACATTTCAAGACAACATGTTTTCTGCTGACAAAGATGCAGTTTGCAAATAGGTATGAATTGTCTTCCTGTATTTGCAAAAAACAATCCCAAGCATGGAGGGGGTGGGAGGGAAGAACCAGCAACATAAGTGTGTGAACATGACAATACAAGGACATAACTGGATGAAACAATATGGTGCAAAATCAGCATGCAATAATTGCAACATAAGCAGATACATAAACATACACACACAGAGAGAGAGAGAGAGATGGAGAAAGAGATTGAGATTGGAGGTTAATAAAACATGCTGGAATTTATTAAAAGAGGTATTGCTGCATGGAATGTATATTCCATATTCACATTTGTTCTCCATTGCTGAAAGTAAGAAATATGCATTAACAAGATATTTATCACTACTAGAGTCATGATTTTTAAAATTATTATTATTTTATTTTATATTTAGAATTTGGTATCACACACTTTATATTATTTAAGAGAAGCATTGTGTCTTATAGTTTGCATTCAAACATCACAGAATCAAAACAATGTTTTTCAGAATACCTGCAAAATCACCCAAATTTTATTGCAGCAATAACATGTAAAAAAGGGAAATAAAAATGCTCACAATTATAGCCCAAATCCTATTGGTAGTCTGTTGTGTTCTGTAAAGCTGTGCCTTTAACAATGTACCTTTGCCATGTGTTATCAATGTAACCTTTCTGTGTGCAACATTATAACCATCAGCTGTATCAATGTAAACCTGATAAGGGACGCGAGCTAGTGACCACCAGAGGGCAGTAGCGAGCGTCCAGCTCTCTTGGCTCATATTCACCTGGTTCAGCAGCGCGGGAAGATTCCCCGCCACCTCTGCACCTGGTCAAGAA
This sequence comes from Bradypodion pumilum, assembly GCA_035047305.1. Classification (NCBI taxonomy): domain Eukaryota; kingdom Metazoa; phylum Chordata; class Lepidosauria; order Squamata; family Chamaeleonidae; genus Bradypodion; species Bradypodion pumilum. Next base: position 54,612,923 of record JAWDJD010000005.1, on the reverse strand, counting down.
GGGCGTGACCTCCTACGACGTCACGCAGGCAGCAACCAATAGTCTGTCGACGAGCCACATTCAAATGTATAGCCAGCTGTATATATTGAGCTACCCATCCGCCATTACCACATGTTCCCCCGGATCATCATGCAATAAACCTGTGTTAAGCCAACCCTTCGGCTGTTTCATTGTCTTTGGTCCCTTACACTAAATAGTCTCAGCCAGAGTAGTCCTTTGAATCAATGGAAATTTTGAGACACTGTTCAACAATTGATTGTCTATTCCAGCCATACCTGTCAAGTATCCCGGATTGGCCGGGATTTCCAGTATTTTTGCGCTGATTTTCGCCATTTCCCGCCCGGAGCTGCTGTACCCCGTAATTTGGCAGTGGGGGGAAAATAAGTTACTGCGCATCCCTTATGTGCAGGTCTTTTCTATGCATGCGTAGAAGGATTTTACGCATGTGTAGAAGGCTTTTACGCATGCATAGAAGGCTTCTGTGCAGAAGGGGATGCGTAAAAGCCTTCTACGCATGCGTAGAATGGACCTGCACAGAAATGTTCTGCGCAGGTCCCATAATCTCCGGAGCTGCGCTTGACAGGTATGATTCCAGCTAAGATTGCCAATAGAATTTATACTTATACATCAGAAAAAGATGAGACATTATTAAATCAGTGATCTCCAAATATGGGTCCCCAGATATTCTTCTTCTCTTTTTTGCTTTCTCTTTTATCCCTTCAGGTGCTGAGGGAGATACAAAGTTCTTGCTCTGGCACCCCAGATGTTACTGAACTTCAAGCCCAGAAATTCCAGCTAACATAACCAATTATAAAATCATAGAATCGCAATGTTGGAAGGGATTTGAGTTCCATCTATTTAAACCTTTCAGGATGCAGGGAACCCCCAGATAAAGCATCTCTGATAGATAGCTATCCTAACTATCTTTTAAAACTAGTGAGAGTGACTCTTATTATCAGGAAGTTCTTTCGAATGTTTTAAAATGGTCAGAGACTCCAAGAATAGTTGTATTGTATTACAACAACATCTAGTGGCCCAAAATTGAGAACTAGTGTACTTTATAAATAGGATATCCATGTCCGTAGCTTTTTCTGTCATTTTGCATAAGAGACTATGACTTGATGCTAATATCTCAAAGCAAGCCATCTTATATTAGCAAAGAAATTTGGGGATCCAGGAAAGGAGTGAGTCTCTCTTCATAAAAAATCTAAGTGAGCAATAGTGGATTTAAATACTTGGCTAGAGATAAAGAGAAAGTATCCCTCCACCTCATTTCAATTCATTTGGGATAAGCTTCTAATAAACATAAACAGTTTCTTCACATTTGGGTTTGAAAGAACATGAAATTTGAAAAAGGAAGATGCAGGAGAAACTGAAGCTGACAGATCCCGTTATCAAAAGCCAGGGCTTTGTTTTGTTTTTTAAAGCTTCAGTTTTAATTCTTATAATAATACTGAATTAAAGATGCCTCCCCTTTTTCTACTGAGAAGCTCATCTATACCTATAAACCTATGCATTAACCGTTGGAATGTGACAAAGGATGTTTAGCCCTGTCCAAGCCTCCATGCACTCACCCGACCAGGGTTCGCAGGTAACTGTCTGGTTGAATTTTGCACCAGTGGCGCAGGAGCCCCCCGGATGCAAACAAAAAAGGGAACTTCAATTCCCAACATTCCTTGTGCTGCGCCGCACCGAGCAAAAGGAACGTTTGGAAATGCGCCACGGCCAATCAAAATGAAGCCGCAGGGGAAGAAACCACTGCACAAACTGAAATCGCAAATGCCAAACTACAAGCCCCAGCATCCTGCGTGCCATGAGCGTGCAGAATGCTGAGGAAGCCAGCGCGTGAAAAATAAAAAACCGAACATGAGGGCAAGTCCACCGCAGGCGGACGCAGTGCCTCACAGACACACAGCAGGCCTTCCCATGGCCCAGCCAGTAAGGCAAGGCTGCGGGAAGGAAAATCCCCCACCCCATGGCTTCCCGTGGCCCAGCCAGCAAAGCCAGGCCGTGGGAAGGAAACCCACCATGCTGCATGGCTTCCCGTGGCCCAGCCAGCAAGGCAAGGCTGTGGGAAGGAAACCTCCCCCGGTCCATGGCTTCCCGCAGCCCAGCCAGCAAAGCCAGGCTGCGGGAAGGAAAAAACCCCATGCTGCATGGCTTCCCGTGGCCCAGCCACCAAGGCAAGGCTGCGGGAAGGAAAATCCCCCACCCCATGGCTTCCCGCGGCCCAGTCAGCAAAGCCAGGCCGTGGGAAGGAACCCCCCCCCCCGCGCTGCATGGCTTCCCGTGGCCCAGCCAGCAAGGCAAGGCCATGGGAAGGAAACCTTCCCCGGTCCATGGCTTCCCGCGGCCCAGCCACCAAAGCCAGGCCACTGGAAGGCATAAAAAGCCCTGTGCCGCATGGCGTCCTGCGGCCCAGCCACCAAGGCAAGGCCGCAGGAAGGAACACACACACCCCCACAACACCCCCCTGCGCTGGCCTTGCCCCGGCCCGGCCAGCAAGCCCAGGCCGGGGGAAGGAAAAAACCCTGCGGTTAGGTCCCCACGGCCCAGCCAGCAAGCCCAGGCTGCAGGAAGGAAAAACCCCTGCGCGGCATGGCTTCCCGTGGCCCAGCCACCAACGCAAGGCTGCGGGAAGGAAAATCCCCTGCCCCATGACTTCCCGTGGCCCAGCCAGCAAGGCAAGGCCATGGGAAGGAAACCCCCCGGGTCCATGGCTTCCCGCGGCCCAGCCACCAAAGCCAGGCCGCTGGAAGGAATAAAAAGCCCTGCGCCGCATGGCTTCCTGCAGCCCAGCTACCAAGGCAAGGCCGCAGGAAGGAACACACACACCCCACAACACCCCCCTGCGCTGGCCTTGCCCCAGCCTGGCCAGCAAGCCCAGGCCGGGGGAAGGAAAAAACCTGGCGGTTAGGTCCCCACAGCCCAGCCAGCAAGCCCAGGCTGCGGAAAGGAAAGTGTTACGCTTTCAATTGGGGGCCAAGGCACTGGTGCCTTGGCCTCCCTTGAAAGAGAAAAAAACAAAAACAAACACCAAAATAATTAAAATAAATAAACCATAATTAAACAAAAACACACAAAAAACAAACAAAAGCATTAAAAAACAAACCAAAACCCCAAAAGAAATTAAACCAGCCAATTTACCAGCAGACATCCTTTCTCCACGACGGCCGGAACTGAAATGAGGAAAGGAAGAGACTACTTACCAGAAGAAACGCCACCCAGAGGCCAGTAGAGAAAAAACAGTCAAAGTAAAAAAAAAATACTCAACAGCCCCACCCAGAGGCCACAAGAGAAAAAACAGTCAAAAACATAACATTACATCACATATTCACACAAATCACAAACAAATCACACAATAATAAAATAAAAACATTTCTAAAATACTGTGTAGAGTTTTCACTCAAAAAAAAAAACCAAAACATCTAAAAACAGTTTAAAAACATTGAATGTAAAAAAAGTACTTTCACATTTTTAAAATTATTATCCAAGATACAAATATATTTTTTTAAATTCACATACTAAAACATTATTTGGTTAAATAAAATAATTGTAAAAAATTATATCAGCCTTTCCTCTTTTTTTAATCCACAAAAACAAACCCCAAAAAACTGATCACACTTTATAACAGCCCGTGTGAATAAATAAACATTTTAAAAATCACAATTACAGACTAACCTCATTTGTACAAACATTAACAAAAGAAAAACCTTCCAACACAATTTAAAACAGCCTGGCACCGCCGGCAAACTATGCTAGTCATCTATAAAATTTATATGGCAGCCAGGAACAACACGGTCATCTCCATTATGAGAATGTCTGGGATTACTGAATTTGGCTAGGGGAAATGGTAGACATTTTTGATTCAGTTTGGTTTTGAAGAATTTATAAAGTTTTGCACATTTCTTCATATTTTGCCATTAATTGAGTTTTAGAAGAAACATGGGAGGGGGCGTGGCTAAGATGCCAATGGAGTAACATCGGAATAGTTAGCTCGCACTGTCAAAGAGGTTATGAAAGAGATTTATTACTTTTAAAACCATCTCAAACATTGAAAAAAAGAGGTCTGTGCCATCCTGAATTAACGAATAATTTTCTGAGGATTTGAAGCCTGTGGAGTGGCGGCGCTGGGTGAGATAAGTGGTGGTGGCGGGGGCCGAGGGCTGAGCCGGACGCGCCAAGGGTTGAGCCAGACGTGAAGCGGATGGGTGAATTTTCCTCGAGAAAGAGAGTTTTTAAAAGAGAATAAAGGGGGACAGGCAAAGACGCGGCAGTTACGGGATCTCCGAAGTGAAAGAGCGGGGAGAATCCACGTCAGAAAGGCAAGTGAAGAGAGTGTGTGTGTTTGTAAAGTTGTGAGAAGGCAGGATAAGGCTCTGTAATGGCGGCGAAATGGAAAGTGAAAGTTAACTGAAGACAAAGAAGGGGGACGGTGAAGAAGGCTTCCGTGAGCTGGGAAGCAAGACTGGGATATTAGAGAATTAAGAAGCTTGGAGAGGAGAGAAAGGGGCAGAAAGGACTTGAAGGATTAAATCTGAAAAATACCAGTCAGAGCTGCAGAGAACGGGTGGAGCAGAAGAAAGAGGGAGAGAGGTTGGTTTTGACCTCGGTGATTTCAAGATCCTGCGCCATTCGGAGGGGTCCTTTGGATCTCCTGGTTACTTTAAAGGTTTGGAGCCCCTATCTTCGATTTGCTTTGGGCTAGGGATATTTTATTGCCCATTTTTGCGGAATACTAGAATTTGGCTGTGCATTTTGGAAGAATTACTTTGAACTCTGTCGATGTTTGCTATTTGGATTACAAAGCAAAGTGGTGGTTTCATCAAGAAAGTTATAGCATCCCTCCTCCCCTACTACGTGGACATGCTGTTGCTGTTCTTGTTGGGAACAAGGGCTTATTAAAGTGGCATTTGACTGTATTGGAACACAGGAACAGCCTTAAGGAGAAGGATTGCTTTGAGACAAAAGGGTTGAGGTTTTGAAGCTCTTGTTTGATATCATCACGGAGGGCTGTGCTGTGCTCTGAAGCGTTTTATTCCTCCCATCCCTTTGGATATATAGACTAAAATTGGGTTGCCGGACGTTGTTTCACAAGTAGATTACAAAACTGAGGAAAAGTAATTGATATTGATTGGATTTATTCCTTGGGTTGGAAAAGCTGGAATTTACCTGGGAAAAGAAACTGGTGGGCAGAAAAACGGTGCATCTTTTGAGTGCACTGTTTGAAAACCTATCAGAAGAAATGGATAAGAGAAAGGAGGAGGAGGTGGTTAGGCCGAAAAAGTTGGATTCAAGAAAGGAAGAGAAGAAGGATGAAAAGAAAGAGAAGTCCGCACCTATGGAGTTAACAGCAACAGGAGGGACAGAAGCTGATTCATTTGACCAATTGCAAATAATGGTGGAGTTGGGGAAACTGAAGAAAAAATAGATAAAATGGAGGAGGCAAATGTAAAGGGGTTCCGTGAAATGAAGGAAGTGAGGGGGAAAGATAAGGAAGAATTAATGGGGTGTCATAAAAAGCTTGTTTCACAGTTAACCCAGTTAACTATAAAGGTGGATGCTAACTATCAGAGGATGGATAAAGTTTTGAATGTGGTGCAAAATGATATGAAATTGATGCAAGATGACATGAGAGGGCTTCATGGGGAACAAAAAGAGGTTAAATTAAAAATTGAGATTCAGGGGGGGAAATTAGATATGGTTGAAGAGGTGATGAGAAAACAGAACATGGTCATACGCAATTTGATGGAGAAAACGCCAGATAAGCTGAAAGAAAGAATAGTGGATTGGCTAAATAGTTTGAACATGGGGATAAATTTTGTAAATGAAGATATTGTCAGTTGTTTCAGACTGGGGGCTAGAAGGGGGGGAAAGGACATAGAAATGTATTAGTAAAATTTGCAAATTGGGCGGAGAAATTAAAGGTGATGGCTTTTATAAAACAGGCTGGATCTGGCGTTTTGAAAATTGATGGATGTGAGATTGAGGTATATAACGACATATCTGTTGAATTATGAGTGTGGAGGTTTAAGATGAAACCGGTGACAAAAATCCTCAGGGAGCGACCTATCGATTATCATTGGAAGTTTCCCAAACAACTCAGATTTTTTAATGAAAAAAATGCATGTTCTGGAGGATGAAATGGATTACTTAGATTATTTGTGTCGGATTGGTCTGGTCAAAATGTCATCTTGAGATTGGAGGGTATTAAGAAAAGCGTTGGTGGAATCGGGAGGATTGTGGAGAGATTACGCAGGTGAATCGGAGAGGGGGACAACAGGAGGAGCAGAGGTGGAAGTGGAGGTGCAGGTGGTTGCAGAGGATGGGTGAGATGGATTAATTTGAAATAGAGTCTGTTTAGTAAAAGTAATAATTTTATAATATTAGTAGACACAGCACTGGAGCTATAGATAATATGCATTCTTTTACACGTTCCCCCCTCCCCCCTTTGATAGTCAAGGGCCACTTTTTGAAAGAAGGGTGGGGAGGGTAGATATGATTGTTTTTTGTGTGGGTAGTTTAGATGTTAAATGTAATTTTCTTTTTTGTCATAGTCCGATAGTTAATGTACATGTGGTGGAGGAAAAGGCACAAATAGGAGTCCGCGATTGTCAGAAAGAAAGGGGATCAAGGCTTAGGTCTGAAGAACATTAAAGTATTGACCTGGAATGTGAAAGGTACTGGCTGTCAAGTTAAGAGGAGGAGGTTAGAATCTGCCCTGAGGAAGGATATACCAGATATAGTCTTTCTTCAGGAAACTCATCAAAAATCAGAAGACACTAATAAGCTTTTTTTGGGATGGATGCAGGTATATGAAAAATCATACGGAACATCAAAAGTGAGGGGTGGGGCAGTTCTGATTTCGAGGAGACTTGGCTTTGAGATGATAAAAAGTATTTCAGACCCAGAAGGTAGATATGTGGTTATAATTGGGAAAATAGATTACGAAGAGATAACGTTAGTAAACATATATATCCCAAACGATCATCAGCAAACATTTTTAAACAAAGTATATGGTATTTTAGAAAAAGAGAGAACATCAAAAATGATAGTTGCTGGAGATTTTAATTTAATACGGGCACCAGAGGACTGTACAAATTTATCAAGAGCTGGGAGAGTAGCTGGCATGAAGATTTTAGATAAATGGATGAAGACATTAGGTCTGAAGGATAGCTGGAGGGAAATTAAGGGATCAGAGAGGGCATACACATATTTTTCACAGGTCCATAATACATACTCTAGAATAGATTATATTTTTGATTCGGAAAATTTGATTAAAGATTTAGAAGATGCGGAGATTGGGATATTTAAAGAATCAGACCATGCAAAATTCTGGGTGGAACTAAAAATTGATAGGGGTGGGGGGGAAATATAGGAGAAATTGGAGATACAATGAAAAACTGTTTCACGATCAAAAGTGTAAAGAACAAATAATTGAAAAGTGGAATGAGTGTTGGGATTGGAACAATACAGGTGAGGTTGATTATAATGTAGTTTGGGATGCCATGAAGTTGGTTTTTAGAGGGGAATGTATCAAATTGGCCTCAATTAAGAACAAGCATTTTAGAGATAAGCAATACGAAATGGAGAATGAGATTAAATGGTTACTAGAAGAGCACACAAAGACTAAAAGAAAAGAGGTCTTTGAGAAAATGCAAAGATTAAAGAATGAATTGGTAGGGAAAGATATACAAAAAGTGAAAAAAGATCTGGTGTATTTGAAGAGAGAATATTTTGAATATAGTAATAGAAATTCAAAGCTGTTGGCAAGAGCTGCTAAAGCAAAAAGGAACAAAAGAGAGATGGGGATTTTGGTTGATGTAAGTGGTAGGAGGTGTAATAAGACTAAGGATAAGATCAGGATAGTAAAAGATTTCTATCAGGAACTGTATACCAAAAGGGAGGTTAATATAGAAAAGTTGAGAGAACAATTGATGAAGCGAATGCAAAAACAGATAAGCTTAGAGCATAAAAATAGAATGGAAGAAAAAATTACGACTCCACCACATGTGTTCATATGTTCCATCTGTTTCTTTACATCTCCAACATAACTTATCTCTTTTATTATCCATCTGATAAAGCCTTAGTGGTGTCAAGTACCATTGCCACAACATTTTAAAATTATGTTCTTTAATTCTTACAGACATTGTTCTCATGATCCTCTTTTTCCATTTGTTTCTCCATTCAACCTCCCCAATTTTTATATTCTAATTTTGTTCCCACTTCCGCTTCAAGTCTTCCTGTGGATCATTACCCTTGTTCAATATAATATAAAGTTTGCTTACAAGACCCTTAATGCCTCCTTCCCCTTTTCTGATCTTTATTACCAAATCCTCAAATTCCGTCTTATTTCTATCTAACCCTGCTTCTCTTTTATATTTTTTATTCCAGTTATCCGCCTTCAATTTCTGAAACCAATCCAAGTTTAGCTTCTCAAATATTTTTTTCCTCTTAGTATCATCATCACACACTTTTAACCAATCCTTCAATAAAAGCACCCCATTTTTATCCAATATTTCCATTTTTCCTTATCTATTTTTATTGGGAAACACCCCATATCCGTCAATTCCAAAATTGGAGAGAGATTTGGGACTATATCTTTCTTTACTTTCTTCCACACTTCCATGAGACCTCTCATCATAATATTATTTGACCTTTTCACCTTGTCCTTTGTTCCCAAAAAAATCATACTACCAATGTCTCTATATTCTTTCATCTCCAGTTGCTCCCAAATTGTCTTTTCTCTTGCCAAGATCTTCACAACATTCTTAATTTGAAATGCTCGATAGTATGCTAACAAATTTGGCATACCCAAACCCCCTTTTTTCTGAGACAAGTACCATAGTTTCTTTGGAAGTCTAGATTTTTTACCACCATTACAAAAGCCATTGAACATCTTTTGAAACTCATTAATTTCCTTCTCCTTCAGATGGATCGCTAGTGCATCAAATAAAAAATTAATCTTTGGCAACAATATCATTTTACAAATAGCGATCCTTCTGAACCATGACAGCTTCAACTTCTGAAACTCTTGTATTTTATTCTTAAATTCCACTCTCAAGCTGTCATAGTTCAATCGTTTAAGTTCTTCTAATTTATTTGAGATAATTATCCCCAAATACTTCAGCTTATCTTTAATTTGTATATTAAGTGTCTCCACATTCCTACCCATCTCACTTATTCCCAAATTACACAACATCAGTTCTGATTTATCCCAATTTATCATTAATCCAGTTATAGCTTCAAATACCTGTAAGTGATCTTTGATCCTGTCCATTACCAGCTCCGGGTGTTTCACCATAAGCAATGTATCATCCGCATACATGCTCACTTTGTTACCCATAATCCCTTCTATATTTATATCATCCCTTATATTTCTAGCTAGAATCTCCATTGCCATAATAAATAAGATAGGAGATAATGGACAGCCCTGCCTAGTACCAGCCTCTAAATTTACCACATCAGTAAGCTCCTCATTTACTCTAACCCTAACATTCCCTTTTTGATATAATAAATCTATTACCCTATTGAATCTATCCCCAAACCCATATTTTTAACTATTTCTTAAATTGAAGACCACTGTAATGAGTCGAATGCCTTAAAAATATCTAATGATAATAAGCCCACCTTTTCCTTAGTTTGGTTAATGTTATCAATTAAATCTAATACCCTTCTAGTCAAATCCGCCATATGCCGACCTTTTAGGAACCCAACTTGATCTACATTTATGTATTCCCCCATAAAACTGTTTAATCGATTAGCCAATATTGCTGTGAAGATCTTAGCATCCTGATTTATAAGTGAAATTGGTCTGTACGATTCCACTCTTTCGAGATTCTTACCAGGCTTTGGCAGTAGAACGATTGTGGTGTTATACCATGAAGTCGGAATTGATCCTCCATCTAAGATATAATTATATAGCTTCACCAATTTTGGAACCACTACCTCCTTAAATTCTTTGTAAAACTCTGTCGATAATCCATCATCCCCCGGAGCTTTCCCCGTCTTCAACCCACTAATCACCTCCTTAACTTCTTTATCATTAATCCTTTCCTCCATTTTCTCCCTATGTTCTTGTTTTATTCCATTCCCTAACTGTCTCTCCAATATCTTTTTAAGCTTCTCCAGGTCTACTTCCTTTTTTGCATATAATAGCTGATAAAATTCCCTGACAATTTTACATTTATCTCCGTTCTTATTACACCTTGAACCTTGCTTATCAACCAATACCCCTATTTCTCTTTTTTCCCTTTTAGCCTTAGCTGCTCTTGCTAATAATTTTGAACTTCTATTACTAAATTCAAAATATTCTCTATTTAAATAAATCAAATCTCGTTTAACTTTATCAATATCCTTACCCATTAGTTCTGCTTTAAGCCTTTGTAATTTCGTAAAAAAAAATTATCTTTACTTTTCGCATGATCCTCCTGTAATTGTTTTATTTCTCTTTCTTTTCCTATCTGTTCTGCTTTATATTTTTTATATTTAAAACTTGCCAATTTTATACTTTCCCCTCTAAAAACCGACTTCATGGTATCCCATACCACATTAAAATTAACCTCATTATTATCGTTCCACTGCCAACTTTCTTTCCATCTTCCCATAATCTGCTCTTTACATTTCTGATCTTTAAACAAATTAGGATCGTACCTCCAATTTCTAACTCTTCGAGTATCTTTTTGTACTTTCAATTCCAAATATACTTTAGCATGATCCGACTCCTTGATAATCCCAATTTCCATTCCTTCTATGTCTTTAATCAAATTTTCGGTAAGAAAAACATAGTCTATTCTTGAGTAGGTCCCATGAACATGTGAAAAAAAAGAATATGCCCTTTCAGAGCCCTTAACCTCTCTCCAAGAATCCTTCAGACCCATAACATCCATCCATTTATCCAAAACCTTCCCTTTCAAGCCAATTCCACTTCTTGATATATTTGTACAATCTAACCCTGACCTAATCAAATTAAAGTCTCCAGCCACAATAGTTTTTGCAACGTTCTCTAATTCCACTATTTTCCGAATTTTTTCAAGGAACTCCGCTTGATGATCAATTGGAGCATAAATATTTACCAACATGATTTCCTCATCCTCCAATTTCCCTCTTACTATCAAATATCTACCCTCTTGGTCAACAACCCTTTTTGTAATCTCAAATCCTAATTTTTTAGAAATCATGATTGCCACCCCTCTTGCTTTTGATGTTCCAAACGCCATCTCATAATGTTGCATCCATCCTAAAAAAAAGTCTATTCGTGTCTTTTGACTTCTGATGGGTTTCCTGTAAAAACAAAATATCTGGTCTATCTTTCTTCAGCGCCAATTCCAGTCTCCGTCTCTTAAGAACAGATCCTGTACCCTTCACATTCCATGATACTATTTTAATACTTCCCATAACCTACTTCCTTTCCAAGCTCCAAACTCTCCATCGGGCGTGCCACCAACCACCCCTTACCCCTATAACATACAAAACTACATAGAACACACACTATCTCTCTCCCCACTTTCTTACAAAAAAAAGCCGCCTTTGACAACCAAAGAGGGGAGAGGGGGACATGCAAGATGTGCCTTCCTACCGGTGCTACGTGCTATTCACCATTCTATATTGATTAAATGCTTTAAATTGTTATAATCTGATTCTCATTACTCCTTACTTGTCTCCTCCTCCACCATGATCAATGACAGCTCCTCCTCCTCCTCCCTTCGCTGCAGTGTTCCACCTGTTGCCCCACCAGCCTCCTCCCTCCCGTATTCCCTCCTCAATGCTCCCGATTCCATCAATTCCTTCTTAAGATTTATCCATTCTTCCGAATCTACTTTTACCAGTTCCAACAAGCTCAAATACTCCAATGGATTGGTCCCCTCATCTATTACCTGCATTCTTTTATCATAAAAAAGCGCAGTGGCTGCGGAAATCTCCAGTTGTACCTTATATTTTTACTCATCAATAATTTGGTTACAGGCCTCATCTTATACCTCCAGGTTCTTTCTTTCAACGAAATATCATTGTAAACTTCTATGTCAGAGCCATCAAATTTCAAAGCATCAGGACCAGCGCGTTTCAAATGGGCCATTACATTTAATTTGTCTGCCCAATTTGCGAATTTTACCAACACATTTCTTTGAACCACCCTCCCTCTTCTTGGGCCCACCCGGAATACACTTACAAAATCTTCCTGGACAAATTCTTTTCCCATATTCAAACCATTTAACCACTGAACCACTCTTTCCCTTAACAAGTCCGGAGTTCGTTCCACGACCTGACGGATCACAATATTCTGCTTTCTCATCATATCTTCCACAGCATCAATCCTTCTCTCTTGTTCCTCCAATTTCAGCTTATTCTCCCGCGCCACCTCCTGAGTCCCTTTTATTTCCTTTTTTATGGCAGTTACCTCGGTTTGAACCAATTGCACATTTCCCTCAATTTTTTCCAAACTTAAGTCCACCTTTTTTGAAAAATCTGCAACAGATGGTACCACCTTATCTTGCTTTTTCATCATTTCATTTCTGTCTTTCACCCTAGAATCCTCATTCTTCTCCAATTTCTGAAACAGCTTGCCAATTTCCACCATAATTTGGGTTTGATCGAAGGGCACTGTGGGCAGGGATGAAGACTGAGCGGTTTCCTCCATTGGTACTTTTCCTTGCTTCTTAGGCTTCACAACTGGCTCTTCTTCCTTTGCTTTCCCTCTTGTACCTTTATCCATAATAGTATAAAATCCCGAAGAAAAGAGGTCTTTGAGAAAATGCAAAGATTAAAGAATGAATTGGTAGGGAAAGATATACAAAAAGTGAAAAAAAATCTGGTGTATTTGAAGAGAGAATATTTTGAATATAGTAATAGAAATTCAAAGCTGTTGGCAAGAGCTGCTAAAGCAAAAAGGAACAAAAGAGAGATGGGGATTTTGGTTGATGTAAGTGGTAGGAGGTGTAATAAGATTAAGGATAAGATCAGGATAGTAAAAGATTTCTATCAGGAACTGTATACCAAAAGGGAGGTTAATATAGAAAAGTTGAGAGAACAATTGATGAAGCGAATGCAAAAACAGATAAGCTTAGAGCATAAAAATAGAATGGAAGAAAAAATTACGGAAAAAGAGGTAAAAGATATAATAGCCAATTTGAGGACAGGCAAATCACCTGGGGATGACAGTTTGACAGCGGAATTCTATAAGGAGTTTAAAGAGTGTGTGGTGCCAAGAATGGATTTTGGAAAATTTGGTGACTGTTTGTGGATCATTCATTGAAGGCAGAGCATGGGAACAGTCGGGTACCGGAACAAATTTATTTTTGGAAATAACAAGATAAAATGAAAAAATGTGACATCCCGCAGACTCATTTATAGGTATAGGCACACAGGGTGTTTATTGTAATTGTATCATGTTTAAGGAATTCTTTTTTTCTTTTGATTTTTTTTTAAACAAAGATATAATAGATCATAGTGGACTTGATTATCACAGCACTGATGAGAATGCCAATGGAGATGGAAAATCAGGAAGAAGATTGGCTGTGATAATTAAAGTGATTGAAGTTCATAATAAAGTGTTGAATTATATGCTAACCGGGAGTAGTTATAGTGAAAGAGCATCATCTTTGTGATTTAGCGAATTAGTGATTAATTTAAACGTATGTTGTTTATTAAGTTGTTGTTTCTTATTGTCTATGAATTTTGTATTATTGTTCTTTTTAAAAATTTAATAAAAATTATTTTAAAAAAAGAAAAAAGAAACATGGACCACTGTGATTATATAGCTATATGTTATTGTTATTGCTTGTCTTAGGGTTGGCAGGGTATATGTATGTTGTTCTGTTTCTAACTAGAAAAAAAAGACCCGGTACAATACAGCAGTTATCTATTACTTCTCTGACTGTAACAGTCCAGGCAACTATCCACCACTGGATGGAGGAACTAGAACACATCATTGAGAGAAAGAAATGATGCAGTGAACGTGAAGTAGGCTCATGTTCACAACCACCATTACAAAGTGTCTATGAACCATTTCCAATAAACACTTAATTATAAGTACTTAATAATAATATTATGCTATCAAGTCAATTCTGCCTTATGATGAGCCTTTCCATGGTCTTCTAGGTAAAGAATACTTAGAAGGGGTTTACCATTCCCTTCTTCTGGGGGCACCCTGTGTCTGTGCTGATTGCCCTTGACTACACAGGCTGGCTCTTCTTCTGGGAGTCACAGTGGACAATTAAGTTCTCAACACCTAGCTCTCCAACCAGATACCTAAGTTATCCAGCAGCTCAACAAACACTGACACATAGATGAAAATTGAGGTCACTGATTGAAGATTGTTCCATCAGCAATCCTATATCATCATAAAAGACACAGCACTATGACTATTCATGACTGGTGTAGATAAACAAGATATTGTCCATGAGTGACATTGTCCATTCTATATTTTGCGAACCTTGCTACACTTCTTTTCCTATCTAATTTTCCTTGAAAGATGAGCTGTAACAAACCTTACTTTATATTTTCCCTCACATGACCAAGGTCCTATCCCATAATGCGCGGGTGGCCTACCTTGGTGCCCCAGGTGTTCTTGGACTTCAATTTCCAGAAGCCATGATCAGCAGGTGTGCTTACTTGGACTTCTGATAATTGAAGTCCAAGAACATCTAGGGCACCAGGGTTGGTCACTCCTGCCTCATAATTTCTTCATTTATCTTTACACTAATACATTGTGGCAAACAGCATTACATAAATCATTGAATGCAGTTACTTGTAGAGTGCAATTATTTTGTGAATCATGCATTTAATAAAAATGCATTCCAAAAATCTTTTCCCTCTCTTTCAAAAATTCTCAAATAAAGTGAGACGAAAACTCACCAATAATAATGAGTTCATTTAATCAACTTGTATACAGCTTTCCATACCTAATGACATCTCAGAGTGGTATTGTTGTTGTTCAGTCGCACAGTCGATTCCGACCCTTTGCGACCCCATGGACCATTTTCCTCCAGGCGCCTCTGTCCTCTACTATCCCCCTCAACCCTCCCAGCTCTGTGCCCATTGTGTCTATAATACCATCTAGCCATCTCATCCTTGGCCTCTCCCTTCTTCTTTTGCCCTCCACCTTTCCCAACATCAATGCCTTCTCAAGTGAATCCTCCCTTCTCATTTGATGTCCAAAGTATTTTAGCTTCATCTTTACTATTTGACCTTCCAATGAGCAGTCAGGGTTAATTTCTTCTAAGATTGACCTATTTGTTCTCCTCGCTGTCCAGGGGACTCTCAAAACCCTCCTCCAACACCACATTTCAAAAGCATCTATTCTTCTGCGTTCAGCCTTCCTAATTGTCCAGCTCTCACATCCATACATTACTACTGGGAAAACCATTGCTTTGACTATTCTAATTTTTGTTTGCAATGTAATGTCTCTGCTTTTCACTATGTTCCCCATGTTTCTCATCGCTTGTCTCCCAAGAATCAGTCGCCTTTTTATTTCATGGCTGCAATCCCCATCTGCAGTGATCTTTGATCCTAAGAAAGTAAAATCTGTCACTGCTTCTACTTCTTCCCCGTCTATTTTCCAGGAACTGATGGGGCCTGTTGCCATTATCTTGGTTTTCTTGATATTGAGTCTCAAGCCAGCTTTTGCACTCTCCTCCTTCAGCCCAATCAAGAGATTCTTTAGGTCTTCCTCACTTTCTGCCATTAGGGTGGTATCGTCTGCATATCTCAAATTATTGATGTTTCTCCCAGCGATTTTAATCCCATATTGTGATTCCTCCATCCCTGCACTGCGCATTATGTGCTCTGTGTATAGGTTGAATAAGCATGGTGACAAAATGCAGCCTTGTCTTACTCCTTTTCCTATTCCAAACCACTCTGTTATTCCATGTTCTGTCCTAACTGTTGCTTCTTGGTTCACGTACAGATTTCTCAGGAGGCATATGAGGTGCTCTGGTATTCCCATCTCTTTAATTACTTGCCACATCTTGTTGTGGTCCACACAGTCAAATGCCTTAGTGTAGTCAATAAAACAAAAGTAAACTTGTTTCTGGTATTCCTTTGTTTTCTCCATGATCCAGCGTATGTTGGCGATGTGGTCTCTAGTCCCCCTCCCTCTTCTGAAACCAGCCTGCACCTCTGGTAATTCTCTCTCCACATGCTGCTGAAGTCTGTCCTGTATTATCTTGAGCATCACCTTGCTGGCATGTGGGATGAGCGCGATTGTTCGATAATTTGAACATTCTTTGGCATTGCCCTTTTTTGGGATTGGGACGTATACTGATCTTTTCCAATCCTGTGGCCACTGTTTTGTTTTCCAAATCTGCTGGCATATTGAATGCAGTAATTTGACGCCATCATCTTTTAGCGCTTTGAAAAATTCAACTGGGATACCATCATCTCCACTAGCTTTGTTGTTTGCAGTGCTCTTTAGGGCCTTTATGACTTCGCTCTCCAGGATGTCTGGCTCAAGTTCAATTTCTTCATCATTGTGATTATCAGGAGTGTTGAGGTCCTTTTTGTAAAGTTCCTCTGTGTACTCTTTCCATCTTTTCTTAATTTCTTCTGCATCAGCTAGCTCCTTTCCGTCTTTGTTCCTTATCATGGTCATTTTTGCTTTGAATGTTCCCTTGATTTCCCCAATTTTTTTGAAAAGATCTCTGGTTCTGCCTCTTTTGTTGTTTTCCTCCATTTCTCTGCACTGTTCTTTTAGGTAGTTTTCCTTATCTCTCCTTGCTTTTCTTTGAAATTCTGTGTTCAAATGGTTGTAGTTTTTCCTTTCTCCTTTGACTTTTGCGTTCCTTCTTTCCTCTGCTATTTTAAGAGCCTCATCAGACAACCACTTTGCTTTCTTACTCTTCTTTTCTTTTGGTATGGTTTTCTTTGCTGCTTCCTGCATGATGTCCCTCATCTCCGTCCATAATTCTTCCGGTACTCTGTCTACCGAGTCTAAGCCATTAAATCTGTTCATCACCTCCACCGTGTATTCTTTAGGGATGCTGTCTAGGTGATATCTTTCTGGTCTCCGTGTTTTCCCTATTTTCTTTAGTCTAAGCCTGAATTTTGCGATCAGTAGGTTGTGATCTGAGCCACAGTCTGCTCCAGGTCTTGTTTTTGCTGACTGTATGGAGGTTCTCCATCTTTGGCTGCAGAGTATGTAGTCAATCTGGTTTCGGTGTTGGCCATCTGGTGATGTCCATGTGTAAAGTCGCCTCTTGTGTTGCTGGAAGAGAGTGTTTGCTATGACCAGTGCGTTCTCTTGGCAGAACTCTATCAATCTTTGCCCTGCTTCATTTTGTGTTCCAAGACCAAATTTGCCTGTTATTCCCTCCACTTTTTGATTTCCTACTTTGGCATTCCAGTCTCCTAATATAATTTGGACATCATTTCTTGGTGTCTGTTCTATGAGGTGTTGTAAGTCCTCATAGAACTGGTCCATTGTGGCTTCATCTGCACCAGTGGTTGGTGCGTATATTTGGATCACAGTGACATTGAAAGGTTTGCCTTGAAATCTGACTGACATCATTCTGTCATTTTTGAGATTGTATCCCATTACTGCTTTTCTCATTCTTTTATTGACAATTATGGCTACTCCATTTCTTCTAAGGTTTTCTTGCCCGCAGTAGTAGATATGATGGTTTCCAGAGCTGAATTCACCCATCCCTGTCCATTTGAGCTCACTGATGCCCAAGATGTCAATGCTTATTCTTTCCATCTCATTTTTTACCACTTCCAGTTTTCCTTGATTCATAGACCTCACATTCCATGTCCCTATGCAGTATTGTTCCCTGCAACACTGTATTTCTCCTCCGCCTTTCGTATCCCTCCCCCTTTTCAGATCTGCTGTGCTGAGCATCCCCTTGTTTTGCCTTTTGTTTTGGTCCATAGGGTTCTCTTGGCAGACTTTGTGGCGTGCCTTGCTGGTCTCTATGCCAGTCTTTTCCCATCACACATGTTATCACCGTTTAAACAGTTTTAAAACAAAGTATTATCATGCACAATATCACAGTTTATCACATAGTATCAAAGTAAAAGTTGAACTAATTAATGAAAGGGAAAGAAAGAAAGAAAGAAAGAAAAAGTCCACTATATCAAGTCTCTATGTAAGTCAGTTTCTTGTACAGTCACTATGTCAGTTGCCATAAGCCATCTATATTTAGTCAACTATATTATTTCAGTTCGATTACTTATCCTTTGCATGCACACAGCAGCTCTTGCCTCTCTTCGGCCGCATGGAGTCGGTCAAAGGCGCCGGCTCGGGCCTCGCTGTGATGGTGGTTGTGGATGGTATCTCCTGGGGGTGGTCGGGGGTGTCCGGAAGTGTCCTTCTCTCTGGCCCCAGGCCTTTGGATGGGGAGGGAGGGGCAAGATCCTTTACTCACCTCCCCCTTGGGCCTCTCTGGATGGCAAATGGGCATTAGAGCTGGGCCTTCCTGAAGCCTTTTCTTCCTCTCCAGGCTCAGGTCTTTGGATGGGGAGGGAGGGGCAGGATCCTTTACTCCCCTCCCCTGTGGTCCTCTCTGCATGGAATGAGCAGTATAGCTGGGCCTTGCTGATTCCTTTTTTTCTTCCTCTCTAGGCCCAGGTCTTTGGATGGGGAGGGAGGGGCTGGATCCTTTACTCACCTCCCCTGTGGGCCTCTCTGGATGGAATGAGCAGTAGAGCTGGGCTCTCCTGATTCCTTTTTTCTTCCTCTCTAAGCCCAGGTCTTTGGATGGGGAGGGAGGGGCTGGATCCTTTACTCACCTCCCCTGTGGGCCTCTCTGCATGGAATGAGCAGTAGAGCTGGGCCTTGCTGATTCCTTTTTTCTTCCTCTCTAGGCCCAGGTCTTTGGATGGGGAGGGAGGGGCTGGATCCTTTACTCACCTCCCCTGTGGGCCTCTCTGGATGGGATGAGCAGTATAGCTGGGCCTTGCTGATTCCTTTTTTCTTCCTCTTGAGTGGTATACAGTGCAGAAATTGACAGTGACAGGGTGTCTTTGGAGAGCGTGGGACATTTCCATTGTGAAAATTATAACTGCCAAGCAAGCGTGTTAGAGAGGGGCCAACAAATTGGACAGCTTTTTTCTACATGTCATTATAACATGGCAAATGCAATATAGGTACACAATATGTCTCCCCTTTTTTGCATTGTATTCTCCTTATTCGCCTTTCTGTGAAACAGACAATGAAAATTAGTTGTCAATACCAACCTGCATTTGTCTCAAAGATGTCCTCTGCTGTAAGCTTTGAAGCAATTACTGTGGTTTTCCATAATTAGTTTTGATCTGTGGTCTGAGATCTGTTGCATATGAGGGAGCATTTCAACAAGGAGTCATAGAAACAGTGAGTAATCTTGCAGCTGGAACATATGGGTGAATTAATTCCCTGTGAGAAGAAGCCTGGAATCAATACTATCGGCGAAAAACATGTGATGTCCTGTAAATTTTTTCCTTCATTATCTGCAAACTATGCTTTATGAACCCTGAATGATATGACGGGAGATCTCAGGAAGGAAAAGGGAATCATTTTTATGAGTTGGGGAAGGAAGACACAAAGAACTCTGTCAATACTGCTTTCATAGGGAAAGGAAAAACAATACTATTTGCTATTTAATGATCTTCTAATTGCACCAAAGGACCCTGCTGTCATTTTAATGATTAATATTCCAGCACACATTTTGCATGATTTAGATTTTTGATAAAGTACATTACTGAGAACCTAAAGAAGGATATTTCAGTTCATTTCCTCTGGCATAAAACATTTCAAAAGAGTTCATCCATCTCTCTTGATTGTATGTGATTTGATAAAGCAAAATTATCTCCATGTACTCTCATTCCAAACCATCTCAGGACAGGTACTTGTGTGAAACAGTTGGCAAAATAAAAAACAAAAAATTCTCAACTTTCAGTCTGCAAAGTTATTCTACCTTCTTTTCCTTTGATAAAAACAACAACTGTGGTCTACTATTATGTCCTTCTATGCATTTCTAATTTAAACCAGAGACTACCAGGGCCAAATTAGAAGTAATTGGGAAGGGAGATCAATATCAATCTCTCCTTGATATTGTTTTATTTGGGTAAAAACAGGCAGAGGGATGAGGCCCATTTAAATCAGTGATATGATGGCAGAGGAGAAGTCTATTGGATTAGGGTCGCCATACGTCATGGAAAACTGGGAATTTCCTGGGTTGTAACTGTCCCAGCCCAGTTAAATAAAAACCATTGAAAATTCCCGGTTTTCAAACCAAGAGATCGAGTAAACTGAATTACTCCAGAATCTGAAATTAATATGGGTAGGTGGATCTTGCTTCATATTCTTTAATGTTTTGATACTGCAGTTTGGTTTTTAAAACTGGAGGAAGCTGGAATTTATAACATGGAGGAAAAGATGTGATTAATCCAAAAGATTTATCAAATTGCTGAAAAATGGTCTTGGCACCTTAGTTATGCCTGCTCAAGTGGCTAAGACACTGACTGGAAGGCGGCAGGTCAGCAGTTCAATACTTGAATACTGCAGGACGGAACGAGCTCCCGTCTTTGCCCCAACTCCTGCAAACCTAGCAGTTTGAAAGCAAGAAATTGCAAGTAGATAAATAGGACCACGTCGGTGGGAAGGTAAACAGTGCTCCATGTGCTCCGGTGTCTAGTCATGCCTGCCACATGACCATGGAAATGTCTGCAGATGCAGACAGTGCTGTATCTTCGGCTTTGAAACAGAGATGAGCACTGAACCCTAGCGTCAGATATGACTGGCTTTTGAGCAGGGGCAACCTTTACTTCTGTCCCAGTTTTGTTGGAGGGAATTATGGCAACTCTATATTGGATCATCTTACTCTCATCTTCAATACCTAACAAAATCAAATCAAAAGGGTTAGCCATTGAAAAAAAGGATAGATACCTGTACTGTATCTATTTTTACTCTCTCCATCTAACAGTGGTGCAGCTTGAGGCATTTCCCCACATATAATGGTGGTCTCCAACTCTCATTAAGCATAGCTAGTAAAGTGAGGAATACAGGGAACTGCAGTCCAACATAATTTTGAGGACTTCACTTCACCCAAGCCTGATGAAGTAGCAGCTTTGTTGTTGTTTGAAATGTAAGTAAGTCCATTGTGTGTTTCAGTGACAATGGCTCAATATATCACAACCTTTAGTCTTAAGATATTTCAGCCTGCCCCTCCTCAGAATTGCTGGCTGTTGGCCAGTCTAACTGGACTACCAAATAATAGGACGGAAGTTACTTCATTAGTACAATAAATAACATTTTCTAGTTGTTTTCAATGGGTCATTTAAAGGACATTGTTATTTTGGTAAGAGTACCATTTTGTTATCAGTCCTTCAAGAAAAGGATGTAATTGAAAACAATATATACCAGTATATATTTTCAACATGACAAAAGTAAAGATAAAGGTTTCCCTTGCTCGAAAGCCAGTTGTATCCAACTCTAGGGTTCCGTGCTCATCTCTGTTTCAAAGCCAAAGAACCAGCGCTATCTGCTTCTGCAGACGTTTCAATGGTCATGTGGCAGGCATGACTAGACACCAGAGCACACGGAACGCTGTTTACCTTCCTACTGAAATGGTCCCTATTTATCTACTTGCAATTTCTTGCTTTCAAAATGCTAGGTTGGCAGGAGCTGGAACAAAGACAGGAACTCATTCCATACTGCAGTACTCGGGAATTAACATAAGAACATAAGAACAGCCTTGCTGGAACAGGCCACAGCCCATCCAGTCCAGCATTCTGTCTCACACAGTGGCTCACCATTTCCTTCAGGGTATTCCCAAGGAGATGCCTTCACCTGCTTAGGATTCCCTGGAAATGGCATTGAGAGATATCCTGCCTATCTCTCCAACCCCAAGGTTGTCCTTAAGTATCCATAATTATAGCCATTGATACCCTTGTCCTGAACTTGTCTAATCCTTTCTTAAAGCTGTCAAGACTGACAGCTGTCACCAATTCTTCTGGCAGGGAGTACTTTCTCTTATTTGTTTGAGAACTAGTACCCAAAAGTTTCATGGAGTGTCCCCTAGTTCTAGTGTTATGCGATAGGGAAAACAGTTTTTCCTTATCTACTTTGTCCACACCGTGCATGATTTTATAAACTTCAATCAGGTCACCTCTTAGACGCCGTCGTTCAAGAGTGAAAAGGCCCAACCGTTGCAGCCTCAGATGGTAAGGAAGGTGTTCCAGTCCCCTAATCATTTTGATTGCCCTCCTCTGCACTTTTTCCAACTCCATAATATCCTTCTGGAGGTATGGCGACCAGAACGGTACACTGTATTCCAGATGGGGCCTCACCATAGATTTATAAAGAGGCAAAATGACACTTGCTGACTTATTTTCTATACCCTTCCTAATGATCCCGAACATTGAGTTTGCTTTTTTCACTGCTGAGGCACACTGGATTGACACCTTCATTGAGCTGTCCACCAAGACACCAAGGTCCCTTTCCTGGTTTGTCGCAGAGACTTCAGACCCCATCAGTTTATAAATGTAATTGGGGATTTTTGCCCCAACATGCATCACTCTGCACTTACTAATGTTGAAGCTCATTTGCCACTGCTTTGCCCACTCCCCCAGTGTCAAGAGATCCCTCTGGAGCTCCTCACAATCTCTCACAGTTTTCACTACCCTGTATAATTTAGTGTCGTCAGCAAATTTGGCTACCTTGTTTTTTACTCCTACCTCTAGATCATTTAGGAAGAGGTTGAAAAGCAGGGGTCCCAGTACTGAACCTTGAACTGCTAACCACCCACCTTCCAGGCATCACCTTAGTCACTTGAGCCACTGCATGACAAAATCATTCACCTATTCAATCTCATGTGGGAAGATGGGATATTTTGGGTCCACAGAGCAAGGATGTGAATCTCACATCCTCTTGCTCACTAATGGAAACCAAGAAAGCACTCCCTACCACCAACAACAACAATTTTCTCCTCACAGTGAGATTTGCAAGGGGAAAATGATGAATGCCAAACTTCTCAATGTTATTACGGTTATTACAATTCCTCATACAGAATGATATCCCCTCTTCATGAGATTTGTCTGGAAAGGGCAGAAGAGCAGGAAGTTTTGGACTGTTGCAATTCCTATGCAGGACAGCACATTAATTTTGCAAAGTATCTGGCAGTTTACAACTCAGAATAGGCAAGAAGTTTGGGGGGAAATGGGGCATGACTCCAAAACTGAGGTCTTGTTAACATAGGAAGCCAAAAGCTCAGCAAGGCTGTGGTAAATCTCAGCAATAAATTCTAGCAGGGCAAGACTCGGGAATCTACAATGAACAAGAGTTTATATTACTTTACTCACATCCCTACTACATGATCATGTTTAATGTCTGAAGGCATGCAGGGTAAAAACTGTAAGTTAAAGATTTGATAGTACAGTATTGCAGGCGCACCCCCCAATAAAGGACTCAGACACTGGTAAAAGTGGATAACGGCATTGGGCCACATTTATTGATTCATGCCCTAGTCCGAATTATAAATTTCTATTGGTAAAACGACCAATCATAATTCTTAAGGCAAGCAGGCCGAAGTAACACTGGTAAGGTACCACCCCAAAATTGCCAACGGCAATTGGTTACAATGTATCTATTTGTATCAATTTGTTTGTTGACAACAAACAAATTGTTGGCCGTAGTCAATATCTAACTAATGACCCCACCCTCTGACGCGTATCCTTGAAATCACGGGGTGATGCATGCTGTCTAGCTATCGCCATCACCCCGTCGCCTAGTTCGTCGTTGACCGGACAACGTTTAACCAACTTATGCCTATCTAGTGTTGTCCAGTCAATTGCGAACCTGCCGGATAGCTGTGGGTCATAAATGTTTACCTTACCAGTGATACTCGCCCCTGTGACCAAAGTCAACAGCAGCAACAGAAACCCCTATATCAAACCATAGCAACAGTGTGGGATGGGCGAAAAAACCAGGACCCGAGAGCCAATTGTGGGTCCCAGCCAAAAATTCCCACCCAGCCCCGAAGCGACCAAAATATCACACTGTTAACTAGGGAGGGGGTGGAGGGGAAAAACTTCTCCGCTCCGTCGCTTCGCAAAATGGCAGCTCGGCTGCCTCATGGCCACCCCTTTTATAAGGGAGCTGGCCACGCCCCCTAACTACCCGGATGCCTTCGTCCTATGGGGGGGCC
Organism: Bradypodion pumilum; assembly: GCA_035047305.1. Lineage (NCBI taxonomy): Eukaryota > Metazoa > Chordata > Lepidosauria > Squamata > Chamaeleonidae > Bradypodion > Bradypodion pumilum. The sequence continues at coordinate 54,588,807 of JAWDJD010000005.1, read as the reverse complement.
CGCAAAGGGCGCGGCGGCCATTTTGGCACCGCGCTTGCATTGCAGGCGCACCCCCCAATAAAGGACTCAGACACTGGTAAAAGTGGATAACGGCATTGGGCCACATTTATTGATTCATGCCCTAGTCCGAATTATAAATTTCTATTGGTAAAACGACCAATCATAATTCTTAAGGCAAGCAGGCCGAAGTAACACTGGTAAGGTACCACCCCAAAATTGCCAACAGCAATTGGTTACAATGTATCTATTTGTATCAATTTGTTTGTTGACAACAAACAAATTGTTGACCGTAGTCAATATCTAACTAATGACCCCACCCTCTGACGCGTATCCGTGAAATCACGGGGTGATGCATGCTGTCTAGCTATCGCCATCACCCCGTCGCCTAGTTCGTCGTTGACCGGACAACGTTTAACCAACTTATGCCTATCTAGTGTTGTCCAGTCAATTGCGAACCTGCCGGATAGCTGTGGGTCATAAATGTTTACCTTACCAGTGATACCCGCCACACGGGGAGGCTTCCAAAAGGCTCACCGCCCCCCCCAAGACCGTCAGCTCGGTCGACAGGCCTGCTCGCCAGTCCACTAATCCAGAGGTCCATACCTCCCTGCAACAGATGGGCCCCATCCCCTGAGTAAAGCTCGTAATTTGCAGACTGATGGCGGGGAGGCTAATGACGCGTCCCCCGCCCTTATCAAAAGGGAACCGGGCAATAGCCCCGTTCATGGAGCGTCGGCTCAGTGAAGAGCCTCAAGGCCGAACGCCCCCCTGTAAGCGTACCGCGGTATCGTGTCCGACCAATTGAGGGATGTGGCAGGCCACACATGATGTGAGTAGGGCAGGTCACTGCAAACCGCAAGCTTCTGCGATAGGCCAGTGACCTGCCCCAAGCCATCGCCCCCAAGGTACATAACCAGGACATCGGGCGAGTCAGCATCCCTGATGTAGAAAAGGAATGGCAACAGTTCCCGCCATAACATGCCGCGCTTACCATACTACCTGAGACGTGCGGCTGCACCCAGTCCCAGTCGGGGTCCCCACTCTGTCGCCGCAGCCTAACGCGCTGCCCTGTGCAGCGTAACGCGCTGCCCTGTGCACGTGGCTACGGCCCACCAGCCATACTGTCGCCGATGTAAAACGACACCCAGGGTCTGTCAAGGAAAAAAGGGGGGTGAGAAACAGTGCAGTGACTAAACTGGTACTCACGGTTGAAGAGGGCGAACACAAAACTGAAAACATTGTGATCCCCACCCTCCCGTGCGGCGTATTTCAGCCCCGGAGTACCCAAAAACAACTGCAGTAGAAGCCGCCCCCATCCTGAACGAATGGGTGCCGCAACGAGCCCCAGAGGGGCCAACACTGTCTAGTGCCTTCCCGGCACCCTCCAAATTGAAATTTAGTAAGAGAAGACCCACCTTGGTGACAGAAAAACGGGCCATGGTGCGTGCCACACAGTGCAAGGAAATCCTGTAGGGCACCAACCGGACAGATGTCTGCCGAGGAACATCGTAGCAGTCTACTCCACTGCCTACGCCGTGCTGATACGTTTTAGAGGAGCGTATCCCCCAACTGAGCCCAATATTGTTCACACAGACATCTTCGAGTTCCAGTGCCCTACGACTTGCATCCGCCTTATACAGCATCTCAAGCTCGCTGATGCGGAGCACTCCAAAAAAGGCCACCGTTGTAGCCGCATGAAATGGGCTGCCTCATCTTTATCAAAACAGAGGCCAGGCCAGCCCCGGGCCAATTGGGTAAAAACCCCTGGGGAAATCGGGTGGCGGTCGTCCGGGCAACGCCCACGCGCGCGCACCCACCCCTACAAAACATGTCTCACACGGAAGTGAGTGGTGCTGTCCACGACTTGCATCCGCCTTATACAGCATCTCAAGCTCGCCGATGCGGAGCACTCCAAAAAAGGCCACCGTTGTAGCCGCATGAAATGGGCTGCCTCATCTTACCAAAACAGAGGCCAGGCCAGCCCCGGGCCAATTGGGTAAAAAAAACCCTGGGGAAATTGGGTGGCGGTCGTCCGGGCAACGCCCACGCGCGCGCACCCACCCCCCAAAACACGTCTCACATGGAAGTCAGCGGTGTTGTCCACGTGACCTCCCACTTTGGCCATAAAAACCAACGCTGACAGCCTAGATGCTATGGTGCGAGGTGCAAGGCCCTGGGCATGCAGGTAAACCATGAACCGCAGAACATGGGTTACCGGGATCGGCCAGGTTCCTGGCATTTGAAATTGGGTACAGAATGCTCTGAAAGAATTAAATGCGTGGTGATACGCCTTACGCATGCGTGGCGCTAGTGACAGGCCAATCGCCCGGTTCACCTCTCCTTGTCCGGGAGTGGCGAGGGAAATTCCTCCGCATCCGGGGGCAAGGCACGGAACCGGGAGATCTGCAGGTGGGACAAAGCATCAGCAATATCATTAGTAACCCCTGGGACATGCCTGGCCCTGAAAAGAACGTTGAGGCGCAGGCTGCGCAACGCAAACTGGTGCACTAGGTCCATAACCCTGGGCGATTTAGAGGTCTGTGCATTGACAATGTGGACAACAGCCGCATTGTCACACCAAAATGGACAACCGAGTTGGCCCACTCCTCGCCCCATAGCATCAAAGCACCCAGGATAGGGAAAATTCCAGATACGTGAGACCACGCAGGTGGCCCGTGCCTGCCCAGGATGTTGGCCACCCACCATAGGCCCACTTCCAATGGAATTACATCCCATAACTCAGGGATCCCGAGGCATCGGACTGTATCTTAGAGCGAGGGGAAGCCTGGAGCTCAGACCTCCAAAATGACACCCCATTGAAATCCCTCAGGATCTGTAGCCAGACAAGCACGTCTAACCTGATACCCCAGGTAAGTCTAACCCTATGGTGGGGCCTGGATAATCCTGCCATGGCGTCGCGCAAGCGCCGAGCAAATGCCCTGCCTGGTGCGACGACCCTGCCAGCGAAATTGAGGTGACCATGTAGCACCAGCAGTTCCCTCAGTGATGCCATGCGCTTGGCCAGCAAGTCCGAGATAAGGGCCACTAGCTTTTACACCTTATCCCGCTGCAACCTAGAAGCCTGCGCTACCGTGTCAATCTCCACCCCCAGGAATACTAGCTGTGTAGGTGGGCCCTCGGTCTTTTCGGGCTCTAAAGGGACACCAAGTTCCTCCATTAGCGTCTGAAATGTGTTGAGGAGACGTGTGGACGTGTCCCAGCCCCGTTCAGCCCCGAATAAAATCATCCAGGGAATGGGCTACAGACCGGGACCCTGATCTGCGAACAAAAGCCCACTCTAGGAAGGTGGAGAAACGCTCGAATGCCGAGCCCGAATTGGAACAGCCAAAAGGCATGGCATCATTGAAATAATATGCTCCCCGGGACGGGGGCGCAGGGACAGGGCCAACGACCCTGCCCGCATAGATCTCCTTATCATTGCTGGCAGCAGCCACCTCCTCCCTCCCCCTAAGGGATAAAGATTGGTGGGCATCCTGAGGGGACCTATCACCCATGAAAGGGATACGTAACCCCTGCCTAAAACCCTGAAGGAGATATCCGCATCCTCTCCCTTCGGGTACAATGTGAGCCAGCGCTCCAACATGTCCACATTAATTGGGGAGGGAGCCCTTCGGTGAACTAGATCCATCTGCGGCAATCTTGCCAGCCCCCTGTCCACCCCTCCCTCTGCCCCGCATCCCTCCAGGCCTGGGACAGGCAGAGGCCGCATGGGGGCCAGCACAGGGGGGACACTAATGTCTGTATTTGCCATTCTTCCTATTGCAGGAACCATTGGACGAGAAAGTCCAGCACAGCAGGCGGGCTGGAAACCCCCTGCCCCGCCCCCTGGCAGTGGACCTGTGCCGGGGCCCGCTCGCTGGACCGCATGTCCACAATGGTATCTCTCCCCGGGCGTGGGGCGCGTGGGCGTCATGTACAAAAAGCCACAGCCTCTGGCATGGCTCAACCCACCTAATCTCGGGGTGCCGGGTATTCCGCATATGGAATTACACGTCATCAGCCAACCACGATGGGCCCGGAAAGTCAACCATCGCCCGGTAGATGTTGTCCAAATACTGGACCACCAGAATTGCCAAATCCGGCCGGGCCCTAAGGTACACCGCCATGTATATGAGGTAGGCCGGCAACCAGTCGGCCCACATACGTGGTGGCTTGCAACGACGTGCCTGCTCCTTATCCTTCTCATCCTGCCCCCCCCCACTCCTTGGTGGGCCCTCTGTTGAGGAGTGAGAAGATATCCACGTACTCCCCCCGCCAGATCTTCTCTTTGGTGGTCTGTGCCAACTGGTCACCCAGCGGTAAGGAATACCCCGCCGTCAGCAAGGCAGACACAGGCACAACAGGAACTGCTGGCATCTGAAAGGGGGCCTGTACTAACCCAGCCACCCCCAAAACATTCCCCACAGGGTAGAAAACACCCCCCACCACGGGGCCCTGGGTGGTAGTTGTCATCGCCAGGTGGGGCGTCAGCGGCTGGACCGCCGCCCCACCCGCGCGAGGCCAAGGCCATTGGAAACCCCCCCCCCCAACGTGGCCACGTGTGTAGGTGCACTAGCTTGGACCGCATACTCACATGCTGCACCCCCATAGGCCGCCCCCACCGGGGGTTCCGGCCCACTGGGGGCGTCGGAGCTCACAACCGCCGTCGAGCTCGTCGATGGGGCCTGACCCGCACCGGTCTGTTGAATGGGGAGCTGCGAGGCAGTGGCCCAGGTCGTGCCACGCGCCTCAAGCAGCTCGACCCGTCCCGTCGCCTGCCGCTGCCCAGCAGATGACGCGTCGAAACGAACCCCAAAGGGAGCCCAAGAGTGGCTAGCCCGGGCCAGGGATGCCTCGAGGGCCGCAACGCGGGCCAATAAGGCTTCCACGCTGACATGGGGCAAAGGGCCAGCCAGCCCGCCTACTACAGGCATGGGTACAGGTCCCTGCACCCCGGGGCCCGAATAGGGCCACAACCCCACACCCGGGCCCGTTAGGGCCGATGTAGCAACCTGCCAGGGAAGGGGACCGGACCACCCCCCAAGGGGAAGGCCTCGGAGCGAGCTGCGCTCCTATAAAGGAAGGCCCAGCGAACGGGCAACACCAGGAGAGGTGTCCACCGCTTGCGGGCCGAGGGCCGCAGCCCCTACTGGCCCCGTGCGTGGGCCACCATTCTCTGGCCAGGGGGAATAGACCCCATTCCACCGGTCCCGGTGGGTGCAGGCAAAGGCGGCTGCTGGGGAGGCGCAGCCGCGCTCCTCCGACCCAGATTGCGCCTCCGAACCGCACAAGCCGCGCTCGCAGCCGCCTTCTTCTTCGCGGGCCTCTCAGCCAATCGATGGGAAGCCGAAAACGAGAGAATTCAGCAGCCAAAAGGCTTCCCGGTAAAAGCAAAAGCGACGGAGGGAAGAGGGAAAAACTTCTCCGCTCCGTCGCTTCGCAAAATGGCAGCTCGGCTGCCTCATGGCCACCCCTTTTATAAGGGAGCTGGCCACGCCCCCTAACTACCTGGATGCCTTCGTCCTATGGGGGGGCCGCAAAGGGCGCGGCGGCCATTTTGGCGCCGCTCTTGCATTATCACTTGAAGGAAAGATGTTCTGTCAATTACATTACTTCTGGCACTCTTTCTTTCCCTTTTCCTCTCCACTCTTCAGGTTTGCCCTCTATTGACACCCAGTCCAGGTAGATAGATAGTTCTTTATGAGTAAAAATGTGGCTTTCCCTCTCAGCTGCTCCTCAGTTGCCCTGAAGCCCCTGTTTCCCAGGTGATCTGTGACTAGAGTCATGATCTGTCCTCTAGCACTCCAGGATAATTGTGAAGGTCCTGCATGTCTCTTTAATATATCCATAGTTGTTCCCTCCTACCTTCTTAATTGCTGTTGCTCAGCCGATTATGAGCATTCTAATAAAGCTTAACAGCTGTGTTCTGCTAATGCTGCAATAGCAGCTGAGGCCTAAGCAAGAGTAGAACATATTATGCATATGAAATACCGAGATGGCTTTGCCAACACACACACACAGTTAATTCAAACATATTCTTCTTTCTTTTAAAAATAACTTCAGGTTACCCCTGGTTTGCAGTACATTTCTGAATCCAGCTATCATATGGTCCAAAGGAAGGTATAATAGCTGCCCAATGGTACAACTATATTACTGTGCAGTAGAGCAAATCAACTGTTAGGATACATGGATATGTAGTCCCCACAGTGTATTGTATTGGATCACAGTCTGTCCCTTTAAGAGTCTCTCTGTGCTCTGCCCCAGCTGAACTGAATCAGAGAGTGACTCAACAGTTTGCTGCTATAAAGGAAATGCACTCTCAGCATTCCCTGGAGCTTTGATCTAGGAGGTAATGGAGCTGTGGAGGTAAGGAGCTAGGAGCTATGGAGCCTTTGTGGGTTTAATCACCAAGGGCTACATGATACTGCAATGGATTCCTAAGGACTGAACTGTTTACCTCATGCTTGCTACTGAACTGCTAGCCTGCTTACTGCACTGGAAGGAAACTGTTGTTTGCATCTGCTCAGAGGTAAATCTATGCTAAGACTGTTTACTTGGACTTATGCCTATCTCTTATGGCCTGCTGTCAACTGTACAGAGAACTGCTTATCTCAGACATGTGTTTTTGCTTCTCCTGTGTTTGCTGAAAGTAAAGCTATTTTCTTTTACTTTACAACTTGCTTGCCTGTGTGGAAATTTCTCCCAGTTGTTGCTGTGTACACAGCTAGCTGCTTTTGTTCTGTTAAACACAGCCAAGCCTCATTGGGTGTACCCCCAGTACCCCAACACCCTATCATCAACATTATACAAGGCAATTCTAAGCATGCCCAAACAAATATATAACTTTGAAACTGGGCTGTGGATCAGTACTAAGTTTGGCACAAATGTAGCAGTCAATCTGTGTTTCCTGTGTGCTAAATATGATGAAGTTTAAGCAAATGACTTTTCAGTTATACTTTCTTCCACCAATATAAAACTGTCAGGGGGAAGCATTTAGAAGTACAAAAACCCTAAAGATCCCCAAATTTACAACAGTTCATTTAAATTGAAAAGACCAATCAAGCTTATCTTGAAAGAGATACCCAGGAACAGAAGAAAAGAAGCAAGCTTCAAACTCTTAAGTGTTATAGACTGATAGTGTTCTCAGATGTTGTGTTGTCTTCAGGATCCCATACTTCAGTACTTTTAAGACCTGTGACTTATCCTCTGCCTTCATTTTGGTAAGGTGGATAAATGTCAATGGAATACAGTAAAACATTCCAGAACGGACTGGCGCTTTTTCTTTTTTGGTGTTATTTTTTGCTAACACAGCTATTAAAAGGTTGTTATTTAGGACTGTAGGTAGCAGAGAGAAATGAGAAAATTCTGTCACTGAGTAGCACAAATGACTGTGTACTAAGCAAGCCAGTTGACCCTGTTGACACCTGTTTTCTCTAATGCATGTCTGAGTATTGTCTGAGTATTTAGATAGCAAGTGTGTTCTCCTGGAAGAATAAAAGGTGGTAGCTAAAGCCTCTGTGTGGCATTTAGGGAAGAGCTAGATTAGAGTGAAGAAAGTAATTTCTCCTTCCCAAAGTGGCAACTTCACATTTTCTACAAAAGTTAAGCTGGTAAATGGACTCTATTGTGTGAAATAAAGAAGAAGCTCTGTTAAAGTTAAGGAAATGGTTAGTTCGTTCATGGGCTCCATAGCCATGGCTTTCTTTGTGCTAATGAGAAGACAAACTTCATTAGCAAAGAAACAGTATAAAAGATATTTGAGGAAATGATGAGGGTGAGTTTGCCTCAGTTGTGGTTGCTTGGTTACCTGTTCCCATTTCCTGTCAACAGTATTTGTTCCTTCTCCTTGGGTGCCAAGCTTTAGATTTATTAATATCTAACCTGGCCTATTCCCTACAGCCTTGGTTTCTCTTATCTCCCCAGGCCAATCTCCATGTTGTTTCTGTCATCCTACCACACACTTGTACTTCTGGATAAGATCTACAGATATTTTGACAGCTAAATTTATAGCCTTGGCATATTAAAAAACTTGTTGAAATATTAGAAGCTTTATAGTCAGATAATGGTAAAGTTACCATTTTGGACTACAGCTCAAAGAATCAACCAATCACTATGGTCATTGGTGTTGCTAATACTCTGACTAGAATAATAGTGAAAATTAGGATTGGGCATGGCATTGGAACCAGTGTCAAAATATTTACCTGCAGAGGCTGTGTGTGTGAGCATAGGTATGCCATATATCCTAGGAAAGATCACCATCAGGTAGATCACAGAATCATAGAAACACTAAATTGGAAGGAGGCTTTTAAGCCATAGAATCCAACCCCTCCCTTCTCAATGCAGGAATATGAATCAAAGCAGATATGACAGGTGGTTGTCCAATTCTCTCTTGAATGCTTCAAGGCAGTTGGTTCCACTGTTGTACTGCTCTAACCATTAAGAGGTTTTCCCTAATATTCAGCCTATATCTGGCTTCCTTTAAATATGCAGCTTTGCAAATCACAATTCCTTTAGCTCAGCAGCTTTACAACTCACTCCCATAGTAACTGTGCAATTAAGCATTCTGTTTTCAGATGGGTACCACGTACTGTACTCAGATATCATAGTGTCTTCTAAACCTTGCCATGTTATAGCCCTTTGCAGCAAATGAAAGGCATTTTTGGATATTAAGAAATAACACAAATACCACTGCAACCAAAGATAAATCTCAGAGAACATAGTTTAAAATGGGTTTAGATGTGTATGCCCCTTTTTTTGGAGAAGATTTGTGCCAGGGGGCAATGCACAGCCCCAATGGAAATGATTTTTAAAATTTAGGCATTACAAAGTAGTTCTGCTGTAAATAAGTACAGTTCCAAGGTGGGAGACAGAATCCCTGGATCAATATAATGCCCATCCTTGTGCAAAGTAAGAATACACAAACTTCTTCAGTCATGTGATATTGGGCATCCTTGCTTTTGAGATTAGCCACTTCCAATTCCTGAGGTTTGAGTGCCAAAGCTTGGAATCTGAAGAGTGACTCCTCTGATCCCAGATTTCAGACAAAACCCCAAGGTCTTGTAATATGTGACTCTACAGGTACCTTGATATCTGAAGGAAAGTGTGCACTATGGGGTGGGGTTATAATTAACTAACCATGGATCTATGTTTATAAGCAGTCTTAGCGAAAAGCCAATGGTCAGTCTCCTCTCCTGTAGATTAATCTTGCTACTGGTACTTGACCAAAACAATAGTACTCCTGTGATCAAACCAAATTTTAAATTATAGAGCCCAACAATTTCTTTCTCTTCATTTCCCAACATCTGGGGAATTTGTTGAATATATTTAAAACATATTATTTGAAAAGCATTTGAAATGTATTTTTATATATTTCTATATTTTACATGTTGTTTTAATACTTGTGTGACTAATTAGATCGTACAGTGCCTTGGGCTTTATTTGGATCATAAATAAAATGATAACTAAATTAAATGTAATTAATTTAAATGTAAATCTACTGCCAAAATGTAATGAAAGTACCTTTTGAAGCTACAGAAGAAAGAAAATAGTTTTCGAATGTGAAATGATTCACCACAGTAAATTGTCAGCCAGCTTTGGACAAAGATGTGTCAATGGCTCCTGGGTCTTGAATATTTTAATTTAATTTTTAATTTTAATTTCCAATTTGTGTAGCCACCCAACTCAGAATGACTCTGGGCGGCTTACAACATTCAAATCAGTACTACAATCTAAAAACTTAAAACCGGTAAAAACCGCAATTAAAAATACAATAAGAAATTACTCAGACAGCTAAAAACTGCGAGGGAGCAATATTGCTATATCAGACTCCATCTGGAGTCATAGCTTAATTGGCAGGAGGTTCCATAGGGCTGAAGCAGTCACAGAGAAGGCCCTCTTTCTGGTGATAGAGAGGCGAGCCTCTCTAGCAGATGGCACAATAAGAGACCCTCTCCGGTCCACTCTGGTGGGATGGACAGATGTTCTCGGGGTGATGCAGTCTCTTAAGTATCCTGGCCCACTACCATGTAGGGCTTTAAAGGTCATTACCAGAACCATGAATTGCACCCGGAGGCACACCGGTAACCAGTGCAGCTCCTGAAGCAGTGGTGAGGCACAGGTGTAATGTCCGCACCCCATCACCACCTGGGCAGCCATATGCGGGACCAGTTGCTGCCTCCAAAAGGTCGTCAAGGGCAGCCCCATGTAGAGCGCAATACAATAGTCCAGTCTGGAGGTGACCAGAGCATTCGTGACCACGAGCAAGGAGTCCCGATCTAGGAGTGGGCGTAACGAGTGCATGACATGAAGTTGTGCAAAACCCCTCCTGGCCAAGACTGTCATCTGCTCATTGAGCAGTAGTTGCGAGTCCAGGAGGACCCCCAGATTACGCACCGGGTCTGTTTGGGGTAAGATAGCCCCATCCAGAACCAAAGATGGCAGCTCCCGAGATAATGTGGGGCCCCTAACCCATAGCCACTCAGTCTTGCTGGGATTCAGTTGAAGCCCGTTGTTCCCATCCAGACCCCAACAGCCTCCAGACACCTGGATAGGACTCCGACTGCATCGCTTGGATCACCATGGGCCGAGATATACAGCTGAGTATCATCTGCGTACTGATGATACCTCTCCCCAGGGGAACAGATGATCTCCCCCAACGGCTTCATGTAGATGTTAAATAGGAGAGGTAAGAGCACCAAGCCCTGAGAGGTGAGAGAACTCAGCCCATTTGTTGATGGGTGCATGAAATGTTGTAGTATAGTATTAAATTCAAGAATTATAGGCACTCATCACAATTCCCATTGACAGGAATGCCCCAAAGTCAGACGTGTGTGTGTGTGTGTGTGTGTGTGTGTGTGTGTGTGTGTGTCACAAGATTTCCCTGTCACAAGGTAGAGGTTGCCCTTTCTCGAAAGCCAGTCATATCTGACTCTAGAGATCTGTGCTCATCTCTGTTTATAACCAAAAAGCCAGTGCTGTATGCGTCTGCAGATGTTTCTGTGGACATGTGATAGGCATGCCTCAACATTGGCGTGTATGGAATGCTGTTTACCTTCCCACCAAAGTCCCTATTTATCTACTTGCAATTTCTTGCTTTCGAACTGCTAGGCTGGCAGGAGTTGGGACAGAGATGGGAACCCACTCCATTGTGCAGTACTTGGGAATCGAACTCCAACCTTCCAATCATTGACTTCAGCATTTTAACCACGAGCCACCACAGTCCCTTCCCTTCTGAAACACATGTCTAAATCATGTTTCTAGAATGCTAACAACTTTCAGCCTCTAATGATAGGCTATCTAATATGAACTAGCAAATTTTATTTATTTATTTATATTTCTGTACTGCCCATCAGCCAAATGGCCACTCTGGGTGGTTCACAATAAAACAACCATAAACATAGACCAATACAGGTGCTGAAACTAACCTAGGTTTCAGTCTTCAGCTGATAAATTACATCAATTAATTGACCCAGAATTGCAGCCTCTATTAGTTAGCTTAATTAGTTAGCTGCAGTTAGCCTTGATTAATAAGCTGCATTGCTAAAATAAAATAAATGTTATTTCCCACTTTTCTTTATTTCATTAGAGTCAAAGAAGTTATTAATATTGTTGACAAATGTATTTAGAGAGCATTGAAAGAGCATTGAAACAAGAAATGTACCTGTTCATGTCAAATACTTAGGCATTGCTACTCTATCAATATAAATATACTGTACTTCTTCAGAGATGATTAGAGGCAACTCTGGAGAGAGGTGAGCTCCCGATTCAGTTGTGCTTGAATCCTTCATTGTTCGATGTATCATTTAAAGAAACCTGGAAGCTTTGTTGCCCTTTATTCATTGCTAGATTTCAGATTAAAAGCAAGACATATAGAAAATATTACCTTAGGCACTCTTGTGTGTACTATAGAGTTCATTTCTTACCAGCTGAAATTTAATCTATAACATTATAGCCAACATACATTGAGAAATATCATGTAGCTTAGCTTTCTTGAACCACACGCTTCACATAGCAAATTGAAAATTTATTTATTAAATTATTTCTAACCCAGGTTATATTAACAGATCTTGGCGGAGTGAGGTGAATTAAATTACCATGAAACAATCTAAAGTAAAGTTACACTAATTAGTTTAAATACATTTTAAAATAATTCAATAGTTCATATACTTGTTCAGTGTTCTATTATGGTACTAGAGAACTTTTGGCACTTAAGATGGTTTGTATTTCAACTACCAGAAGCCCCTCCCCACAATGCATAACTGAAGATAAGGAATTGTGAATATTGTAGTCCAAAGCCTCAATAGATGTTTCAGTTGTCAACTGGTTAATTAAATCAATTAATTGGCCCATGGAAAGATAGCATATTGCTAAGAAAAAAATTGAAAGCACTGCCTTCCCCTCAAAGAATAAGAGTTGTTATGGGATGTGAGAAAAGCAAGAGGGACACATCTGAACATGATACCCCCCTGTATATTATAAACTAGGTTTCATATATGTAAATTATAAAATTACTTGAGGATTGCACCATCTAATCATTCTAAAACAAGCATTCTGGCTGATATGATTACATCATGATTTCTTTTTATAAATTTTGCACAGGTTCCTTGTTTAAACAACTTGGAACATTATCGTACAAAATTTAATTTGGAAAATGTCAGGCTCTAATTGTATTTTAGCAAAGTCAATATTTCTGGTCAAAGCTAACCAAAGTTGGGCATCTCAAAATCAAAACAAGTCATTTTCTTGCCCAAAGGGCTTCCTGCCTTTCGCCTGCTTCTATGAGATCATGGCAGTGATCTAAACACTGCTGCAGTCCGTGAATTGAATTTTCTTTTAATCTGAACCTTTCTTACATTCATTTGTGGTTTCTTTGCCCTCATCAATCAGCCCATTAGCCTATGCAACTTCCTCTGCCTGGAGAAGATATCCCTGGGTTATGTCATGATTCAATTCCCCCCTGTCCTCACCACGCTAATGTGTTTTTTCACATGTGAGAAGGATCACTATCCAGAGGAGTAAAATTCTCTCTGGAAGATATGACTTCTATCTGCCATAAAGCTGATTCCATTTGAAAAAATCAATCACCTGTCGGATAGTTTACACAATGCCTGTGATAGCTGAAATAGTGAGGAGCATAGTGATTTTCTCTCAGGATAGAAAGAAGGCACATTTCCCTTTGCTATTAGAAAGCCAAGGTGACTTTCCTGTGTCACTGCATATAATTTGAAGTGAAGAAACGCAGTTATCCCTATTTATTTATTTACTTATTTTCTATACCGCCCATTTGGGTGGTATCCCACTATGGGTGGTGTACAAGCAGATATCAAATAACATGACAGAACACACAACAAATCAAAACAGACAGCTGACAACTATGTCTCAAAATACAATAAAATAACTGGCATCTGAGGGCATAGGGCAGCAGTTCTCAACCTCCGGGCCACTAAACAATTAAACCAACTGAACAATGTTAATTTCTTCATAGTTGTCTTAAATGTTATGTCCATCTTCTATAGATACAAGCTTTTGAAATGTTCAGTTGCATTTTATGATAGAGAGCCTATATTTTTCTCTTATCAAGAAGTTTGTCTCCAGATGCTGTAAAATGTGCAGAATTACAGAAGGCAAGATGCCATAACTTAATGTACTTGAAGTAGCAAACCTTTCCATGATTCTCTGGCCTGAGATAAAACAAGAAAAGTACATTTATTATTTATTTATTTAATCATATTTTTACCAACACCCACTCACTGAGGCGACTCCGGGCAGCTTACACATTAACAATAAAACATCACAGAAAGCAATTAAAAACATTAAAAATAAACTTTTTAAAGTTAAAAACTATAAAATTATCAAAATTACTTACAATTACTTAAAAGTTTCTATTAAAAGTGCCCTCCAATACCACCTGACAAAGCTGCAATACCTTAGACAAGCCAGCCCAAGGTGGCTGTCCCCCCAGCTCCCCCCCACCCACCTGCTGTGCCAGCCAGGTCTTCAGGTTCTTGTGGAAGGAGTGGCTGGGGCCCCAGTGCTGGGGCCACATTCTTGACAACAGTGGAGGCATTTCTGGCAGCTATTGAGGCATTCCTGGCGGATGGGGAGGCATCTGCAGCCATTGGGAATGTCTGCATGGCCACTGGAAATGCATTAGCGGCTGCTGGAAACATGTCAGTGGCCACCCAAGCTCCCCCCCCTCCCCCCAGCCACTGGGAACACATCTGCAGTTGCTGAGAATGTGTCTGCAGCCACCAGAAATGCCTCCACAGCTGCTGGGAATGTGTCTGCAGCCACCAGAAATGCACAAGCAAAGGCATTCATGGTGCCCGTGGCCGCATTCCTGGCAGCTGCAGGGGGTTTTCTGGCACCCACTGATGTGTTTCCAGTGCCCATGGACACATGTCCGGCACCTGTTGAGGTGTTCCTGTTGGCTGCAAACACATTCCCGGTGGCTGCGGGGTTTTTGACTTCACCCTCACCACACAGCTACTCTAGACTGGTAAGTATGGGGAGTGGTGTGGGGGTAGCTGGGTGGACTTTTGGGGGCACGGGCTTGGGGTGGTCCTGCCACCACCGCCTCCTCCGCCAAAGGTTGTGGTGGCAGCGGAAGAGGACACCAGTCTGGCCCACAGTCTGAGGAGACGTGATCTGGGCCCTGGCTTTAAAAGGTTGAAAACCCTTGGCATACACTATACAGCTCATACCCACTTCGCTACCTAGAGTTATTGTATCTAAGTACTCTGGACTCACATAGCCTCTCCAAAGCTTTAGACTCCTCCAGCATTTCTCATACAAAGTAACCTAGGCCACATTTTTCATTGTGCTTGAATGACGCAGAGCATAGGGAGGACATTTGCTTGGCATGATTATTTGTTTAAATTTGGGAAATTGAGCTCATTATAAGGACCTCTCCCCCCCCCCCCTTTGCACCCTAAATCTGTGTTTCTTTTGCAGTTGCTTTGGTATATTCCAGAACTGAATTATGTTATTCAAAGCAGATGCTGAGGATAAACTTTTACGGGCAATATTCTATCAGTACAGGTATTTGTCTCTTTGTTTATTATATTATATACTCCCCTTATACTACAAGGTGGTACTTAAGGCAGGATCCTTGATGCAGAATGAAAGAGGGAAAAACAGAATGTGGCTCTGGCAGAGTTTGCTTCCCATCATCTGTGGGTATTGAGGAAGATACAGTTCAGTTGGGTTGGCTCCAGTATTCCCAAAGGCCAGAGACCATATTGTGACACAGGTAGTCTGCCAAGATAGTAAACAGGATGTCTTCAAAATTTCTTTTCCATGTATAACAAATATTCAGCAGGACCTAATAGCTTGGCCATGCTACAGAAACAAAAATAACATCTGACAAATAGTTCTACTGAATTTTCTGGGAAATTCATGAGGAAGACAGAGCTATGGTCTCAAACAACTCCTGCCTCTTCAAGAGTAAGTTCTGATTCCTAACATAATGACCCATCATGACTCACCAGCACTAATCTTCCCACTATTTGCAATTGAAAAGGGGACATTTAGAGCTAATCCAAATAACAGCCAAAGATAATCTGCTACTACCAATTGTAAAAAAGCCATATTGATTTGCATACTTATTTGTCATGCTGACCAACCACTCTGTGCCTCTGTCTCTGATGTGTATAAATTGGTGCCATGAAGTCTCACCTCCATCTCACATTAAAATATAACAGTTAGTCTTTAAAGTACTACAGCATTTTTGTTTTGTTTTGTTTATTCTCTGATATGCCTGAAACATAGAATAAATGGCTACTATTCCAAAAAATTCTGCACTTACTGGACATTTAGGTAATTGCCTAATTAGTGAGGTAGTTTTTCAGTGATTTTAGGAATTTTAAGGGTTTCTATAGTTTAAACGTTGGGGATTTTACATGTACACCACCCAGAGTTGCATGTTAATTGGGGCAGCTATACAAATTGAATGAATAAATAAATAAATAAATAAATAAATAATCAATCCATTGCAGAGAAGGGAGAGGATGTTTTCCCCCACTCTTTATTGTGGTACTCCCTTGGAGTAAATGGGAAAAGGGAAGGTCTACCTACAGAACTAGCAGTGGTTGTTCCATATCTCTTTAAATCTTTATTTCTCCTATTATCTTATTCTGAATCCTTCCTCTTGTTCTGTCCATCTCTGCCTGGGAGGCTGGCAGGAGAAGATCAATTTTGCCAGTTGTCTGAACTGAGTGATTGTTATGGCAAGGTTGCCCAGACTATCACCTTAACATCTATCTGCCTTTGATTGGCACACTGTTGAGTCCAAAGGTAATTAGCAACGCGACTACAAGTTCGGGGTTAACATCACTGATTTATTGTCAGCTCATATACTGCTGCAGGGATAATTCAGACTGGGGAATAAGGGACGAGGTAGCAATTTATATACAATCAGAACGGCAGTTACAGTGATACACTTGCCCGAGCTTTTGCTAATGTGGGAAACCTGTGTTAGACCAATCAGAGTACATTGACAACATATGAAAGTGGCACCGTACAGAAAGGGTGTGCGTTTACAGCAAAGACTTAATGGCAATTGCAGATTTAAAGTAATATAATATTTTGACACAACACACACTTTGTGGACTGAGTAAAGGTAAAGATAAGGATTTTGACCCATCTGAGTAAGGAAAGATTAAATATACAAATGGTTTTAAATAAAGATTTGTTTATTACTGTTTGGTGTAGTAGCCATGTTAGTCTATGTTTCAAGCATATCAGAGAATAAACAACCCAAATCATAATAAAAAATGTTGTAGCACCTTGAAGACTATCTGTTAAATTTCAATGTTAGCTTTTGTGGATCAAGTCTGATGAAAAATCTAATTCAAACAGATTAGTACTTCTATATTTATTTTATGTTACATGACTTTTTGGCCTATGCAGTTAATACATAACCTAGTTTGGTACATATTAATAATAATTTTGTGTCAGAGATTACTCTGGGTTGAAAGGAGTTTTTTGGGGGGGGATGCCCGAATGAGGCTCCTTTTATGTCCCCAAGTGCAGCTCTTGGGTATCGAAACCCAACCTTCCAATCTCCAGCTCAGCGTCTTAACCACTAAGCCACCTTTTATTACTTATAACATTTATGTTGTAAGTAGTTCATCCCCATCACCCCTGCCGCTTTTCTGCCTTCAATGTTTTCTTCTAAATGCAAGAGAAATTAAAATGATTAGGGGCAAAATGAGTTTTGTTGTTGTGCTCATTCAATTTTGGCAGCTTTAGTTTTCAGTTTAATGCTTGCAGGCGAAGACTGAATAGATTTAATTAATGTGATCTAAAATTATGTATTTCAATGTTATAGATAAATGTAGTTGTACTTATTAATATAAAAAGCTATGCAAATGGATGCTCTTTTGAATGCAGTGCTATCAGAAAATTAAAGCAGTGCTATGTTGTGATTAATTGATTGAGGATGGGTTTTGTTGAGTAATTTTTGTTTTTAATATGGCTCCATCATTTCAATTCTTTCATCTGTTTTCACTAATTTTATATGTGCCCTGCCAGTATGGTACACATATTTATAAAGGATATAATATTAACAAAAGAGGCTTGTTTATATAATAATACATGTTTTCACCAAAGCATAGGTAAATAATAATAATTTCATGTCAGAAATTATTCTGTGTTGAAAGAATTTTTGCTGGAGAAACTCTACTTAGGGGATGCCCGAATGAGGCTCATTTCATGTCCCCAAGAGCTAGGACAGAGACGGATGCTCAATCCATCATGCAGTACCTGGGTCTCGAACTGACAACTTGCTGGTCTTCCAGCTAACAAGGCAAGCTTCTATTTTATTTATTATTATTATTAATTTTTAAAAAATAATTTATTTAAACTTAACATTTAAACACACAAAAACATCATTATCACATACATCAACAAATCATACAATTTTACATTGACAAAACAATTCACTCTGTGCTCCACACATCCCATGGGACTTGTGCTTTCAATTTGTAATTATTTCACTTCTATTGACAATCTTCACCTATAAAGAGGGGGTTGGGCCATTCGTGTCCGGCATACATGGCCAAACCTAGCCCAACCATCCCGAACCGAGCCGCCTACACTTACCTTACCATGAGGGTCACCGCAAGGGTCCGGTCACTGAGAGTGGGGCAACCGCCCCACAAAGATGAACCAAAAAAACCTACAAGGCCCAGCGTCCTCTGCACCGTGCCACCCCTCAGCTAATCAGGCTGAAGTGCGTGAGCACGGAGGAGCCAGTGCACACAGTTAAAAAAACCTGCCAACGCGCTGACAACTTCCCTCTCCGGGAGACACTTTGAATCCTGGAGAGAAGCCATCATCCTCACCTCACCATGGTGGGTGGGCAGCCACAAAGGCCTCGGCGCCAGCGGGGATGGAGGAAAGGCCGTGCCATGGAGGCATGGAAGGTGAGCAGCCCAGCGCAGAAGGCCACGCGAGGGAGACAGAGTACAAAAGGCCCAGCCGGCAACAGGTAAGTGGGGCAGGGGAGAGGAACTGAGGGGGTGAATGGGCCCGGGGACCACGCCACCCACCCAGGTCTGGGCGGAGAAAAAAAGGGGAACATGAACCTGCCCCCTCCCCCCCTCAGTTCCACTCCCCCGCCCCACTTACCTATTGCCGGATGGGCATTTCATACTCTGCGCCTCCCCGGCACGGCATTCTGCACTGGGCTGCTCACCTTCCGTTCCTCTGTGGCATGGCCTTCATCGATTGGGTGGGGGGCACCAAAAGCTGGTGGCCCACCTGCCAACCAACGCACCCACCCACCCAGTGAAGGCTTCCTGTGTGTCCTCACCAAGGCATGGGGGAGGAGGAAGAGCCCCTCCACCACCCGCACAGCTTCGGCATGTGTGTGTGTGTGTGTCCTCACCGAGGCTTTGGGGGGAGGAAGAGCCCCTCCTTTCCCCACAGAGCTACTCTGTGTGTGTGTGTGTGTGTGTGTGTGTGTGTGTGTGTGTGTGTGTGTGTGTGTGTGTGTGTGTTTGTGGTGTGGGTGTGTATTGAGTGTGTGTGTCTTGAGTGTGTGTGTGGTTATGTTGTGTGTGCTGTGTGTGGGTGTATTGTGAGTGTGTGTGGTTGTGTGTGTTGTTGTGTTGTATGTGTGTGTTGATTGAGTGTGTGTGCTGTGTGTGTGTGTGTATGTATATATATTGCGTATGTGTGGTTGTGTTGTATGTGTGTATTGAATGAGTGTGTGGTTGTGTTGTATGTGCTCTGTGTGTGTGTGTGTGTGTGTGTGTGTGTGTGTGTGTGTGTGTGTGTGTGTGTGTGTGTGTGTGTGTGTGTGTGTGTGTGTGTGTTGCATGTATGGTTATGTTGTGTGTGTGTGTGCCCCCCCAACCACCATCACACAAGTTAGTTATATGCTAGTGTTCTATATGTTCATGCCCATTTTCCAGAAAGTTGTATACTCTTGTCTTGGTTTTGTTCCTTTTAATTTGATTAGTACATATTCTATAAATTCTACCCAAACCTCTTTAAAGTAATTTCTCTTTGTTAGCCTTTTCTTAAACTTTAATTCACAAGTTAAACTATCATTCATTGGAATATTCCAAAGTTCCTCATACCAATCATCCAGATGAATGCCAGGTTGGTGTGTAATAAGGCTCCTCTGATTGCAGATTCCATCTTGGGGAGGTGAGCCGACCTGGCATGCATCACTGAAACCTGGCTGAGACCAGAGGACGGTGTACCTCTTTCAGAAATTTGTCCAGCCGGGTTCGGTATTTGGCACCAGCCTGGGGTTGAGGGGAAGGGCAGTGGCATTGCCATAATAGAGAGTCTATGAGAGTTGCCAGGGCCACTGCTCCACAAGTACCAGGTTGTGAGGCTCTGCTTCTGCGATTGGGCACTATGGATCATTTGGGAGTCTTACTCCTGTACCTGCCCCCTTGCAGGGTAAGGGACACTCTGTCTGAGCTCCTCGAGGCCGTCTCAGCGTTGGCGTTGAGGTTCCCTAGATTAATGGTTCTGGAGGACTTCAATTAGCCTTCGCGGGGTACTGGCACGGAGGTTGCACGGGAGTTCATGGTTTCCATGGCAGCCATGGGCCTGACTCAGGTAATTCAGGGTCCAACCAGGTGCAGTGGCCACACACCAGACTTAGTTTTTCTGTCGGAGGAGTGGCAGAGTGATCTGAGATTACAGAATTTAGTCATAACACCTGTGCCATGGTCAGATCACTATCTGGTGACTCTGGACTTTCTGGGGTCAACGCTTCACCGTAGGGAGGCAGGGTCTATTAAATTGGCCCGCCCTCGGAAACTAATGGATCCAGTTGGATTCCAGCAGGAACTGGGGGATTTTCCTCTAGAGCAGGCACACGATTCATCTGTGGTGCTTGTCGATCTGTGGATGACGACGGCAGCCTTGGTTGAAATCGCACCACGGCGGCCTCTCCGAGCCCGTGGGGTAAGGTCATCCCCGTGGTTCACGTGGTTCCTTCTTTTATGTGGGGTGGGAGTGGGAGGGTGAGTTGGTGAGTGGTTGAGTGAGTTGGTGAGTGGTTGAGTGAGGGTTTTAATCTGTTTTGTTATATTTTACTGTATTTTACCTGTTTTTACCATTGTGTGCCACCCTGAGTTGGGTTTCCACCAATGGGCAGCATAAAAATCTAAGAATAAATCTTAACCTATAAATCCAAGGGTTAACCGTTGGAACTGGCTATAGGTTGCTATGCCTCGCCCTACTTGCCTGCACTCACCCTTCGTGCACACGGCCGATCTGGGTACACAGGTCAACGAAGGATTGAGAAAACCGGCAATGGGACAACAGCCCCACAAACACGAAGAAAGGGAAACAACTTCACTTCCCAACATTCCTTGCGCTGCGCCGCGCCAGTGCCAATCAGGCTGAGAGGCTCTCGCACGGTGCAGCGTTCGGATACGCACTGCAGCCAATCAAAAGAAAACCAATTTAAAAAAACACAGCACAAACAGAAAGCACCAACCCATAACTACAAACCCCAGCGTCCTGCGCGCCATTAGCGCACAGAACGCTGAGGCGGATGGCGCGAAAACAAAAAAAGGTTTAAAAAAAGTCCACAGCAAATGATCATCTTCCCCACGGACAAGGCAACATTGCCTGCGGGGGGGGGCGACAAAAAACCTCACACGACCGCGGCCCGTCTTCCCCATGAATGCCGCCGAGAACAAAGCAAAAAAAAAACTTCCAAAAGGCAAAGCCAGCATGACCCGAAGGGGAAAAAAAAGCAACCAGACCCCCCCCCCCGCAATTGCAAAACAACAAGCGCCCCGTAATAGCCACCGTGAACCTATTCCTAGCCTCCGTGAACTTATTTAGAAAATCCCCACCACCAGCAATGGCAAGGCCACAAGCACCCCGTCCTAGCCTCCGTGAACTTATTTAGAAAATCCCCACCACCCGCAATGGCAAAGCCACAAGCACCCCGTCCTAGCCTCCGTCAACTTATTTAGAAAAGCCCCCCCCACCCGCAGTGGGAAAGCCACAAGCGCCCCATCCTAGCCTCCGTGAACTTATTTAGAAAAGCCCCCCCCACCCGCAATGGGAAAGCCACAAGCGCCCCGTCCTAGCCTCCATGAACTTATTTAGAAAAGCCCCCCCACCCGCAATGGGAAAGCCACAAGCGCCCCGTACTAGCCTCCGTGAACTTATTTAGAAAAGCCCCCCCCCCCACCCGCAATGGGAAAGCCACAAGTGCCCCGTCCTAGCCTCCGTGAATTTATTTAGATAAGCCACCCCAGAAAAATAAAAAGCCAAAATGGAACAAACGTACCTAAAAACACCGAAAGCATCCAGCACTGAGGATTCAAAATAATCCAAGGTTGCGAAAGCCAAAAAAAGGGTGGCATCGAACAATGAAGTTACAGACCTATCCAAAGGGGCGCGAGCCAAAATCCCCAGATCTTAAAAAAAATAAACCACGCATACACCAAAAGCAGAAAGCAACGCAAAATCCCATTCCAAACAACGCGATAAATAAAACATAAAAAACACACATATTAAAGACAAAGGACGAGCAATCCTGAACGTCTGTGCAAAGAGCCAAGGTGCAAAGGAGAAGAAGCGCAGAAAAGTACAGAACAGGGACTGCATTGCCAAACCTGAATGCAGGAAAATAAATCAAAAGACTAATCTCTAAACAACGAAGGAGGGGAGAAAATAATGCAGCAAACAGAGGTAAACAAACCAACAAGTGCAGAAATACCCAAACAAATTGAAATAGAGAGAGCAGCACAAACAAAAGAAATGCAAGTAGTGAGAAGAAAGGAAAAGCCACCCCAACAGAAATCACAAATACAGGATATTAAAACCAAAAGTGAATCAGCCAGAAATGAATGGACCTGGACACCCAGAACAAATCAGAAACGTCATGAAATATTGCCATGGAAAACTAACACAATTACCACAATGAACACAAAACCAACAAATCAACAACCAAGAAACCAGGGAATTGAAAATGGACAGCAAAAAGACAAAGCATCACAAACAGACCAAAAATGGAACATAGACAAATCTACACAAACAGAATCAGACATCAAAAGCAGTACAATCCAGGAAAATGAAAAACTGCAGAACATAATAGATAAGATTAACAAAAAAACCGGACAGGACAATAAAAGACCAACTAACAAGGCAGAACATAACCACGCAAATGACACCTATGGACAATACAGCAACCCAAAAACTCTAACAGTAGACGAAATAATAAAAATGCAACTACAGTGGCTAATGAGTCCAACAAACAGACACAGATTACAAACTCCATTGGAAATACTAGACAACTACATCACCATGAGCAAATATCCATTAAGAAGACCAAAAGGTAAGAAAAGATATTTACACATAAATGAATTCACAAATTATCATAAACAAAAAAAAAACTTAACCAAGTAATCTCTTTCCACAGTTCACCCAAAAGATGACAACCAAGATGACGGCCAAGGAAAATGGACCACACAAGATGAATGAAGGTAAACCTAACAATCTAACACAATAAATATCCATTTAAAGATCCCCCCCAAAAATCACAAATTTAAAACACAAAAGAAAAACAAAAATAGAAAAGAAACAAAAAACTGTAACTAACACTACATTTCCTTATATTGCAGATTCAAAAAAAACAACGGATGGGACAAACAACAGAAAACACAACAATATACAAACTACAGTTAAAGTTAAAAAGTTATCCTTTGTAAAAAAAAACAGTTATTGTTACTAAATAGGAAAAGGAACAAAGTTAAATTTGATAAATGTTAAAAAAACAAACCAGCATTTTGAAAAGAATAAAAAAAATATTTTTGTAAAAAATAAAATGAGTCTATATCATTTTTGAAAGGAAAAAGAACACAACCAAACAAAAAAACATAACAGCCAGCCAACAATTGCTCCACAAAGGAAAAAACCCCATAACTATACAAAACATATTTCAAAAGCCCGGCAACGCCGGGCAAACTATGCTAGTAAATAAATAAATTTCACAATGCATTTTCCATTTTTTCCTCCTGCCAACCTAGCAGTTCGAAAGCAAGAAATTACAAGTAGATAAATAGGGACCACTTTGGTGGGAAGGTAACAGCGTTCCATGTGCTCTGGTGTCTAGTCATGCCTGCCACATGACCATGGAAATGTCTGCAGAAGCAGACAGTGTTGGCTGTTTGGCTTTGAAACAGAGATGAACACTGAACCCTAGAGTCAGGAAACCTTTACCTTTCCATTTTTTTCACAATAAGTAACTTCGTAGCTGTCATCATTGTTATGATCATTTCTCTCTTATTTTTAAATATATTAATGCATTAGTAGTGCGATTCTGGGATAAATTTCTGATTTTGTAGATAATATTTGATTAATTTTATTAAAAACTTTCCCATATTTCCTTAACAGGTTTGCATTACCACCATAAATGTAGGTACGTCCCATGTTCTTCCTTACACCTTCAGCATTCCTTCTTGTATATAGGGTAATATTGATTTAATATTATTGGTGTCATATACCATCTCCAAATCATTTTATACCAATTTTCTTTAATTCTAATAGACATACTTTTCATATTTCTATGTTTCCAAATTTCATCCCAGTCCTCATTCCTCATCTTAATCTCTAAATCTGTTTCCCAAACTGTTATTAATGCTTTCTGTGTCTCTTCATTTTCTGTTAATAATGTGTAAATTTTACTAATTAGTCCTTTTGTTGCTACTGTCCTCTTATCTAATTGGACTATCAGTTCTTCAAACCTAGTTAGTTTTCTACAATTGTCATGATGTTTTAACCAATATTCAGTCCATTTTTCCAATTGTAGTCTGTTAAACCATGATAAATTAGATTCTTCAAATATCTTTTTCTTGACATGTGAACTGAATGTTAAGAAAGGTATTTTGAAAGAGAATAGGTTTTGGGAAATATGGAGACCACTTGTGGAATATGTCTTAATATGGGATAAAGGAGATAAACCAGTACCTCAGCATATGAGTTTCTGGAAGGATTAAATTAGAAATCTGATCCTCATGGTTTGTATATATCACTGGGTGTTATTATTTTGTAATACAACAGAATGAACCTTATAAATTTTTGGAATCTCAAATCTATAATTAAAAATATAATAAAAAATAATGGAAAAAATGGGGAAAATGGTTGATAAATGATAGATAATTATGTAAAGATATAAGGCATGGGGTACAGTTTGTAAGAATGTATGATATTTATAAGGTTCTAGAATTGGTATTGTTTACAATGCTATTATAATGGAGTGTAAGTAATTCAATGTATTAATTTGTTTTTTTGTTTATGTTTTTTTAATATATATTCTGTAATGTTTATTATAATTTTGTTATTTTAAAATTCATAAAAAATATTTTAAAAAATATCTTTTTCTTATCTTCTTTGTCAGACATTTTTTCCAGCCACTCTCTTAATCTTATGATAACTATTCTACCTTGTTCTTTTGGCGCTACTTTCTTAAGATTGTCTGGAAATATCTCTAGTTCAGTTATTTTGATTAAGGGCGAAATACCTCGGCTAATTTTTAAAAAAATCCTCCATATTTCAAGATTGCACCTGCAAAATGGATTCTGAATTCCTTTTATCTCCTTTTTTCTACTTTCTTAAAAAACCACTCCTTATAATCACCTTTTAAATCTATAGATTCATCATCTTCCCATATTAAGTTTTCTTCTTGTTCAGTCGCATAGTCGATTCTGACCCTTTGCGACCCTATGGACCATTGTCCTCCAGACACCTCTGTCCTCCACCATCCTCCTCAGCCCTCCCAGCTCTGTGCCCACTGTGTCTACAATTCCATCTAGTCATCTCATCTTTGGCCTCCTCCTTCTTCTTTTGCCCTCCACATTTCCCAGCATCAAGGCCTTCTTAAGTGACTCCTCCCATCTCATTTGATGTCCAAAGTACTTAAGCTTCATCTTTACTATTTGACCTTCCAATGAGCAGTCAGGGTTGATTTCTTCTAAGATTGACCTATTTGTTCTCCTCGCTGTCCAGGGGACTCTCAAAACTCTCCTTCAACACCACATTTCAAAGGCATCTATTCTTCTGCGTTCAGCTTTCCTAATGGTCCAGCTCTCACAGCCATACATTACCACCGGGAATACCATTGCTTTGACTATGCGAATTTTTGTTTGCAATGTGATATCCCTGCTTTTCACTATGTTTATTTATTCTTGCTTTTTTATCCCCATTGCAAAAACTATTTACAGTGATACCTCATATACCGTCCAAACTTGGTTCCACAAGTTTGGACTTTATACGGATTTGGACTTTGTATGAGGCATGCAAAATCCTAGCTGCGATGCCTCATACAACGTCCAAATCCTTGCCGTGATGCCTCATACAATGTCGTTTCCATAGAGATACATTGTACTGTAACAGCACAGACTTCAGGGCAAAGTCAAGGAAACACAGGAAACTGACAGAACTTTAAGAAATCATTGTCTAAAGGCTAAAAACATTACAAAAACATGTCAAACAACCATGATTGTCCAAGAACCTGAAGAATGCTGCAAAAATCGCAGGAATGCTTCTAAAAATTCTGACGAAAAAATTCAAAAAAATCCAAAATTGTGCTCAAAACCACTCCTAAACTCTCTTCGCCTCATGCAAAACCCACAAGAGCAATGCACGCCTGTGTCCTGCCTTTTATACTGCCCAGGCACAATACAATACAATACAATACTGCCCAGGCACAATACAACCTGGGAAAACGACTTTGTATGAGGCAACTTTTTTCAAGGAATTAGGCGATGTTGTATGAATCCGATGTTGTATGAAGCAGACTTTGTATGAGGTATTACTGTATTACATTTTGCCATTTTTTAAACTCTTAATCGGCAAGTTTAATTGGTATCATCCCAAACAGGGAGTTTATTTTGGACAAAATTTTGTTATTGACCATTGAACAAGTAACAGCTGCTAAGAAAAAAGCCATATAAGGGATCTCTTGCTGTAAACCTGGTTTCTAAAGCAATGGTAAGATTATTAAGGCTGTGTCTACCTCCTATGTGTCCCCCCCCCATATTAGAATCATAGTGTTAGAGTTGTATGCTGTGGGAAGAGTGAGATAAATATATATATTAATCTACTTTTCTGCAGCTTTTATCATCATAACATTCAAATGAGAGCAAACACAACCTAAAATAGAATCTGATTAGACCCTAACCAGTAAAACGACTAACCCTTCAACTAAATCAACTACTGTATATAATGAATTATCTAATTAAGGCAATGTCTATATTACTTTGTTATACTTGTAACAAAGATCCCAGAATCAAATTATAAATTTACATTTTGACAGATTTGTGGTAGCTGTTTTTAACTCCTTTTAGACTCAGGGTTTGACTAATTACTCCATTTTTTGTATTGGGTTTACCACACTTGAAAGATTAGGAAATACATGGCATACAGCTAAGTGTGTTTTTCTGCCAGAAAAGAGTTTATTCAAATTATTGAACTGATTCTGTTCACATATCATATACATATTTTTTTCCAAACACACACACACACACACACACACACACACACACACACACATTAAGGTGCAAAGGTCTTAGGCCACCCCTAATAGGTTTTGGGGAAATTGGAGTGGGTTGAGAGAAGAGTCAACAAAAGACTCTCTCCAATTTTTGGTGCATCTAGTGGACTTGGGAGCTGAGTTATGCCCTCTCAAATCAGATGACCCAGCCTAAGACTTTAGCACAGTACTGTTATATTAAAAATATTTACACACACACCACAGATCCTGGAACAACAAAGTACCAAACTGCTTGTATATACAGTGAATTGAAATCCCATGTAGTCCCCTGGACTGCACAGTTTACAATCAGACTAAAACTTGTCCCATGTAAGAGCATAAGAACATAAGAACAGCCTTCCTGGAACAGGCCACAGCCCATCCAATCCAGCATTCTGTCTCACACAGTGGCTCACCATTTGCTTCAGGGTATTCCCAAGCAGATGCCTTCACCTGCTTAGGATTCCCTGGAAGTGTATGCAATATGCTCCCTATAAATATCAACAGAAAGACAATGTGACATTAAATTGACTTTTAAAAAAACACCAGCTGCACTTTCAACAATGTAGTCAGGCCCTCAGTCTACATACTTCAATTTGGATGAATTAAACCTGATTCCATTTTATATTACCACACTTTCATGTTCAGAGAATGAAGAAGCAGACGAGTGAAGTAGTGAAATTCAGCTCTTTATTAGTGGGGTTTGAACACAGTTTGGATGGGGCAAAACTCTGACTTATATACACTATAAACAGTAACAATAATACAACAAGCCCATTGGCTAACAGAGTGTGCACATTTTTGATCCACTTATTTGCATAAGAATAGATACATGAGAAAAGATACATTCCGCTCCTATAAACAGTAACAGTAACAATAATACAACAAGCCCATTGGCTAACAGAGTGTGCACATTTTCGATCCACTTATTTGCATAAGAATAGATACATGAGAAAAGATACATTCTGCTCCTGTCAGAAAACACAGTTAACATACATAACACACACCTTAATGGCTGCCATTCTCCATACACGGGCTCCGGCCTCGGTTTGTCCCAATCTCCCGCCAACTTGAGACCAGGCTGCATGATGGCTGCTTTTCTGGTCACCTCATCCCCGGACTAATGGGATGCTTTCCCGACTCAGCAAGAGAAAGCAAAACGGACTTTTGGTAGCATTGTGAAAGGGTGTCTTCATACAGTTTACCCAGGCAGGGAAAACCAGCGAAGAAAATTGGGTTCTAATGGGTAATGGTGGTGATTTATAAAATGTTGCAGATAAACTGTTTATGCAAAGCCATCTGGGATGGGTAGCAGCTTCCACCATTAGAACTTCTCCACCCTTATCATGGTTTCTATGGGAATTTGGCCTTCAATGTTTTGGTTAGGTGTGTGTGGGAGTCTATCTCAGTCCTGAGAAAGTGAGACAGAGAAATCTCTCTCCTCAATTACTTTCCTTGTTTGTCTGGCCCAGCTGCACTTCTAAAGCCGAAATAACAAAGAGTCCATTCTGTAGAGTAACAAGGCCTTATCTAAAAATTCCCTTTCAGCTCCCTTCTGTCTGAAAGAAGGCAGAAAACTGCTCTTGACAAAATAAGTCCATTTTGAAGATTTAATGACTAAAAAGGCAGTTCAAAAATATAGAATAAAGTCCTCTCTAACTAATCTAAATAAAATACATCTTTCTGAGAAAGAAAAACTAAGTTTCTAAAAGAATATATTTCTAAAAAGAGTGCGGCAAAGCTGCCCATCTAGGTTCAGGGTGTGGATCTAGTCTAGAGGCAAACGGACAGCATCTCTAGATGAAATCGAGATAGCTGATCTGCTATTCTTTCCAGGGCTCACAGCCTCAGTACTTATACGTTTGTCGTTGAGAACATGTGCTGAATTATCTTGAGTGACAGACAACTCTTTTTGAAGTCCGGTCTGAGACCAGAACATTTGATCTAAGTTCCCATCTCTAGACATGAAGACTCACGTCTTCCAACAGGTGGTTCGTCTGAGAACGGTGCTCTTCCCAGGTGATTAGCCTGAGTACAGACACTTTCTCAGCTTTGCTGTCTGTGAACGGAGGTCAGGCTGACCAGCCGCTTTTAATTGGTCAGAAGTCAGCTTTTGCGTACTGAAACCTTCTAAAATGGATCCAATTAAGCTAAGCAAACTAGCGAAATGAAAGCAGAATAATAACATAGGCATATTAAACTCTAAATGAACATAGTAAATAATAAAATAAATTCATCCCAGCTATAAAATCTCTTACAGCCATCAAAATTCTGAATTGCATTAAAATTACTTGAAGAAGTTAGTGGTTTTCAAACCTGGGGCTCTATATCTTCTGGGACTAGAAGTCTGAAAAGCTTTAACTTGGAAGCCAATGATCAGTGCTTCTTCTTCTTTGTCCATGTCTAGGCCAGATGTGAAACTGCCAAAATGAAGCCAACTTTGGAGAGTTCATTCTAAGAACTGCTGGAATCACATTTGAGAAGCTCTAGGTTTGTGGCTTATATACAGCAGTCCTAATGAAGTTGAGTTCAATTAGAATGAAGCCTGATTTATTTCATTTTTAAAAAGGAAGGTTTGCTTATGCAGTTCATTTTGACGTGACCTGTGAGGGTGCTGCTTTACATTGGGAAATTCCTTGGTGAGACTTATTCCACAACCTAATTAATGAATTTGACACCATTGTATGTTCCCCATAGCTTGCAATATAAACAGAATTATATGACAAGACTGTAATTCACAGGCTCTATACACTTTCCTCAGCAGCAGCTTCAAATGAATTGCTTGCCTGAGTTTTAGAAACAAGATAATCTGCCAACCAGGGTAGTTAAAAACTGCAAAAGATATTCCAGCATTAACTCTTCCCTGACATCTCTGATGTTCTAATCATTGTTGTTATTGCAAGGTTTGGGCTACAATTTTGTGTGATATCAGCTTAGTTCTAAATGTAAACTGACAACTATGGTATTTAAAAGATCCCTGAAGTTAGTGTAGCTCAGTAGCAGGGTCAAGTGGCATAAGGATAACTGCTGACCCAACAAATAAAAGCAGGGTGAAATTTGGATATTGGTACATCTAAACCTCAATCACTTGGCCTTCTCTTCCAGATGTAAATAACACCCTCCAAAACTCCAGTAACAAATTCATCCAGTAGTGGTAATCCTAAACAATTTTTGGGTTCTTAAAGTTTTTTGCTATGCAAAAGAATGAATGGAGTCTTTGTGAATTAAATGACAGCTCTTCATAAGCAAGTACGTATAATGATATAAGATCGGTTGATTTCTATTTCTTAGAAATTAAATTAGAGAGTTGTGTTGCAGATCTTTCTATTTCAAATTATTTAAGACTTGGCTATTTTATTTTCTCTTTTTCTGTGAGTGAAATGGTCCCCTAATTTCATGTACTAGAATATTTAGTCAAATAAAACCCAAAAGTGTTTTGTCTTATACATGGCCTCTTCTCTTAAAATCCTCTGGGTGGTTTACCAGATTTAAAATATTAAAACACTGAAACCTATGCATCAGATTAAAAATTCTACTACAGCAAAACCCTGAGTTATGAAAAAAAATCAGTTCCATGGCCTTTTTCGTAACTCAATTTTTTTCGTAATTCAATGCATCCCCATAGGGATGCATAGGAAAAAAGGAGCCCAGGACAAAGCTGAACCGCTCTTTGTCCTCAGCTCAATTCACCACCACCACCACTACCTGCACCTTCGTCCTGGGCTCGTTTCACCCCTCGGTGCCTTCCCAGCCAGATTGGAGGACTGGGAAGGCACCTGGGGCTGGTTCCTTCACCTCCCTTCCCCAAAATGCACTGGGTGATTGCAGGATCCAAACGGGGCTTTTGGGGCAGTCAGGTGAAGGCTGTGCCTGATTGCCCCGAAAGCCCTGTTTGGCTCCTCCAATGGCCTGGTGCATGTGCCTTTGGGGGGAGGGAACTGGTTCCTTCACCACCCTCCCCCCAAAGGCACTGGGTGATTGCAGGATCCAAATGGGGCTTTCAGGGCAGTCAGGCACAACCTTCACCTGACTGCCCCAAAAGCCCCGCAGGCCTCCCCAGCCCTCCGGTCTGGCTGGGAAGGCACAGCAGGGTAAAATGAGCCCAGGACAAAAAGCAGAAAGGCTTTTCTACTCTTCAGACTGGGCTCCCCTTCACACCTCTGTGTGTGTGTGTGTGTGTGTGTGTGTGTGTGTGTGTGTGTGTGTGTGTGTGTGTGTGTGTGTGTGTGTGTGTGTGTGTGTGTGTGTGTGTGTGTGTGTGTGTGTGTGAACCAAGCCCAGTCTGAAGAGCGGAAAGCCTTTCCACTCTTCAGACTTCACCCCCGGTGCCTTCCCAGTCTCCGGGCTGGCTGGTAAGGTACCGTGGGGGTAAAATGAGCCAGTCCAAAGAGCGGAAAAGCCTTTGGACTTCACTCCACTTCACCCCCCAGTGCCTTCCCAGCCTCTGAGCTGCATGGGAAGGTGCTGTGGGGTGAAATGAGCCCAGTCCAAAGAGCTTTTCCACTCTTCAAACTGGGCTCATTTCAACACACACACACCCGGCACCTTTCCGCTCTTTGTCCTGGACTCAACTTTGCACAAACCTCTTCCATAAATTGGAGGTTTTTTTTTGTAAATTTGGACACCAAATCACAAAAATAATAATAATTCATAACTCGAGCTTTTTGTAACTTGAGTCATTCATAACTCGGGGTTTTACTGTATAAAGGTAAAGGTAAACCTTTATACAGTAAAACCCCAAGTTACAAATGACTCAAGTTATGAACAATTTGAGGTATGAAAGGGTTTTATTTTGTTTTTGTTTTGTTTTTTGTAAACTGGTGTCCCAATTTTTTAAAAAAAACCTGAGTCATTTGTAACTCAGGGTTTTACTGTATAGGACAAACTAAATAAATGACAATAAAATAATAGCCACAGTATAAACACTGTTGATGCTAAAACCATTTTAGAATGGTCTTTAATAGCCTAAAAGACACCTGGGAAAATAAAAGCATTTTTACCTAATGCTAGAACAGGTGTCAGCAAACTTGGCACTCCAGGTGTTCTTGGACTTCAATTACCAGAAGCCCAAGTCAGCACACCTGCTGATCAGGGCTTCTGGGAACTGAAGTCCAAGAACATCTGGAGAACCAAGTTTGCTGACCCCTGTGCTAGAAGAATTACAGCATGGGTTTCAGACTAAATGTGATATCAAAACCTTGGTACTAATAGTGGGAATTGTATAGCTGAGCTAATTTTTCATTCAGGTGAAGGCATGGTCAAGGCCTTCTAGCAACAAGCAGCACAGTGATGTGAATTCACTCTCTGTTTCCTTTGCTTTAGAACTCATCTCTAATCTGATTGAAATATCCAGGGAATGCAGAATGATAGCCAGGGCATTAAAACAGTAATCAAGATATGTAAATGAATCTCTAAATGTGATCTGCTTGGAAAAAGAAATTAATCTAGCCATGGTCAAATAAACAGTGCATGATATGGATAATTAATCATCAAATTAGCAGTTGTAGTCTCATGAGAAGATTATGCAAATTAAAAGGCCTCTCACCGAAACACACATATTGGCCACCTGATAGCCATATCCCTGGGATTCTCAGAAACATTGCAGAACCACAGTTTAGTCAACTTGTGTGGGTTGTGTTCTAGTTCTATCAATAATAACTTGATGGAGAGCTGGGAAATTATTCTTTTTATGTGTGTTGGTTTATTACACAAAATTGATGTTGAACTGTCACCAGGTTGTCTTCTGTGACAGCCTAGTCTGTTGCAGCAAATCACACATCCAGCTAATATATTTGTACCAATGCAATTAGCTAGAGGTGTTCTTGGATGACAATGACCTGAAATTTGGGAGCTGTAATCCAAAAAATCCAAATCTGCACAATTTTGGAATAAACTCCAAGACAAATAATCATCCCAGTGTTACTTCCAGAGATTATGTTGATAATGTAGAAAAGAATTACATTTTGTGGTATGGCAAAAGAAATATGGACACTTATTAAAGAAGTACCTGTGTCAGATCAGTGCACTGCCCTTATCCAGGAAGCTTCATCTGCTGAACTCTAAACTGGGTATTTCCGACAAGTGATAATTGTGTTGATGTGGAAAGAAATTTCCAACATTTGCCAGAGTGCAATGTGCTCATCAGAGGCCACATCATTTTACTGCTGATGACAGATCCTTGACATTGTTTGGCTATGCCACCACAGTTTCCGCTCCTGTAAAATTCACAATGCTCCTAGGAAATACAACATACATGGGAGTATATTAGGAGCATAACTTTGCTGGGATGTGAAGGTGCATGCTCCTTGAACATCTTGTTTCACATTATTTTCTTTGTGACAGAGTCACACAAAAAATAGCTTCAGAACTACTTGTGAGCTGCATGTTGCTTATCCCTGTTCAAATCATCCATCCAAAATTTAAGGAATCAAGATAGCTTGTTGTGTACAAGTAAAGGGGATTAGGATTTGCAGGGCCGTAGCCAGGGGGCAGGGGGACAAAAACCCTCCTGAGCTAACAGCCAACCCCTCCAACCCACCCCATGGTGCCAATGTTATTTATGTGAGTGTGACATTGTTGCCTCTCCTGAAAATGTTTCGCCCCTCCTGAAAATCCTCCCCCCCCAAAAAAAAAAAAAGAAAGAAAGAAAACCTAGAATCCTGGCTATGGCCCTGAGGATTTTTATTGGCCAACTTCCTTGCTCAACTTTTGAAATGTAAGGGAGTTCCAAAATCAGGTTGTAATATGACACAACAGTTTATCCCATGGATGTTTTAGAATCCAAAGCACAAACAGTTGATCACAATTATCACTTTTTTGTTTCTGGTGTGTATATATGTATTTATTTTTTTTTAAAAGTGTGTCTGTTTTTAATGTGTGAGTTTGTGCTGTTAGCTGCCCAGAGTAGGAAAATCTCCTAGATGGGCAAGGTATAATTCTAATAAACAAACAAACTAATTAATTAATTAACTAATTCAATCTGGCCCTAATTATTGCTTTCATATAACTGTTGGGTATAGTTTAGGTCAAGATATTTCTAAATGAAGCAGGGTACTTTAAAAAAAATAAGATTACAATTCAAAAATGAAATATAACAATAAAAGAAAAATAATAGATATAAAAGATGGCATAAAACAAAACAATAGAAATAATACATAATGCAATGAACAATAAACATGTTATGTAGAGCAATTAACAATCCATAACCTCATTTCAGTGGTTAAAATTTTCTATTCAGAACTTGTACATAAAAGAAGCAGGGTACCTTGGACAGTGTTACCAGGTCCTATGGAGACAAAACAGAATTAGCCAATAAAACATGTTGCTTTACTATTACTGTTGAAAATAATTCCTACTGAAATCTATGAATAACATTTCAAAAGTAATGAATCACTCTGGGGGGGGGGGGTTAATTAAGAGAATATTATTAGATGGTTTTGAAATCCTGTGATGGGCAGCCTTTATTATTCTCTAATTTTTCCTCAGTAATGTTTATGCCAATTAAACATTAGTATAAACAGGAGTATTCAATACCATTTATTTACTTATTTGTTTGTTTGTTTATACTGCAGTGTGACTTCTAATCCTCAACAGCACACATATACAGCACACTGTATTTCAACAGAACAGAGTGGCTAGTTGTGTTACTCTCCTCCATGGATTCTTTTGTTATGGAATTTAAAAAAGAATCCAAACACATCATGTTGTGTTACAGAAATTCTTGGCAATTCGGAAGACAACAAAAAGTAACAGAAAATGGCATTTAAAATTGTTTACAAGCAGTATTAATAATATGGTTGTTCCCATCAATTTGATTTTGTTCCAACAACTGAGTATATATACTCATAGCTCTAATGATTGACATTTGCAAATATTTACTTGTAATCCTTGATACATTAGGAATATTAAAATTGTTCATATTTTGGTCATTCTCCATTATGACTATGGGACTGAAATGGAGTGTAGACCTACTTGTCCGTTAACACATTTACTTGAGAATAAGCACTATTTTGTTGTAGCAAAGGATCCTGTGACCAAGATGCAGCAATGTGTTTTGGTATCCAATTACCAACTGAGTTGAGAATTCCCTTCTTCTCCTGCTGCTGCCATCTACACCACAGAAAACCTGTTCCACAGGATTTCTTGCCCTTCAGAATAGGGTTTTAGGATACAAAAGGGACTGAAGAAGGGAGAAAGGTGTATCATCTATTATGCCAGAAGAAGAGGGATTGGATTTCTACCATCTGTATTTCAACAGGAAAGCAACAACAAAATGAGCAGCAGGAAAGATGTGATCATCTCCAGATGTTGCTTGCCCAATTCTTCTTCTTTTGTGTCCCAATCAAACCTTGGACTGCCAAAATGAAGCGATTTTCTTGGCTTTGTCATTAGCCAAACTTAAGTCCTCATTGGTACATGTTTTGGCAGACCAGTAAATGAGCTGGATTTTGTATCTCTCCACATTCACAGTGTGTGTTGTTGTCTGCCAGCAACCTCCACTTGAGCATGTTGGTCTTGCATTTAGAGACTCTGACCCTCAGCCTATTCAGGGTCTTCCAAGAGATGTAGGGAGGTTGAGTTCCTCAGCCAAATCCTCCTTTAATGTCGTTCCTTGTCCAGTGAGCTCCTTCCTCCATCTTCTATTTTGGTTTTTCTCTCACGTACTCTCAAGAATGTTTGTTCTTGCCATAAAGCTCTTCCTGGAGCTGAGTCAGCAGACTTGGGGCTCATATCCATTCAGAGGATGTTGAGGGTCATTCTCTTGCTTAGGTCTCTCAGCATCTGCTGCTACTTCTCTCCTTATCTTAGGTGGAGAGATAACAAGGGAATATTTTCTCAACTGATGTAGGTTTGACTTGTTACTATCTGCATGGCTTAATTTACAGTGATGTCAACTTATTTTGCAGCATGTGTAGATGTGCTCCATCCTAGAGCAGCATACTCTGCTGCAGAGACACTAGGGGCCAAAGCTGGGGCACACAACTTGGATGGTTGAGTTTCCCATTTATTGTTTGTGAGTTTCCTGATTATATTGTTCTGTGTACTAACTTTGGCTTTAGTATTCAGGCAGTGCTGCTTAAAAGAGAGTGCCCTATCACACTGAGGTATTTTGGTGCTGAACAAGGCTGTAATCATTTCTCTTGCCACATAACATCCAACTCAACCCTTGTCTCTTGGTTTTGAAGGTGGAAAACACACACCTGAGTCTTGTTTGGATTAGGCTTCAAATAATTGATGTTGTAATACTGTCTTAATCCTTCAAGTGCTCCAGTAAGTTTTCCAGCTATTTCATCAAAGCTTGATCCTTGTATGGCCATTGCTATGTCATCTGCATAGATGAATAATTTTGTATTGTCAGGCACTGATTGATCATTTGTATATATATTATACAGTGTTGGGATAATACACTTCCTTGGGGCAGTCCATCCTTCTGCAACCTCCATCTACTGTTCTTGCAATTCATTTTTGCCCACTGTGAAATGTCTTTCAAAATAAGAACAACATGATCTGGCATGTCCATTGCTTGCATCCCCATTGCTTGCCAGATGCTGATTACGGATACAAGATCCAGCCACACCTAATTCACTGGATCTTGATTAATGTATTTTATATTCATGCTGTATTGCAGGGATTTTTTTTGCAAAAGGCAATAAATATTCTGTAGCCTCTTTGAACATGGTTTTCCTCATCTAAATGGTTTAGAAGTGGGGTCTTTTTAAGGAACTTGCTTACTTCTGCTTCTACAAACCTTTTTCTAAGCCTATTGCTACCTCCTCCTTGTTTGTGGGTGATGCTGTTTTGGGAGTTTTTCCTGTTCTTTGTTACATAGGTTAATATTAATCATGTAAATATAGAGATGTGGGGGAGGGGTATCTGACTGACCCAGCAATAGCTCAGACAATTATTAAAATCACCATTAGAAGAAATCAGCCATGCAACTCCAAGAAATAGTACTTGTGTATAAAGTCATGCAAACCACTGAAATATTAAGATTGATTTTTCTCATCTTTCTTATATACTTGAGCCTCAATGTAATAAATTGCAGATTCATTATTGTTTAAAATAAATGAGCAAAATCAATACCAAATTTAATTTCAAGGTCGAAAAACTTTAGACATTGCAGAACTGAGGATATCCATGAAATATTGAGAATATGAGGTCAAATGTCAGGTTCATCTCAGCAGATTCAAAGGTTTGGTCTATTTTGAATAATTGCAATCACTTAAATTGACACGTTATATCTGTGTGAGCCCTTGTATGTGTTCACACTGCATTTATGATCAGAACTTCAAATACACTGGTCAATCAAATGCTTCTTCCATTTCTATCCTTTGTTAACTTTTTCATAATGATTTACTGCATAGAAGAAATTATTGTAGAATTTGGACGATGGTGCATGCTAGTTCCTAGCATTGTATATGAGCCATGTGCACCATGAAATTGCAAAATGAACTTTAGTCAGTGGTAATAAATCTGCTGTTGTCAATGCATAATTCCCATTGTGCAGGCAGAGCTGTACAACAGGATTTCAGCTATTGAAAACAGAAGAGAAGCCCTGTAATCCTTTCCAGGTGTTCTCCAGAATTAGAAGCCATGACACCAAAGCTGTTTCTTTGGTGTATTTATGTATATTATAAAGCAGTGCTTCTCAACCTTTGGTTTTTGGACTCCAATTCCCAGAAGCCTAAGCCAGTACTTAGGCTGATCAGTGTTTTGGGGAATTGACTTAGGCTTCTGGGAATTGAAGTCCAAAAACCAAAGGTTGAGAAGCACTGTTACAAAGGCTAGTCCAACTACACATTGTTACCATAATTCAATTCAACTTTAAAAAGTAAGACATAGATAATATTTCTAAAAATGTGTATACATTTTGGCAACCTCTGTATTTTAAACAGCATCTGGTGAACAACCCCAAACTATCATGAGATGTCTGTTCATTACATAACGTACCTGTCAATTTCCAGTGTTTCAGGGAGATGGTTTTTTCCATAGTGCTTCAAGATGCCAGAAATTAAACTGGGCTTTATGTGTGCATATGTTC
Organism: Bradypodion pumilum; assembly: GCA_035047305.1. Classification (NCBI taxonomy): domain Eukaryota; kingdom Metazoa; phylum Chordata; class Lepidosauria; order Squamata; family Chamaeleonidae; genus Bradypodion; species Bradypodion pumilum. The sequence continues at coordinate 54,550,747 of JAWDJD010000005.1, read as the reverse complement.
AAAAACTGAGTTTCCAACTAAGTGCTTGATTTCTGATGGATATTTTTTCTTACATTAACTAGCACTCACTCGATTTCAAGTGAAGAGTGTCCAATGGAGCCAATATATTTCAGCATATGTGTCAGAACAGATCATTGTCTCTCTACCCTGCTGGCAGGAAAAAAAGTAATAATACAACAAATTAAATAATTAAATATTTTGGTGCAATTTCATGATATCCACAATCTGCTGCCTGAGGCAGTCAGTTAATCTTTACCTATAAGAAGAGGGTAGGTTGGTGCATGTCCGGCATTAGCAGCCACACCTGGCACAACCATCCTGTACCGAGCCGGCCACACTTAGCTTTAGACCATCTGAGGGTAGCCACAAGGGTCTGGCCATCGAGAGTGGGGCAACCACCCCATAAAGATGAACAAAAAATCCCTACAAGGCCCAGCGTCCTCCGCGTCACGCCACCCATCAGCCAATCAGGCTGAGGGACGTGAGCATGGAGGAGGCCGGGAAAGAGCCGTGTGCTAAAGAAAATGGCTGATGTGGAGTCACGGACTCTCCCTGCTACCTTGCCAAAGCCATGGGGGAAGAGGAAGAACTTCCCCTCCTCCCCCCTAAGCCACTGTGAGGCCGATGCCAGCCTCTGTGGCTGTGGGGAGATGAGGGACTCTCCCCGCTACCTCGCGGAAGCACCGCAGGAAGAGGAGGGGCTCCCCCCAAGCTGCAGCGAGGCCGGTGCCAGCCTCCATGGCCGCGAGGTTCGCATCTTTCTTGGTTGGTGGGGGACAAACACTTTGGCCCCCACCAAACAAGAGAGCAGCGAACAACTTCCCTCCTGGAGATGAAGGCCGCACCTTCGCCTCCCGGAGGGAAGGAATTGCTTTTCATGGTGGGGGTTTGCTTTCGTCCCCCACCAACTAAGAGAGAAGTGAACAACTTCCCTCTGGGAATGAAGGCTGTGCCTTCGCCTCCCGGAGGGAAGGAATCACCTTCCACTGGTGCCTTCATCCCCCTCCCACCAAGGAAAGTGGACAACTTCCCCAGGAAGTGAACAACTTCCCCGGCACTCCGTTCTCTGCCTTGGCCTCCAGGAGGGAAGCGAGCCCCTTCCACATTTGGCCCTTGCCTGTCAGAGAAGGGGCTGAATGTGGAGCACCACTCCCCCTCTCTCTCTCTCTCTCTCTGTCTCTGTCTCTGTCTCTGTCTCTCTCTCTCTCTCTCTCTCTCTCTCACACACACACACACACACACACACACACACACACACACACCAGGCACCCCTGCCTTGCCGGGTAGTTATTATCTGTGTGTTGGTGGTTGGGGTGGTTTTGGGGGGAGTGCACACACCCCAAAACCACCCCAACCACCCACTCACAAATAATAACTGCCCCGCAGGGCCGGGCAAAAAATGCTAGTCCTTCATAATAATAATCTTCACAAAAATATAAGCCACTAATTTAAAAAAACTCCAGTATCTATATATTGATGTTGGGAGTATGGGAAACAAACAAGAATAATTAGAAATCTTAATTCAGGAGAGTAAATATGTCTTGATAGGGGTAAATGAAACTCGGCAGGACAACTTCCATGACTGGAATACAGCAACTGAAGGATATAAGAAAGAAAGAGTAGAAAGGGAGGTGGAGTAGCAGTATATGTCAAAAACACATATCCCTGCATAGAAATAGAGGAGGATGAGCTTGGTTGTTTCATTGGGATCATCTGGATTAATGTGATTGGTTTGACAAACAAAAAGAACATGGTAGCTGGCATCTACTGCTGAATGTCAATCAAGGAGAAAATGCAGATGAAACCTTTGTAAACAAATTGCAAGAACATCAAAGATACATGAGGTAGTAATAATGGGAGATTTCAATTATCCTGATACAGTGATACCTCATACAAGTCCAAACTTGGTTCCACAAGTTTGGACTTTATACGGATTTAGACTTTGTATGAGGTATGCAAAAATCCTTGCCGTGATGCCTCATGTCAAAAGGTACTTTCTTGGCTCTTCTCTGTACTGCTTAACAGAGAGCCATTTATTATAGTGTCAAGGCAGGCATAAATCCTTTCCTAGAGGTTTATCTGCTTTTTCTTTTTGCAGGGAGCGTTTTGAGATGCGCTCACCTCTTAGTCCAGAAATATCTGGCAATTAAAATGGCGATGCGGGACTTATAGGAATGTCAAGTATTCCATTCAGAGGCTGTAGCTGGTCCAGAATGTGGCAGCCTGGGTGGTGATGGGGTGCAGACGATATGCCCGCACCTCACTGCTACTTTGGGAGCTGCAGTGGTTACCAGTTTGTCTCTGAGTTCAATTCAAGGTGCTGGTTTTGACCTTTAAAGCCCTATATGGCAGTGGGCCAGGATACCTTAAAGACCGCATCGTCCCAAGAGTGTCTGCCCATCCATCCAGAGCGGACTGGAGGGGCTCTCTAATAGTGCCATCAACTAGGGGTGCACATCTATCCAGCACCCAAAGGAGGGCCTTCTCCGTGTCCGCACCAACCTTCTGGAACCTCCTGCCAACAGATCTAAGACTTCAAAGAGAATTGCTGCCCTTCAGGAAAGGATTGAAGACTTGGCTGGCGGGGCAGGTGTGGGGCCCTAATGGGAACACGGTCCCCGCCTGCTGGCTTATGTAAACAATTAAGAACTCTCTCTTCTTTTTTATAGTGGGTGGGATGGGTGGGTGGGATATGGGTTTTTTAAAGTGGGTGGGATATGGGTCTTTTAAAGTGTTTTTTATGTGTTTTTAGAACTTGTTGTAATGCCGCCCTGAGTCGGGTTCTGCCTGAGTGGGCAGCATATTGACTATTAAATTAAATTAATATTGACTATTAATATTGACTATTAAATTAAATTAAATTAAATTAAATTAAATTAAATTAAAACATGTCCCATCATTCAGCACAATGTTAATCTGCAGCCATTAAGCCGATCATCCATTTTGTACAAGGTACTGTAAACAATTACTGGATGGAAGCAAGGACAAAATGGATGCCAACATGTCCTATCATGCAGCACAGTGTTAATAATCCAAACAGCAGCAAACACCAAACAATTGCCCACCTCACCAAACAGTGTTCCCCCCAAAAAGACCAACATAAGAAAAATTATGGAGCATGCAATCTGTTTTTAAAAACCACAGCAGTAAAACCAAACAATTGCCCTCCCCCATCCACCTCCCCACCTCATGCCAATTGGAAACAGAAATCCTCATTTACCTACCTTTCCACTGTGCCAAAGAATGTTCCAAGAACCTGAAGAATGATGCAAAAATCCCAGGAATGCTTCCAAAAATTCTGACAAAAAAAATCAAAAAAATCCAAAATTGCGCTCAAAACCACTCCTAAACACTCTTTGCCTCGTGCAAAACCCACAAGAGCAATGCACACATGCATCCTGTCCTTTATACTGCCCAGGCACAATGCAACCTGGGAAAAACCCCAATTTCTCATACAGAGTCGCAGCGACTTTGTATGAGGCAACTTTTTTCAAGGAATTAGGTGATGTTGTATGAATTTGATGTTGTACGAAGCGGACTTTTTATGAGCTATTACTGTATCTGTAAGAAGACAGATTCTGCTCAATATGGCCTTACAAAAAAATTCCTGCCTTGTGGGGCTGAAAATTTTCTTACAAGAAGTGCAAGAAACATCTAGAAAAGTAGCTATCCTTTAATTCAGGCATTCTTAACCTGTGGCCCATGGACCTGATGTGGCCCACGGCACCATTTCATGTGGCCCCACACTGCTTCCACCACACTAGTAAGTGCCATGTGGCCCCCAAAGCTGTCTAAGGGAACATGACCCGGCCCCCAGCTTTAAAAGGTTGAGAACTCCTGCTTTAATTGATTCTAACCAGTAAATAGAACTCTGGGGGAAAGTGACCATGTTCTACTTGATATCTTAATTTCAAAGGAACTAAGCGCAGAATGTAGCTGCAAATGTACACTGGACTTTAGGAAAGCCAATTTCAATATACTCAGGACAATGATAGGCCAAGTCCTATGGCAGCAGATCCTATCAGGAAAAGGAGTCCAATATAGGTGGAGATTTCTAAAAAATCAAATTCTTAAGGCACAACTACAAACAATTCCAAGAAGAAAAAGGGTGGAAAACAGCCAAAAAGAAAAGCAAAAAAAACTAAGGGAGGAGCTAGGAAAAATAGACATATATAGGAAGTGGAAGGAAGGTTAGGCTACAAAAAGAGTACAGAAAAGTAGCAAAGAATTGCAGGGATTGTGTTAGGAAGTAAATGCTGAAAATGAGTTGAAATTAGCAAGATATACTAAAAGCAATTTTTAAAAAGCATCATTCAGGTAAGTCTACAAACAGACAGTGGTTCAGCTAAAGGTAACAGATGACAAAGAAAAGACATTAACTGTTCAATTCCTACTTCAGCTCAGTCCTTTCCCACAAGGTAGTATATGACACCATCCCCACCCCTGAGCAAATTGAAGTACAAAGTGAGATAATACAAGATTAATAAATCATGTCCCCAGCCGGTTGACTAGTGTAAATCAGCAATATTCCACCCCCTTTTGCATTTTTAGCAGTTTTATGGGGTGGGTAGTTTTTAATGTTGTATGAGGGTAGTGTTTTTTAATATTTTTATAATGATTTTTGTACTTGCTTTTATGTTTTTACCTGTGATATTGTTGTTTTATCTGATTGTTGTGAGCTGCCCTGAGTCGGCCTAGGCTGAGTGGGTGGCATAGAAATTGAATAAAATAAATAAATCTTGAATAAATCTTATCTACCTTCTTCTCAGGCATTCCTCTTCTCTGACTTGCCCACTGTCCTCCACCACCAATCTCAAAGCTCTCCCATCTCTGACTAGATCTTCCAAAATCTCTCATCAACATTTACCATCTATTGTTTCTCCAGATCAAGTCCACCAATTGTACAATATCTTTTCTCTTTAACCATCTCACGCTCAGTCAATAATAAACCACTTCATACTCTTCAATGATACTCCTCACTGACCAGATCCATTCTGGCCTGCTTCGCCATTCAAGCCAATCCCATTGACTGCAAATGAGCACTAAGCCTGGTCTTTCAATTCTCCTCCAGAGATTCCTTCACCCTCCTCTTTTCACCAGTCTTCCTGCAGTTTTCATTGTCCCAGATGTCAGGCCATCCTAAAATCATTCCAACAATCTCCCCTCTCAGCCCACTGCATGATAAGCTTTGGTAAAGATAATTTAAAAAATGGGAAATGTGTGTGTGGGGGGGGGGGGAAGGGGATATAACTCCCAGAATCACACAACTATATCCTATGCTGGCTATGGGATTCTGTGAATTGTAATTTTAAAAGTAAACAAATATCTTCCATCTGTAGTAATGACAATGTCACTGGCCACACAGCAGCAGTGTAACTCCATAGTAAAAAAAAGAGTGGCCCCAGTAGTTCTACCTCTGCCTCCTGTTTCTGCCACTGTCCCCAGGTGTCTGTTCTCTGTCATGACTCAGTGGTAGCAAACAGCATAATCTGCCATAAAACGTTCACGAGTTGCTGCTGCATGTAGTTCGAGATGCCAAATATAGCTTAAGGAGGACACATTGCTCTGACCAACAATGCAGTTTTATTCATTATAGGTCTACATGTATCCCTTGATTGCTAAAGCTATTCCTCATCATTTTTTGAAAGTTTTGGCATGCAATAATAATTCAGTAGCAATATAGTCACACTTATTACCATTTTAGAGTTTATCTTCAGTGAAAAGGTGACCTATTCAAAGAATGTTTTTTTTTGTTTTAAAAAAAGTGTAGTCACTAACTGGAAATTGTTGTCCTAGAATCTTTTATTACTACCATATGATAGTCATTTTCCTTTGGGCACATTCTGAAATTGTGTGAAGCATCTTATTATTAAACTCATCTCAAAAGCACAATCATTTTCCAGTCTGTTGTTTTGTTTTCCTCTTTTATGCACTTACCAGGATTATGTTTTATGCGCTTACCAGGAGCCATGAGGTGCTCTGGTCCTGAGCTGCCGACTTGTCCACCTTCCAGCTTACAAAGCGAACCTCTTAACAACTGAGCCACCACAGTCCCATGTAAATAAATAAAATGAATGGTGCAGTGGCTCAAGTGGCTAAGATGCTGACTGGGAGACGGAAGGTCGGCAGATCGATTCCTGAGGGCTGCAGGACGGAATGAGCTCCTGTCTTTGTCCCAGTTCCTAGCCAGTTGAAAGCAAGAAATTGCAAGTAGATAAAAAGGGACCACTTTGGTGGGAACGTAACAGCGTTCCGTGTGCTCCGGTGTCTAGTCATGCTTGCCACATGACCACGGAAACATCTGCGGAGGCAGACAGCGCTGGCTCTTCAGCTTTGAAACTTCCATTGGGTGGCTGGTATAGTGAAATTCCGGCCTCCTCAGTCCCTGCACCCTTTTTTTAGGGGAACCGTAGTTTTTAAGCAGTTTTTATTATGATTGTGAACCGCCCTGAGTTGGCCTTGGCCAAGTGGGCGGTATAGAAATTGAAATAATAAATAAATAAATAAATAAATAAATAACTCTATGCATGTGTTGCTTCCTTTATCAATTAATAAGCCAGACCACCCTACTCAGCCATCTGGCAGGATTTTAAAACTCAATTTTCTAAATAATAATAAATTTTAAAGGACCTTAATGGTTCATCTTTTTTTATAAAAAGAAAACAGTATTCAAGATGTGCTTCAGATGTCTTGGCATTACTAAGGCCAAGCAAAAGTTTTACAAGTGTTAATATTTCCCAGCTGATTTATTCCTTAGATTAAAATACTGTAAAGCATAGTCATTTGCTCATTTAAAACATTCTCAAAGTAAACTTCCCTCTCAAAATGTAATTGTCTGTTTATTAAATTTATACTGTATTTCTCCCCCCCCAGCAGTTTTGTTAGTTTCCATGTATTTATATGCTTTCTGTGTTTATATATTCAATGTGTGTGTTTTTGTTAAAACCATTCAGTCCAACTTTTTTCAAGGAATTAGGCAATGTTGTATGAATTTGATGTTGTATGAAGTGGACTTTGTATGAGGTATTACTATACTAGTAATTCCTGAAAGCAGACTGATTCAGTTTTTCCGTTTGGCTCACAAAAGGTATGATGCAAATCCATCACAGGTTACTTTTCTAGTGCTAATGTGATAGAATGACTAGAGCCTTGTAGAAAAGATATGGTTGTACTTTTCGCTAGCCTACAAGGGCAAAACTGTATTCCATCTTAAATGACGGATATTATTAAAGAAAAGTTCTCAGATGCAAGTCTCATTCTCCCTTGCCTCATCTCTCGTTGCTGATTAGAATTTCAATAACAATGTTTCTCTGGCTCTGAAATAAATTATATGGATGTGTGTTTTTGCTTTCTCCATGTATGCCTAATTAATCATTCTGGGACTGCAAGTTCTAGGAGCAGCAATGTCAAGCTCATCTGCGAGGAGTACTAAAAGCAAGACACATTTATTATGCTTAACTGCTTAAATTATAAAAAGGGCACGTTTACAGCTCAGTGGGAATCTCTGTGTGTTATGTTTACAATAAGTGCTTCTTTGATTGCTTTAAGAAGCATCTTAGGTTCTTTAAAGGATAACAGGTTTCTATTGCTGAGTCACTCACATAAGAAAAGTTAATTAAGCTTTTGACCTGATGTACTGTTTAGTGGTTAGAACTGGCTAGGCACTGCTTAACTCTGCTTGGGAAACATAATAGTTGCTTCTATTTGAAAATTGTTTCTGTTTTAAATCAGACTACCTTAACAAATTAATGCAGCATTTAGGTTTAGAATAAAATAACATAATCCCTTTATTACCTCTCCAAGTCCAAGAAATTAACAGCTAGCTGGAACTTAATGGTTTTTACACAGAACTGTTGCAATCAACCAATTATTAAATTGAAAGGAATAGTCAGTCCCAAGCAATCATTCTCCTTTTTTGGCCAATTAAAAATAACCTAAATTTCATTTATGGTGTTTATTGAAGAAATGGCTTGCAAATACCTAGTTATTAAATGGGTTGCTATCTGTTTGTCTCTGGGGCCTTTTTTTATTACAGCATCACATTTTATCTGTGGCCAATTAGTTACACCAAAATGATGTTATATAGTCAACTAGCTGATTTCCCGGCATTACCGACACACACACACACACACACACACACATACAGAGAGAGAGAGAGAGAGGAGGCAGCAGCAGGGGAGTAGGGGAGGCGGCACCCAGGTGAGTAGGAAGGGAAGGGGGGAGGTGGATGTGATCCATTCTCCCTTTCCTTCCTGTGGCCGGGGGGAGGCAGGAAAGGGGGAGAGGTGGACACGATCCGTTCCCCCTTCCCTGCTGCCACCTTTGTATTTTGGAGGCACCTTTGTATTTTCCCCCTCAGCTGTTTCGAGGGTTGGCTAGAAACAGTGGAGGGGGAAATGCAAAGACACCAGCGGACACAGCAATGGGAAGAGGGGAGCTGACAGACAGTCCGCTCTTGGTCCGTTGACAGCATTCTCGGACAAAGTGTGGCCTGTCTGTCAGCTTCCCTTTTCCCCATCGCTGTTTCGAGAGCTGCTCTTGACACAGCAATGGGAAGAGGGGAGCTGGCAGGCCGCACTTCATCCAGGAATAAGCGTTCCCGGATGAAGTGTGTCTTGTCTGTCAGCTTCCTTTTTCTCCATCACTGTTTTGATGGGAGCTGCTCTTGACACAGTGATGGGGAGCTGACAGACAGGTCGCACTTTGTCCGGAAACGCGTGTTCCAGGGTGGAAAGTAGCCTGCTCCGCATTCTGCCCTTGCCTCCCGAAAAAGGGGCATGTTTTCTCCGGCAGTCAAGGGCCTATGGTAGCGCCACATCCGGCCCTTGCCTCCTGGAGGAGGGGGGTCTTGTCTCCTTGCCCACATCCAGTTTTGCACACGGCATTTGCTTTTTTTTTCTGGGCATGCGCAGACTGTGCTGCGCGTGGGATTTTTTTCCTTGCACGCACATCTCAAACGACGACGGCACATGGACCTTTTCCCCATTGGTATGCTCAGAGTGCTTTTTTCATTTTGCTGGGGCAAATGACCCACCCTCAGCCCCTGGACCCTCATGGTGATGATCTCAGGGACAAAAGGTAAGTGTGCGTGCATTAGGGGATAGGCTGGACATGTGTGGAAATGCATTCTGCACACATATGGCCCAACCCCCTTCTTATAGGTATAGATGCACAGGTTTTGTATCCACTAAGCTACAGGAACAGTCCTGGATAATAATATCCAAGGCTTTTTTAAACATATAGATTCACATACAGTACATAGATTTTTACTTCTGGTGCTTCTTGGTTGAAAGGATTAGCTTGCGAAAAAAATCTCCATTGCCGGTGATAAATCTCTGTTGCCCAGGGGACACCTGATTGCTGGAGTAGCAATCTTTGGGGAGGCTCCTTTCATGTGTCCAATATTGGGCAGATATCATCTAGTCCTTTCTAATTCTATTTTGTTTTTAGATGTGTTAATTTTAGCTTTGTACGTTATTTTATGTTGGTGGTTCATCTGACATGGAAAAAAAAAGAATAAATTTTAACACCCAAGGAATATCTATATAAATAAAACAGAAAAGTACGTCCATGTGTTCCAAATGCATTTCCACACTCCAGAACAGAGCCGCCTGAAAGCTTACACATGCCTACCTTTGGTGTCACAGATTGCATAGCCAGAGAATGGAGGTAGCGGGTGGGGCGTGAGCCCCACAAAAGGCAAAAGAAAAAACTACAGGCCCCATCATCCCTTGTGCCACGTCCCAGCCAATCAAAAAGCACGAGCACATTTTTAACTAACTCCTTTCCCCAATAATTAAGATATAAGTACATACCGATAACAATTGTAACTTTTAAGGCCAGTTCTTTTACAGTGTAATGTTGAATTAATTTCAAATACTTTTTCAGTTGCTACATGTGGTCTCACCTGATGATGGAGGAGTAATTTCATATGGTTTGAATGCTAAGTTGGCCTGGGCTTCACCAGGTGAATGAAAAACATCTAGATGTATTTTAAAAAGGAACTAAAATAAATTACTTTAAGTAATTTGACAACTGCAGAAATAGAGTTAGTTTTTTAAAACTGCAACTATAATGGGGGGTAATAATTTTTGAGGCCTTGAAATTATAATAATAACTAATTACATTTTTAAAAGTAATTTCCCAAGATCTAGGAAAGTCCAAGGCTGAAACTATACTCTCTCTCTGATCAAATCTGCAGTGACTCCGTCATATTACATGATGCAAACCATATAGGCACCTAATCTGTAGATGGTATATGACAGTGATGGAAAACCTTTTAGAGACTGAGTGCCCAAACAGAGGGGGAGGGCAAACTCTGTGCTGGGGGGAGGGAGGAAGCACTCCCACTGGGCAGAGGGGCACAGCATGTGTGCCCACAGAGAGGGCTCTGAGTGCCCCCTCTGGCACACGTGCCATAGGATTGCCACCACTGGTATATGACACCAGCTCTGTTAAATCAATATGATAAAAATTACAATAAAAATGCTGGAGATGCAAAGAGTGTAATGGGACATATTTTCACATGTGATGGGAATGTAAGGAAGTAAACAAAATCTGGATACAAATTTTAAGGAAGTTGACCAAATATTAAATTTAAAATTTCAGGTGTGTCCCAGAATTGCTCCATTGCAGGACTATAGAAATACAATATTAGATAGGAACAAGAGAGATCTAACTGTCCTTATGACAGCTGTGATATTGTTGATAGCACAAAAAAAGGAAAACATGCATGACTTTTAGAATAGAGGACTAGTATAATGAATTGTGGGATATGGCATGTGAATTAAAATACAAAAAAAGTGTTAACATTTTTAATCAGAGGTGATATATATCACACACACACACACACACACACACACACACACACACACACACACATCGCTATCTGCAGCCCATGCTGTGTCTTATAACATATTCTTTGGTGGATGACTATGGACACAACTTCTTCTCCAATATCTAGGCCAGATGTGAAATTGCAAAAATGAAGCCAGATTTTGGTGAATTCATTCTGTAGTTCTATTCGCCTGACCTAGTGTGAGAAATATTAGCCGATACAAGGTGGCTGTTGATGGACACAACTGAGAAATGAGCACATTTTGAAAGAATGCCTGCATAATTTGCACATTTGCAACATGGGCAAACCACTGCTCAAACAAGTTTAAGTCAATGAGGAAATGATTTCAAGCAATGCATATGTGAGAAGGGAAACTCATGTCGGGTAGCATTGGCTTCCTGCAGACCACTCGAGCCGTATTCATGGGGAAGAAAAACCTGAGGGAGAACGAGGTCCCCAGGGAACAAGCCTGCCAGAACAGGCTGATCCAGCTAGAGCCACTTAATCAAAGGCAGCTGAACAATTTCAAGGATATAGGTTTAAAATAACAGGCAAAGGCAGACAGAGGAGAAGGGTAGAGGTTCATTTGCGTCATTTGAGGGAAAAGCAGCAGACCTGTGGAAAGATGTAGTTGCTGATTAGGAAGTGTTCTGCACCTAAAGAGGTGCTTAGAATTCTCTCTTTGTTTCCAGTTGGCATGTTGGCATAGAAGCTAAGGATGTTAATGCATTCCTTTTCCTGAGATAGTTCCTGTTCTATTCTAGCCATGGAAGGTGAAAGGCAAGTGGGAATCTGGCTGGACCAGGAGAAGCTGCAGAATTTGCCTTCTTCCATCTGTTTATACTAGCCTTTGCTGGAAGGCCATACCCCAGCCAAAGGCTTTCTTCTCATTCCTGCCTTCATGAACATGGACTTGTAGGAAAGCAGGTGGACATAACTGGGGGCCTGACTAGGGCAAAAGGTGTCCAAGAGGCTAACTCTTCCTTTGGGAAAAGGGACAGTGGAAGCAGCTGTTCTTCTTCAAGTGCCGTATCCAATTCCGAATACAGTAGTACCTCGGATAAAGTCCGATTTGGATAAAATCCGATTCGGATAAAGTCTGATTCGGTTAAAGTCACAGTTTTCATGCACACGTGATGCATCACATAAAGTCCAAAACTGCTAAAAATGGACGTTATCCGAGGTATTTGGTATAGGAACCTCGGATAAAGTCCATTTTTGGACATTATCAGATGCACGACCATTTGATTCAGATAAAGTCCAAAATCGGGTAAAGTCCAAACTTGTGGAATGGAATTTGGACTTTATCCAAGGTTCTACTGTATTGGCTATCCTCATGGTGATCAGCCTGGGAACAATATAATGCATCAGTCTTTCGTTTGCCTTCCACATTGCAGCATGACACCCGTACCACTGATCCAGTTCCGCAAATCATTTTCGGGTCCTGAGCCCTTTTGCCATACAAAGTCCTCTTCAGCCCCAGGCTAGTATTGATGAAGCTGCTGCCCTCCATCAAGATGGTTTCAAGTGGGTTTTAAACCACTTGGGGACCATCACCCTTTCCTGTAGACTTTGCCATCCAAGGTCGTTAGTCCTCAGGGTTGTCAGGTTAGTTAACAACCACCCAATTATCAACGATGAGTCACTGGCAGTACCATGGAAGGATAACCTGGCCAGACTGTGAAGCAACTGTTAACCCTTAATAAAGGTTGTGTGCAAGCAAAGTGACCCTGAGCTCAGCTGTGGTGTCTAGTAGGTGCACGATGTGTCAGTTCAAACACTTGTGCAAACCTGAGCACAGATATGGAGTGGGGTAGGGAAGAAGCTGGATGGAAGTGAGTGTGGACTGGCCCTAACATGGAGTTGGAAAAGGAGGACGTTGGCAAATGTGGATTTCATTGATGTGCCCTAGTTTCCAGTTATTGTATTTCCTCTTGGCAAATATGGACCTCATTGATTTGCCCTACTTTTCACTTTTTCCTCCTGTTTATTCTAGTAATAGCTTCAAATTTTAAGAGGCCAAGCTAAGAAAATGTGACTTTTGGCATAGAATGAAACAGAAGCATCTGCTGAGCACAGATGCTGCTCATCTGTATTCGTTTCTGTGGGGTCAGAGCAATGATATTTCCAACCCTGTAAATTACTTCAATGGCCAGGAATCATTAAAACAATCAGTGATATTATTCAATAGCTGCTGTGACAAAAACTGCCTTCCAGATGACCAAGTCTTTGTAGGTCAGTTCTTTTCAAAAGGAGGTCTCTTCCTGAAGGACCATTATCTTAAAATTACAGATGATACAACCAGCACTGCTAGCTATTTCCACCTTTCAATAACCCACTTATGCTTATTTCTGAGGACTAAGTAACTTAGACATTACAGTCCAAGGCTAATAAAAGAAGTTAATGAAATTTGGTACATTCCCCCTGTTCTTGGCCACTCACCTTGATTTATTTTTAATGTTCCTATTATTACTTTGTCTCAGTGATGATTTTTTCTGTGTTTTAGTATACAGTAAAACCCCGGGATACAACTGCCCTGGGTTACAGTTTGCCCCGGGATATGACTGTGAATGTAATTAAAATAATGCCTTGGCTTATGACTGATTTCTGGGTTACAAGGGCCCCCACACCCACAAAAGCAAGGAAGCAATCTCCTTACCTTTTCCACAGCGTTTGGGGACCTTATCCAATGACACGTTTGCATCTCCAAAGCAGTAAACAGTTAGGGGGGCGGATGTTGTGATTCAGCCTTCCTCTGACTCAGAAGATGAGCTGGATCAGGGGGTACCCCTGATGCCCGGCCCAGTTTTGCCTGCACCCAAGCCTGAGAATGTCTTGAGCCAGGGATCTCAGCCTGTGCCTGGCACATGTCTGCTTTCCCCAGCAGCTGACGTGTCAGATCAGGCTATGACAGTGATCAACCCTCAGTCAGGGAGAGGTCCAGAAAACAGCTACACCTGAGATGCAGGCAGGCTAGAGAGACGTACCAAAGAAGGCTCCCAGCTGATACCAATTAGCTGGGAGGCTTATAAGCAAGCTTGGTGCAGCCTGCCAGAGTCAGTCCAACTCTTGTGTAAAGACCAACATCCTGCTTGACTCCAGACTGCCTGCTGTTACCCGGACTATTATGTCAACTCCTGACAACACCCCTGGACACCCTTTGGATTAGACTACTGACTTGGACTACTGGTAAATAGACCTTGGCTTGCCTTTTGGACTTTGATATCTGGACTATCCTCAAACAGACTCTCTGTGTAGCACCGCCATGCGGCAACCATTCCTGCTCAGGTGGGTCAGCACAGGGGCAACCATTTTATGCCCCAAAGTGCTATTGTCTGCCATTTTGAACTGTCAAGATTTCTGGGTGATGTAGTCCTGAACAACAAAATGGCCGATGCCAGCATTTGGGGGCATGAAATGGCTTCCTCCAACTGTTTACTGCTCTGGAGATGCGATCGTGTAATCGGATAAGGTCTTAAGCAGAGCTGCTGCTGAGGAGAGCCAAACAAAGGAAGTGAGCACTGGTAAGTTTTGCAGTTGGAGTAGAGCTGCTTTAGAGGCCTGTGCGCCTAACGGCGCGCAAGATTGCAAACTAGTAACAAAAGAAGAATATAGTCTTACTAGGTAGAAAGGTAGTAAACGTGTACATTTTTGAGGCCCAGAATACTGCACTCGTTAAAATGGATTCTGAGGGAACAGCTGTAGTTACCTGCAATACTTGTGCCATGTTTGTGTTCTTGCCAAAGCATATGGAAAACTACACTTGCAGCAAGTGCAAGCTGGTTGCACTACTAAAAGAGAAGGTCTAGCAGCTAGAGGCCTGCATATCTAACCATCAACAAATTAAGGAGCTCGAGCCGTTCTTGGACAGAGCGGAGCAGACTATGCTGGACAAAGAAGAGACAGGGCACAGTTCTGAGGGACAAGGCCCTTCACTAACTCAGGAGGGAGATCTTTGGAGGAATGTGACTCAAAGGAGGAGAAGAGTAGGGGATCACTCTGAGAGTCTGAAATTACAGAATAAATTTGAGGCTCTTTCCCTCCTCACACCTGATGAGGAACACACAGAGGAACAACTGGTTCCACCTGATGATCTCTCTTTCATCACACTTGATGAGATCCAGGAAGATAAACAACAGAAACAAACTGAGGTTCTCTTCCTTAATATGGTTGATGAGGTGCATGTAGATGAACAGATTGCAGGAGAGAGGCTCCTTGTACTAGGCGATTCAATTATTAGAAATACAAAGAAATTGATTTGTGATGCACATGATAACTGTATGGGCCTGCCAGGTGCAAAAGTTGCAGACATCACAAGAAATCTAGATAGATTGTTAGAGAGAACTGGGAACGAGCCAGTTGTCATGGTACACGTTGGTACCAATGATGTTGGGAAGGCCAAGCGGTCTGTCCTGGAAGCCAAATTCAGGTTGTTAGGAAGAAGATTGAAGTCCCGGACTTCCAAGGTAGCATTTTCAGAAGTGCTGCCTGTCCCTCGCGCAGGACCTACCAGGCAGGCAGAGCTCAGAAGCCTCAATGCGTGGATGCAGCGGTGGTGTCGAGAGGAGGGCTTCAGATTTGTCAGGAACTGGAGAACATTTTGGGACAAGCCAAATCTGTTCAGGAGGGATGGGTTGCATTTGAACCATGATGGGACCAGATTGCTGGCACTCAACATCAAAAAGGCTGCAGAGCAGCTTTTAAACTGATAACTGGGGGAAAGCCGACAGGAGCTGGGCAGCATCCGGTTCGGGAAAGTGTGTACTTGAGTAGTGAGGAGGATGCAAAAATTACTGAGCAGAGCAAGGAGCTAGTCACCAGCACTCTAGCAGAAGGATGCAAGAGGCAGTCTAACAATGCAACTGGACTCAAAAGACTGTATCAGGAAAGCATATATACAAATGCCAGAAGCCTCCGGAATAAAAGAGGGGAGCTGGAATACTTAGCAATAGATAAGAATATTGATATTATTGGTATCACTGAAACCTGGTGGATGGATGATTACCAATGGGATAAAGTTATCTCAGGCTACAAACTGTACAGGAAGGATAGGAAGGGGCAAACGGGAGGTGGTGTAGCCTTGTATGTCAAAGAAGTGATAAAATCGTATGAATTGGAATATCTAGGTGATTTGGAGTCACCATTAGAAGCTCTGTGGGTAAGAGTACCAGGCCACAAGGATGGTCTAACAGTAGGCATATACTATCGGCCTCCGACCCAAACTCTTCAGGGAGACTGGCAGTTGGAGAATGTTGTAAAGGAGGCATCCAAGAAGGGAAGCCTGGTTATAATGGGGGACTTCAATTACCCTCACATAGACTGGGTGAACTGTTGTTCAGCACATGATAAAGAGATAAAGTTCCTAGATATGCTAAATGATTGTTCCCTGGAACAGATGGTTGAAGACCCAACTAGAGGTGCAAGATGTTAATGTGACTGATCCAAAAGGGAACAGTGACCACAACTCAATTATGTTTAGTAAAGGTAAAGGTTTCCCTTGCTCGAAAGCCAGTCGTATCTGACTCTAGGGTGCAGTGCTCATCTCTGTTTCTAAGCCAAAGAGCTGTCTGCTTCTGCAGACGTTTCCGTGGTCATGTGGCAGGCATGACTAGACACCGGAGCACATGGAACGCTGTTACCTTCCCACCGAAGTGGGCCCTATTTATCTACTTGCAATTTCTTGCTTTCGAACTGCTAGGTTGGCAGGAGCTGGGATGAAGGCGGGAGCTCATTTCTGTCCTGCAGTACTCGGGAATTGAACTGCTGACCTTCTGCTTCCCAGTCAGCGTCTTAGCGACTTGAGCCACTGCAGTACCCTCAATTATGTTTAACTTGATCATAGACTGCAAGTCACTGATAAAATCTAACACAGAGATGGTCTCCAACCCCGAGGTTGTCCTTAAGTATCCATAATTATAGCCATTGATACCCTTGTCCTCCATGAACTTGTCTAATCTTTTCTTAAAGCTGTCAAGGCTGACAGCTGTCACCACTTCTTCTGGCAGGGAGTTCCATAGACCAGTAATCCTCTGGGTGAAAAAGTACTTTCTCTTATTTGTTTGAGAATTAGTACCCAAACGTTTCATTGAGTGTCCCCTAGTTCTAGTGTTGTACGATAGGGAAAATAGTTTTTCCTTATCTACTTTGTCCACACCGTGCATGATTTTATAAACTTCAATCAGGTCACCTCTTAGACACCATCGTTCAAGAGTGAAAAGGCCCAACCGTTGCAGCCTCAGATGGTAAGGAAGGTGTTCCAGTCCCCTAAATATTCTGGTTGCCCTCCACACTGGGTTGAAACCTTCATTGAGTTGTCCACTAGGACACCAAGGTCCCTTTCCTAGTTTCTCTCAGAGAGTTCAGACCCCATCAGTTTATAAATGTAATTGGAGTTTTTTGCCCCAACATGCATCACTCTGCACTTACTAATGTTGAAGCTCATTTGCCACTGTTTTGCCCTCTCCCCCAGTGTCAAGAGATCCCTCTGGAGCTCCTCACAATCTCTCACAGTTTTCACTACCCTGTATAATTTAGTGTCGTCAGCAAATTTGGCTACCTTGTTTTTTACTCCTACCTCTAGATCATTTATGAAGAGGTTGAAAAGCAGGGGTCCCAGTACTGAACCTTGGGGGACCCCACTCTTTACTTCCTTCCACTTGGAGAAGTGTCCATTTAGTGCTACCCTCTGTTTCCTTTCCCTTAGCAGTTGCTGATCCAGGACAAGACCTGTCCCTTTATTCCATGACTGGTAAATTTATTCAAGAGCCTTTGGTGTGGGACCTTGTCAAAAGCCTTCTGAAAGTCCAGATAAACAATGTCAACTGGATCCCCCTTATCCACATGCTTGCTGACACTCTCAAAAAATTCCAACAGATTAGTGAGGCATGATTTGCCCTTGTAAAAGCCATGTTGGCTCTCCTTTAGCAGCGCCTTCTCTTCTATCTTTTAGGATGGTTTCCATCACTTTACCTGGGACACATGTCAAACTGACAGGTTGGTAATTTCCTGGATCACCCCTGGATCCTTTTTTGAAAATTGGTGTTACATTCACTACCTTCCAGTCATCAGGCACAAAGCCTGATTTGAGGGAAATATTATATATTTTGGCTAGGAGATCAGCAATTTCATCTTTAAGTTCCCTGAGAACTCGTGGATGGATGCCATCTGGTCCTGGTGATTTGTTAGTGTTTAGCTTAAGAAGACATGCAAGGACCTCCTCCCTGGTTATTTCTATCTTGCTTAATTCTTCGCTTTCCCTCCCTACAAAGATAGGCTCTGTTTTGGGCATGTGGTCTCTGTCTTCTTCAGTGACTACTGAAGCAAAGAATTCATTGAGTCTCTCTGCAATCTCTGTTTCCTCTTTAATAACCCCTTGCCTTCTATTGTCATCTAATGATCCAATGGCCTTCCTAGTTGGGTTCTTACTTCTAATGTACTTAAAGAAGTCTTTGTTATTTCTCTGAGTATTTTTAGCTATACGCTCCTCAAAGTCTTGCTTTGCTTTCCTGATTGTTACGACCATTTCAGGTTATGATGGAGGCTGTTGGAATGGACCTCCGTTGTATCTGGGTTTTTTACTGTAATTGCAAGAGACCTTTTTTAACATCTAAAATACTTCTGGTATAGTCTCCCTTAGCAACGAAGGCTTTTACCTTATATGGAGCATTAAATGCTTCATGTTCAAGCTTGATTCTGAATAGGAAGAGTCACTCAAGGTCATATTGAAAATATCCACTGGCTACAGGAGTGCACCAAAGAATTTTAGAAGATGATCAATTTGTGCTCTATAGATGACAGCAAAACATTTGACTGTGTGGATTATGAGAAACCATGGGTGAAACAAAAGGCACTTTTTACATGTCTAGGCCAGACATGAAACTGCCATGGTTTCCTATAGCCAAAGGTGTCCGACAAAGGTGCATTGTATCCACCTATGTGTTCAATTTGTATATGAACATATAACATGGAAAGCTGGAACAGATACAAATGAAGGAGGTGTGTAAATTGGTGGAATAAATATTAATAAATGAAGATATGCAGATGATACCATCCTATGGCATAAAAATAACTTGTAACAACTGTTAGTAAAAGTGAAAGAAGAAAATAACAAAGCAGGACTGCAGTTGACATTAGGAAGAAAATAATCATGAGTAGAAAAAACTAGAGTGCTTTCATATTGATAATGAAGAAATTAAAATAGTAACAGACCTTTTATAGTAGAATCCCAAATTCCATTAAATATGTCGCAACATAGAAGATACATAGCAAAAACCAGTCTTTTTAGCAGTTTTTGTTTTTACAAATTTGAGAAATTTAGCACTTTTTCAAAGCCCTGTATCTTGGTACCTATAGAGTTAAAAATAGGTTTGACCAGTGATAATTGAAGGAATTTTAATGCTCTACAACTTTCTAATTATATGTAGTACACAAAAAAGTTATTTTTGTCATGTCATGCTGACTCAGAGATTCTAGAAAGGATAGTCTGAAAAGTAATTTTTTCAAACTTTGTTTGACTGACAGGAGTAAACCAGCACAGGACAATCTCTGACAGTGGAAGTTGTGTTAGGATTTACTACAGTCCTTCGTGAATTTCAGTTTCATGACCAAAGTTGCCCAATGATGCTGAATTATGATGCCTGCACTAGATATGGATATAGATGGCTTGATTCTCCAAATCTAGACAAAGGAGATCTGGTGTGTTATGTCTATCTGTTTGACTCTACCAGATCTGTGGGTTTCAAATAATACTTCTGTACAATGAAGAATCTCTGCTTCTGACCCCTACCCAAGTAAAATCTCTAATATTTTTGAAGCATATGGACTACATTTAGGAAAACCCCGATGCTGCATTATTTCTATTCACAGTTGCACATATGAGGCCTCTACTTTACCATTATCCAGCACACACCCAAATCCTCATTTACCACAAGGGCCACCATGATATTAAATGTTTAAAACTTAGTGCAAAAGGTTGTGTAAATAGTGATTAAGCTGAAAGCCTCAGCAGAACACATACAGTACTTAAAACTCTGACTGGATGGGAAACAGCCTGGTAGAATTATAATTTGGGCAAATGATAGACATACATAAGAAAGGATCATATTGAATCTAAGATATGTGTCTTTGGGCTATGAGGTTTCCAAACTCTCTTTTCTCTATACCACTCCCAAGCTTTTCTATTTGGTTATGGAAGTCTGCCTTCATGTCAGCAAATATTTTTTTAAACTGCAGGTTAGCTATAAACAGGAATGAACCCGTTTGCGAGACACAGCCTGTTTTTAATGTATACCAAGTGTTCAGAAACTTCAGAGACTTTCTACAGATGGTGCCAACATGTTTACAAATAAGTTCGTATCAGAAGCAAAGAGTGGAAATGAAGAGAGAGAAGTGTGCGCTGAGAAGATAGCACAAAACCCCAATAATTTCTTGTTCAGTTCACACTGGAATTGAGTGCCACTATAGTTATGATTCCAACTTTATTTAAACTTGCTATGATTTATTAACAATTTCAAATGTCAGGGGAAAGCCCTTACTTTTTCTAATTTGTCACAATTTGTGTCAACTAACCTATGATAATTTCAAAAAAACTAAAAGCCAAAGTTGCTGCTTTAGCATGAACACACTTGGAAAATATAGTTTGTTGATTCCCCCCTTCCATAGATACAGGAGGTATACATAAACTGCAGGGATGGAGTGGGGAGAATGGGTCTTTTTGAACTTTACCCAACCTGGGAATATAGTGCAGCATCAGCATTAGTCAAAAAGCCAAGGGAGAATGCCTCTGTTATCTGTAAGAAGGTGGGCAGCTGTATCTGGCTTGCAGACAGCACACAGTTTCGCCAATCACATTTTTAAAAAAATCTCCAAAAATACTCATGAGGTTGCTGGAAGATGGTCATACTTCCAGGCCCCAACACTGCTATTGCTTCCTGACAATTAAATTCCTTCAATTATCACTGGTCAAACTTATTTTTAACCCAATAGGTACCAAGATACAGGGCTTTGGAAAAGTGCTAAATTTCTCAAATTTGTAAAAAAGAAAACTGCTAAGAAAGGTTGTTTTTTGCTATGTTATCTTCTATGTTGCAACATATTTAATGGAATTTAGGGATTCTACTTCAATTTCCAAATGTTCAACTACACACACCCCCTTCGCCCTCCCACTACCCCTCCTCTGTTGAATGTTCATATAATACTTATAGTTCATATAATACTTACCTATGGGGTTACAAATAATTTTGGCCAATGATAATTGAAGGAAATTTAATGCTCTACAACTTTCTAATTACATGTAGTACACAAAAAATGCATAGTTTAGAAGATATAATCGAAAAACTGAGAAGAGTGCTAAAATTTTGCAGCCCCCCCCCCCAGGTTCCACAAGGAAATTTTTGTTGGATAAATTGAGTGTAGCTCCACTGGGTACCCTTACACAACATCCCAAAGTTTCATTAACTTGGGAATTTTTGCAAGGTTAACCCCACCCCCCACCCCAGTTTGGACCTATGGCAACGAGTTATGAAAAAATTGAATTACGAAAAAGGCCAAGGAACTGATTCCCCCTCCCCCACCCCACCCCGTAACTTGGGGTTTTTCTGTAGCTGCCTTTTACTGACTCATGCCAGTTGTCTATCTAGCTTGTCATCTATAGCCCACATCCTGTAGTCTGGACCCTCCATGTGTTTCAATTCTGTAGTTTATGTTGTACTCCATGTGTAAACCCTACATGCTTCTGACCTTTGGGATTGTGGTCCCCAAAAATAATTTTCCCAGGCTTCTCAGCCACTTACTCATTCACTCACATTATTTCCCAGATGTCCAAACTGGATGTGGTATAAGGGGCTGAAGGGTTGGGGGAGGGAGATGTGTGTTTGGGTAGTGGCAGCAGTGTTGGTCAAAGCCCTCGTTGTCCTGGAGATGACAAAGGTGGAAGGAGGATCTGACAAGCGCATACATGGGTTGCAGATCAAAAAACGTAGCTTTCCCAAATTCTAATCTTACTGAATCCATTGAAGCGGTGAGGTTAAATTGCTGTGGGATTGACAAACTTCTGATGGAAGACAGGTAGCATGTTGGTGGAAACAAGCTGATACCAGAGGCACAAAACACAAACAGTTGAGAAGCAGATGGTTTCCAAACAAAGCAAAAACACAATTAGTAAAAACTTTGATAATTACTGATTTATTTGTAAGCTTTGCAAGTGAGGAGTGAGAAAAAAACACAGAACAATTAGACACAAGGTATATCTGCATTTGTGGAGACAATATTTCTAAGTTTTGCATTATAATTTGTGATTTCAATACAAATCTCAGTCCAAAGCATAGATTGGAATAATGTATAAGCACTGCATGTTTACTATTATGTCTGAGTGCTTCTAGCTGGCAACCATCTTGTGGAAATTAAACCATATGGAATTTTCTCTATTCAAGGAAACACAACATGCAGTGTTACCACAGAAAAATAAGGGGGAAGAAGAAATCTTAGTTGGGAATGAGCCTTGCTTTGTAAGAGCCATCTGAAGCATGTAGGGTTTCAGTATAGGGTGGAGTAAACCATAATTTACAGAATCTGCCATAACTTACAGAATCTGAGAATTAACATCAAAGGTTTCCCCTTGAGGGATTTTTCCTTTTCAAGACTGAGAAAACTGAGAGCCAATTGCTCCCATGTTCCTGATTTGTTTAATCATATTGCCTCTTCCAGATGTCACAGATGTTTATAACAAACATTCAGAGCTTGGAAAAGTTACTTTTTGGGACCATTGATCCCACAATCCTCTTACTACCTTGACGAGAGGATTCTGAATACCAAATAAGTAGCATTTCCAAGCTCTGCAAACTCCCCCTACCCTCATCATCAATAGCTGGTTCGGGTGTTCTGTTTAGTCCTTCTTTGCCTGCTTCAATAGATTACACCAGCTAATAAAGCTACATCTCAAGGAAAATCAGCACTTACTGGAATTTGCCAGTCTTTATAGTTTTACATAGCTTAACCTAAGCGAATATTGTGTAATACTCTTTGTAATAAACTTCAGAATACTGTTCTTTCAATACATGTAAATGCAAAATAATTAATGTGCAAATATATAACAATATACAAATCATTCTCTTGAAAAGAAATGGTATAGTACAGTGTTTCCCCACTTTGGGACTTCAATTCCCAGAAGCCTAAGTCAATTGCCAAAGCACTGATCAGCCAATGTACTGAATTAGGCTTCTGGGAATTGAAGTCCTCCTGTGGGGCGTGGCCCCCATGTTGAGAAACACTAGTATAGTAGCTCTTGTTTCATGTTGCTGAACTGAATATGTCACACTAGCATGCTTTACTGAAAATGCATTTTTAAAACGATGTATTAATGATTAAAGCGAGAAAGAAAAAAAATCATGGATTTAGATTGTGTGATATGTTATGCACAACAATTGGATATGAAAGTTGATTTCACAACAGCCTGACTCTTTGAATATGCTTCAAATGCTCAGAGAGCCAGTTGGAGGTGGTATTTATGGGCATCAAAGGACCTTCCCCTTCAGTAACCCAATCATCATGAAAGGATTCAAGAGCATACTGCAATGAGAACCAGCATGTTTTTCTGGTAATTATATTACCACTGTAAATGATCAAATGTTGCAAATTCATGCATTTACATTCCCTTTCATTATTAAACTGGAATCAGTGTCTGGCTGAAATCCATAACAATAAAAGCATCATCTTATAGTAAAATAAATAAAACCACAATTGCTGTGGTACAAGCATAAGTTAAAAATGACTCTCAGTTTTTAAAATCTTTCTCCTCCCCCTGCCAACTAGACCAGTCCACAAGGACATTTAAACAAGGAGCACAAATAAAGTCAGTAGGATAGCCCAACCAAACTAAGTTTGGTTATGAGCTCTACCATAAACAAGTTCTAATCTTAAAATTGCCGTTCTAAGTTTTCAGCTTGGCTTCCAGAGCCAAATCTTGCTTTGGAACAGATCCTGGAAAAGTAATTTTGGATGTTGAAAGAAGTGATTTTTCACCACCACCCCTTTAGTATTCGCAAAACTGTGAAATACTGCAACGATGAAATATTAAATAATATAATTGGAATCTTTGGAAGGTACAAGGCAGAAATGGCTACTGCTCCCCCCCTCCTCTATGTCTGACAGGTCTGTTTTGCAATTCTTTCATTTTTCCACCCTCTCTCTGCCAATCCTAAACTCTTAGGCTATGGTCATCTACTTATTAGTCATGTGGTGGCTTAGTGGTTAAGACGCTGAGCTTGGAGACTGGAAAATTGGGGTTCGATACCCAAGTGCTACATGACGGATCTTGGGGACATGAAAGGAGCCTCATCCAGGCATCCCCTGAATGGAGTTTCTCCAGCAAAATTCCTTTCAACCCTGAGTAATTTCTGGCACGAAATGTATTTTTCAATGGGATGTAATAAACTCTGTGGGGTGATCTCTGAGAAAAAAACATTTTAAATGTAGAATGCTTTTGAAGTTGATGTCATGAAGGAAATAATGCAGGCCACCATTCCTATTTTGAAAACTAGGTTCCCCCAATTAAATTGGGAAAGAGCAAGGAGGTATCTGTAACCAGATAAACAACTATGGAAAAGAATTGTCTGGTGCCATTCTTCCCTACTCCACCTAAACTTCCAAGTTTGCTTCCTTCGTCACAGCAGAGAATATAGCTACCCCTTTCAAGACCTGGCAAAGGACTTGCCAGCGTAGTTGGTGGAGGAGGGGATTTGCCCTTTGGCAGATAAAGGAGGCCATCATTTTAATACCTACTTGTACAGACACCTCTGAAATTGAGTAGGGAGGGGAGAGAGAGAGATTCTCATGAGGTTGGAAGGGAAAGCTTTTGTGTTTTTTTAAAAAGGTATCAGCTTGTTACATCTCCCAGAACAAATATCCCTCTTATTATTCCCTACTACTCTCTACAAAAAAGTTTGAGCCCATCTGTCAGCCCAGGAGCCTAAATTGTGTACCACCAGGTTTGAAAATATAAGACACAAAAACACAGTCAAAGGGAGCAACACGTGCATATGCTTATGCAAACCATATACAATACTTGCAAAATTGGGTCTTTGTGAAGGTGGAAAAAGAAAGCTCTAAAGACATCAATTACAATTTCAAAGCCAGCGAACATCATTTTGACAAATTACTTTAAAGGTTGGGAGCATGTAGAAATCTGATTCATGTCTCAATCAGTCTCATGAAGTAGCAGTTTATATCATCAGATCTTTTAAGATAGAAACTTCAGAGTCCACGAAGTCCAGCTTCATTAGACTCAGAGTAAGGAAAAAACAGAGAGATACAGAAAACACGGCTGCAGTCTTTGGCTGACAAAGGATACTAATGCCTTCTCTTTATTCAAGCAGAGAGTCTCAGAAACGAAACTTATTCAAGCAGAGTATATCAGAAACGAAACTTAACAGAAACAAAACTCAGGGCATACAGCCAATCAGAAGTGTCAGCCCAAAATCTAGCGTTCTCTCTCAGTAAGCAAAGAGGCTTTTGTTTACAAAATGTGTCAGAAGACAGCCTGACAGAATCCAGATGCATTCCTACATGTCCTCCTTTTTCATTTAAATTTGAGAGAGGGACGGCTAATCATACCCCTGCATGTCATCATACTCCATAACTACTCCTCCATATACATCATCACTGTCCTCCTGGACATCGTACCCCTCCTGACTCCTGGTACCTTGTTCCGGAGGATGATACCTCATTGAGTACAATTGCCGTCGTGCAAAACTCGATGTCTCCCTTCTACGCAATGGACATGTGTTACACATAGAAATAAGATTAGGAATACAAGTAATGCAAAAATACAAAGGTATAAAGCAGATAATAATAATAAACCCATAAAAGAAAACTTGTCTAAGGACAGATAAATCAGGCAACCAAGAAGTCACCCAATCAAAGAGATTAACATCAGTGCATACATTGTTAGTAATGCTCTCCTGTAAATTCTGAAGTTCTTTCTCAATAGTATTATTCAGATCCTGGAATTTTACCCGACATCCCTGGTTCCCGACCAGTTTACAAAATCCTCCGGATTTTGCTAACAGGTAATCTATGGCCAGTCTGTCCTGCATTTGGTCTTGATGAAGCTCAGTGATTTCCATTTGAAGATCCCGCATGACCCTCCCTGTGGCATTGATTGATTTCTCCAGCCTACAGGTGAGTCCCAAAATGGACCTTCTATTCTCCTGGGAAATGACACCCGGGTATGATCCCAAGGTGAGTGCTCCAGTGATAGCACTCCCTATAGCTCTCCCCCAGGAGCTACCATCAGAAAGCTGAACATCGATTATCACTTCATCATTGCACCCCTTTTTTGTCTTGGGTTTTGTGCGTTCCTCCTTTGGGCCATCCTTCCATTTCTGCAGGATCTTCCTGCCCAAACGTGAGGTATCAAATTTACTACTCAGCTTCTCCTGCTTTTGTGATGAGGGTTGCTTCACGGGGGGGGGGGGCTGAGATCTCCTATGCTGCTCTTTGAAACACACTTCTTGCTTCCTGCCACTCTGCATGCATTAATAGCTTCAATCTGTGATGAGGTCCCCACCATTTGTTCCCCATCAGCTGGCACTAGCTGTTTTTTAGACTCGGCAGGCAGTATTGCAGCAGAGAACAGGTCTTTTGTAGGGCTAAAAGTGCTTGATTGCTGCAAGGCAGGATATAATGTCCCATCTCCATTTCCACCTCCACCCCCATCAGGGGGCTGTTGTTTCTCATATGATGGAGGAGCAGTTTCCATAGCCCCTCCCTTGTCTGGTGGCAAAAGCTTTGGGAGGGGGCCATCAAGCCTCTGAGAGAATAACATATTCTTTGGAGTGAGTCTCTGAAGGCAGTCTCTGACTTCCTCCCATGTAAATAATATTGATATAGGAATTCCATTATGCTTCTGCATTTCTCTCCCAATCTGTTTCCACTGTTTTAAGTCCAGACATTGATCATATTTAACCCAAGGACTGATTTTTTCTATAGCTTTAACCAGCTGCTGTATCTTCTTCTCATCAGCCTTTCGCCCATTGTTAATCAAAAGATCTGAGATATCTTTACAAAGTTCATGCATTTGCGACGCCATCACACATCCCATAATTCAAAAAAATAATATTTTTCTTCACTCACCTAATGTGGGACCCAATGTAAAATTGGATGAATTTTGAGTGCTCAATTTATGACCTTCCCCGGTCGGGGTGAATGAGACCTTGTCCCGGTCGATGAGGTAATAATTAGGTGCTAATTGCTGAAGCAGAGTTCAAAGAAGGCTCTCTCATTGTAGTTCAAAGCGTCACACGGAGCGCCACTTGTAGAAATCTGATTCATGTCTCAATCAGTCTCATGAAGTAGCAGTTTATATCATCAGATCTTTTAAGATAGAAACTTCAGAGTCCACGAAGTCCAGCTTCATTAGACTCAGAGTAAGGAAAAAACAGAGAGATACAGAAAACACGGCTGCAGTCTTTGGCTGACAAAGGATACTAATGCCTTCTCTTTATTCAAGCAGAGAGTCTCAGAAACGAAACTTATTCAAGCAGAGTATATCAGAAACGAAACTTAACAGAAACAAAACTCAGGGCATACAGCCAATCAGAAGTGTCAGAGCCCAAAATCTAGCGTTGTCTCTCAGTAAGCAAAGAGGCTTTTGTTTACAAAATGTGTCAGAAGACAGCCTGACAGAATCCAGATGCATTCCTACAGGAGCAATATCTGGCTGGGGTCTGAAATAATGTTCCAGGAGGAAGTCTTTTTGTCAGCCACTTCTCAATACTTTTATTCTATATTCAATGTTTTGGGTCCGTATAAGAAACAGAAGGTCAGGTCTCACACCTTATGCAGCTAGTGTAGCTCAGGATAAGAAAGTAAAGGCAAAGATATTGGCTGAGAAAGAGCTTAATCAACTTGTTACCTCTTCCCACTTTCCTGAGGAAGCTTTTAGGGTTTCAGTACACAGGACAGGATCTCTGAATTACTTGTCTGTTTGCCTTAGGACTGCAGTGGCTCAAGTGGCTAAGACACTGACTGGGAGGCTGAAGGTCAGCAGTTCGATTCCTGAGTACTGCAGGATGGAATAAGCTCCTGTCTTTGTCCCAGCTCCTGCCAACCTAGCAGTTTGAAAGCAAGACATTGCAAGTAAGTAAATAGGGATCACTTCAGTGGGAAGGTAAACAGTGTTCTGTGCGCTCTGGTGTCTAGGCATTCCTGCCACATGTCCAAAGAAACGTCTGCAGCAGCAAACAGCACTGGCTCTTCAGCTTTGAAACAGAGATGAGCACTGCACCCTAGAGTCAGATATGACTGGCTTTCGAGCAAGGGAAACCTTACCTTGCCTCGGTTTCTCTTTTTTGTGCAAAATATATTTCTGTTAAAACAAAAAACTGGTAGGAACAAAATAATGTTTTTCTCCGATGGCATCCCACTCCATCTACTGTCACTGAATCTGCCAATTCTCTTGCCATTCTCTACTACAGTTGCCGTGTGTTCTGTCCCACCACCTATAATGGGCACCAGCCATCTGTTAGCTATGCTGTATCCTAATGTTTTCCTTTTAACAGTAAGGCATTGCAATAATTATCAAGCCTTAAAAGAAACTTGCCTTGAGAAACAGTACCTTAGCTGTTTCCTTCCTTCCTTCCTTCCTTCCTTCCTTCCTTCCTTCCTTCCGGCTAGGTTGTAGAATCACAATCATTAATGTTGTTTTTAGTGGGTTGGGTTTGGTATTTTTTAGCGGTTGTTGTTTTACCTGTTGTCATATTGTATTTTATATATGTTGGTAGCCGCCCTGAGTGATGTTTTTCATCAGAAGGGTGGGATATAAATTCATAAATAAATAAAGAAATCACAAATCCCAGCTTTTATCCAATCTGATGCCTTCTAGATTTTTTTTACTCCAGTCTCCACCATTTCAGCCAGCCTGGCCATATCTGGAGATAAGGGGTAAAGGTCGCCCTTACTCAAAAGCCAGTCATAGCTGACTCTAGGGTTCAGTATTCATCTCTGTTATACCCAAAGAGCCAGCGTAGTCTGTGTCTGCAAATGTTTCTCTCAACACCGGAGTGCACAGAACACTGTTTACCTTCCCACCAAAGTGGTCCCTATTTATCTATTTGTAATTTCCTGCTTTCAAACTGCTAGGTTGGCAGGAGCTGGGACAGAGACGGGCACTGACACAGTCATGCAGTACCAGGGAATCAAACTCTGACCTTCCATTCAGCAAGTTCAGCATCTTAACCACCTGAGCCACCAAAGTCCGGAGATATGGGACATGAGAATATATCTGGTGGACATTGAAGATGTGGAAACAGAGAAGACTGCTTTAACAGATCTATTAATATATATTTTTAACAAAACATATTTTGCATCGGTTCTCATTTGGAACAATGAATGCATCACTGGATGGGGGGAGAAGAGATGGCAGCTGCACTGTAAGAAGTGTCACCTCTCAAGTGTTTTATCCTTCCATTTACACACTGCTGTGTGTATAAACATCTGAATTACTCAACAGTTCTATATCATCTCTGTGAGTAGACAGAATAGTCCGTTGTGGTGTATTGAGGCCATCATTTTAATACCTACTTGTACAAGAGCTGGAGAGAGAGACAGGCAAGCAGATGATTCACTGAGCTAAATGAGAAACATGAGGTTGATTCTCTCATGCAAAGCTATGGTAATGGAAACAGCTCAGGTGAGGTCCACCCTGTGAGGTGGATACCTGCCAAACAATTCTATTTAACAAGAGCTGGAGACAGATAGACAGGTAAGCACATGATTCATTTAAAGAATTTCAAAGACATGCACACACATGAATCCATGTGCACCTCTTCATGCGTCCCTTTAGATACACATTGTTCCTCTCATGGGGGATATTGTGCTTCAGACAGGGTATTTAAACTGATGTCCAGCTTAGGCAATCACTTCTAAAATATAACCCAAAAAATGATTAAGACCTGGCTTACTTTTCAGATGGAGGCATTCTCAAGCTTCACCACAACTTGCAAAATTCGCCTCCAAAATGAAAGCAAACACCTTTCACATTTCATCAGAGGCAATCTAAGCCATTTTCATGAGTGGTTGGTCTTTTAGAAATGGTCTGTGAAACTCCCAACACTTAGTGCTCTTCCTATCACAGTGCATATGCTGGTTAGTCTAAAGTTTCCCAATTATTTTTCTTAAACCCATGCTGCCTTTTAATAAACATAAAGATCTTGTGCCCTCTTCAAATCCGCTAATGCATCTTGCAATAATTTTCTTTGAAGTAGGAAAGCTCACAACTGGAAAAAAATTACAATCAAATTGGTATTAAATTGACAAAAATGAATTCCTTTTGAACTTTGCCTTTTTTTGTACAATCGCAATATAGCACTGAGATAAAGAAAGATAAAAGAAAAGCAATACATGTTCATATGTTATGCAGTGATAAATTTCTGTGCACTAAGAACTGGAAATTGCTTTTCTTCTTTTCCAAACTAAAACTGATAGTAAGGTCACCCTTGCTTGAAAGCCAGTTGTATCCAGCTCTAGGATTCAGTGCTCATCTCTGTTTATAACCAAAGAGCCAGCACTGTCTGCATCTGCAGACATTTCCATGGACATGTGGAAGGTATGCCTCAAAACCAGAGCACACAGTACGGTGTTTACCGTCCCACTTAAGTGGTCCCCATTTACCTAAGTGCAATTTCTTGCTTTCAAACTGCTAGGTTGGCAGGAGCTGGGACAGAGACAGGTGCTCATTCCATCATGCAGTACCTGGGAATCGGATTCCGACCATCCAGTCAGCAAGTTCAACATTTTAACCACTAAGCCGCAGCATTAGCAATCCCATTAATTGTGCAAAAGATGAACTCAAAAGATGAATTCATAAACATGGACACAAGTAGAGGGGAAGGCATGTGACTATAATAGCAACCTTTTTACTTCTGACTTTCTTATACTGATCAAGGGCGTAACCAGGAGGGAAACCTACATAAATGTTTCTTTTGAGAAACTGACGTTCCTTAAATTAACTTAACAATGCTGTGCAGGAACAAATGCATGTCTTTTGGGGTTATTCGAGTGGTGGACATCACAGGGCCGCCATTACAGAGGGACCATCAGGGCTCCCGTCCCAGGCCCAGAGATGACGGGGGCCTGGCGCCGCCAGGAAACCACTGATCTGCGCATGTGCAAACAAATTACATGTGCGCAGGAAATCATGGGGCGTGGCCAAAATATTGTGGGGGGGGGGCGCATCCCGGGCCCAGAAATTTCTGATGCCAGCCCTGGGGCATCAGCAGGTTCACACCAGTTCGCCAGAACCAGGGTTTTCCCTCTGGCCATGCCCACCACACCACGCCCACAGTGTGGTAGTAAAAAGTTTTGGGGTCCACCATTAGGTTATTCAATATTTCTGTATTGAGCTATTCTCCTTACTAATTTTTAATTGCATAGGTCAATTAAAAACAGGACACATGCCACAACAAAGTAGTCAGGCTGATGTTGTTGTTGTTCAGTCACATAGTCAATTCCGACCCTTTGCGACCCCATGGACCATTTTCCTCTGTCCTCCACCATCCTCCTCAGCCCACCCAGCTCTGTGCCCATTGTGTCCACAATACCATCTAGCCATCTCATCTTTGGATGCCCCCTTCTTCTCTTGCTCTCCACCTTTCCAAGCATCAAGGCCTTCTCAAGTGACTCCTCCCTTCTCATTTGATGTCCGAAGTACTTTAGCTTCATCTTCACTATTTGTCCCTCCAATGAACAGTCAGGGTTGATTTCTTCTAACCTATTTGTTCTCTTTGCTGTCCAGGGGACTCTCAGGACTCTCCTCCAAATAATATGTGACTGCTCTTATCTCGTATGAATCTTCATTTACTATGTCAGGCTGTTACAATAAAATCTGACTTGCTGGCAACATAGTCTGTCAACAGTTTAAGATCAACCCAGTGACTCAGTAGGAATCTGTCAGCCTTAAAGGCAGAAACTTGGAGTCTCTGGGTCTGCACATGCAGATGCAAGTTTGCCCCAGGTAATAAGGTGTTGTCGTACACTTTGTGTGACCTTTGATCAAAAGACAGCTGTTGTCACACAATTTTACAACCACATGAAATAAATGACTCTGGGACTTGAAGAAAGTGGATTGGGTGATTTTGTTCCACCCCAATAAAATTATGCTCATTTCAAGGTTTTTCAAATACTTCAAGTGAAGACTTATGGGGGGAAATTGTTACTCTGGAACACCTACACTTCCACAACCTGATGCACTCCATATGTTTTGAACTATAGTTCCCAGAATTCGCTTGTACAATGAAAAGCTAATGATGGCATCCAAATTCTTCACCCAAACTGTGTGTAGGCATGCAGATATCGTCTGTTTATAACACATGAAGAAACACCTCCACATAATGGAATACCGTTTGTGCAGCGGCTGCAGCTGGGGTTACCGAGAGCTGCTGGTATGCCTGCGCCAGGTCAAGCTTTGCAAAACACTTTCCCCCATGTAACCTGGCCAACAGGTGGCTGACTACCGGCACCGGATACGCATTTGGGCGTATCGCCTTATTAATGGTGCATTTGTAATCAGCGCATATTCGAACCTCCCCGTTGGCCTTCAGTGCTGTTACAATCGGAGTTTCCCACTCCGCGGAATCAACAGGAACAAGGATCCCCTGGCCCACCAATTTGTCCAGTTCCGCCTCTATTTTGTCCTTGAGTGCAAAAGGCACTCTGCGCGGTTTGAGTCTTATTGGGCGGGCCTCCGGGTCCAGGTCGAACGCAACTGGGGGTCCCTTGAATTTTCCGAGTCCCTTCTTGAACACTTCAGGGTGCGCGTCACACACCTCCTGTATTGGGTCAGTCCCAACAGCATGCACCCCCCCAATGAACAAACCCAGGGGCTTAAACCATTGAGTCCCGAGGAGGCAACAACGCCCCCCCTTGAGAACAACCAGGGGAAGTTCTGCGGTGCGTTGCTTGTATTGGACCTTGAATTTTCCAACAACCAATACCGGAATGCTATTCCCTTGCACGTCCCGCAGCGTAGACCTCAGTGCTCTGAGCTTGGGCCGCAAGCTTGGGGGAAATTCCCAAAAACTCCCTCTGGGAAATGATTGAATAAGAGGAACCCGAGTCTATCTCCATCCTAACAGGGACCCTTTGCACCAGTACCTCAACAAAATAACGGGGGTGTCCTAAGGACAAGCTGTGGACTGCGGTGTCGTCGTCGCTGTCGTCGGAGATGTGGCCCACACCGTCCTGCTTCCTCGAGGGCCGGACGCCTTCCTGGGTCCTCGGCGAGCGGTCTGTCGAGCCTTTCTGGTCTCTGCGCCGCCGTCTGCAAACCTTGGCTATGTGCCCTTGGCGCCCATAGTTGTGGCACTCAGCCTTCCGGAACGGGCAATTGATGCGGTCATAGGCCGTCCCGCAGCCGTCGCAACATCGGCCCCCCTTCCGCACCTTCCGGATGTCCTCGTCCTCGCTGCTCTCTGTGGAGGAGTGTGGCGCCCGCCTGGCCGCTTGCACCGAGCCCGCTGCCTTGTCGGGTTGTGGGGGCCTTGCTCTGAACCCCTGAACCCCGGCCCTCGTGGCTTCCGCCGCCTGCGCCTCCTTCACGACCTCTTGCAGCGTCGGGGGCGGCTCCTGATTCATCAGCTTTCGCTGGACCTCCTCGTCCCACAGGCCGCACAGCATGCGGTCCCTGAGGGCGATTTCCAGGTTCTCCCATTTGCATGGGCCGGCGGCCAACCGGAGGGCCGCTGCAAAGGCAGCCACGGACTCACCAGGCGCCTGGACTCTCTTCCAGAACGCGTTCCGAGCCGAAAACATCGAAACCGAGGGCTGGAAATGGTCGTGCATCACTTTCAGGAGCTGCTTGACCGGCACTTCGTTCACCTTCTTTGGAGACACCAGGTCCACCAATACCTTCATGGCGGGGAACCCGAGCATTCTGATGAGGATGGCCCTCTTCTTCCCCTCGTCTGAGATGTCGGACACCATCAGTGTGCTTTGGAAGTCCATTTCGAAGAGCTCCCATTCTTCCGGTTTGTTGATGTTGAAACCGGCCTGCGTTGTCTTGATTCCGTGAGGATCCATTATCCCACCTTCGTCGCCAGTTTAGTGTATGAGAACCAAGACAATAGAAACAGCCGAAGGGTTGGCTTAACACATCTTTATTGCATGATGGTCCGGTGGAACATGTGGTAATGGTGGATGAACAGCTCAATATATACTATGACTATACATTTGAAAGTGGCTCCTCGATAGCCCATTGGCTACTGTCTGCGTGACATCATTCCCCGTCACGCCCTTCTTGTCCAGGTGAGGTGGAGGCGGGAATCTTCCCGCGCTGTAGTTGTTTGGGGAATTGGAACCATGTGAGCTGGGCGCTCGCTATTGCCCCCTAGAGGTCACTAGCTCGCATCCTGATTCAGAGGTTACAGTGTTACAGCTGGTGGTTATTATATCTACTCATTCGAGTGTTACATTGCTTAAAGGTATACTATTACAGACACAACACAAGCTATGCCCTTTCCATCTGGAATTTTGAAAAAGAACAGCAATTCCTCAAGACTTTAACCAATGCCCCTTGATCTGCAAACCTGACTTGGTTGGAGCTGCAGAATAGTCTCTAGGACAGGGGTTCCCAGACTATGGCCCACAGGCCAGATTCGGCCCTCGATGCCAATTCATCTGGCCCACGCCACCCTCATCGCTCTCAGAAGCCGAAGCAGAAGTAAAATGTGCCAGTATGGCGTCGGTGGCTGGATCTGGCCTGTGGGCCATAGTTTGGGTACCCCTGATTTAAGCAGAGAAAATGGCAGCCTAAATATATATCACATCCTGTTACAAAACATATATATCGCAAAACAGATTGCAAGGCACGTTTTACTTTTGCTTCCCGTGGGAGGACCGGCCCGCATCCTGAAAAGTTTGGGCACCCCTGCTTTAGGAGGTGAGCGGGCTATGGTGGGACACATAGAGAAGAGGGATATCCATTTTTGCTCATGGGATCATTTGTTGGATGCCTGCAAACAAAGAGACGCCTCCGCCTCAAAAGACCTTTTATCTTTCTACCTGTCACTTTATTTTGTAAGAAAAAAATGATATTACACTTGGTATCTGAGGCCCTAACCCTGCTCCATTCTAACTGCCATTTGCCTTCCCCATACCCATACCATAAACATGTGAGAATTTCCCCATTTCCCTCATGGCTGCAAGTCACTTGTGCACCATGATGTGGCTATCCATATACAAGTATCCCGTATTGGGTGGGATTTCCCACCGCCATCCTGTATTTGAATGGCGAGAAAAGGGCTTACTGTGCATGCGCTGCCACCGTGTGCATGCACAAATGGGTTACTGCACATGCGCGGACACAGTGCGCATGCACAAATGGGTTGCTGCGCATGCATGGACATGGTGCACATGCACAAATGGGTTACTGCACATGCGCAGACATGCATGTGCAGTAATTTCCCGTATTTTGTGGAGCCACGCTTGATGGGTATGACAAGGAATAGACAAGCCTAAGGTGAACGGTGGGAGGTGGATTTAAATAATTACATTTTCAATTAACTGGCCTTATATTTAGAAAAAGCAAAGGAAAGAAAAGTGAGTAAATCATTTATTTATGCTGCTCATGCTAGGGACATAATTTATTCATTCTCTTGATATATTTCTTTTTAGTAGCTGCACATCACAGTTGGTCAAGCTTGGATCTGAAGGCGGCAAAAAAATTCCCCAAACCCACATTAGTTTTTGAGCAGCTTTTCAACACGTCACACAAGCATAACATGTGTGTATAGACAAAAACACAGACAGTAACGTTTCCATTCATTTAAGGCAAGAGAAAAAAAGAAAAGAAACACCATGTATAATTTAGCATTCCTGCCTTTCTATGTGCTTTATGCAGCAGTTTAACAATGCAGTACAAAGTGAAGTGAAATTGGAGGAGAGAAAAGCTAATCATACAGCAATAGAGCTTGAATCCATCTTCTTGAGATTATTTGGGTTAATTGCCAGGAACCAATATGGCAATTTCAAGGTTAAATGCCCCCAAAATATAATCATTTGAATTTAGCATGTCACAAGCATGAATGTAAAGAAGGTGCACTTTAATGGGCCTGTAGAAGTGATGAAGGTAGATTTTGGGGATTTTAAGATGATTAATAAGGGTTTCTGGGTCCTTGTTGTACAAAAGCAGCAATATTAGAAGCAACTACTGTAAATAACAATGCTGAAATGGAGGAAGTCTGGGCCATGAATGAATTACCAAGACAAGGAAGGACTTTGATTTCCACCTAGTTTTTACATTCCAATTAAATTCCAGAACTCGAGTTTTATAACTCTATGTTTTTCCAGCAGACTCCAGTGTCTGGATTTTGGGATTCTGGGGGAAAGCAACAACAGGGATGTTGTGTTCTGTAAAGCTGTGCCTTTAACAATGTACCTTTGCCATGTGTTAACAATGTAACCTTTCTGTGTGCAACATTATAACCATCAGCTGTATCAATGTAAACCTGATAAGGGGACGCGAGCTAGTGACCACTAGATGGCAATAGCGAGCGTCCAGCTCTCATGGCTCAGATTCACCTGGTTCAGCAGCGCGGGAAGATTCCCCGCCACCTCTTCACCTGGTCAAGAAGGGCGTGACCTTCCACAACATCACGCAGGCAGCAACCAATAGTCTGTCGACGAGCCACATTCAAATGTATAGCCAGCTGTATATATTGAGCTACTCATCCGCCATTACCACATGTTCCTCCGGATCATCATGCAATAAACCTGTGTTAAGCCAACCCTTCGGCTGTTTCATTGTCTTTGGTCCCTTACACTAAAAGGACCCTGAATTGAAGTCTTCTGACCACTATTGTAGAACTTAAAGGAATTACAGCAAGAACATGAATCTAGCTGTACCTTCAGGACTGTGTTTCTAAGGTCTGTTTTGGACATGGTAGAGTCGCTATTTACCTTGTGGCTTATATGTCTTCCACATTTGGTGTAGTCGGTCTCGGCTGCTACATAATTTGTGTGGTGTTGGGACACAGTCATATTTCTGTAA
Organism: Bradypodion pumilum; assembly: GCA_035047305.1. Taxonomy (NCBI): domain Eukaryota; kingdom Metazoa; phylum Chordata; class Lepidosauria; order Squamata; family Chamaeleonidae; genus Bradypodion; species Bradypodion pumilum. The sequence goes on along the minus strand of JAWDJD010000005.1, from coordinate 54,513,872 downwards.
GAGGGAAAGAAGGTACAGCAGTTAATGTACGGCTTGAACAACCAGTTGGAAGCTCTCCAGTTATGGTTAAATATATAGCAACATAAGGCTTCTGCTAAATCTTATTCATTTCACCGTAAGCAGTGAGCCCCTGCTTCTCCAGCCTTTCATGAACCTTAAAACCTTGCTACTTGACAAAGAGGTTGGGCATCACAGCAGGCTCAGAAGTGGGAGGGAGAACGTCCCAGTTTTATTGGCACTGGATACCAACGTACTCTGCTAGGTAAATGGCCCAAGCATTTCAAAACATTCTCTGGATGTTGTTGAACTGCAGGCCCTATTAATCTTAGCCATCATTGCCAGTGGCAAAGAGATAATGAGTGTTGCAACCCAACATCTTCTGGAGGGTTGAACTCTTCTTTTAGAAAGTCTGAATGGTTGAATTGCATTACTGTGTTATCTATATATTTGAGAGCCACTATAGTGCATGGACAAAGTTAAAATTCTCAGTCACCCATGGAAACTCTCTGGTGGTTCGCAATAGTAACTCATGCCTTAAGAACTCAGAAACTATATTATATTGAAATCAACCCAGACTGCTCCTTGGAAGGACAAATACTGGATCTGAAGCTCAAGTATTTTGGCCACCAAATGAGAGGAGAGGACTCACTGGAGAAGACCCTGATGCTAGGAAAGATCAAAGGCAAAAGGAGAAGGGGGCGGCAAAGGATGAGATGACTAGCCAACATTATTGATGCAGTGGGCATAGATCTGGGCAGATTCCAGAGTATGGCTGATGACAGAGGAGCCTGGAGTGTGGTGGTCCATGGGGTTACAAAGGGTTGGATTTGACTGTGCAACTGAACGACAATGTGCTGAAAGTGGCTAGACAGCATATAATGGCAAGAAAATGTTTGCACAAAGGATTGGGTAATACAGAACACCTGCTGGGAAAACATTTTTATCTCAACTAAATGTTACTATCTAAACAATGTCTGTACCTGCTCAGGTTAATCAATATGACTCCAGAGATAAAAACTATTTTGCATAATTATGTTGGGTCAGCTGCAACCAACTGCAACACCAGAATACTGCTGACAATGTTAGGTGCTTTATTTTATGCAATCAAAAACATTGCAGGATTTTCCTAATTCTTATGTACATTCAACTCTAGAAGCCAGCCCCCATTAAATATCATATATTAAATCAATAAAAGAATAAAAACACTAGAGCCATCTGTTAAAAAAGTGCACTCATCATGCAATTAGTTGTACAATTTATATTTTAAAATGCAAGCCTGTCAGCACTTGAGTTATAAATGATGAATAATCGGGGAACTGTAATTCTGCAAGTGAAGAAAGTACTGCATGCCCATATAGCAATAGCAGTTACATTTTATAAACCTTCTGGGCAGTTCACAAGGTAATTAGCATTTCTGCCCCCAACACACTGGATACTCATTCTACTAACTTTGGAAGAATAGATGGCTGAGTCAACCTTGAGCCCACTAGAATGAAACTCGGATTGCAGGCAGAGTTTTGGCTCTAGCCTATTCGAGCTTTGCATTGTTCTATGCAGCCCTGTACTATTGTTGGCTGCTGTCATGCAGCTAACATAAAAAGGCCAATCAAAAGAAAGGTGAGGAAATTTTTCACAAGCCTCAGAAGGCTGGATGCAGCTTTAGGCTGCCTAATCCTCTTCTAGCTCAATTTCTGCTTCACTCTTTCGAAAGTTGAAAAGATAAATATTGCATAACCAGATCTAGCTACTCCATATTGCAAAGTTCCATCACTGTCCAGGAAAGGGCATTTTAATAATAAGAAAAAGCTTAAACTGCAATGTCTGACAGCTCTTGGTCTAATGAAAGATAGAAAAAGTGTTTGAGATGCTCTCAGAATGTGGATTTTTGTTGACTGCGCCGTACAAGCAGGCAGTAGTTTAGAAACCAGCCTTTGAATAGATGTCAAAAGTTGCTGATGACAACAGCAAAAAGGAAGCAACTATTTTGGCACCACATAGCTGTGAAAATCTTTCTCACCTGCTACTACACATTGCTCACATGTATAGAGGACCAGCCTGAAGAAATTGTCAGAATGAATCCCGCCCATTGTATAATGACAACTTTTGAAGTGCAAATGCTCATTTTAAGAATTCCCACAACCTGCTCTTCTCTCCTCGCTGCCAATAGAGTCCATACATGCAAAGCACTGGATCAGTCCATATTAAGTAAGGAGAGGGACAGGTTTTCTGTAAAGTAAATGGCACTTAATTGCCCAGTTCATAAGCAAATCACCCTTAAACACTCCACATGACAACAGAGGTAGTTTGCAACATGTTCATGGGGAAATCTACCACTACCCCCAGCTGCTGCAAAGACTGAAGATCAGCTCAGCAATAACAGAAAAGCCTGGAGGGTTCATAGCACACCCCGTACTCAGAAACACTCTGGGCATCCACTCTGTGATCTCTATGCCTGTTACACTACCACCACCACCACCACCATTTTTTTGACCTGCTGAAAATCAATGCATTTACAACTTTCTGAATAATAAGAATTATATGTATGTCATGGGGGGGGCATCAGGATTTTAGAGATGCCTAGGTTGCGGCATGGCCAGTATTAAACTTGTGTAATTCTTCTGTAAGTGATTATTGGCAATTTCTTCTTTCACTTTTACAAAAAGTCATTTCAAATTATTGTTGTTTTCTGCCAGAAACATGCTATCATCTTCATATTTTAAATTATTGATGTTTCTCCCATTATTTTTACAATTCCTCCATCTGAATCTATTCCAGCTTTTCGTATTATACATTCCACATACAGACTGAACAAAGGTGTCTGACGCCTTTGCATCCAGGAAAGCAGTCTGTCTCTCCATATTCCTTCCTAAGAGTAGCTTCTTGTCCTACTGTTATCAAGTAAGTGTTGAGGCACCCCATTTCTTTCAGAACCCCCCACAGTCTGGGTTTGCTTTTTTGAGATGTTTATTTCCTTGTTGTTCAGTCGCACAGTCGGCTCCGACTCTTTGCGAACCGATGGACCATTGCCCTCCAGGTACCTCTATCCTCCACCATCCTCCTCAGCCCGCCCAGCTCTGTGCCCATTGTGTCCACAATACCATCTAGCCATCTCATCTTTGGTCTCCCCCTTCTTCTTTTGCCCTCCACCTTTCCCAGCATCAAGGCCTTCTCAAGTGAGTCATTCCTTCTCATTTGATGTGCAAAATACTTCAACTTCATCTTAACTATTTGACCTTCTAATGAGCAGTCAGGGTTGATTTCTTCTAAGATTGATGTATTTGTTCTCCTCGCTGTCCAGGGGACTCTCATCACTCTCCTCCAACACCACATCTCGAAGGCATCTATTCTTCTGTGCTCAGCCGTTCTAATGGTCCAGCTCTTACAACCATACATCCTTCCTTAGGTAAAGGTAAAGGTCTCCCTTGCTCGAAAGCCAGTCATAGGGGTTTGTGCTCATCTCTGTTTACAGTTAAAGAGCCAGCTGTGTCTGCAGGCATGAAGCAGGCATGACTAGATGCCAAAGCACATGGAATGCTGTTACCTTTCCTGCCAAAGTGGTACTTTTTTATCAGCTTGCAATTTCTTGCTTTCAAACTGCTAGGTTGGCAGGAGCTGGGACAGAAATGGGAGCTCACTCCATCATACAGCACTCAGGTCTTGAACTCCTGACCTGCTCGCCTTCCAGTCATCAAGCTCAGCATCTTAACCACTAAGCCACCATAGCTCATCTTTTCCATCCTTACTGTCCCATACAATATCCCCTAAACAGTCCACATACCAAAGTTCTAGTATATGAAGTGGCTAGTTTATGGTTCACTCTGTTTCTCTTTCCAGTCAGAATGACTATTTGCATCTGTCTTGCTTCGGCATTGCGTCCCTTGTTTTTCATAGTAACAACAATGTGCTTGCAGATACATCCATAAGCAGACAGAAAAGCTGATGCTTAAAATAAAAGTAGTCCTGTCCTTGGTAATGTTTCCTAAATGGTTTCCCCCACCCCCTTGTCTGTGCACGTGTGTGTGTGTGGGCTGCTTCTTCTGCGCATCAGGTAGGAATGGGGTGGTGATTAAGAGTGTCATAATTTACATCCCTAAGGAACAAGCTGGCCTCAGATGCTTCCTCTTACTGTTTTCTTACTCAGCTGTCTGCAAATAATGCTTTCCAATAGCAAAGCTGGAGAAGTTTATTTCACCCATATACAGAATAACAGTGCAAATATCTTAAATGAAAAGCATCTGTCAACTGTAGTGGGTAGGAAGAGCTTATTGTTGACACTGGGCTGGCCTGTGCTACATCCTCACATTCATACTCTGTGTTAAAAATGGCAGAGATGGAGAATTCTCCTCTACCACCTGCCATTTATATGTTGGCTGGCTGGATAGCACAGTGCTCACTACGAAGACAAAAATCATGACTGTAAGAGAACTACACTACTCAAATGGTGACAATGAAGAAATTGAAAGAGTGAAATATTTTTGTACACTTTGGTTCGATCATCAATCCAAATGGAAACTCCATCCAAGAAATCAGGAGGGGATTGAGATTCAGAGGGCAGCAATCAAGGAAGTAGGAAAGATCGTCAAGTGTAACAATGAGTCATGGGAGACCAAGAGCAAGATCATCCATATTCTTGTATTCCACATCACCATGTATGATCAACCAGCATGTTGGAGGCAAAATGCTAATACCCATGTGAACTACCCAGACAGTGCACTAAGCACTATGCACTAAGTCTAAAAGTGTAATTGCTATTGCTATGTATGGGTTTAAATTGAGGATCACAGCTCTTGAGTACAGGACATTTTGGAGAGTACTCATTGATAGGGTCACCATAGGTCAGAGGCAACATGATAGCATGTAACAACAACAGCTTGCAAAGACATGAAAGTCAATTTGCAAAGCATTGAAAAATTTATATTGCAATAGTTAAACATAAACTATAGCCCAGAAGGTTGTTGCATATTAATGCACAGCTTGCTCACAACCAGCAATTCCAATGTATCACATAGTCTAGATCCATGATGGTGAACCTTGGCACTCCAGATGTTCTTGGGCTTCAATTACCAGAAGCCAAGCCCCCATGAATCCACACGAATGGGTTTGCTGCGATTTGTCCGGCCCACGTCACCCACGTTGCTCCTGGAATTGAAGTGCAAGAACATTTGGAGTGCCAAGGTTCACCATCACAGGTCTAGATCATTAGGTCCCAACCTATTTTTGGCCATGCCCCACCTAAGCACCTCTAAAATCCTGACGTGACACCCCTCTGTGACATTTAATTATTAGTATTCAAGAAGTAAACTCCTATTCACGTGGAAGAAGCCTAAAAGGCCATTCACTGTTAATAACTTATTCTTGAATTGCCCCCCCTTAAAAACCAAATTGTCCCCCTGTGGGGCATATGCCCCACTTTGGGAACCATGGTTCTAGATACGTGCTGGAATCTTTATCCCAAATTTTCTTATTCTCAGACTGGTTATGGGTTTCAATTTTATTCTTTAGTAACATGAAACAGCTTTTTTAAAAAAACTAGTTCAACTAGACAGTGAAATGAGACACATGATGTGGATTTCCATGTAATGCCCCCTTAGTGCTTAAGAAAGGGAAAAGAGTCACTAATTACAAAATCCAGTAAGAGAAGAAGGACAGCTCGGGAAGGGCAAATTTAACACTTTCTCTACCTGGCATTGGAGTTCCCTAGATTGATGGTTCTGGGGGACTTCAATTTGCCTTCGCTGGGGACTGGCTCCGGGGTGGCTCAGGAGTTCATGGCTTCCATGGCAGATATGGACCTGATTCAGGTAATTCAGGGCCCGACCAGGGGCAGTGGCCACACACCAGATTTAATCTTTTTGTCGGAGCGGTGGCAGAGTGATCTGAGACTACGGAAATTAGACATAACACCTGTGCCATGGTCAGATCACTATTTGGTGGCTCTAGACTTCCTGGGTGCGACGCTTCATCGTAGGGAGGCAGGGCCTATTAGAATGGCCCGCCCCCGGCAACTGATGGATCCTGATGGATTCCAGAGGGAACTGGGGGACTTCCCTCTGGATCGGCAACACGATTCGCCCGAGGCGCTGGTTGACCTGTGGAACAGGATGACAACAGCGGCCTTGGATGAAATCGCACCACTACGGCCTCTCAGAGCTCATGGAGCTAGGTCATCTCCGTGGTTCACAGATGAACTGCGGGAGCTCAAACGGGCAAAGAGACGCCTAGAGCGCCGCTGGGTGAAGACCCAGAGAGACTCCGATTGGACACTAGCTAGAACCGCTATTAGGGCCTATCTAGTGGCGATGGAGGTGGTGAGGCGGCAATACTTCACCACCCTTATTGCCTCCGCTGACAATCGCCCGGCCACCCTGTTCCGGGTTACCAGGTCTCTCCTTGGTAGGGGGACCCCGGTGCCTGGTTGGCAGGGGTCGGCTGAGGACTTTGCTGACCATCTAGTGGAGAAAATCGATCGGATTCGCTCTGGGTTTAATCCTGGCGTGGATGGGGAGAGTCCGGAGGGAGCTGGAGTACAGTCTTGCCATACCATCTGGGACCGGTTTGATCCAGTTGCCCCTGATGAAGTGGACAGGCTCCTTGCAGCTGTGCGCGCCACTACCTGCCCTTTGGACCCCTGTCCCACCTGGTTGGTGAAAACCTCCAAGGCAGTGACAGGTGGCTGGGTTGGGGCTGTGATCAATGCATCATTGCGAGAGGGGGTGTTTCCTGCACCTTTAAAACATGCTTTGGTGCGCCCCCTCCTGAAGAAATCTTCCCTCGACCCAGCTGTCCTAACCAACTATAGGCCTGTCTCTAACCTCCCCTTTTTAGGGAAGGTGTTGGAGAAGGCAGTGGCGTGTCGGCTGCAGGGGGTGCTGGATGAAGCGGATTATCTGGACCCCTTTCAGTCAGGATTCAGGCCGGGATATGGTACCGAGACGGCATTGGTCGCACTGATGGATGATCTTTGGCGGGAGCGGGACGGTGGTCACCCATCCGTCCTTGCTCTTCTTGACCTCTCAGCGGCTTTCGATACCGTTGACCACGGTATCCTTCTGGGACGGCTCCGAGGATTGGGAATCCAGGGTAATGTGTGGTCCTGGTTTTCCTCATTTCTGAGGGGTCGTACCCAGTCGGTGTGGTTGGAGAGTGAGAGGTCCAGTCCTAGGCCCCTCAAATGGGGGGTGCCTCAGGGCTCGGTGCTCTCTCCTCTCCTATTTAACATCTACATGAAGCCGCTGGGTGAGATCATTCATTCCCATGGGGTGCGGTACCATCAGTACGCGGATGACACTCAGTTGTACATCTCGGCCCATGGGGACCCCAGTGATGCCGTCAAAGTCCTTTCCAGATGCCTGGAAGCTGTGGGGGTCTGGATGGGGGCTAACGGGCTACAACTGAATCCCAGCAAGACTGAGTGGCTATGGATAGGGGGTTCTGCGTTAACCCGGGAGCTACCATCGTTGGTTCTGGATGGGGCTATTTTGCCCCAGACAGACCCAGTGCGCAACTTGGGGGTCCTCCTGGATTCACGGCTACTGCTAGAGGAACAGGTGGCGGCTGTGACCAGGAGGGCTTTCGCCCAACTTCGGGTGATCCGCCAGTTGCGCCCACTCCTGGACCGGGACTCCTTGCTCATGGTCACTCACGCTCTGGTTACCTCCAGACTAGATTATTGCAATGCGCTCTACATGGGGCTGCCCTTGACGACCATTCGGAGGCTACAGCTGGTCCAAAATGCGGCAGCCCGGGTGGTGATGGGGTGTGGGCGTTATGCCCGTGCTTTGCCACTGCTCCGGGAGCTGCACTGGTTGCCAGTTTGTCTCCGGGTGCAATTCAAGGTGCTGGTTTTGACCTTTAAAGCCCTATATGGTAGTGGGCCGGGTTACCTAAGAGACCTCATCGCCCTGAGGACGTCTGTCCGTCCAACCAGAGCGGACCGGAGGGGCTCTCTAATTGTTCCATCAGCCAGAGGGGCTCGCCTCTCTGGCACAAGGAGGAGAGCCTTCTCCGTGTCTGCACCGGCCCTCTGGAACCTCCTGCCAACAGAGCTACGTCTCCGGACGGAACTGCTGCCTTTCAGAAAAGATCTTAAAACCTGGCTGGCGGGTCAAGTGTGGGGTGCAGGTGGAAGGGTAACCGCCATTGGGTGGTTGGTGTAGAAGAACTCTTCCCCATGGTGCCTTTGGATCCTGCAGCCCTTGTTTTTAGGGGGTGGGTAGTTTTAACTGTTTTAACTGTTTTAACTTGTGTTTTTAATTTTTATTGTGAACCGCCCTGAGTTGGCTTTGGCCGAGTGAGCGGTATATAAATGTGATAATTAAATTAAAAATTAAAATTAAATTACCTGCTCAACCCACACAACCAAGTTTCACCATCCAAAACATTTCTTATCTTCCCAACAGTGAAAGCTTAAGGGAGTGTTTGAACAGCTAATAGGGAAAGAATGAAGTATTTTTGGGTCACCCACCACCTTTGGCTTCCTGTCTCTAGCCTCCAGTAAGAATTTTTATAACAACTACAGTAATTTAAAAGGAGGCTATAGTCAGGAGCCCAGTGATTAAACTGCTGTAGTGCAGCCAAAATGCTATGAGTTTCATCCTGATAGGGGATAAGGTTGACTTAGCCTTCCATCCTTCCAAGGCCAGTAAAATGAGTACCCAGGAGTGAAATGCTGTGAACCACCCACAGAGAGTGTACTAAGTGCTATGGGGCAGTATATAAGTTTAATTACTATTAGCAGGGGGAGATATCAGAGAACTCTTCACAATGTGTAGACTGGCCCTGAGCTTGGTAAGTGTGAAGACTTCTTGTTGGAAGCTCTTCATAAAATGTAAAATATGTCCATGTTGCTTGAGAAATTGAGACTGTTGAGTAATAGTTTGGGATGTTTGTATCACAATAGCTTAAATGACATTTTCAAAATATAACTAAGCAGTCCTTGAACATAAAGCCTATTAATACGGGAATTGGCTCTGATTGTACTCATGATTAATTATTAACTTTAGCACAATCGAGACAAACCGTTTCTAGCAGCTCCTGTCTAGAGACAGCTGCGGGGAAAGGTCACTTGATTACCAGAGGATTGAATTTTTGGCAATACTGCCTGGCTATATATGCACTTGTTCGATTTATTTCAGTTCTTTATTTCTGTGAATGGACACAAAAGAAGAATTTCTGTGAATAACTCTTTGCCTAAGCTACAGATTTAAATTATGTCTATGCTGCATATGTAAACAACTGACGGATTTGTTTGACAGCTCCCCTTGCTTGTACGCAAGGAACCTGGAAATGCTAGGTCAGCTCAAGGCAGCCACTAAATTAGAGGTCACTCCTTTTATTTATTTGTTTGTTTTTGGCATTACGTATACTCCTTCCCAAAACCAAAAAGTATCTTAGAGCAATTTGCTTATCAATGAAAACATGACAAAAAATGTATTGCCCTGTAGGCTTAGCATCTAAAAAGACAGGACACAAAAGGGGAAGAAACAAAAAAAAATTAGACACACATTCGTAGTATTCTTAATCTTATTCTTAGTATTAATATCAGAGGGATGGACGTGCATTTATGCACGTCCCTAAGATTTTCCAGGTAATGTCAAGTAAATGTTTTAATTGGTTAGTCAGCTGCAAGGAAAAATGTAGTGGGGCCAAATGGTGTAACAGTGGAAAGGACCAAAAGAACCGTTTGTAAAAAGTAGCTTTACTTAAGGAAGTAATAAGGGAACAGTAAATGAATGAAAAGAGGACAATTCAAGTCCTAATAACAGGTACAAAAATTCCGTAAATTCAAAAATTGAAAGCTAAATGTCCCGAGACTCAGATATACAATAAATTATATAGCAAAATAATAACTCGCAGAAGAGGGAGGTCAGAAACCGAGGTAAAGTCTTATAAACATATGCAAAAAATATGTAGAACATATATAACACATTGGTACAGGGGACCATAAGTAAATGCTGAAGGTCCACGAAGTACAACTTGTAGATAGATATGTAGAAGTGAGAATATTTCTGAAGCTATCCGGTTTATTAGCTTTTCAGACTGGTCTTTTATCAAGGAATCTACAAACAATTAATAAAAAATAATTATAGTATATATGAAGCAGATAATAATATAACATGCAACAATGCTTATCAAATATTAACTAAACTATATATGATATATTACAAGATAATATAAGTCCAGAAACTAAACAGTTAAGTCACATAATCTCTGTAAATTTAGAAGCACTTGGGGGAGAAAATTGCCAGTTCTCTGAGTAATAAAACAAAAATAGCTTAGAAAGTAGCAATGACAAATGGAAAAAGCTTACCATATTTTTAGTAATTATTTATGCACGTCCATTGCCTCTCTACGAATACTGCATAAAGTGCATTGGGACGTTAATTAGCTCAGCTACCTCTATCGCTTATGTAGAGAAAATATCACTAACAGGTGTGGAATGAAAAACACCTGTGCAGGAAAAGTAAAAAGGACTACTAATACTTACAGATCTAGAAGCTCAAAGAAAGGAGGAGAATTCAATTTCAGAATTGAGTCCCTGTGGAGCTAAAGTGTTAAAAAAATGAATATAGAAAGCTTCACACTGCAAAAGTTTTTTGCGTACATTAATTTTCTCATATTTAGAAGCATGAACCGGTTCCAGAACTACAAATTTGATATCTTTATCAGAATGATCCAATTCGACAAAATGCAAAGTGAGAGGTGCAGATAGATCATTAAGGCGAATTTTAGAACGATGTTTGGATATTCTAGTTTTTATAGGATGAGAACTTTGTCCAATATATTGTTTGCGGCAAGGGCATTCTATCATATATACCACATTAGAACTATTGCAATTGCTAAAATGTCTGATTTTAAAGGAGTGTTGACCTGGAATATGTATCTCTTTAGTTTCCCAACTGTATCTGCATTGGATGCAGCTGTAGCAACGGAAATGTCCCATAGCCAGGGGTGGTTCATTGGAGCAACGTGCTGTATGATCTGATTTAGAAATAATATTTCCAAGTGTTTTAGTTTTCCTAAATCCAATAGAGGGCTTATCACGGCATCCTGGAAGTTCTTGAACTATATGCCAAAACTTGTAAATAGTGCATTTAATTTTTAGTGCTAAAGGTGAGAACTCAAAGGAAGTGTAGATGGAACCTCCCCTGACTCGATCCTTACGTTTAAAGAGATTAGGTCTCGGTGTCTTTCTAATTTTGTCAAGGTTGTAACTGACTATATGTTTGGGAAACCCTCTATGTATTAAAGTAGACCTAATCCTATTGGCAGTGATGGCAAAGTCCTCATGTAAGGTAGAATTCCTTTTAGTACGTGCAAATAATCCGAAGTGAATATTATTCTTAACATGCGGCGGGTGATGTGAATTGTAATTTAAATACACGCTTCTGTTGGTGGGTTTTTTATAGAGACTAACGCCCAATTGTCTATTACTTGAGATATATACATTGGCATCAAGGAAAGGGAGAGAGTGGTGGTCTGTCTGATAAGTAAACCTTAGATTCTCATCACATTGGTTGAGCCATGATGCAAAATCATTCGCAAAATCATGATGATCAATAACAAAAATTAGATGGTCAATATATCTTTTATATATAAGAATGTGCTGCAAAAATGGGTTAGACTGGTTATAAATGTACTTTTCTTCAAAACTAATCATGAAAATATTGACAAGACTTGGCGCGAGGGCCGTGCCCATTGCCACTCATTTAGTCTGGAGATAAATAGAATCTTCAAAGCGGAAGTAATTATTTTCAAGGACTATATCTAATAAGTCAATCAAAATATGAGTAGGAGGTTCACATATATCTCTAGAATCTAATACATCTTGGATAACTAGCCTAGCAGCATCAATGGGGATGTTGGTGTAAAGAGCTTCAATGTCCATGGTAAGAATGATTGCACCTGGAGGTATGTAGGTACCTTCTAATTCAGAGACAAACTGGGTAGAGTCTTTAATATAAGATGGTGTATTTTTAGCAAAACAATTTATGTGGTATGTGGGAATCTAAGTATTTCGATAGTGGCTCTAATAGAGAATTATTGCCTGCTATTATGGGTCTGCCTGGAGTAGGGGCTCCTATTGTTTTATTTTTATGAATTTTAGGGATGAGGTGAAACAATGGTATTCTGGGCTTTCCGGATGTGCTAATCCCCTCATTTCTTTGTTATCAGAATCAGACAAGATGTCTTCCAGCACAATACTAAACTATTTACTATTTCCAATCAATCAAATTTTATTGTGGTCGATGACCAGTGCAGTAAAAAGGGTTTAAGTGCATGAAATACCATAAAAATGCACCCCCGCAAACACATTCATTTGAATTAAAACAAAATAGAATGAAATCAGTTTTTAAATTAATGCTACATTTGGGACAGGTATCTGGTTTAAAAAGAATAAAACAGCATATAAAACAGTTTAAAAGTTATAGTTACAGTTATAAAATAAGGATAAAATGTCTATATATAAGTGCACATAGTGGGTTTAATTACATGAGTAGGATATAAAACAGAATTACTAGTACAAAATAAAAATCGTTATTGTTGGTTTTTAACCTGTCCCTGCTGTAGCTGGTTCTCGCTAATGCTATGTACCCTGGTAGCCCTCCAGGCAAATCTAGCAAAAGCGGCCATCAGGTCAGTGGTTCTATCTGAGAGCATGGCTCTAAACATATGGTTATTCAACTCATTCTGAGGGAAGGCAGCAATGAGGTCACGTCTAAGGTTGTCATAAAACTGGCATTCTAGGAGCATGTGTTCAGATGTCTTCACATTCCCAGCCTGACAGATGCATAAGCGCTCCTGAACAGGAACTTTCTTAAATAACCCCTCTCTGAATACTGATGGTAACATGTTAAAATGCAAAGAGTGTATGATCTTCTATGCACTGGGTTACTTAAGTTGGATAAGTAAGATAAGGGCCTAATATTATTGGATGGGGGCATTTCAAAGAGCAGACTTTGCATTCATCCATTCTGTAAGGTGTGTTCTTTTTGGTCTCCATATGTTTTGTCTTATCACTTTTAGTTTCATACAGTATTTAGAGGTATACAGAAAGCTTGTCCTCAATTTTAGCCATCAACTAGTGAGTTGGTCTCCATCAAGTGGATGAATTTGGTGTTGTATTGCCTTATTTTGCTGATTCTTTGTTAGCATTTCAAATAGCCAGTAGTATTCCTGCACGATTAATTAAGAGTTACATCCATTTGTTTAGCATGTGCTGCCCTGTACCATATAGCACCAGCACGTTCTCCTGAGGGAAAAGCTATTGTTCTTACTGTTCTTTGGGTAACACCCAGTCTGAACCAGCCTTTTCCCTATGAGTGGCAATTTTCTGTTTGGTGTTTAGACAATGTTTCTTGTGGACCAGGTTTCTATCCAAAATGGCACCCATACACTCCAGAGTAGGGCGATGTTCCAAAACCTTGCCTTCCAGGTAATTTGGAGCCTCCTCTCTCCTGCTCTGTTCTTTAAGTAGAAGGCACATCCCTGTATTTTTAGATGGTTTGGTTTCAGTTGGTTGTTTTTATAATACAGTATAAGGTAAATCTTCAAATGCAGAGGCTAGCTAGTGCTTGATAGATTCAAGCATCTCCTCCTGAATTGTCAAGACAAGATCATCAGCTTTGATGCATCTCCTGGAATATTAGAACATTGATTGATCATTTGTGTAAGTGTTAGAAAGTAGAATGGTGACAAAAGTACCTCTCAAAGGGTTAATGTCTAAATTGAAAGGATGAAGTTGTTAAGCCAGACAGCCTTGAAGGTGTGAAAGTTAAAGGAATCAGAACTCCTCCTTATCCCTTCCATCCCAAGGCTGGCCTTGGAGAATAATAACAGCTGGGGGTGATTGATGGAAGATATCTTGGCCAGGAGGAGCTAGCTGCTGGAAGGGTTGTATTGGGAATAAATTACCCCATTGACCTGAGTAAGATCAGGTGAAAGGAGGACGGCATAAGAGTAGGATAGGAACAACCTGATGATGGTTAAGTTTTTACTGTCCTAAGTGGATTGCTGAAGGACCAGGTTGGCCAACTGTCCCAAGCCAATGTGGTGCTTCATGCAAATGTTGTTCGCATGGAGCTTGGGATAGTTTAGGAGAATTTAGCAAGTGGAAAGACTGATGCAATAGCCTTGCTTGCAATTAGTTGCTGAGTGTGAATGGTTACACTCATTTGCTTCTGTTTGAGTTTGGGTAGATTCGTGGATGGAAAGGTTTGCTTTATGCCTTTCCTTTTGGCTGAATTCAATTTATTTTACTTTCTACCCCAAAGTCTCTGTGTGGGTGAAGGTTCTTGTTGTTTTGGGTTTGTGTGCAATGTTTTACCATGCTATCCTGTCCTGTCCTTTTTTCCCACTAAAAGTTTTTATATTATTATTTTAAAGCTAATTTGAGAGCCGTTAAGTTCACTGAGTGTTCGGGGGTGCTAAGTCCAGTTCCTGGCTCAGAAGTCATGGAGAACAGATAGAGAACAACTGCTACTCAGGTCAGCTGCTTAAAAGAAGGGCAGGTGCACACAAGACCTAGACCACAAGTTCTTCCTTTTTTGAGGATGCACTCCTTGCAATGAGCAGATGAACAAGTGGGGTGAGTAGCTTTCACCTGGCCAGAGCACGTAGGCACTCCGAGAAGGCCAAGGTGCCAAGAGGGCCAGAGTAAGATCTTCCTCCTTACCCCAGATTTTCAAGTCTCGACAATAACCATTACTGTTAGTCTGTGATCTTTAGTAAGGAGGTGGAGCTTTTTGAGCAGCAGTTAATGGTGTACAATGTCATATACTGCAAGTTGACTAATGGAACTGGATTAATATTTAAGTTTATATTCATTCCCAACAATACGGCTATGATTTTTAATATCCTTAATATATATCTAGCTGCAGAACCAGAAGATGGGAGTTTGATTTCCCACTATACCTCCTGGGAGTAGAGTCAACTCATGTGGCCTTGGGCAAGCTGCAGATGTCTCAAGGTGTCCCCAGACGAAGGGAATGGTAAATCACATCTAGAAAATCCCAGAAATGGCTGTCATAAGTCAGAATTGACTAGATGGCACATGATTATTATTAATACATAAGGATATACCATATCTGCTGGTTTATAAGACCCACTTTCCCAACCACCCCTTAAAATACACTTGAAAAAATGGAGTGTGTCTTGTACTGTTTATAGTGGCCTATAGTGAACTATTTTGGTAATAATGGGGTGCGTCTTATACTCCGGTGCATCTTATATGCCAGCAAATATGGTAAATATATCTTAACCTATAAATCCAAGGGTTAACCGTTGGAACTGGCTATAGGTTGCTATGCCTCGCCCTACTTACCTGCACTCACCCTTCGTGCACATGGCCGATCTGGGTACGCAGGTCAACGAAGGATTGAAAAAACCGGCAGTGGGGCAACAGCCCCACAAACGCGAAGAAAGGGAAACAACTTCACTTCCCAACATTCCTTGCGCCACGCCGCACCAGAGCCAATCAGGCTGAGAGGCTCTCGCACGGGGCAGTGTTCGGAAACGCGCCGCAGCCAATCGAAAGAAAAGCATTTTAAAAAAACGCAGCACAAACATAAAACAGCAACCCATAACTACAAGCCCCAGCGTCCTGCGCGCCATGAGCACGCAGAGCGCTGAGGAAACCGGCGCCCAAAAAATGAAAAAGAAAAACAACTCACAGCCAAGCACACACCAGCCGGCTTTCTTTCCCTCACCAACAGCGCCTGAAGCTCCCGACTGGAGTTTCCCCTTTAATATCAGTGGGTGGGGGGTTGCAATCCCCCTCTCTGCTGGCTACCCTAGGGTTGGGAGGTTTGTGGGGAGAAAATGGGTATCCCCCCCAACCCTTCTGGACCCACAGGAACAGGCAGAGTGGATCGATCCCCCACCCCCCCTCCTTAAAACAACTCCGTCTTTTTTCTCTTTAAAAACGGAGTTGTTTTAAGGAGGGGGGTGGGGATTCGATCCAGTCTGCCTGATCTTTTGGTTCCAGAAGTGTTGGGGCAATATTCCTCTTTTCTCCCCACAAACCACCCAACCCTAGGGTAGCCAGCGGAGAAGGGGGTCACAACCCCCACCCACTGATATTAAAGGGGAAACCCGATCTACTTTCACGACTCCACACAAACAAAGCACCATAACACACTAAAGCCACCCTCCCCACCACCGAGCCCACCCTTCCTAACCCCAACGACCACGCCCCCACTAGCCCACCCTTCCTAACCCCCAATGACCATGCCCCCCTCCCCACTACCTAACCCACCCTTCCTAACCCCCAACGACCATGCCCCTCTCCCCACCACCTAGCCCACCCTTCCTACCCCCCAATGACCATGTCCCTTCGCCACCACCAAATAAATAAATATTTTTTAAAAAAATAACTAAAAACAGTCAAACACATCCAAAAATACACAAAAACAAAAACACCAAAAACAATACGAAGTAAACAAAGACACAATCAAAAACAAAACAGACAGACAAAAAATACAAATTCCAACCCCCCCGCCCACACACACACACACACACACACACAAACACACACACACACACACACACATACACACAAAACAAAGAAAACAAGCAAACTTACCAAAACATGTGCTACCACCACCAGGACTGAAAAACAAATGAATAAAGAAAGAGACTACTTACCAGAAGAAGCTCCACCCAGAGGCCAGGAGAGAAAAAAAAGTCAAAATACAATAACCCCTACCAGCACCACCTGCTGGCCCCAATAGTAAAAACAATTCAAAAACACACAACAGCATAACACAAATTCACAATTTTACACAAAAGGTAACACCAATAAAAACAAGTAAAAAAATTACACTAAAACATATGTCAATAAAATAAAATAGAAACTTTTAAAAATCCTGTGCTGAGTTATAACTCAAATTTAAACTCAAAACATCTAAACACATTTTAAAAACATTGAATGTAAAAAACATTTACTTTTACATTATGAAAATTATGACCTACGGTACAACTAATTAAAAAAATTCAAAAAACTAAAACATTATTCACTTACATAAAACAATTTGAAAAAATTATATCATACTTTCTTCTTTTATTAATCCTAAAAAAAAAACAAAAAAGCAGATCCCATTTAATAACAGCCAAGCCAAAAATTTTTTTACATAAATAAACATTTAAAAATTTAAAATTACAGACTAAGCAATTTTTAAAAAACATTAACACAATTTAACCTTCCAACACAATTTAAAACTATTGCAAAAATAAAATTGGTTCATTTTTTATTAAAACACACGGGGGGAAAAGCCCGGCAACGCCGGGCAACCCTTGCTAGTATTTACTATAATGGCATATATTACTACATATGATTAGGGTTGCCATACATCCCGGAAAACCAGGATTGTCCCAGATTCAAGGTCAGAAAAATTGTCCTGGCCAGTTGAATAAATATCATGTTAAAGTCCCAGATTTTAAAAACTTGCTGATTGTGTATTATAACATACCATTAAAATAAATTTAAACTCTCACCATCAAATGAGCAATTTCCTGCCATATTGGAGTTGGAGTATTCCTGGAGACAAATCTTAATGGCCTTGCCTCACACCACCACCCAATAAGTGTGACCAGTGTGTTTCCTGGAACTGAGCATGTTAAAAGTTGACCGCGAGGTGACTTCTCATTAGTACAACAGATCATCTTACAGTAAGAATTAACTGTTGTAAATATTTATAGCTGTCATTATATTATGTTTGTTTTTAAAAGTCTATTTTGTAGATAACCCATCCATTTTTGTCAAGTATACCGTATTTTTCGCCCTATAAGACGCTCCGGCATATAAGACGCACCCAATTTTAAAGGAGGGAAATCTAGAAAAAAAGATTCTGAACCAAATACTGTACTAAAAGGGAAGAAAAAAAACCACATCTTTTCAGAAACCCCACATGTCCAGGTACAATAAAGCCACCACAAAAATACTCAAAGTCAAAATCTACCTGCCTTAGTCAACCTCCAAGAGGAACAAAGGGCCGGGAGGGCACGATGCTTCGCAGCAGCGGCGTCTTCGGAGCCACGGAAGGCTCCCTTTATCTCCCCGCCGATGGTGGGGGCGGGGAGAGCGCGGCAGCGGCGGCGTCTTCGGCTCCCTCGGCCAGGGAGCACTTTTAACCTCCCCGCCCGGTGGCAGGGAGGGACGGCTTCGCGCGGCGCGGCGCGGCTTGGCTCGGCGCGGCTCGGCTCCCTTTATCTCCCCGCCGATAAAGGGAGCCGCGCCGCGCCGCGCGAAGCCGTCCCTCCCCGCCCCCTGCCACCGGGCGGGGAGGTTAAAAGGGCTCCCTGGCCGAGCTGGGACAGAGACAGGAGCTCATTCCATCTTGCAGTACGCAGGAATCGAACTGCCTCCCAGTCAGCATCTTAGCCGCTTGAGCCACTATATTAAGTGCCTCATAATTTGTGATTAACATTAGTGATACATTTAAAAATGACATTTTATAAAATCTTTATAATCTGGATATGTGTTTGACGGCAGATTGTCATAGTCTAAGTGAGTTTGTTCAGTAATGTGAGGCCTACTAGATGGTAACACCTTTACTATAAGAACTGATTCTCTATGAAACACAAAATTGTTTTAAACATACAGTAGCTTTAACCCATGGGCCTCTGTCAGGGAATATAGCCACCCTAAGCAGCAGCTAGTCCAAATTTAAGCATACGGTACTCTGGGAAGGTGAAATTACCTTTTTTTTCCCTAGGTAGGGAGCAATTATTCCATGTTATAAAACAAAACAGTAAATGCCTGTTGTGACACATGTTTAATGAATGTCTGTCTGAATCCATTATCTTCTCCCCTAAAGTCATGCATTTAATTTTTATTTCTCTTGAAACAATTCAAATTAAATGGAGTTATGAAACAGCCACATCTTAACATCTGAACTGAAATGCCAGCAGCAACAGAGTAATGAATACAACTCTTTAATAAAATAAAATAATTTATCATCTTGGAGAGTCTCAAAGTGTACAAGGGAGCTGCAATTTCTCTCTCTTTCTCTCTTTCTCTCCAACAATGACAGAAGAGTACCGTAGTATCTGCTTCCCAGACTCCAAATACATTTCCCAAGAAAGCAAATGAAGTTGGTACTTACAGAGTTGAAATTCAATCTGAATCTGAACTGAGCAACATGGCTGCATTTGTCTGATAAAACATCATGTAAAACTGAAATGGCAATCTGAACGGGTTTATAAACTTTCTATGGAAAAGTTCAGAATGAACTCTCACCATCAGCAGCACTAATAATAAATTTTGTGTCAGAAATTACTCTGGGACGGCTTCGCACGGCGCGGCTTGGCTCGGCGCGGCTCGGCTCCCTTTATCTCCCCGCCGATAAAGGGAGCCGAGCCGCGCCGCGCGAAGCCGTCCCTCCCTGCCCCCTGCCTGTACCGGGCGGGGAGGTTAAAAGGGCTCCCTGGCCGAGGGAGCCCTTTTAACCTCCCCGCCCGGTACAGGCAGGGGGCGGGGAGGGACGGCTTCGCGCGGCGCGGCTCGGCTCCCTTTATCTCCCCGCCGATAAAGGGAGCCGAGCCGAGCCGCGCCAAGCCGCGCCGCGCCGCGCGAAGCCGTCCCTCCCCGCCCCCTGCCTGTACCGGGCGGGGAGGTTAAAAGGGCTCCCTGGCCGAGGGAGCCCTTTTAACCTCCCCGCCCGGTACAGGCAGGGGGCGGGGAGGGACGGCTTCGCGCGGCGCGGCTCGGCTCCCTTTATCTCCCCGCCGATAAAGGGAGCCGAGCCGAGCCGCGCCGCGCCGCGCCGCGCGAAGCCGTCCCTCCCCGCCCCCTGCCTGTACCGGGCGGGGAGGTTAAAAGGGCTCCCTGGCCGAGGGAGCCCTTTTAACCTCCCCGCCCGGTACAGGCAGGGGGCGGGGAGGGACGGCTTCGCGCGGCGCGGCGCGGCTCCCTTTATCTCCCCGCCGATGGTGGGGGCGGGGAGAGCGCGGCTGCCGTATATTTGCCTTATAAGACGCACCAACTTTTCCCCCCCAGTTTTGAGGAAGAAAAAGTGCGTCTTATAAGGCGAAAAATACGGTACTTCTGTCTCGGTTTTGTGGGAGAGAATTATGGCAACTCTACATAAGATGACTATAATAATGGAATGCCTGCAAACACATATATATTCTCAGAAAACATGGGCTTTTTGTTTCTATCATGCTGAAATCTAGATTATTATTATTTTTTGAAAGATTCATCAATGGGACATGAGACCCAGATGCAAATTATTAAGAATCTACTCTTCTCCTTGATGTACACAGGTTGAAAAAAGAAACTTGTGCTGTGATAATGCCAAAATAGAGAACTTTATTAGGGGAGACAGCATCACCTTAAAATTTCCAGTTGAACAACCATGCTGGATGGAATACTGTGGCCCCAGAATGTAACTTCTTTATTATCTCTGTCACTCCTTCCATAACTAAGGCATGGAGAGAAACTGAATATTTTAAGCAGGTTAAAGTTGAGGAACTCTGCAACTGTTCATAGCTGTTGTGGCATACCTGTCAACCTGCGGCTCCACAAAAGCGGGACCTGCGCACAACGCTTGTGTGCAGGTCGCTTTCCACGCATGCGTGGAAGGGTTTTACCCCTTCCACGCATGCACAGAAGTGCTACGCCGCTTGAACAGCCCCTATACAAGCGGCATAGCGCTTTCCACGGATGTGCAGAAAGCGCTAGGCCATTTGTGTAAGGGCTGCGCAAGCGGCGTAGCGCTTCCGCGCATGCATGGAAAACGTTTTTCCCAGCTGTCAAATTACGGGGTTTTGGCAGCGGGGGGCGGGTTATGACATCAATAGACATCGAATTACGGGGTTTTCCTGGCCAAATCAGGGTGGTTGACAGGTATGTGTTGTGGTACCTTAAAAAGGTAAAAGTAAAGGTTTCCCTTGCTCGAAAGCCAGTCGTATCTGACTCTAGGGTTCAGTGTTCATCTCTGTTTCAAAGCTGAAGAGCCAGCACTGTCTGCTTCTGCAGACGTTTCTGTGGTCATGTGGAGGGCATCAATAGACACCAGGGTGCACAAAACACTGTTTACCTTCCCACCAAAGTGGTCCCTATTTATCTACTTGCAATTTCTTGCTTTCAAACTGCTAGGTTGGCAGGAGCTGGGACAAAGATGGGAGCTTATTCCATCGTGCAGTACTCGGGAATCGAACTGCTGACCTGCCACCTCCCAGTCAGTGTCTTAGCCACTTGAGCCACCGCAGTCCCTTAATATGCTAATAAAACCACATTCTACTTGACTATTTTTGGTTATTTTTCTTGATTCCTGAAGAATTCTACCAGATTTCACATTAGAATCTGCATAATATTATGAAAAGAAGCCTTTACCATTGTAGATATATAGTTTCTGAATGAAGTGCATGCCTGTTGTGCTGAATGATGTCTTTAAGCAAACATTTGTGCTTTGGCAAACATTTAGTCTTTGAAGCAATCTTCTCTGTCCCCAAATGCTTAACATCCAGCAAGAGCTCATATGAACTATCTCTATATTTTAATTTCATGTCAATGCATATATAGAGAAAAGGGATGAAAGATTTGCCTCGCAGGGAGAAACACTTTTGATCATCTGCTCATATTAAGATGTATCATTACGTGTCCCAGTTTCACCATTCATGAGTTGCCCTCAGATTCTGCCAATGAAAACCAGAGATGAAACAATTCCTAATGTGGACTACAGCTTCCAGAATACTCCACCCAACATTGCTGGTGCAAGTATTCTGGGAAATGTAGTAGAGAAAATATATTTTCCCCGTATCTTAGGAAAACCGAGCATTTCAGCCTTGCATGCAATAAATATAGTTATGGCAAACTCATATTTGATAAAGAAACTTTCTCCCCTGGATTTTAAAAGTAGGACACAGGTCGGGAGAGTTGCTACTTTGCCTCAGGTCACAAAGCTCTTAGCTTTCTACAGAGGTGGCCATGCTCAACTGTCAGTGCTTCTTCCTCAGGAGTTATACCTGAAGCAGACGGAAATGTAAGCTCTGAGTGATTTCACGTAGAAAGACAAAAAAAAAGCTGTAACCACATCGAGAGCACCATAGCTCCCACTCTCTGGAATGAATTGCCAGTGGCGATTAGAACTGCTCCTAGGTAAAGGTAAAGGTTTCCCTTGCTCGAAAGCCAGTCGTATCCGACTCTAGGGTGCAGTGGTCATCTCTGTTTCTAAGCCGAAGAGCCAGCGTTGTCTGCTTCTGCAGACGTTTCTGTGGTCATGTGGCAGGCATGACTAGACACCGGAGTGCACGGAACGCTATCACCTTCCCACCGAAGTGGTCCCTATTTATCTACTTGCAATTTCTTGCTTTCGAACTGCTAGGTTGACAGGAGCTGGGATGAAGCCGGGAGCTTATTTCCGTCCTGCAGTACTCGGGAATCGAACTGCTGACCTTCCGCTTCCCAGTCAGCGTCTTAGCCACTGCAGTCCCAGAACTGCTCCTACTTTAGTAATATTTCATAAATTACTTAAGACCTACCTGTGTCAGCAAGCCTTTTAAGGCCAATAAGATTATTAGAATTATGTAATGTTGACCCAGGACTCTTTTTAACTGATATTACCTATTTTTTTTACTGCTGCTGATAGTGTTTTAATTTGAATACTGTTATGGTTTTAAGATTTTTTTAATGCCATCTGGATGTTTCCGGTGGAATTTTTGTTTGTGTTTTTATTATGAGATGATTTTTTAATATTATTGATATAGAAAATATAGATATAGATAGCTCAAGTGGCTAAGACGCTGACTGGAAGGCAGGAGGTCAGCAGTTTGATTCCCGAGTACTGCACGATGGAATGAGCTCCCATCATTGTCCGAGTTCCTGCCAACCTAACAGTTCGAAAACAAGAAATTGCAAGTAGATAAATAGGGACCACTTTGGTGGGAAGGTAAACAGCATTCTGTGCACCCCGGTGTCTATTCGTGCCCTCCACATGACCATGGAAACATCTGCAGAAGCAGACAGTGCTGGCTCTTCGGCTTTGAAACAGAGATGAGCACTGAACTCTAGAGTTGGATACGACTGTTTTTTGAGCAAGGGAAACCTTTACCTTTATAGATATAATATTTATACACATTGTAAGCTGCCCTGAGTGGGGTTTGCACTAAAAGGGTGGGATATAAATGTAAATAAATAAATAGCCAAAATAAAACCACAGAGATGTACAGCAAGTTGAATACTACCCCTTTTACTGGGCTAAATGCCAGACTTTTTGATACATGAGGCAAAGGACAAAGTGCTACCCTCCTACACACACGTGTGTGTGTGTGTGTGTGTGTGTGTGTGTGTGTGTGTGTGTGTGTGTGTGTGTGTGTGTGTGTGTGTGTGTGTGTGTGTGTGTGTGTGTGTGTATTCATTCTGGCTTACTTTTATCTCAACATTGAGTTTTCCATCACATTGTGGTCAGGATGCTGGTTTAGAGGGGCCAGGCCAGGCTGTGTGGCATGCATAGCCCCCTCCTACAAGAAAAAGTGATGGATGAGGGTGTCAGGAGTGA
This sequence comes from Bradypodion pumilum, assembly GCA_035047305.1. Taxonomy (NCBI): domain Eukaryota; kingdom Metazoa; phylum Chordata; class Lepidosauria; order Squamata; family Chamaeleonidae; genus Bradypodion; species Bradypodion pumilum. Next base: position 54,490,374 of record JAWDJD010000005.1, on the reverse strand, counting down.
GTGAGCAGAGGAGTTTGTCACTTGCCCTCCCCCATATTTGCTGCCAGGTTCATTTCCTCTCTCCTGTCTAAAGCTACGGCTAGCCCTGACAGAAGTCTTTATGCTGAAGAGTTATCGTCCTGTGGCAGGTGTACATGCACAAACTCAGATACACATGTCCATGGGTACAAGGAGGAGGGGAATAAATAACATTTGTAATTATACTTCTATTACCACTACCACCCCAAATAGTGCTTAATACACTCTTTGGGTGGTTCACAAGGTAAGTAGTATTTTGCCTCCAACATGTTGGGTACTTATTTTACTGTTCTCAGAAGGATAGAAGGCTGAGTCAGCCTTGATCCCTGTCAGGATGGAACGCAAGTCAGCAGTTTTGGCTGCAGTACTGCAGTTCAACCACTGCGCCACCAGGACTCTGATATACTGATGATAACATGATTCAAACCAGAAATTATGATTCAAGCCAAAGGGGGCAGAACTGAACTGCTTGAAAAGTGTCAAGCCCATTTCATCCTCCAGCCATCCTTGCTCCCAATTAATTTAGAAATGTTTAAACAGCCTCTTTCTCTCTTTGTAAAGACTTGCACATTTTTCTAAAGAGTTTCTGGCATGTGCGATCTTTGTTTTTCTCCTGTGCTAAAAGAAATCCAACCTTTGCTATTTTGGCATGCTAAACCTGCCATTCTCTCCAGTGGAGACATGCCCTGTTTTCATTGTGCAAGTATTCTGTATCTTCACCATCATTTAACATTATCAGTATATGAAGCTCCACCTTTTTAGCAACAGGAAATGGCAAAGAACACTATGTTCTCACAAATGGCTAAATTAAACATATTCTTGCTGCTGCTGCTTCAAAGAATTTAGAGTTCACAAAATAAGTGAAAGGATGTCTTCTTAATAATAACAAAACCTTGCTTTCTGCAGGGGGAGATCTAAATGCCTTGCTATATGACAAGGGAGCAAAAATTTCTAGGGTCCTTGTACTTTTAAAATGCTACCTTTTCAAAATGAACTAGCTCACTTAACAATCGCCTGAATGAGGTCAAACAAGTGACTTTTAAAAATAAGATTTATTTAACAAACTACAGTGCAAAAATTACAGTACAGAGTGCATTTGCATAACTAAATAGTAATAACCATTGATAATATTCTCGATTAGCTAGACAAGGAAATAAAATGGAAAAAAACATTTTCAACCCAGACAAGTGACATTTGTCTGTGCCACTGGTGCACAGAAATATCTATAGAAAAGGATATATAGAATAATCTTCTAATACAAACTTAATTATCTCACCAGGAGAAGACTAACAGCCAAAAAATGGGAGATCATCATGGAGATCAACTATGAAGATTGTTCTGAGAATAAAATGCAATGACCTTCCATTTACCTTCCGCATCGCAATATGACACCCATATCACTGGACAGGGATGGGTGAATTCAGCTCTGGAAACCATCATATCTACTACTGTGGGCAAGAAAACCTCAGAAAAAACGGAGTAGCCATAATTGTCAACAAAAGAGTGAGGAAAGCAGTAATGGGATACAACATCAAAAATGATAGAATGATGTCAGTTGGAATCCAAGGCAAACCTTTCAATATCACTGTAATCCAAGTCTATGCACCAACCACTAGTGCAGATGAAGCCACAGTTGACCAGTTCTATGAGGACCTACAACACCTCATAGAACAGACACCAAGAAATGATGTCCACATTATCTTAGGAGATTGGAATGCCAAAGTAGGAAATCAAAAAGTAAATGGAATAACAGGCAAGTTTGGTCTTGGAACACAGAATGAAGCAGGGCAAAGATTGATAGAGTTCTGCCAAGAGAATGCACTAGTCATAGCAAACACCCTCTTCCAGCAACACAAGAGGTGACTTTACACATGGACATCACCTGATGGCCAGCATTGAAATCAGATTGATTACATACTCTGCAGTCAAAGATGGAGAACCTCCATTCAGTCAGCAAAAGCAAGACCTGGAGCAGACTGTGGCTCAGATCACAACCTACTGATCCCAAAATTCAGGCTTAGACTAAAGAAAATGGGGAAAACAATTAGACCAGACAGATATGACCTACACAACATCCCTAAAGAATACATGGTGGAGGTCATGAACAGATTTAATGTCCTGTACCTGATAGACAGAGTACCAGAAGAATTATGGACAGAGACGGGGGACATCATGCAGGAGGCAACAAGAGAAACCATACCAAAAGAAAAGAAGCATAAGAAAGAAAAGTGGTAGTCTGATGAGGATCTTAAAATAGCAGAGGAAAGAAGGAATGCAAAAGTCCAAGGAGAAAGGAAAAAATACAACCACCAAAATACAGAATTTCAAAGAAAAGCAAGGAGAGATAAGGAAAAATACCTGAATGAACAGTGCAAAGAAATGGAGGAAAACAACAAAAGAGGCAGGACTAGAGATCTTTTCAAAAAAATTGGGGAAATCAAGGGAACATTTAAAGCAAAAATGAACATGACAAGGGACAAAGATGGAAAAGAGTTAGCTGAAGCAGAAGAGATCAAAAAAAGATGGCAAGAGTACACAGAGGAACTCTACAAAAAGGACCTCCTGATAATAACAATAATGAGAAATTTGAACTTGAACCAGACATTCTGGAGAGTGAAGTCAGAAAGGCCCTAAAAAGCACTGCAAACAATAAAGCTAGTGGAAATGACAGGGAGCAAAAATTTCTAGGGCCCTTGCACCAATTGAATTTTTCAAAGCCCTAAAAGATGATGGAATCAAACTACTGCATTCAATATGCCAGCAAATCTGGAAAACAAAACAGTGGCCACAGGGTTAGAAAAGATCAGTGTACGTTCCAATCCCCCCAAAAGGCAATGCCAAAGAATGCTCAAATTACTGAACAATTGCGCTCATCCCACATGCCAGCAAGGTGATGCTCAAGATAATACAAGATAGACTTCAACAACATGCGGAGAGAGAACTACCAGAGGTGCAGGCCAGTTTCAGAAGAGGCAGGGGGACTAGAGACCACATTGCCAACATACGTTGGATCATGGAGAAAACAAAAGAATACCAGAAACGAGTCTACTTTTGTTTTATTGACTACACCAAGGCTTTTGACTGTGTGGACCACAACAAAATGTGGCAAGTAATTAAAGAGATGGGAATACCAGAACACCTCATATGCCTCATGAGAAATCTGTACACGAACCAAGAAGCAACAGCTAGGACAGAACACAGAATGACAGAGTGGTTTGGAATAGGAAAAGGAGTAAGACAAGGCTGCATTTTATCACCCTGCTTATTCAATCTATACACAGAGCACATAATGTGCAATGCAGTGATGGAGGAATCACAATATGGGATCAAAATTGCTGGGAGAAACATCAACAATTTGAGATATGCAGACGATACCACCCTAATGGCAGAAAGTGAGGAAGACCTAAAGAACCTCTTGATTGGATTGAAGGAGGAGAGTGCAAAAGCTGGCTTGAGACTTAATATCAAGAAAACCAAGATAATGGCAACAGGTCCCATCAGTCCCTGGAAAATAGATAGGGAAGAAGTAGAAGCAGTGACAGATTTTACTTTCCTTGGATCTAAGATCACTGCAGATGGCGACTGTAGCCATGAAATAAAAAGACGACTGATTATGGGGAGACAAGCAATGAGAAACCTGGGGAATATAGTGAAAAGCAGAGACATCACATTGCAAACAATAATTTGTATAGTCAGAGCAATTGTATTCCCAGTGGTAATGTATGGGTGTGAGAGCTGGACCATTAGGAAGGCTGAGCGCAGAAGAATAGATGCCTTTGAGATGTGGTGTTGGAGGAGAGTCCTGAGAGTCCCCTGGACAGCAAAGAGAACAAATAGGTCAATACTGGAAGAAATCAACCCTGACTGTTCATTGGAGGGACAAACAGTGAAGATGAAGCTAAAGTACTTTGGACATCAAATGAGAAGGGAGGACTCACTTGAGAAGGCCTTGATGCTGGGAAAGGTGGAGGGAAAGAGAAGAAGGGGGCGTCCAAAGATGAGATGGATAGATGGTATTGTGGACACAATGGGCACAGAGCTTGGTGGGCTGAGGAGAATGGTGGAGGATAGAGGTGCCTGGAGGAAAATGGTCCATGGGGTCGCAAAGGGTCGGAATTGACTGTGCAACTGAACAACAACAACAAATTCACTGAAAACACACAAACATTTTTTCTTTTCCCCTGGAATTTCTGTACCTCATCTAAAAATTTGAAAAGAAGGCATATTAAATTGGATTATTAACTATTAAATACTAAAGGAATCCTCAGGCCCTCACTGTAAATCTCTCTACAGTGGTCCTAACACTGCTGCTACTCAATCTTTCTTGTTCAGGAATGTCTTATTCTGCCATTCAGTTTTCCCTGAAGATTGTGTCAGTGACATTAGCTTTCTCCTATCTGAATTCAGATTCCTCCTGCTTTTGTCCATCTCCCCATCTCATTACAGTGGTACCTCATACAATGATTTTAATCCATTCCATGGGGCTCGTTCTTGTACAAAACAATTGCTATACGATACATGCATCGTATAGCGATTTTCCCTATGGGATGGATCATACAACGATCTTTTTCCTAAGTGGTTTTTCCCATTGAAAAATTGTTGTATGATTTTTTTCAATAGGGAAAATAGTTATGTGGGACGCCATCCCCCCCCAACTTAATTGTTATGCGGTTTCATTGCTATACAAGGCGATTGTTGTATGAGGTTCCACTGTATTTCTTTTCCTTTGTAATTCATTCTATTCCCTTCAGAATATCTATTACTTTTTTTAATGCTCCTCTTCTCATGAGCTCCTTCTCAGCTTTTATTTCAAGCCCTGAAACCAGGGGTTGGCCTGAAATATTTTGTGACCTGAGATCGACCAACAAATGGTGCCCCAGGCTGATTGTTACCTCAGGAAAAGCTAGGTATGGTGGCATTCAAGGCAGAATATTTCACAACCACCTCTCCCTATCCCTAGAAGTAAAAATATAATCACCATCATTTAAAGGTCTATTTGCTTCTCTTTCATGACACCCAGAACTAGATACCTTGGGCCAGCTGATTCACTCTAATGGTAGGGTAAGTCCTGTTTGCATTCTCCCACATTAATCCTTGGTGATTCCTTCACTCATGCAGACAGTTCCTCTGGCACCTTCTCTTTGCAGGCGCACCCCCCAATAAAGGACTCAGACACCAATGAAAGTGGATAACGGCATTGGGCCACATTTATTGATTCATCCCCTAGTCCGAATTATAAATTTCTATTGGTAATTGACCAATCATAATTCTTAAGGCAAGCAGGCCGAAGTAACACTGGTAAGGTACCACCCAAAATTGCCAACGGCAATTGCTACAATGTATCCATTTGTATCAATTTGTTTGTTGACCACAAACAAATTGTTGACCGTAGTCAATATCTAACTAATGACCCCACCCTCTGATGCGTATCCGTAAAATCACGTGGTGATGCATGCTGTCTAGCTATAGCCATCACCCCGTCGCCTAGTTCGTCGTTGACCGGACAACGTTTAACCAACTTATGCCTGTCTAGTGTTGTCCAGTCAATTGCGAACTTGCCGGATACCTGTGGGTCATAATGTTTACCTTACCAGTGCTACCCGCCCATGTGACCAAAGTCAACAGCAGCAGCAGAAAAACCCCTATGTCAAACAATAGCAACAGTGTGGGATGGGCGAAAAAACCAGGACCCGGAAGCCAATATGGGTCCCAGCCAAAAATTCCCACCCGGCCCCGAAGCGACCAAAATATCACACTGTTAACTAGGGAGGGGGTGGAGGGGGAAAACTTCTCCGCTCCGTCGCTTCGCAAAATGGCAGCTCGGCTGCCTCGTGGCCACCCCTTTTATAAGGGAGCTGGCCATGCCCCTAACTACCCGGATGCCTTCGTCCTGTGGGGGGGCCCCCGCAAAGAGCGCGGCGGCCACTTTGGCGCCGCGCTTGCATTGCAGGCGCACCCCCCAATAAAGGACTCAGACACCAATGAAAGTGGATAACGGCATTGGGCCACATTTATTGATTCATGCCCTAGTCCGAATTATAAATTTCTATTGGTAATTGACCAATCATAATTCTTAAGGCAAGCAGGCCGAAGTAACACTGGTAAGGTACCACCCAAAATTGCCAACGGCAATTGCTACAATGTATCCATTTGTATCAATTTGTTTGTTGACCACAAACAAATTGTTGACCGTAGTCAATATCTAACTAATGACCCCACCCTCTGATGCATATCCGTAAAATCACGGGGTGATGCATGCTGTCTAGCTATAGCCATCACCCCGTCGCCTAGTTCGTTGTTGACCGGACAACGTTTAACCAACTTATGCCTCTCTAGTGTTGTCCAGTCAATTGCGAACTTGCCGGATACCTGTGGGTCATAATGTTTACCTTACCAGTGCTACCCGCCACACGGAGGGGCTTCAAAGAAGGCTCGACGCCCCCCCCAGACCGTCAGCTCGGTCGACAGGCCTGCTCGCCAATCACCCAACAGGAGGTCCACACCTCCTCGTGACAGATGGGCCCCCTCCCCTGCATACAAGTCATAACTTTGGAGGCTAATAGCGGGGTGACGACTGACCCTCCCCCAAGCCCTGTAGACAAGGAAACGCGCCACTGCCCTATTCACCATGCGTCTAGCACAGTCAAGGGCCAGGAGGTCAACACCCCCTCTGTAGGAATGGCGCGGGACCATGTCCGACCAAACAAGGGTTGTGGTGGGCCAGACATAATGCAGGTAGGCGAGGTCCTCGCAAATCGCATGTTTCAGCGACAAGCCGGTGACCTGGCCCAAATCATTGCCCCCCAGGTGTATGATCAGAATGTCAGGCGGGTCAGCATTCTGGCCTGAAAAAAGGAAAGGCAGCAGCTCCCGCCATAACATCCCGGGCTTACCATGCCATGTGAGACTTGCGTATGCACCAAGTCCCAGTCGGGGTCCCCACTCTGTCACCGCAGCATAACGCGCTGCCCTGTGCACATAGCTATGGCCCACCAGCCATACTGTCACCGGTGTAATACGACACCCCGGGTCTGTAAGGAAAAATGAGGGAAAGTAGGTAAGGTGACTGGGTTGGTACTCACGGTGGGAGTGGGCGCACATAAAACTGAAAACATTGCGAACCCCACCGTCCCATGCTACGTATGTCAGCACCTGAGTACCCCAAAAGCAGCTGCGGTCGAGGCCGCCCCTATACGGAATGAATGAGTGCCATAGCGGGCGCCAGGGAGGCCCACACTGGCCAGCGCTTTGCCCATCACCTTCCAAAATTGAAATTTAGTAAGGGGAGACCCATCTTGGTGACAGAAAAACGGGCCATGGTGCGTGCCATACAGTGCAAGGAAATCCTGTAGGGCACCAACCGGACAGATGTCTGCTGAGGAACATCGTAGCAGTCTACTCCACTGCCTACGCCGTGCTGATAGGTTTTAGAGGAGCGTATCCCCAACTGAGCCGAATATTGTTCACTCAGACATCTTCGAGTTCCAGTGCCCTACGACTTGCATCCGCCTTATACAGCATCTCAAGCTCGCCGATGCGGAGCACTCCAAAAAAGGCCACCGTTGTAGCCGCATGAAATGGGCTGCCTCATCTTATCAAAACAGAGGCAAGGCCAGCCCCGGGCCAAATGGGTAAAAACCCCTGGGGAAATCGGGTGGCGGTCGTCCAGGCAACGCCCACGCGCGCACACCCACCCCTCCAAAACATGTCTCACACGGAAGTGAGTGGTGCTGTCCACGACTTGCATCCGCCTTATACAGCATCTCAAGCTCGCCGTTGCGGAGCGCTCCAAAAAAGGCGACCGTTGTAGCCGCATAAAATGGGCTGCCTCATCTTATCAAAACAGAGGCCAGGCCAGCCCCGGGCCAATTGGGTAAAAACCCCTGGGGAAATTGAGTGGCGGTCGTCCGGGCAACGCCCACGCGCGCGCACCCACCCCTCCAAAACATGTCTCTCACGGAAGTCAGTGGTGCTGTCCACATGACCTCCCACTTTGGCAATAAAAGCCAACGCTGACAGCTTAGATGCTATGGTGCGAGGTGCAAAGCCCTGGGCATGCAGGTAAACCATGAACCGCAGAACATGGGTTACCGGGATCAGCCAGGTTCCTGGCATTTGGAATTGGGTACAGAATGCTCTGAAAGAATTAAATGCGTGGTGATACACCTTACGCGTGCGTGGCCCTAGTGACAGGCCAATCGCCCGGTTCACCTCTCCTTGCCGATTTTCCATATCCCATCCGGGAGTGGCGAGGGAAATTCCTCCACATCCGGGGCCAAGGCACGGAACCGGGAGATCTGCAGGCGGGACAAAGCATCAGCAATATCATTAGTAACCCCTGGGACATGCCTGGCCCTGAAAAGAACATTGAGGCGCAGGCTGCGCAACGCAAACTGGCGCACTGGGTCCATAACCCTAGGCGATTTAGAGCTCTGTGCATTGACAAAGTGGACAACAGCCGCATTGTCACACCAAAGTGGACAACCGAGTTGGCCTCCTCCTCGCCCCATAGCATCAAAGCACCCAGTATAGGGAAAATTCCAGATACGTGAGACCACGCAGGCGACCCATGCCTGCCCAGGATGGTGGCCACCCACCATAGGCCCGCTTCCAATTGAAGTACATCCCATAACTCAGGGATCCCGGGCATCGGGCTGTATCTTAAAGCAAGGGGAAGCCAGGAGCTCAGACCTCCAAAATGACACCCCATTGAAATCCCTCAGGATCTGTAGCCAGACAAGCACGTCTGCCCTGATACCCCGGGTAAGTCTAACCCTATGGTGGGGCCTGGATAGTCCTGCCATGGCGTCGCACAAGCACCGTGCAAATGCCCTGCCCGGTGCGACGACCCTGCCAGCGAAATTGAGGTGACCATGTAGCACCAGCAGGTCCCTCGGTAATGCCATGCGCTTGGCCAGCAAGTCCGAGATAAGGGCCACTAGCTTTGACACCTTATCCCGCTGCGACCTAGAAGCCTGTGCTACCGTGTCAATCTCCACCCCCAGGAATACTAGCTGTGTAGGCGGGCCCTCGGTCTTTTCGGGCGCTAAAGGGACACCAAGTTCCTCCATTAGCATCTGAAATGTGTTGAGGAGATGTGTGGACGTGTCCCAGCCCCGTTCAGCCCCGAATAAAATCATCCAGGGAATGGGCTACAGACCGGGACCCTGATCTGCGAACAAAAGCCCACTCTAGGAAGATGGAGGAACGCTCGAATGCCGAGCCCGAATTGGAACAGCCAAAAGGCATGGCATCAGTGCAATAATATGCTCCCCGGAACGGGGGCGCAGGGACAGGGCCAACGACCCTGCCCACATAGACCTCCTTATCATTGCTGGCAGGAGCCACCTCCTCCCTCCCCCTAAGGGATAAAGATTGGGGGCATCCTGAGGGGACCTATCACCTATGAAAGGGATATGTAACCCCTGCCTAAAACCCTGAAGGAGATCTCCACATCCTCTCCCTTCGGGAACAATGTGAGCCAGCGCTCCAACATGTCCACATTAATTGGGGAGGGAGCCCTTTGGTGAACTAGATCCATCTGCGGCAGTCTTGCCAGCCCCCTGTCCACCCCTCCCTCTGCCCCGCATCCCTCCAGGCCTGGGACAGCCAGAGGCCGCATGGGGGCCAGCACAGGGGGGACACTAATGTCTGTATTTGCCATTCTTCCTATTGCAGGAACCAATGGATGAGAAAGTCCAGCACAGCAGGCGGGCTGAAACCCCCCCGCCCCGCCCCCTGGCAGTGGACCTGTGCTGGGGCCGCCCGCTGGACCGCATGTCCACAATGGTATCTCTCCCCAGGCGTGGGGTGCGTGGGCGTCATGTACAAAAGCCACAGCCTCTGGCATGGCTCAACCCACCTAACGTCGGGGTGCCGGGGAATCCGCATATGGAATTACACGTCATAAGCCAACCACGATGGGCCCGGAAAGTCAACCATCGCCCGGTAGATGTTGTCCAAATACTGGACCATCGAAATTGCCAAATCCGGCCGGGCCCTAAGGTACACCGCCATGTATATGAGGTAGGCCGTCAACCAGTCGGCCCACGTACGTGGTGGCTTGCTACGACGTGCCTGGTCCTTATCCTTCTCATCCTGCCCCCCCTCCTCCTTGGTGGGCCCTCTGTCGAGGAGTGAGAAGGTATCCACGTAATCCCCCCGCCAGATCTTCTCTTTGGTGGTCTGTGCCAAATGGACACCCAGCGGTAAGGAATACCCCGCCGTCAGCAAGGCCGACACGGGCACAACAGGAACTGCTGGCATCTGAAAGGGGGCCTGTACTAACCCAGCCACCCCCAAAACATTTCCCACAGGGTAGAAAACACCCCCCACCACGGGGCCCTGAGTGGTAGTTGTCGTCACCAGGTCGGGCGTCAGCGGCTGTACCGCCGCCCCACCCGCGCGAGGCCAGGCCGTTGGAAACCCCCCCAACGTGGCCACGTGTGTAGGTGCATTAGCTTGGACCGCATACTCACGTGCTGCACCCCCGTAGGCCGCCCCCACCGGGGGTTCTGGCCCACTGGGGGCGTCGGAGCTCACAACCGCCGTCGAGCTCGTCGATGGGGCCTGACCCGCACCGGTCTGTTGAATGGGGAGCTGCGAGGCAGTGGCCCAGGTCATGCCACGCGCCTCAAGCAGCTCGACCCGTCCCGTCGCCTGCCGCTGCCCAGCAGACGACGCGTCGAAACGAACCCCAAATGGAGACCAAGAGTGGCTAGCCCGGGCCAGGGATGTCTCGAGGGCCGCAACGTGGGCCAATAAGGCTTCCACGCTAACATGGGGCAAAGGACCAGCCGGCCCGCCTACTACAGGCATGGGTACAGGTCCCTGCACCCCGGGGCCCGAATAGGGCAACAACCCCACACCCGGGCCCATTAGGGCCGATGTAGCAACCTGCCAGGGAAGGGGACCGGACCACCCCCCAAGGCTGGAAGGCCTCGGAGCGAGCTACGCTCCTATAAATGGAGGCCCAGCGGAATGGGCAACACCATGAGAGGTGTCCACCGCTTGCGGGCCGAGGGCCGCAGCCCCTACTGGCCCCGTGCGTGGGCCACCATCCTCCAGCCAGGGGGAATAGACCCCATTCCACCGGTCCCGGTGGGTGCAAGCAAATGCGGCTGCTGGGGAGGCACAGCCGCGGTCTTCCGACCCAGATTGCGCCTCCAAACTGCACGAGCCGCGCTCGCAGCCGCCTTCTTCTTCGCGGGCCTCTCAGCCAATCGATGGGAAGCCGAAACGAGTTAATTCAGCAGCCAAAAGGCTTCCCGGTAAAAGCCAAAAGCGACAGAGGTAAGAGGGAAAAACTTCTCCGCTCCGTCGCTTCGCAAAATGGCAGCTCGGCTACCTCATGGCCACCCCTTTTATAAGGGAGCTGGCCATGCCCCTAACTACCCGGATGCCTTCATCCTGGGGGGGGGCCCCCGCAAAGAGCGCGGCGGCCATTTTGGCACCGCGCTTGCATTCTTCTCTCCCCAACCTTTTCCTTCATTTGGCTTTCAGTGGACTAATCATTCATTGCCTTGGGTATTCTTGGGTTTGTCTTGAACAAGAACTGTCTATAATCTTTCTAATGTGGAATTCTTTCTGTCTGAACATCTTCTTTATCTCCTTGAACACTGGTAATTGTCTAACATCCTCATGAGTTGTGTCCTTTTAATTCCATGGATCATTATAGGGTCACAAATCAAGTTACTTTATTTAAGGCACTGCCCATTTCTCCCTTGGCTTTAGCATCTGACTGTTCATTAGATTTTGCACTTCAGTCTATATATTCATCTCTGCCATCAGCTTCCCAGTACATTGACTCTACTTTCTTAATGGGCTCTTTGTCCCTCTCACTCCCAGCTGTAGCTCACTCTGTCCTTTTAGTATCTTACTTCGTATTCTTGCATAGCTATATGCCTCTGAAGCAAAAAATAAAACAACAACCCAGAATTAACTGTCTATAAATCCATCCTCTACTTCTCATTCACCATCAACCAGACAGAAGAACATCATACCACCTTTGGCCCACTCCATCTCTAACAACTCCAAGCATCTTTTCCCCCTACCTGTGTCATCTCCTTTACACCTTTGCTTTTTGTTCCACTTTTTGTCTCTGTTTTGTGTGCAAACATTTATCCAGTATTTCTTAAACTTTCTTGAACATAATAGTGAAAGTCCAGTAACCTTTGCCATTAGATGGGCTCTTTGTGACACCTGAAACACAAACAGATTTTTATGTCACATTGACTAGAGAGTTGTTCCTTTAAAATTCGTCATACTGGAATATCCAGATATATCCGGGATAACATTGGTTGTTGTTGTTCAGTTATACAGTCGATTCTGACCCTTTGCAACCCCATGAACCATTGCCCTCCAGGCACCTCTGTCCTCCACCATCTTTCTCAGCCCACCCAGCTCTGTGCCCATTGCATCTACAATACCATTTAGCCATCTCATTTTTGGCTGCCCCCTTCTTCTTTTGCCCTCCACCTTTCCCAGCATCAAGGCATCAAGTGAATCCTCTTTTCTCATTTGATTTCCAAAGTACTTTAGCTTCATCTTTTTTAGGGGATGTAAGTCTTGCCCTCACACCCTAACTGGCTGCAAGGCATATTGTGTTTGTGATGCCTTTAAGACTCTACTGCAGGGGCGCACAGGTGCTGGGACTCCCTGATGTGCTCCATGGGCCAGTGTATTTAGGTCAGAGCAGGATTACAGACTTCCAGCTACAATGCTCAACTGCTGACAGTCTGGATGAAGATTTCTGCATCTTCCATTGAACCTGCTACGAGGACTGAATCTTTGCACTGATCCTGATGATGGCTTTTGCCTTATATGCCATCTGTGCTTGCTAGACAAAGAGGGACTACTTGGGGTAAACCTCCACCAGGAGGACAGAAGCTGTAGAACTCTTTTGGCTTTGTCTGTAATTACAGCTTGCATTTACCCTGCTGGACTGGACTGCTACTGACTTGTATATAACACAACTGAACTGTCTCAGTGAGGTCAACTGAACAGCCCAAGAGAATATATCTGTTTTGTGTTACAGTTGTTGCACTGTTTGCAGGCGCACCCCCAATAACGGACTCAGACACTGATGAAAGTGGATAACGGCATTGGGCCACATTTATTGATTCATGCCCTAGTCCGAATTATAAATTTCTATTGGTATTCAACCAATTATAATTCTTAAGGCAAGCAGGCCGAAGTAACACTGGTAAGGTACCACCCAAAATTGCAAACGGCAATTGGTTACAATGTATCCATTTGTATCAATTTGTTTGTTGACAACAAACAAATTGTTGACCGTAGTCAATACCTAACTGTTGACCCCACCCTCTGACACGTATCCGTAAAATAACGGGGTGATGCATGCTGCATAGCTCTTGCCATCACCCCATCGCCTGGTTCATCGTTGACCGGACAACGTTTAATCAACTTGTGCCTGTCTAGTGTTGTCCAGTCAATTGCGAACCAGCCGGATACCTGTGGGTCATAACTGTTTACCTTACCAGTGCTACCCGCCCATGTGACCAAAGTCAGCAGCAGCAGAAAGAAAAACCCCTATATCAAACCATAGCAACAGTGTGGGATGGGCAAAAAAGCCAGGACCCAAGAGCCAATTGTAGGTCCCAGCCAAAAATTCCCACCCGGCCCTGAAGCGACCAAAATATCACACTGTTAACTAGGGAGGGGGTGGAGGGGAAAAACTTCTCCTCTCCGTCGCTTCGCAAAATGGCAGCTCGGCTGCCTCGTGGCCGCCCCTTTTATAAGGGTGCTGGCCACGCCCCCTAACTACCCGGATACTCTTCGTCCGGTGGGGGGGGCGCAAAGAGCGTGGCGGCCATTTTGGCGCCGCGCTTGCATTGCAGGCGCACCCCCCAATAACGGACTCAGACACTGATGAAAGTGGATAACGGCATTGGGCCACATTTATTGATTCATGCCCTAGTCCGAATTATAAATTTCTATTGGTATTCAATCAATTATAATTCTTAAGGCAAGCAGGCCGAAGTAACACTGGTAAGGTACCACCCAAAATTGCAAACGGCAATTGGTTACAATGTATCCATTTGTATCAATTTGTTTGTTGACAACAAACAAATTGTTGACCGTAGTCAATACCTAACTGTTGACCCCACCCTCTGACGCGTATCCGTAAAATAACGGGGTGATGCATGCTGCATAGCTCTTGCCATCACCCCATCGCCTGGTTTATCGTTGACCGGACAACGTTTAATCAACTTGTGCCTGTCTAGTGTTGTCCAGTCAATTGCGAACCTGCCGGATACCTGTGGGTCATAACTGTTTACCTTACCAGTGCTACCCGCCACACGGAGAGGCTCAATAAAGGCTCGACGCCCCCTCCCAGACCGTCAGCTCGGTCAACAGGCCTGCTCGCCAATCTCCTAACAGGAGGTCCATACCTCCCTGCGACAGATGGACCCCATCCCCTGAATAAAGCTCATAATTTTGTAGGCTGATTGCAGTGTGCCTAATGACGCGTCCCCAACCCTTGTCGATAAGGAACCGGGCAATAGCCCTGTTCAACGAGCGACGAGCTCGATCAAGGGCCTGGAGGTCAAACCCTCCCCTGTAAGCATGCCGCGGTACCATGTCTGACCAAATGAGGGTTGTGGCAGGCCACACATAATGTAAGTAAGCCAGGTCACCGCAAATCGCATGCTTCAGCGAAAGTCCAGTGACCTGCCCCAAATCATTGCCCCCAAGGTGTATGATCAGAATATCTGGCGGGTCAGCATTCCTGCTGGATAACAGGAATGGCAACAGTTCCCGCCATAACATGCCGCGCTTACCATACCATCTGAGACTTGCAGATGCACCCAGTCCCAGTCGGGGTCCCCACTCTGTCGCCACAGCGTACGACGCTGCCCTATGCATGTAGCTGTGGCCCACCAGCCATACTGCCACCGGTGTAATACAACACCCAGGGTCTGTCAAGGAAAAAGAGGGGGGGGAGAACAATACAGTGACTAAACTGGTACTCACGGTTGAAGAGGGCGAACATAAAACTGAAAACAACGTGATCCCCACCTCCCCATGCGGCGTATTTCCGCCCCGGAGTACCCAAAAGCAGCTGCAGTAGAAGCCGCCCCTATCCTAAATGAATGGGTGCCGTAATGAGCCCCAGGGAGGCCAACACTGGCTAGCGCCTTGCCGGTCACCTTCCAAAATTGAAATTTAGTAAGGGGAGACCCATCTTGGTGACAGAAAAACGGGCCATGGTGCATGCCACGCAGTGCAAGAAACTCCTGCAGGGCACCAACCGGACAGATGTCTGCCAATGAACATCGTAGCAGTCGCACACCACTGCCTACGCCGTGCTGATCAACTTTAGAGGAGCGTATCCTCAACTGAGCCCAATCATTACAAACATAGACATCGTCGAGTTCCAGTGCCCTGCGACTTGCATCCGCCTTAGACAGCATCACCAGCTCGCTGATGCGGAGCGCTCCAAAAAAGGCCACCGCAGTAGCCGCATGAAACAGGGCCGCCTCATACCTGTCAAAACAGAGGTCATGCCAGCCCCGTGCTAGGTGGGTAAGTACCCCTGGGGAAATTGGGTGGCGGTCATCCGGGCTACGCCCACGCTCCCGCACCCACCCCTCCAAAACATGTTGTATGCGGAAATCAGTGGTACTGTCCGCATAACCCCCTACTTTGGCCATGAATGCCAATGCTGACAGCCTGGATGCTATGGTGTGGGGAGCTAGGCCCTGAGCATGTAGGTAAACCATGAATTGTAGAATGTGGGCGACTGGGATAGGCCAAGCCTCAGGTAGTCGAAACTGGGCACAAAAGGCCTGGAAAGTGATGAACGCGTGGTGATACGCCTTACGCGTGCGGGGCGCCAGCGACATGCCGATCGCCCGGTTCACCTCTCCTTGCCAAGTGTCCATATCTCGTCCGGGAGCGGCGAGGGAAATTCCTCTGCGTCCGGGGCCAAGGCACGGAACCGGGAGATCTGCAGGCGGGACAAAGCGTCAGCAATATCGTTATTAACACCAGGCACATGCCTAGCCCTGAATAGCAAATTGAGGCGCAGGCTACGCAACACAAACTGTCGCACCAGCTCCATGACCCTGGGAGATTTAGACGTCTGTGAGTTGACAATGTGGACAACTGCCGCATTGTCACACCAGAAGTGTACTATCGAATTGGCCCACTCCTCACCCCATAGCATCAAGGCTCCCAGAATGGGAAAAAATTCCAGATACGTGAGGTCGCGCAAGCGACCCGTGCCAGACCAGGCTGACGGCCATCTGCCGTAGGCCCACCTCCCATTGAAGTACATCCCATAACCCAGGGACCCCGATGCATCGGACTGGACCTGGAAAAGAGGGTAAGCCAGAAGGTCGGACCTCCAGAAGGACACCCCGTTGAACTCCCTCAGGAACTGGAGCCAGATGAGCATATCCGCCTTAAGGCCCCTGCTAAGACACACCATATGGTGGGGCTTGGTTAATCCCACCATGGCATCGCACAAGCGTCGAGCAAAGGCTCTGCCAGGTGCGATCACCCTGCAAGCAAAATTGAGGTGACCATGCAGCACCTGTAGCTCACGAAGAGATGCCTTGCGTTTTGCCAGCAAGCCGACTATGAGTGCAACGATCCGTGAAACCTTATCAGCCGGTAACCTGGATGCTTGCACTACCGTGTCAATCTCCACCCCCAGGAATGTGAGCTTGGTAGATGGGCCCTCGGTCTTTTCGGGCGCTAAAGGGACACCATGTTCCATCATTAGCGTCTGAAATGTATTGAGGAGACGCGCACACGTGTCCCAGCCCCGTTCACCCCCGAATAAGAAATCATCCAGGTAATGGGCTACAGACCGAGATCCCGACCTGCGGACGAATGCCCACTGCAGGAAGGTGCTGAAACGCTCAAAAGCCGAGCAGAAGATGGAACAACCAAAAGGCATGGCCTTATCGAAGTAATATTCGCCCCGGAACTTGAAACCCAGCAACTCAAAATCGCCCGGGTGCACCGGCAGAAGATGGAAGGCCGACTTGATGTCGCACTTAGCCAACAGTGCACCCAGGCCACATGAGCGCACCATGCGCAGAGCCTGGTCAAAAGATGTATACCGAACCGAACAAAGGTCATCCGGGATAGCATCATTGACCGATCGGCCGGCTGGGTAAGACAAGTGATGTATTAAGCGGAATTCACCCGGTGACTTTTTGGGCACTAGCCCCAAGGGGGAAACTTTCAAATTAGGAAACGGGGGGGCAGGGAAAGGGCCAGTGACCCTGCCAGCATCCACCTCCTTAATAATGCTCAAGGCAGCCACCTCCTCCCTTCCCCTAAGTGACAAAAGGTTGGGTGCATCTTGAGGAGCCCTGACCCCCATGAAAGGAATGCGAAACCCCTGCTGGAAACCCTCAAGCAGGTAAGCTGCGTCTGCCCTCCTCGGGTACATCGTGAGCCAACGCTCCAACATGTCCACATCAATTGGTGAGGGGGCCTTTTGCCTGACCAGCTCCCTCTGCGGCAGTCTTGCCCGCCCCCTGTCCACCTCTACCCCTGCCCCGCGATCCTCCCGGCCTGGGACAGGCGGAGGCAGCGTGGGGGCCAGCACAAGAGGGACACTCATGCCTATATCGGCAATTTCTCCTGCTGCAGGTACCATTGGCCGAGAAGGTCCAGCACAGCAGGCGGGCTGGAACCCCCTATCCCGCCACCTGGCGGGGTGTCTGTGCCGGAGCAGCTCGCTGGACCGCATGTCCACAATGGTACCTCTCCCCAGGCGCCGGGCGCGTGGGGGTCATATACAGAAGCCACAGCTTCTGGCAGGGCTCATCCCACCTCATCTCCGGGTGTAGGGGCACTCTCATGCGAAATTCTTCGTCGTAAGCCAACCACGACGGGCCCGGGAAGTCAACCATCGCCCGGTATATGTTGTCCAAGTACTGGACCATTGGAATTGCCAGATCCGGCTGTGCCCTGAGGTACACAGCCATGTATATGAGGTACGCTGGCAGCCAGTTGGCCCACGTGCGTGGCGGCTTACGACGACGTGCTTGTTCCTTATCTTTCTCATCCTGCCCCTCCCTCTCCTCCTTGGTGGGTTGTCTATTCAGAAGGGAGAAAATGTCCACATACTCCCCCCGCCAAATTTTCTCTTTGGTGGCCTGGGCAAGATGATCCCCGAGGGGCAGAGAATACCCAGCCGTAGGCAATGCCGACGATGGCACAGAGGCCGCATTGGGCACGGTGAAAGGAGCCTGAACCAAGCCCGCCACCCCGAGGAAGTTCCCAACGGGACAGTGGGCGCCACCCCCAGTGGGGCCCTGGATTGATGGTGCCGCACCCGTATGGCCCGGCGGCGGCTGAACCACCGCGCCAGCCATACGGGGCCACAGCCACTGGACGGCCCCCGCCAATGTAGGTAGTGGTGTGGGTGCACTAGTTTGAACCACATACTCACCCGCTGCACCCTCACGGGCCGCCCCTACCAGGGGTTCCGGCCCACTGCGGGCGTCGGAGCTCGCGACCGCAACCGAGCTCGTGGACGAGGCCTGGTCCGTACCGGACGGCAGCAACTGTTGCACGGGGAGCTGCGAGGCCGCAGCTGACGCCGACCCACGGGCCTCAAGCAGCTCTACCCGTCCGGCCGCCTGCCGATGACTGGCAGCCGATGGGTCAACCTGTGGTCCCAAAAGCGCCCCGGGTGGGTTAACCACCCCCAAAGAAGCCTCAAGGGCCGCTACGCGGGCCAGAAGGGCGCCAACATTAACGTAGCCCCCAACATTGATGGGGGACATAGAGCTGGCTGGCCCACTGATAAGAGGCACCGGGTCAGGGCTCTGGACCCCGGGTCCCGAATATGGCCATGAACCCATTACTGGCCCTTGGGGGCCGGAGGCATACCCTGCCAGGGAAGGGAACCCAACCACCCCCGTGGTTAAAGCCCACCGCAGGTAGCTGCGGGGCAAAGGCAGAAGGCCCCGAGGCATAAGCCGGGCCAGAGCCGGGAGCCACCGATTGAGGGCCGGAGGCCGCGGCCCCCACCGGGCCGGTCTGAGGGCGCCCATTCCCGGGCCACGGGGCAACCGACCCCATCCCACCGGTCCCGGTGGGCGCCGGCAAAGGGGGTTGTTGGGAGGGCGCAGTCACGGTCCTCCGACCCGGCTGGCGCCTCCTCGAGGTGCGAACCGCGTTCGCCAACGCCTTCTTTTTGGAAGGCATTCTTGAAAGTGCTGGGAAGCCGAAGAAAAGGAACAAAAAGGACCGCTGCCCGAAGTAGCTTCCCGGCTAAGGTAAGAGCGACGGAGCAATGGGAGGAAAAACCTCTCCTCTCCGTCGCTTCGCAAAATGGCAGCTCGGCTGCCTCGTGGCCGCCCCTTTTATAAGGGTGCTGGCCACGCCCCCTAACTATCTGGATACTCTTCGTCCGGTGGGGGGGCCCGCAAAGAGCACGGCGGCCATTTTGGCGCCGCGCTTGCAATATACTTGCACCTTTTTACTTCCTAAGTAAAACTACTTTGAGTTTTCTTCTGCACCAAGATCTGTCTACCTGTTTTTCTCACAAGGGACCACCTTGCCAGGTGCGAACCTCTTACTGGCCATTGCATACCACTCTGCTAACCGTTTACATCAACAATATTTACTATTTGAGCTTCTAAGGAGCAGACAGGGTTGGTTTCTTCTAAGATTGACCTATTTGTTCTCCTCACTGTCCAGGGGATAACATTCCACAAAGCTTATACTATAATTCATATACTAGGTTTTAAGAGGCCAAATATTTCTTTGCAATTTTTACCACAACAGACAAGTGCAGCTTCCTCTTTGGAAACTGCCCCTTAAATAGTGTCTGGGCACTCACCCTCTGTATGGCGGCTGCTGCTGCTGCTGCTTCAGCCAAAGCTAGGCAATCATCATGGCGATCAGACATGAAGACTGTCCTAAGAATATAATGCAGTGGCCTTTCATCTGCCTTCCGCATCGCAGCATGACAACCATACCACTGATCCTGCTTTGCAAGTCACTTTCTGGTCGTGAGCACTTTTGGCAGACAAAGTTCTCCTCAGCCCCAGGCCAGTTTTGATGAAGCTTCTCTCCTCCATAAAGATGGATTTAATTCACTTGGGTACCATCACCCTTTCCTGTGGACTTTGGCATCCAAGGCTGTTAGTCCTCAGGGTTGTCAGGTTAGTTAACCGCCACCTGACCTTCGGCGTTGAGTGGCTGGCAGTATGGTCAACTCCAGGGGTTGCCAACCTTTTAAAGTCAGGGGCCAGGTCATGCTCCTTCAGACAGTTGAGGGGGGCAGACTGGTGGTTTCCCTAAAAAAAAAAATTATGGCTGTCATAAACGCTTTTATGACAGCTGTAAATGAGTCCTTGGCCGATTCCGGCAACAGCAGTGGCTGGAGCAAGGGCAGAGGTTGGATTATTTGGTGCCATGGGCCAGATTCTGCCCATGGTCCATAGGTTCCCTACCCTTTTTCTACTCTATTATCATAGCAGAATAACCTGGCCAGACTGCTAGTTTTCCCTTAGAGACTGGAAAAAGGGGGAATAAAAATAAAAGTAATGCAGAATGCTTAGCTCCACAAAGAGCTTCTCCCTGGCCAGAAGCCCATCTGTTCTGCCTGCACCATTCAGTCTACCACCTGTTTTTGCTGTTTGCTTTTCTCCCATGATAGCAATGAGGAAATGAAAACACACAAATGGACCCAGACAAAAATTTAGTTGGAGTCTTTCCAAAAGGGGATAAGACAGATCAGGCAACAACCTGTGTTTCCTCTTTCAGGCATGGAGCAAAATGATTGTGCGGGTGTGTAGAGCACATCCTTAAAATATAGTATTAAACAAAAAAAAATTAACAAATTTGTTTTAGCATCATTATGCAGGAAATAAGTATTGCTTCTTGTAAGTATAATTATTGCTCCTCATAAAGAAAAGAATAAATCTGTAGCAGGGCATAATTAGCCTGTGACAAGCACAAGAGAGAGAGAGAGACAGAGAGATTTACAAATTATCAGGGTTTGTTTTTTGAAGGGGAAAAAACCTTCCTATGTTGAGCAGATAACTAGAAAATAAAAGTAATCTGAATATAGATATAGGGAAAGATGCTAGTTAAATTTAACCATGGCCAGTAGCATTATATCCTTAATAACAAAAGCACAAACAGCTATTATTATCTTTTTTCTCTTTCCCCTCAAGTAGTACAACAATAGGTCTCTGGAGTTTACTTTCCCCAAACGCTGCATAAATGCATATTAATAAATCACCCATTTATGTTCATTAGCAGCACAACAAAATAAAAGCCATACCTTTGCCAAGCAAACTGATGGGAGGCATATTTTACAGTTTTGTTGTAAACTCATGTTAACTTAGTGGCTTTATTAAATTTATTGAACATTTAATGCCTTTGGTAGTAGCCAGAGTGGAAGAATATATTATATAATACATTATGAATCTCTCCTATCTAACTGTCCTCATCTATTTGGGCATTAATAAGGTTCTGTGGCTTCTATAAAACACATGGCCTCATAAGAATCCCCACTTTCATTGACTCTGACAAAAGCCCTTGTGATGCAATCATAGGACCCTCTGTCATACAGGCCTTGGAAAAGTTACTTTTTTAGACTTCAGCTCTGCAGTACCAAAGCAGTTATAGGAGCCCTCTCTTGGACTTTAAAGGACTTTATGAACCCCACTTTCCTCTCCTTTTTCTTCTTCTAGAAAATATTGACTTATTTTGCTTTGCATGTACAGTGGAACTTCACTTAACAAACGGCTCACTTAACACAAAAATCGCGTAACAAAAAGAAATCCATAGAAGATAGTGGCTCGGCTAACAAATTTTTTTTTTCCAGAACAGATTAATTGGTTTTCAATGCATTCCTATGGGAAATCACATTTTGTTTAACAAATTTTGGTTTTCAATGCATTCCTATGGGAAATTGCTTTCAATGCATTCTTATGGGAAATTCGCTTTACAAATTTTTCATAGTACCAAAGGTCTCGGAGAATGCATTACATTTGTTAAACGAGGTTCCACTGTATGTAAAAACTCAATTTTTACAAGAGCTTGTCCTTGATATGGGGGATTTTCCGGCAGGTGTGGGCTTTATATAATTCTCTAGGCTGTGCCCTGTGATATGGGACTGGAAAAATTAGTTTTCACACGTGTCAGAATAAGACTTCAGTGGAATCTTTTGTGCCCCTGGGTATTTTTTCTTGGGCGGTGGGTTAGAATCCTCCAGAACCTAATGCAAATGCCAATCACATTGAATAACAAGCTTGTACTAATAGAGAACTGGAACAAACTGGGGGAGCAAGAGAAGGAACCTGCTTAATTACAGGCAAGGCAGAAAAAAATCCTGAGGCTACCACTGGTAATATCACATTTATATTTTAGCACAGAGCACGTTTTGTTATTGATGCATTGCTGTAGATACCTTGTAATGCCATGTACAATAGGCTAACACAAGGATGGCCAATTTTGGTGCTTCAGGTGTTCTTGGACTTCAATTACCAGAAACCCAAGAAATCACATCTGCTGATCAGGGGCACCAAGGTTGGCAACCCCTGGGATAACAGAAGACTCATATATACAATTACTCAGAAGTAGGTTCAAGAGGCTGAATGTGAGAAAGATAAGCATGCATAGCAGCCTTTGTCTACCAGTGCCTTTTAGAGGTGTCAAAATGCTATTTTGATGACAATCATGCTGATTGTGGATTATGGGCATTGCAGTTGAATGCATCTGGAAAGAATGAGGTTGTGGGGAACCTTTCAAGGGAGACTAAATTCTTACAGGAGAATCATCTAAGATGTACTCTTAAACATGACCCATAGAAAAATATTGGGCCTACTACAAAGGATAGCTCTGTTCAAGCCTTTCTAGCACCATTATCTGTTGCAGGGAGACACCAACTTTTGTCTAGTATGTAAAACGTGATCTTTTTTCATTAGTTAAAACCGCTAAATCTTACTAGTAAAAAATAGACCTACCACTTGTAGCCAAGACAGAAAGTGATCATGATCTGATTACATAGGGCTGAACCCAAAATGTCAGTCCTACCTGAAACAGATTCACTGAAGAAATGAATAGGGCTTTTCATCATTCACTTAAGTTCCTTTGATTTTAAAGGGTCTGGTGTAAGAAGAATTAATATTGGATTTACTCCTAGGCCAGACTGCCATTTTGCTTTACTTTCAGGTAACAGACACAAGAAAAGTAAGAGGAATAAACTGTGGCAAATGATAAGGTGAAAAAATATCTTGTCAGCACTCCTTTACAATGTGAAAGGAAAAGAAATTTTTTCTTCCCAAATGTCTACAAACCAAAGCAACAGATGCAAAAGCAATGACAGAGGGAGAATAGGAGAACATCTCTTGCAAATAATTTCAGAAATTTAAACTTAGACACTAATTATGCAGAATAGGCAAGCTCTGGCAGGTAGCAATGATAATTATAAGATGGAACTAATTTAAAATGTTGAATCCTGAGGGATATGGTTTTGTGATATAGCATAATTATACATCCTTCACATGAAAGTGCAGTATTCATTTCCTGGAGCACTCATCCAAACATAAATACCCTTTGCAAGGTCTGATCTAGCATTTAGTGAAATCTACAGACAGGCTTTGTAGGACAAAGAATCGTCAGCTTCAAAAGGATCATAAGAAGCTCTGCAAAAAGGCTTTGCCTCCTGATGCTATGAAACTCTTCCCTTGCAATGTTGATGGGGAAAGTCTGCTGGGAGGTTACAGCATGGTGACAGTCCTTTACACAAGGGCCTGGAAGCTGCATGTGGCCCCAAGACCATGTTCCGTTCTTAACTTTTGCTTGAACCCCTGGATTTTCATTCTTTATCAAGATGGATTCTCCCACTGGCATAAAGGCAGCCTAGAAATGAAACAAATAAATATAGTAAATTTTAAAATCATAGCCAAGGAAGGAGAATCATCGCCAAGAATGAATGTTGACTCCAAAGCAAGTGCAGGGTTTTGCTTTAGTGTCAGCTGGCCATTTCCTGTTTTGTTGTGTTGTTTTTCAAGACTGAAAGTGAACTAAATGCATTCAGAGATTATTGTCAATCAAGACAAGGGGTGTTTGAGAGAGATAAGTTTCAGTAATGCAAATGAGAGATCCATTCAAAATTCAGGACTACAAACATGGCGAAATGAAGGTGGGAGTAGCCAACTAGGTACCCCTCTAGCCAACCCTGACTCATACTTGTCAAGTATCCCAGATTGGCTGGGATTTCCTATAATTCAGCACCGCAAACTCTACTTTCCCGCCACCATCTGCCGTCATCCCGTAATTTGATTGTGGGGGAAAGTAGTTACTGCATATCCCCTTCTGCGCAGAACCCTTCTACACATGTGCAGAAAGCTTCTACACATGCGTAGAAGGCTTCTGCACAGAAGGCTACTGCATAGAACCCTTCTACGCATGCGTAGAAGGGTTCTGCGCATGCATAGAAGGATTCTGTTCCTGCATAGAAGGGTTATGTGCAGAAGGCTACTGCGCAGGTCCCATATTCTCTGGAGCCGTACTTGACAGGTATGCCCTGACTACAAACCAAGGGCAAACTAGCTGTTGATTATCCCTGACAGTGTTAGCTCGGCCTGTGTGTGTATTTACCTCCTGCTGGAGGAGATTCATCCCACAGCATCTCCACGTAGACTAGAGAAAACATCTACCTAGAGAACTATATTGTCAATGTTGATAATGCTAGGCTAACTCAATCAATGGTCTAAAATAGTGTACGTCAGCTTCCCATGTTCCACAGTGTTATGCTGTACCAGGCTGTGTCTTCTTTGGAAGCAACGGTTATCTCAGTAGGAAGTAGACAAGGTTGAGTGTGAATTTGATGATCCAACTGTCAGACACCTCAGAGAAGCTCAGGAGAGGCAAACAGAAGCCAGCCCTAACAGGTATAACTCAGGATGACGACATGAGAAATTTGTTGTGTATGTGCTCAAAGGAACATTATGTGCTCAAAGGAACTTTAGCTATCAGAACAGAAACAAAGATGTTATTACCAAGGAAAGATAAGCACCTGACTGGAAGCAGATAGATACTTGGAGAGGCACATTAAGAGCTATATATTTTACTATTTCAGGCAGCTCTAGTATCATTTGGTCTACATTTCATGCTATTTCTGGCTACCTAACCTTGAGTCCTTGAAACTTCCTGATACCCATATTTGATCTATAACTGTGGTTCTGCCTGCCCCCTGCTTGACTGGTGAATAATTTATTGGACAGATCTCTTGAGTTGAACCTTTGAATCTGTATGACAGACAGCCCAGTGTTTGGAATCACACTAACCTTAACAATATAACTTCCTGACTTACTGCCTACTAGTACTACACAGAGTGATTCAGGAGCAACAGGAAATGGGCTTCTTAAAAGCCTTATTTTGATGTTACGTCCCAGAATGAACACTCATAAGAAAAATAAGCCTATATATTTTGCACTACTCCTAGCATTTTTAAATGTGATGCCTTAATTCTCTAAACCAGTGGTTCCCAATGTGGGGCACATGCCCCACAGGGGGACTTCAATTCTTAGAAGCCTAAGTCATTACATTGGCTGATCAGTGCTTTGAGGAATTGACTTAGGCTTCTGGACACTGAAGTCCTAAAACCAAAGTTTGGGGAACACTGCTTTAATTCCTCAACATCTCCATGAGAAGACTTCTATTTGCATATGCCTTTATATGAGTAGAATTCTTGCTGTGAACTGAAAACCTGTGAAGTTGGGGTTCCTATCTAGATGGAAAATGAAGTCTAAATGATTATTTGAACTTCAGAACATTAGAGCTCCCTGCTCAAAACTCGGACATCAGGAACACAGAAAACAAGTTGGTGGTTCAGGTCTAGGAGTAGCTCATGGGTCCTGAGTGGGGGAACTGCATCCAACATTTTGAGAGTATACTTCCTGCTTTAAACTGCTATCCATTCATGTCCACATTCCTCTTACATAAGTTACTGTATCCTATTCAAGTATAGCACCTCAATAAGGCTAACTAAAGTAAATGTGTGGTTTACTTTGATGACACTAGTAATCCCATTGATTTGCTTTAAATTAAACTCCCTCTAATCCTTTGCCAAGATCAAGGCACTTCAAGGGAATGCAAGAACCAACAATCTCTAGAATTATGCATGTGTTTGAACTAAATCACAAAGGCTTATATACTCCTTTGTGGGGAAACCGTTGCACAAAGGGAAAGCAAATAGTTGGAGTTCTGTGTTATTTAAGCATTTAGGCACAGGAACAAGCACAGTTGGCCATGCGTTGTAATTTTTATCTGCAGTTGTTTTGTGATACAGAAGATGTAACTGAATATATATGGAATATAAGATCAACTCTAAGTTTGTAGGAGAATAGACCCAACAAATAATACAATGTTTGGGAGTCTCTCATGTAATCAGCTTCAACGATACAAAGCTTAAGAAATTCAGTGCAGAACAATTTGAAGAAAGTGTGAGAGGGGAAAAACCCCTAGGGTGATTGCTCTCAAAACATCCTGCCTGTGATGCTTTTAGTGTATGGGACCAAGGACACCAGGACAGCCGAAGAGCTGGCTTAACACAACTTTATTACATGCTGGTCAGAGGGAACATGTGGTAATGGCGGATGAACAGCTCAATATATACAGTGGCTATACATTTGAATGTGGCTCCTTGACAGTCCATTGGCTACTGGCCGCGTGACGTCATTGTAGGTCACGCCCTTCTTGTCCAGGTGAAGGTAGTGGCGGGAATCTTCCCGCGCTGTTGTTCTAGGTGAGTCTTGGACCAATGAGCTTGGACGCTCGCTATTGCCATCTAGTGGTCACTAGCTCGCGTCCTATTAAGGTTACAGTGATGCAGCTGAAGGTTACAATGTTACACATAGAAAAGGTTACATTGGATACACATGGATAGGTACATTGTTTAAAGGCACAGGCTTTAGGACACAACACCCCTCCCCCCTAGGATGAGACGAAGTCTCTTAGCCAAGATGGTTTATTGCACTCGCGTTTGGGCCGCGATGTGGGTTGGCCCCCCCGGGGGCCGCTCCCGCTTCCTTGTTCCCTGGACCCTTGTCCTGTAATGGGAGAGGGAGACTTGTTAGAGGCTTGCTGCGGTTTTGCAGCTTTAGGGGAAAGGGTAGATTCCGTTGTGGTTGAACCGGGGGCACCAGGGGCTAACGTAAAACCCCTCTTCTCACATGGATGGGTGGGGGACCACTCCGAAAACCCCCCGGTTCTGAAAATCAAAATCAAACTCTGTTGGGGGATCCCGCGGGATATCTACGAGGACAAATTCCTTCTCCTCCCCCCTTGGTGGGGACTCTGGACCCCCCTCCCCTCCCCCTTGGGCTAAACGGGTGGGGGAGAACCCTAACACTGAATTTGTGTTCGCGCCGTCGGCGCCCTGACTTCCTGGGACCCGGCTCCGGAGCTGGTCCGCGTGTCACCGCCAAAGTAGACCTGTGTTGGTCTCCACGCGGTACGATACGGGACCGGTCTGTTCCACGACCACCCCCGGTACCCAGGTTGGCCCCGCGCTGGCGTAGTTCCTACAATGCACCGGGGCACCCACGCTGAAACTCTTGGTGGCTTCTAACCCTATGTTCCTCCCCTTGTCCTCAACTCTCGTGGGATCTAGTCTAGTGAGTATGGTGGTCAGCTTCCTGCGCATTAACAGCTCCGCAGGGGAGTAGCCTGACGCTAGCGGGGTCACCCTGTACCCTAGCAGAAACTGACACACTTGCAGGTTGAGGTCCCCGGGGCCCATGCGCCGCAGCGCGTCCTTCGTGGTGCATACGAGGCGCTCCGCTTGGCCATTGGTGGCCGGATGAAAAGGGGTGGAGGTGATGTGCCGGATGGCGTTAATCTCTGTGAATGCCCTGAACTCAGCGGACGTGAAGCAACTAGCATTATCGCTAATTAGAGTGTCGGGTATGCCGAACGTGGAAAAAATTCTCCGCAACTGCTTAATTGTCGCGGCCGAGGAGGTGCTCGTGACTGGCATGACCTCCAACCACTTGGAGAAAGCGTCCACAACAAGGAGAAACAGGGTTCCTCGGAATGGGCCCGCGAAATCTATGTGCACCCGGGACCACGGCCCCTTAGCCGCGTCCCATTCCCTGTGGGGACGGCGTGCCTCCTCCAGTCTGGAGCATTGGCAGCTCTCGCAAGTGCCGACCATGTGCTCGATGTCGGCGTCTAACTGGGGCCACCAGAAGTAACTCCGGGCCAGCGCTTTGGAGCGCACAATTCCGGGGTGGCTGACGTGCAGCAGTTTAAGCACCCGCGGTCAAAGGGATGTAGGGATCACCACCCGCTGCCCCCACAAGAGGCACCCCCTCTCTAGGGACAGTTCCAGCTTCTTCCTAAAAAATGGGGCGAATTCCTCTGCTGGGGAAGACGCCGGCCACCCTTTCTGTACCCAGGAGCAAACCGCCGCCAACGTCTTGTCCTTCCTTGTCGCTGTGGCAATGTCGGCGGGCACTATGGGGGGCGAATCCAAAACCTCTATCATGAGCACCTGGCGGTCACGCCCCTCCCCGCCCATCTGGCTCTGCGTTAGGGGAAGGGGGGACCTTGATAGGGCGTCCGCATGGCTGATCTCTTTCCCAGGCCGGTACACCAACGCGTGCTGGTAGGCGTTGAGAAAAATGGCCCACCTAAGCATTCTCGGGGACAGGATCTGTGGCGTGGGCTTATCTGCGGTAAAAATGCCTAGTAGGGGCTTGTGGTCAGTCACAATGGTGAAAGGGCGGCCATACAGAAAATCGTGAAATTTTTTGGTCCCCGCAACTATCGCCAGCGCCTCCCTGTCTGTCTGGGCATAGTTTCTCTCCGCTTGGGACAGGGACCTGGAGTAAAACGCTATTGGGGCCTCCCTCCCGTTTTCCAACACGTGGCATAACACTGCCCCCACCCCCACCCCCACCGGGGATGCATCACAGATCAGTACCACCGGCCGTTTGGGGTCGAAATGTGTCAGACGCCAGGAGTTGTTTCAGTTCCGTGAATGCCCTCTCCTGGTCGTCGCCCCACTTCCATGCCGCATCTTTCTTGAGCAACTTGTGAAGCGGCTCAGCCACCGCAGCCTTCCGTGGAAGGAAGGGGTGGTAGAAATTTAAGAGCCCTAGGAACGACTGCAACTCGGGCTTGGATGTGGGGCGAGGAGCTTTCTTGATGGCGGCCACCTTGGATTTGGATGGTTTGATCCCCTCGGGTGTTACTCGGAACCCTAAGAACTCAACCTCCTTCGCGAAGAAGACACATTTGTCTTTTCGCAACCTCAACCCCGCCCGTTCGAACGCCGCCAGGACCTTGTTTAGCCTTTCAGCCAACTCAACCTCACTCCCCCCCGTTATCAATACGTCATCAAAATATGGTAAAACGCCGTCCAGCCCTTTGAGGAGGCGTTCCACGAGCGACTGGAAAATTCCAGGCGCCGAGTTCACGCCGAATTGGAGGCGCGTCACCTGGAACGCCCCCTTATGCGTGATTATGGTCTGTGCAGCAGCTGCGGCAGGGGTTACCATGAGTTGCTGATAGGCCTGTGCCAGGTCGAGCTTAGCGAAACACTTTCCCCCATGTAACCTGGCTAGCAAATGGCTGACCACCGGCACCGGGTACGCATTAGGGCGGATTGCCTTATTAATGGTGCACTTATAATCAGCGCAAATGCGAACCTCCCCATTGGCCTTCAATGCTGTGACAATTGGAGTTTCCCACTCCGCGGAATCAACAGGAACAAGAATCCCCTGGCCCACTAATTTGTCCAGTTCCACCTCTATTTTGTCCTTGAGTGCAAAAGGTACCCGGCGCGGTTTGAGTCTGATTGGGCGGACCTCCGGGTCCAGGTCGAACGTTACTGGGGGTCCATTGAATTTCCCAAGTCCCTTCTTGAAGACTTCGGGGTGCGCGTCGCACACCTCCTGTATCGGGTCAGACCCAACGGCGTGCACCCCCCCAATGAACAGACCCAGGGGCTGAAACCATTGAGTCCCGAGGTGGCTGCAATTACCCCCCTTAAGAACGACTAGGGGGAGTTCCGCGGCGTGCCGCTTGTACTGAACCTGGAAATTCCCAACCCCCAACACCGGGATACTGTTCCCTTGCACGTCCCGAAGCGTGGACCTCAATGCTTTGAGCTTGGGCCGTACGCGGGGGGCAATTCTCAAAAACTCCCTCTGGGAAATGATTGAGTAAGAGGAGCCAGAGTCAATCTCCATCCTAACAGGGGCCCCTTGCACCAGTACCTCAACAAAGTAACGGGGGTGTCCCATGGACACGCTGAAAACCGGGGCGTCGTCGCCGCTGTCGTCGGAGATGCGGCCCACGCCGCCCTGCTTCCTCGTGGGCCGGGCGCCATCCTTTAGTCTCGTCGAGCGGTCTGGCCTCGCTGGGCAGTCAGGCGAGCTCCTCCGGCCCCTCGCTGGGCGGTCGGGCGAGCTCCTCCGGTCCTTGCGCCGTTGTCTGCAGACTTTGGCTATGTGCCCGCGTCGCCCGCAGTTGTGGCACTCGGCCTTTCTGAATGGGCACCTGGCACGGTCGTGAGCCGCCCCGCAGCCGTCGCAATGCCGGCCCTCCTTCCGGACCCTCCGGACGTCCTCGTCGTCGCTGCTTTCGGCGGACGATTTCGAAATTCGCCGGGCTGCGTGCACCGAACTCTCTGCTTTGTCGGCCTTCGGCCGCCAGTCCTGGAGCTCTTGCACCCCGGCCTTCGTGGCTTCCGCGGCCTGTGCTGCTTTCAGGACCTCCTGCAACGTGGGGGGCAGCTCCTGATTCATTAGCGTGCGCTGAATCTCGGCGTCCTTCAGGCCGCATAGCACGCAGTCCCTGAGGGTGACTTCCAAATTCTCCCATTTGCATGGGCCGGCAACCAGGCGCAGGGCCGCTACGAAAGCGGCGACCGACTCATCAGGCGCTTGGACTCGCCTCCAAAACGCGCTCCGAGCGGGAAACATCGCTACCGAGGGCCGGAAATGGTCTCGCAGCACCTTCAGGAGCTCCTTTGCCTTGAATTCAGCTGCCTTTTTCGGAGCGATGAGGTCAATCAATACCCTCTTGCCGTCATGCCCGAGCATTCTGGTGAGGATGGCTCTCTTCTTTGCCTCGTCCGTCACCTCAAACTCCACCAGCGCGCCTTGGAAGTCCATTTCGAAGAGTTCCCAATCTTGCGGTTTCTTGATGTCGAAACCGGCGTATGTCTTGGTCCCGTGGGCAGCCATTATCCCACCTTCGTCGCCAATTTAGTGTATGGGACCAAGGACACCAGGACAGCCGAAGAGCTGGCTTAACACAACTTTATTACATGCTGGTCAGAGGGAACATGTGGTAATGGCGGATGAACAGCTCAATATATACAGTGGCTATACATTTGAATGTGGCTCCTTGACAGTCCATTGGCTACTGTCCGCGTGACGTCATTGTAGGTCACGCCCTTCTTGTCCAGGTGAAGGTA
The DNA here is from genome assembly GCA_035047305.1 of Bradypodion pumilum. Classification (NCBI taxonomy): domain Eukaryota; kingdom Metazoa; phylum Chordata; class Lepidosauria; order Squamata; family Chamaeleonidae; genus Bradypodion; species Bradypodion pumilum. The sequence goes on along the minus strand of JAWDJD010000005.1, from coordinate 54,458,909 downwards.
GTGGCGGGAATCTTCCCGTGCTGTTGTTCTAGGTAAGTCTTGGACCAATGAGCTTGGACGCTCGCTATTGCCATCTAGTGGTCACTAGCTCGCGTCCTATTAAGGTTACAGTGATGCAGCTGAAGGTTACAATGTTACACATAGAAAAGGTTACATTGGATACACATGGATAGGTACATTGTTTAAAGGCACAGGCTTTAGGACACAACAATGCTCCAACTGTGCAAATTGGGAAAGTTACTTATTGGACTAAAACTTCCTAAATCTTTCATTCAGGATTTTACTTGGAGATTCTGGAAGTTAATAGTTTGATGAACTAACTTTTCCAAGCTCTGTTGAAGCAGATACTGCTTAGCAAAACCATTCCTTGAAGATCTGCTTAGCCTCTCTACCAGATTTATGTTTAGAGAATTGTGCTGGAGTTTTCTTTTTACACAGTCTGTTACAATGGAATCATGCAGAGCTCAGATTTCAAGTGTGACACTGTTGTGTTTGAATACATTTATTGCTGTAATGTTTTGTGAAATAATTGGGACCAGTACGATCCTCCATTTTGTCTCCTTCTTCTTGTTCTTGAAATATCGCAGGACTGCGTCCCCGCCTAAACTATGTAGTCTGCACAGTCTTCACTCCAGTCCGATGACTTCCCAGTTACCCCACTCCCCTTCCTGTCATTTCCCGCCCAAATGTATCCATTTCTGAGTGTACATATTTAGCAGTGCTGCGCCATTGCTCCCCATGTTCTGACTGCCTAATAAAGTTGTTTGGCCTGTTATGCTGGCTGCTTCGCATTTCTACCAGAACATCAAAGACATGTTGTGGGATCCGCGCACACAATTGGCATAACTGGTCCTGACAGAACCCCGGTAAAGGCTGATCACATCGTTACCAGGGGTTCCTGAGGGGACAGAAATTGGGGGAGCGGAATATTAGATAGAGTTTAATTCATCAATAGCAGATCTGACAAATTGCTCGGACAATAGAGAGCTAAAGACTAACACGCTAGGCACGTAATAGGTAATCTCATGCCTGAGGATTACCTTAAACCCTAGAGCCAATACAAGCCACTTGTTTACCCCAGATAACACGGAACAATGTATTTCCCCTGCCGTTAATTAAGTTGGTTAATAAACTTCCCCTGTAGACTTCCCCAATTAACTTGTGTAAACATTATGTGTGAAACCTGAAGTATCGCAATGCTTTTACATCCAGCCTAAAACATGATAAATACTGATGATTGGTCTTCATTAAATCACTGGTCTTCGCTCCATTTTGCCTCATGTGTCGTTACTTGACCAGTCTCCTTTGGGACCCAAGAGCCGCTTTGCGGTTCTGATCCAGCTTGCGCAACCTGCTTCGTGGACCAGATCCAACATATGGTGACCCCGAGACGTGATCTACTCGTGAGTAAGCAATCTTCTCAGTCCGGTTCTATGCTAGAACCATGTCCGAATCGTCCCGGAGGACAGCGCGGCAGCTCTGGTCAGAAAACCATCCGATCTGAGTGACAGGTACGCTGCGAGGCATTCCAGAGAGGCAGAGCACGCTCCAAAGCACTGAGGCAGCTTGCTCAAGTGGAAACACGTTCCGCTCAGGGTCAGCTGTGAAACCCTGACTTCATTGCAGAGGCCGCCTAGGGCCTGTGCCCTCAGTCCACATTCCAAGTTCCTTCCCAGAGGTTTGTCACGCCATACCTGTTACCTAACCTCAGACGCATCGCTTTGTCCCAAGGAGGAAAACTTCAAAGGACCGGCAGGTAATATGGAGACTTGCCCTCAGCGACAACGTCCGACCGCTAACCAGAGAACTCACTTAATGGAGTTCAAGGCCCTGGCCAGGGTATACCATACACACATTCACAGCGCCCAGTTAGCGGATCTTTTGGTGTGTTACCGAGTGCCACCGGATCCTTCCTGGAAGGGCCCAGCACCACTCATAACCTGGGGAAGAGGGTATGCTGCAATTGTGTCTCCTACAGGCGTTATCTGGATTCCAGCCCGGTGTGTCAAGCCTCACTTCGAGTCCAATGGCGTGGACCCAGGCACTCCCGGACCCAATCCCGGAGATGGAGGAATTAACTCTGATGGGGAGAGCCAAGCACAGGAGGCAGCGACAGCAGATGACAGCGCCGAAGATCACCTGGGGGATGGCCAAGTCCCTGTGCCAGGAGGCGACAGACGCTGTTCGGTGGGAGGACAAGGAGCCGACGCCGGAGAACATCTTGATTGTAGCCTTTTCCCTGATTACTGCTAATTCCATGATGACCACCATCATCTTGATCCTTTCCCTGCTTGCAGGGGGAGGGGTTCAAGCAGCTTCACTGGAAGCCAACAACCTGATGCCAAGTGGAGATCTCTCTGCCTGGATGCATTACAACATTTGGGAAAGATTGGAGAACCTCTTCAATCAGTCTGATTTTTGCCTGAGGAAGACCACCGCTTCTGCCTCTATTCTGAGCACTTGTCTCATCCCGGTGTGTCACTCCCCAGATGCGCGCATCAGGAACGGTGACTGGTTGGTGAAGCGGATATTTGGTCCATTTTACAAGACTGCCTTTTCAATGTACACGCACTGGAGAACTCAAGTCACGAATGTCTTACCGGCTGATGCGGCCACTCTGTACACACCCGAGTGGCGGTCAGCCCGAACCCTACTTGTGCTCGCATGACTGGCTGTTCCGCGGTCGAGGGGCCACAGCGCCATTGCCTCAACCCCGGCAACAGCATATGGACTTGTAATAACCCAGAGACTATTAACTCAACATTTGCTCATGTTACTTTGCCTTCAGGATGGTTTTTTACATGTAACCAGTATACTTGGAACTACATTCCTGCAAATGTATCTGATTCCCTTTGTTGTATCAGTCGTTTGACATTGTTGCTTCTCACTAGAGACATGATTGCCCCAAGCACGAAGGTACCTCCACACATGCGGCACGCTCGTGCCACCCAGTTAGACAGCTCATGTGATAGCAACATCAGGATTCTGAGTAAGGCTGAGTATGTCTCATTAGCAGTCAGCTTGTTTGGCATGCCAGGCTTAGCCGTAGGCAATGCTCGGAGAATTGGTCAATTGGCTTGTGCTTTGGCAAAAGCCATTAACCACACCTCCTCGGTGATAGCGCTGCTTAATCAGGAGCAGACGGAGCTTCACCATGCCATACTGGATAATCGAGCAGCCATCGATTACCTCCTATTGTTACACCATTTGGGTTGCGAGTCTGTCCATGGCATGTATTGCTTTAACCACACAGACAACTCGCGCAAGGTACAGAGTCAACTCACAGACCTCCATACCTTGGTTAAGAATATCAAGGAAGATGCCACGTGGGCGTGGTGGGATTCGTTATGGTCCTGGTTCCCATGGGATTGGCTACAAATGACACTCAAGGTGGTTGTGGGGGTGACAATACTGGGAACAGCTGTATGTTGTTTCATGCAATGTATTCCCTCACTGATGTCAAGGTGTCCCCCATGGAGAGAACCCCGGAACGTCCTCACTCCACGTCAGCTGATGCCACTCGTACGTCGAGCCGTCTGTCAGGTCCAATTAAACAAATAAAGAGGGAGTGTGGGATCCGCGCACACAATTGGCATAACTGGCCCTGACAGAATCCCGGTAAAGGATGATCACATCGTTACCAGGGGTTCCTGAGGGGACATAAATTGGGGGAGCGGAATATTAGATAGAGTTTAATTCATCAATAGCTGATCTGACAAACTGCTCGGACAATAGAGAGCTAATGACTAACGCGCTAGGCACATAATAGGTAATCTCGTGCCTGCGGATTACCTTAAGCCCTAGAGCCAATACCAGCCACTTGTTTTCCCTGAATAACACGGAACAATGTATTTCCCCTGCCGTTAATTAAGTTGGTTAATAAACTTCCCCTGTAGACTTCCCCAATTAACTTGTGTAAACATTATGTGTGAAACCTGCAGTATCGCAATGCTTTTACATGCAGCCTAAAACATGATAAATACTGATGATTGGTCTTCATTAAATCACTGGTCTTCATTCCATCTTGCCTCGTGTGTCATTACTTGACCAGTCTCCTCTGGGACCCAAGAGCCGCTTCACGGTTCCGATCCAGCTTTCGCAACCCACTTCGCGGCCCAGATCCAACAACATGTGATTCAAAAGGGACTGCCCTTAAAATAATGTGCAGTGACAGTGAGACTTCAATGTGAAATATGATGATGGAAATAAATCACATTTTTGATAGCTTGTGGCATGGTTCAATATGAGTGGTTTCCTGCCAATTGCATTACATATTGGCAAGAGCAATCCAGCAAAAACCTTGCCCTATGCCCAAGTGGACCTTTTCTTGGGTTGAGGCATACTCTTTTTAAGGGAATTTGGGACGGAACAATTCTATATGAGCAGAATAACTGTTTTTAGTTTTTAGAAAAATCACCTCTGGTGCAATCTGCACAATCCTTTCTTAATCTCTAATTACATCCAGAGTTTATCCTACTGCAATTATTAAATGATTAGAGCAAGGGTGTCCAAACTTTTCAGGCTGTGGGCCAGTCACATGGTTGAGTGTGCCAGTCACATGGTTCCTCCCACCCAGAAGTGGAAGTAAAACGCACATGCACAGGTGCATAACGTGACCACGCATGTGCATAATTCTGCTGTAAATGACCCACGGCTGTTGTAAACATGTTTGTCAAATATTCGTAGACATGTTTACGATCGCCACAGGTCGTTTACAGCAGCATTATGTGCCCACACAAGGCACATTATTTGCCCATGCATGCTCTATTTGTTTCTGCTTCAGGGAGCAGCAAAGGTGGCATGGGCCAGATTAATTGGCGCCATGGGCCGTAGTTTGGGCACCCCAGGATTAGAGCTATCCACCCTATTTTCAGCAGTCAAAAGAAGATTGTTTGGATGTAGATTTAGTAGAGGACTTCAGCTGAAATAAAGGAGACTGAAGTGAGTTGTCACTATACTGTGGGGGTATGTTAAATGCACCCCTTTTTAGTATCTGCCAGCATTGAAATGATAAGGAATGCAGGGAGCTGCAATTAAAAAATGCCTGGAGGCTGCACTTTGCTTATCCTTGCTCCACTAAATTTAGAGCCAGCCCTTGGCTTTTAAAAGGGCCCTTAAATTTGCTACAGTATATTTATCTCTGTAGTATATCATATTTAGGATTGTGCAGTCAACAGCAGGGTTGGGCTACTGTGCTGTCACAAAGAAGCTCTTGTGAGTTCATAAGTGCAGGGCAGACAATATCTAGGAGGGGTTTGGAACTCTGAAGTTGTCTTTGTGGAAATGGACACTATGGAAACCCAGATTGGTAGGCAGTATCTGAATAAAACCCAGCTTTATAAGTACTTTTCATTTTAAACTTCTTTAAAATCCCAACCTAGCAGTTCAAAATTGAGACCATTTTGGTGGGAAGGTAAACAGCATTCCATGTCTAGTCATGCCTGCCACGTGTCATGGAAATATCTGCAGACGCAAACAGTGCTGGCTCTTTGGCTATAAATGGAGGCAAGCACCAAACTCTAGAGTCAGATACCATTACTTTCAAGTAAGGGCAACCTCTACCGATCTAATATCAAGATGTAGTCACTGCTTTTTCAGTGTCCCTTCGTAGGCTATAGGCTTTTGACTCTTAGACTGCTAGTTAAATATTATTAAATACCCTTTGTAGTGTTTTACTATAATTTTCATGTCCCTAAGGTTCTGAACCTGACATTATATAGCAGGAGAGTTTGGAAGTCAGCTGTGCGACTGAACAACAACAAATTAAATATCATGTAGAGAGACAGTATGCACAGGTGAAACTATTTTTGCACTCCATGTTTAAAAGCAGAATTTTGCCACTTTTCACAATTTCATTGTTGACTCATTAGTTGGTTGGTAGCTTTGACAAATGTGCCCTATGCTAAGCACCATCTAAGACCAGCACTTGAGCAATCACTAAAATGAACATGTCACTGACGGGAAATATTGCAGAGCTATGAAGCATCTCTATTGAATCCTCTCATTCCCACCCACCCAAAAATGTCTTACCAACTTTCCAATTTCAAGACCACATCTTGGCCAGGATGAGGGCTTCCATATTTGTCCCAACTGATGCTCCACACCCTCTTCAGGAACAGCTTTTCCCCAGGAGTAAGCATCTTTTAGGGCCATCTGCGAGAACTGATCAGCAGACTGCAGTAGTCTTGCCTCAGGATTATGAAAGCACAGCTTCTAATCTGAGGCAGAAATAAGAACTACATGGCTACTGATCATGTTATCTAGGGTAGACTGGAAGTTGTATTTTCCAAAGGAACATTTATTGTATCTTTATTTCCCAAGCCACATTCTGTATAACTACTCCTTTCCTTACAGATAACTTATGACACATGCCCATAAAAGGGACTGTGGGCACAACCTACCAGAACAAACCATGCTGCTGAGCCATAGCTTTTCTTGTTCTCCTTCCTCAGGGTTGGGCAAATGTAAATTGTAACTATCACTCACAGAAAGGAGCAAAGCCAACTCCTGACATGACATTAATTCAAATACTAAAGACTGAATGGGAAAAGTCAGAGGAGAAAAGTGAAAGTGGGCAGTGGTGGGCTCCAAAAAATTTACTACCACACTGTGGGCATGGCCTACTTCGTGGGCATGGCCTATGTTGTGGGTGTGTCCTACTCTGTGGGTGTGGCCATGTGACTGGGTGGGAGATTTAGACATACCTGCCCAGTGGTGGGATTCAATAATAATAATAATAATAATAATAATAATAATAATAATAATAATAATAATAATAATAATAATAATAATAATAATAATAATAATAATAATAATAATAATTTGTACCCCGGCCTACTCAGTGCAAGGCCAACTCAGGGCGGCATTACAACATATTAATAATAATAATAATAATAAACAATCTATATCCAAAAACACAGTGTAACAAATACAATACAGTTCCAAGGAGCAAGGTACAATAAACAATAACAAAATACAATATTAAAAAAAGAGCTCAACTTCCCCACGGCACATGCCGGACCGGGGAAGGAGCTGGACAAGGTGATAGCAGCAGATTTTACAGTCTGTGCCGCTGGAAACCCAAATGAGCTTGACTTCCCCACGGCCAGAGCTGGGCCAGAGAAGGAGTTCTTTTATCCCCCTCAGGAGCTGACGCAGGTGCTACCACTCCTCCCGGTTTGCCAAACCAGGAGGAGGGGCTCCATGGGGCTCCATGTCCCTATCTCTCTCCCTGCCCCTGCTCTCACCAAGGGCAGAAAAACAGCGAGTCCAGCGGCTCCAACATCGGCATGATCTTGGAGGCACCAGGTATGCCGGTCACCCCAAACTGGGGCAGTCTTTCTCTCCTCACCCCTGCTCTCACCAAGGGAGGGGGGAGCCGGAGACACTGGCGCTGGTCAAATTTTTTACTACATACTATGTGGGCATGGTATGGTGGGCATGGCTAGGGGGAAAGCCCTGCATTGCACCCAAATTAGGACTACTTTATTTTAAAACTTGGATGGGCAGGGCCAGCCAGAATTTCTGCTACCAGTTCTGGCCAACTGGTGTGAACCTGCTGAAGCCCATCACTGAAAGTGGGTGATTAAGTGTGAGGCAACTCAGACCTCAGTAGAGTGGAAATGAAGTCTTCAATAGAAAAAGAAGAGAAGAAATCCTTCCAGGGCCAAAATCTCTTATTGTTCAGCATGACAATACAACCTTATAGCTGCATTATATCAAAAGGAGGTTGTTTTGTTTTTCATAGGCCATCTCATTAAAATGATCAATCTATAAAATAAGCAAATCCAACATGTGTATTCTTCTATCAGTTTAATGAAATGCTAATGTCATGGTTATAAATACATGGAATTATAAATGACAGATCTTAGATAATAGTTTCTAACTGCTACCCCTTGTCACATAAACTTTGATGAAACTCCTTAATAATGAGCCTGCCTGCCTATTAGATTACAGAGCCCCCTCAATAGCTTATGTTATTTTAACCGGGGGGGGGCAGCAATCAATAGATATCTACTAATACAAACATAAGGGTTTTCTAAGAGCAAAATGCAAATTCAGTGGGCTATTATCAGGTTCTAACAGTATCACTGATTGGGAAGGGGGAGTTTTCATATCAAATTCCAAACAATGAAATAAGACCATTGTGTGTGGTCTGATAATTTTTATGGTGCCATTTCTCAAAGGTTCTCTTCCTTCAACTAATTTTATTAGATACAGTACCTGTAATTGTTGAACTTGTATCCCATTTGTCTTCCAGAAAAAACCAAGGGAGTGTACATGACTCTTCCTCTCTCCACTTTATCTTCATAACAGGGGCTACGGTGGCTCAGTGGTTAAGAAGTTCGCCTTGTTAGTTGGAAGGCTGGCAAGTCAGCAGTTCGAGACCTGGGTACAGCATGATGGATTGAGCACCCGACTCTGTCCCAGCTCTTGGGGACATGAAAGGAGCCTCATTTGGGCGTTCCCTGAGCAGAGTTTCTTCCGCAAAAATCCTTTCAACCCAGAATAATATCTGACACGAAATTATTATCTTCATAACATCCATGTGAGGTGCACAGGTAGAGAATAAGAGTCAGTTAGTTTAATGCTTTGGTGTGGTCTTGAACCTAGATTAGCTAAGTTTCAGTGCAATCTTCTAAACATTTTACAATAATGCTTATACAAACGTCATAAATATGTCCCATCTGACTCTAGCATTATGAGCTGATGCAGAGACAATCCACCTCCCTTCCAAAGTTGACAGGTAAATACACTTAAAGAGCCCTGGTGGCACAGTGGTTAAACTGCTGTCCTGCAGCCAGAGTTAGATCCTGACCAGGGCTCAAGGTTGACTCAGCCTTCCATCCTTCCTAGGTCAGAAAAATGAGTACCCCGCATGTTGGGGGGAATGCTAATTAACTTGTGAACCACCCAGAGAGTGCACTAAGCGCCACGGGGCGCTATATAAGTGTAATTGTTGTAATATTTGCATGAACTTGTTTGTTTTGATTCTCCAAGATAAGCTTCAGCATAGGCTCAAACCAACAATCGTGAAGAAGACAATAAGTGGGCAAAATGTAGCCCTATAGATATTTCCTGTATGTACCTAAATTGACTGAAACTAAGACTTTCCTCTAAATAAGTTAGCAGTGAGAAAGAGAAAATCTGTACAGTTAGTAAAGCTGTCCTAATACCTTTCATCTATTTATAGCTGATCAAAGCATGGCACTTGGGAGCTAGGGAAGGCTTGGAAAAGGTATTTCCAAGAGTTGACAACTCCCAGAATCTCCTCATCAGCTTAGCTAGGGAGTTCTGGGCATTGTCCAAGTCAATAACTTTTCCAAGTTCTGTCAGCAGAGCTAGCACTTTTTGTTCCATGTACATATTTCAATACTGCAGAGACTGTCAGTAGTAAACTGTATCATACTAGTTAGTACTCTCTACTTCAAAGTTCTAATTTAATAAGAATATGAAAATATGTCAAATTCACTTTCCCCTACTATTCCGTTTTTTTAAAAAAAACACTGCAAGTTCTTTATCGCCTAAACATGAAGAAATGTTAGACAGTTTGGTGAATCATTCAAAATGAACTGGACTGATATTGTCCTCCATTTGTAACAACCAGATCCAACAATTTCAGCTATTTTCCACCCCAAGGCTATATAAGGCTATAGATACAGAAGGTTGCTATCTACCTTTGTTACACTGCAGAAGAAACCAAATACAAAGTCCCTTGAGTACAGAACAATTAGGCTCATGAGGCTGCCTCTTAAGGTCTTTTTGAAAATCATCCATAGTAGAATTTATAAGAAGTGTGAAGAAAGCACAGGTGAGACACAATTTGGCTTCCGGAATTCTATGGGTACCAGAGAGGCACTGTTTACAATGCAGGTCCTCATACAGAGATGTAGAGACATGAGATGTGATGTGCATGCATGTTTTATAGATTATAGAAAAGCCTTTGACAAATGCCAGCATGAGAAGATGATCACAGCACTGAAGAAAATAGGTATAGATGATAAGGATAACAAAATCATCACCAACCTGTATTGGAATCAGACAGCTCAAGTCAGAGTTGAAGAGCAAATAACAGAGCAGGTTCAAATTTACAAAGGTGTGCAACAAGGCTATGCGTTGTCCGTGACACTGTTTAATGTATATTCAAAGAGTAGTTTTTCAGAAGCCCGATCAAATTTAAACAATGGCATTATAATTAATGGGGAATACCTGAATCACATCTGATATGCTGATGACATAGTGTTGCTGGCTACAAACCTTGCAGAACTTCAGTTGATGCTGTATTGAGTTAGAGCTTCGAGCACAAAATATGGTTTGGTTCTCAACACCAAGAAGACAAAATATCTTGTTATAAGCTGAGCACCAACCCATGGCAAGTTAATGGCAGGAACACAAGAAATCAAAAGATTGGATAAAATTGTCTATTTGGGGAGTATGTTAAATAAAAATTGGGATCCTGAGGTAGAGATTAATAAATGAATAGAAAAAGCAAGATTCACCTTGATAAAAATGTAACATTTATCATGCAGTAGAGATCTAACTCTTGCTACAAAGATCGAATAGTGAGATGCTACTTATTCCTAGTGTTGCTATATGGTGTCTGAGCTTGGACATTGACTAAAGCATCTGAAAAGAAAATTGAAGCTTTTGAAATGTGCATCTACAGACGGCTTCTAAGGCTATCATGGGTTGACCGTATCACTAATGTAGAAGTGCTCTGCCCAATGGATAAAGAACAAGAGCTGTTTAAGACAATTAATTAAAGAAAGTTTCAATACCTTGGCCATATCATGAGGAACAACATGAAGTATAGAATACTCCAACTCACTATGCAAGAGATGAGGGGGATGGGCACAATACTTATTCCCCACCAGAAATATGGAGGTTCACAAACTGGTATCACCCACAACTGTCTTTAAAAACTCCAAATTATTTCCTTCCTGATAGGACAATGGTTAAATTCTTATCCAAAATAAGCTGTAATTATCCACTTCTATATTTAAAGCAATGAATTCTATGTCATTGAATTTTGGCTACTGGCCAACTCAATGGCCAACTGTGGTGATAAGAGACAAAGAGTTCTACAATGCTGTCGTCTCATTTCCTTGTCATAGGAAGCTCACACATGACAAAAATCATAATAGGCCTTTGTTCCACAATCCTGTATGACACCAACACAGTACTCCAAATTTGTGCTTCTGTCTCTGGGACTTCAAGAATTGAAGAAACAATTCTTTCATGAGAGTGAACCCAGATGCAAAATAAATGAAATATGTTTGTCAGCCAGGTGAGACAGATAATTTTTTTAAAAATGCACACAGATGGAGAGATGCACATATAAGCACGCAGCAAATGGTTCATTTTCAAATTGAGTTGGGATGGCTGCCAAGGAGTACATTAGTAGATGAAGAAACATTATGCTGGGAAATATATATAGCTAGAAGAGAACAAATACCACTTATCACTCAATCCCTATCTAAAGCCAGAAAAGAGATGTCATATTGCCAATTTGTCAGAAGGAGCAGTAAATTCAGGGTCTATTATGGACAAAATCTTGTGCAGAATGGAAAACCCACGACATGGATGTTCTAGTCCAAAGTAGTATGTTTTATGCTTTATCTTTTTAAAAATGTTTAATTTTTAAAAAGAAAGAAAGTACGAACTTGATGGCACATAACAACAGTTAATGCTGCTCTGTGGATGTGATGGGATTCAAAAAAAATTACTACCTACTCTGTGGGTGTGGTATGGTGGGCCTGGCAAGGGGGAAAGCCCTGCATTGCACCCGAATTAGGACTACTTTATTTCAAAACTTGGGTGGGTGAGGCCAGCCAGAATTTCTGCTACCGGTTCTGGCAAACTGGTGCGAACCTGCTGATGGCCACTACTGGTTGGAACACTTCATAACCTTGGGCAAATTTGGTTCACTTTTAAATGAAACTGCAAAGTCTATCTATGTGCTCCCTCCCAAAAAAGGATTCCTGCAAAGCATTAAGTAAGCCAAAAAAAAAGTCTCAAGCTTTATGTTACCTATTTTAGACTGTAAGCTTCAGGAGTTCATTTAATGGAACACTCTTAAGTTTAAAAAGAAGAAAAGAAAAGGTTTGCAGTGATAGAAAATGAATATTTTATCATTGTCCTTCATTTTTAAAAAGATTTTAGCATCTGCACTAAAATTATTTTAAAAAAAGATGATGAAAGATAAACTTCCTGCTGCTTCTCCAACATAACATGACTTCTCTTTCAGCCCATCAACCTTGTTCTGGTGAAGCTGAATGGGTGGCATTCTGAGACAAGGAGTAAATAAATAAAATAAACATGTTTGACCTGAAATGAAGAGGTAAGAATTATGTTTTCAGATATACACTTTTGGAGGGAGATGACAAGAAGCAGCAACAGAGTGAAAACAACACCAGATTAAATATTTGGAAAGACGATAAACAAGGAACTCAGTAAGACCACCCAGTGATGCTGGGGGTAAAATGACAGACCCTGCTCGTACCAAAGAGATGGGGAAGAGAAGAGCCCTTTTTAAAAAACAAAATTTTGGGGAGGACTTTATGTATTTTGAAACACATGAAACACATCAACTACTAAAGAATTAAAAATACACCAGCAAGCTCAAAATGGCTAGGCTGATCACAGGAAATTAACTATACTGTACTGAAATTTGACTAAAAACACCAATTAAACTGGAATCACACTTCTAGATTATATTCACAGATGCACTCAGGATGTGCTTCTTTCAAAAAACAACAATGAGACAGATCCTTTATTTATACCCTTGGCTCAGTGGTGGTTTTTTTAAAAAAAAATACTACCTACTCTGTGGATGTGGTATGGTCGGCGTGGCCAGGGGGAAAGCCCTGCATTGCACCTGAATTAGGACTATTTTATTTCAAAACTTGGATAGGTAGGGCTAGCCAGAATTTCTGCTACCAGTTCTGGCAAATTGGTGCGAACTTACTGAACCCCACTACTGCCTTGCCTTCTAAAACTCCCCAGTGCCTTATTTTTGTGTGTAGGCAATCAAATGGATAGAAAGTAACATGGCCCCACAAAAATAAGAATAACTCACAATTAAATATCAAAAGGAATTAAATAACCAGAGCTCTAGTCCTTAATCAAACTATAAATTAAATAAACATTGGGTGGACAACTTATTTCACTCACAACTCTCCCCCTCCCCCACCCAACATAAAGATTTCACAGAGACAGAGCTTTACTCTTTACATATGTCAGCTATAAGGGTGGGATTAGGATGTTAACTATGCAAATATGTGAATATCTGTAAAGTTTATGTCTGTAATCATTCTTTCATGTTCAGGAATGAAGAAGCAGACGAATGAAATAGTGAAATTCAGCTCTTTATTAGTGGGGTTTGAACACAGTTTGGAAGGGGGAAACTCGGACTTATATACACTATAAACAGTAACAGTAACAATAATACAACAAGCCCATTGGCTAACAGAGTGTGCACATTTTTCGATCCACTTATTTGCATAAGAATAGATACATGAGAAAAGATACATTCCGCTCCTATAAACAGTAACAGTAACAATAATACAACAAGCCCATTGGCTAACAGAGTGTGCACATTTTCAATCCACTTATTTGCATAAGAATAAATACATGAGAAAAGAAACATTCCGCTCCTGTCAGAAAACACAGTTAACATACATAACATCCCCCCCCCCCGGTAAAAACAAAATCCTTTAACCAGGATGGCGGTCTAGTTTCCCTTCTGGGTTGGACGCTTGGCTGAGCCGGCTCAGGGGCTCGTAGGATGGGTGACCCGACTGGAGTGAGGGATTGACTAGAGGGGGAGGATTGTAAACCCGAATTAAAGCCCTGTTTGTCAGATGGAGGAGCAGGGGATCACTCAAAACCAAAATCTAATTCTGTGGATGAATAAGACAACTCAGGGTCCCTCCTGTGTGTACTAAGAGTGGACGGCGACTCCAAACAAAATTGTACATCATCAATAAATGAATCCAGAGTGCTAGGCTGAAACAGTGTAGGGGTACACCTGGCCAGAATAGGGGAGCATTCCACAAATTCCCCATTGAAATCGGTTCCTAGAAGACACTTCTGGATCAATGTTGGCTGGCTGCTGACTATTTCCTCTGCCCCCTGGGTTTAAACGGGTGGGGGCCAACCCTAGCATTGAGTGTCTGTATTCGTCTTGTGGGTCCAGTACTCTGGGTCTCAATTGATCCGCGTGCTTCCTCCAGATCAGACCAGTGGCTGTTTCGATTCTGTAAGAAACAAGACCAGTTTGATCGATCACAAACCCAGGCACCCACATAGGGCCACCAGCTGCATAATTGCGGCAATGTACAGGGTCTCCGGACGAGAAACCCTTCTGGTGTTGGATTGCTATATTTGTGCCTTTGTCCTCTACCCTAGAGGGATCCAATCTGTCCAGCAAGGATGACAGTTTCCTTCGCTGGAGCAATTCAGCAGGGGACAGCCCTGAGGCAAGAGGGTGAGCCTATATGTGAAAAGAAACTGGCATAACTGGAGCTCCAGATCCCCTTCACCCATACGCTGTTGTGTTCTGTAAAGCTGTGCCTTTAACAATGTACCTTAGCCATGTGGAAACAATGTAACCTTTCTGTGTGCAACATTATAACCTTCAGCTGTATCAATGTAAACCTGATAAGGGGACGCGAGCTAGTGACCACTAGATGGCAATAGCGAGCGTCCAGCTCTCATGGCTCAGATTCACCTGGATCAGCAGCGCGGGAAGATTCCCCGCCACCTCTTCACCTGGTCAAGAAGGGCGTGACCTTCTACGACGTCACGCAAGCAGCAACCAATAGTCTGTCGACGAGCCACATTCAAATGTATAGCCAGCTGTATATATTGAGCTACCCATCCGCCATTACCACATGTTCCTCCGGATCATCATGCAATAAACCTGTGTTAAGCCAACCCTTCGGCTGTTTCGTTGTCTTTGGTCCCTTACACTAAATACGCCAAAGCGTGTCTTTAGTTGTGCGCACCTGCCGCTCTACCCGGCCATTGGTGGCTGGGTAGAATGGGGCGGCAGTGATGTGCCTAATTGCATTCTTTTCCATGAAGGATTGGCATTCTGCAGATGTGAATGTGGACGCGTTCTAGATGAAGGACATGAATAAAACATGGGCATCGGGGGAGGGAGTTTCCTGCAGATTGAACATGCCATTGTCGGATCCTTCTATAAAATAATATTCCATTAAAGAGGCAATCCATTTGCATGCTAAAAGTCTTGTTGGGATCTAATCTAGGTGAGACAAAATGTTGGGAACGAGACAAAGAAAATCTTGCCATACTCTTAAGATAAACAGTCCTTTATGGATATTAGTTTGTTCAGTTGCCATGTATGGGTTTGTAATACTGTTTCTAAAATTGTTTCAATTTTCATATATAATTTTGATGTTGTATCTTTATGTATTTTTGTGTTTTACTGTGATTCCTGCAGAGTTGCAATCCAGTTTGATGGGCAGTACAGAAACTGAATGTAAATGACACAACAGTGATTAGATACAGTACATATTTTAATACATCCCCTGTATCAAAATCATCTGGTAAAAATAAATAAATCCAAGCCAGAAAATAATTTAAGGGGCTGCTGTGGTTCCTCCTGTTTGAGATGAGCATTAGATATCCTCAAGGCACAAAGGCAACAATCACAGTAACACTCTTAGGCTCCTCTTTGCTCAAAAGTCAGTCGTATCTGAGTTCAGTGCTCATCTCTGTTTATAGTCAAAGAGTCTGTGACAGCAGACATCTCCGTGGACATATGGCAGGCATGACTAGACACCAGAGTGCACGGAATACTGTTTACCTTCCCACTGAAGTAGTGGGAAGGTAGTGGATAAACCTATTTATCTACTTGCAATTGCTTGCTTTCGAACTGCTAGGTTGGCAGGAGCTGGGACAGAGATGGGCGCTTAATCCGTTGTGGAGCTCTCAGGTCTCGAACTGCTGACCTGCCAACCTTCCAGTCGTCAAGTTCAACATCTTAACCGCTAAGCCTCTGCAGTCCCTACAGTTAACTGTTAACAATGTAAATCACAGGCTGAAGTCAAAATACAAACTGGGATACAGAGCAGCATTTGTCTGCACTCAGTATGTTCATTTTGGTTTGGTCTTTTTTTAAAAAAAAATAGTAATCAATTTCTATGAATTTGGACAGGAACTCAGCACTGGAGCAGACTTTTGGCTGACAGAGGTTGCTCAATAACCATTTTAAAAAGCAGTAGAATTATTTATACTTAGAATGGTTTTTTAAAAAATTGATTCAGTTTATCACAGATTCATGGTGGTAGAAACGAGTGCACTTTATTGCTTACAGTAGATCACTATAATGCTGATCAAGCAGCCTGAGTCTACAAGGTGATGCAGTATGTCTAATATAGGCTCTATTCCAGGGATTCTCAACCTGAGGCCCGGGGCCTGGATGCGGCCCACAGAGCCATTTCATGGAGGGGCCCTGCCTCCACCACACCAGGAAGTGCCATGTGGTGGAAGAAGGGCAAAATGGCTGTCCGGTCTCCCAACCTGTCTGAGGGAGTGTGACCCAGCCCCAGCTTAAAAAGGTTGAGAACTCCTGGTCTATTCAGTCAAATAAAATCATATTGTGTCAACCTGAGAAAAAGAAGATGAGTTTCATAATGGTTTTCCCTCTCTGTTATTATGTCTGGTGTTTTTATGAACTACTGGATAGTTCAGTGGTTTAGGTATCTGGTTGGAAGTTTGATTCCCCACTGTGACTACTTGACAGAGGCTGGACTTGATAATCCATTGGGTCCATACCAGCTCTGCAGTTCTTAGATGGTGATGATGATTATGACAATGATGATGATTTTAAATGACAGGCTGGAATTCGGATTTGGATTATTTTGGGAGAATCGACAAGGAGGATTACTTTCAGCAGCAGCAGCAGAAATAACAATAACAACATCCTTTTGGAGCTCACTAGATCCAGTTCAGTTATGCTATTTTAACACTGTTTTAACTGTGAAAATACAATGGTATCCAAACTTTATTAAGATCTCCTAAAATTATTGCATATTTATATTCTTAAAACAAATATTACTAAAGCTCTTGCCAGATTAAGCAGTTTCTGAAGTTTCATTAAAGGCAACAGACATATATGAAGATTATTTCTCCCTATTAAATACAGTAGGAAATAAAGACATTATTAATTTCTACAAAGGCTGCAACGTTTAGTTAATTGATCAGTGAGATTAATCCATTTAAAATATTAAGTGTGATTACAAAATTTCTTTGATTAATTGAGCAGCGGATTATTATTTTTGAAAAAGCAATTATTTTTAAAGCTACTGCTTATAAAAGGTGCAGATGGCAAGCTTTGTATTAAACAAGGGATTCTCTCCTATGTGACAGAAAGTGGGGAAAGCTTTTTCGGCAAGGATATTTGCAGCACATAATTGTGCACTATCTAAAAACCAATCAGTTCAGAAAACCCATATTTTGAATGTCCAGCCACTATAAAGCAGAATGTAGAAAAGCTATTTTGGAGGTGGGGACGGGTGGGCGGGCTACAACCACCAACCAACAATGAAGATAAACCATAGCAAAAAACAGCTACTTTTGAACTACAGAATCCTGCAGCCAGAATGCCCAGTGGCCCTGATGCTAAGGAAATGCTGGGTGCTGTAGTCCAAAAAGATGAAGCTCCCAAGCTTCTCTTCTTTGGAAACTAATATAATTTAATTTATTTATTTGAATTGTTATAATATGTTTAAATGATAAGTTTAGCCAGTGCACTTACACATTCAATTGTTAGACTAGAACTTTCAAGATTATATAAAATGTTTTAACTAGGTGACAACCCTAATTTCCATGTTTGTCCTCAAGATGCCTGAATCCAAGAAAGGAAGGAGGCCACCCTATAACCAAAGCAGGCCATTGGCACATCTAGTCCATTATATTTTACAATTAAGAATTCCCTCACCTGGATTCCTGCAGATAGTTTGAACGACAGCTACCATACTGTCTATCTATAGGTAAAGGTAAAGGTCACCCTTGCTCGAAAGCCGGTAATATCTGACTCTAGGGTTTGGTGCTCATCTCTGTTTATAGCAAAAGAGTCATCGCTGTCCATTTTTTTTCCATTTCACTTTTATTTGTATACCGCATTTTCTCAGCCTGAAGGCAACTCAAAGCGGTTCAAACAAAGCATTCATAGGAAATAGCAAAAAAAAAATGCAATAAGTGCCAATATACAAAATACATAGATAAATACATATACAATAAATTCACAATGTTACAATATACAGATTTGATATGCAAAGTATACGACAATACAATATATAAAATTCAAATCACCAACCCAGCAACAACAGAACAACAAAGTTCTCCTCCGAGCAGGTGGGGCCTGGGGCTAGGCAGGCGTGAGCATCCTCAGACCGCTGAGTGGCAACAACTGACTCAGTCCTTCTCCGGCGATGAAAGGGCCGGAGTCGAGTGGGCGAGTCAAGTGGGGAAGGTGCACGAAGTCTCAGGGTGGTGGCGGCAGCAGACATCTTTCTCCTCTTTGGCTGTCCTGAAGCCCCAGTGGCCCTTTCTCCTTCTCAGTTGGTGATGGGGCTCGGAGGTGAGGGCAGGAGTGCTCTGACCGCCTTTATTCTTCTCCGGGAAAGTGGGGCCTGGGAAGGAAGGCAGAACCCGCTTCCACCACCCGAACAGCTGCAGGTATGGTCTCCTCTTTCCTGCGGTGATGGGGCTTGGAGGCCAATACATTCTCTGACAGAAATGGCTGCAGTAATGCTGGCTGCTCAAGGCCCTTGCAGGGAGGCCCAGCCCGGCCAGAGCTCCAAGCTCCTCGCTGAGTCTCTCCGACTCCTGGTCGCTCTTGTCTTCCACCATGCTGCTCCGGCCGCCCTGCACGTATACCGAGCGCTCTCTGAAGACATTTCTGTGGACATGTGGCAGGCATGCCTAGACACCGGAGTGCACGGAATGCTGTTTATGTTCCCACTGAAGTGGTACTTATTTATTTAATTGCAATTTCTTGCTTTCAAATTGCTCAGTTGGCAGGATCTGGGACAGAGATGGGAGCTCACTCCATCATGCAGTACTCGGGTCCTGACCTGCCAACTTTCTGTCATCAAGTTCAGCCACTGCAATCCCCCTATTAGTTATAATGGCTCCCTAATCGGAGTTGTGTTCCAAAACACCTGGAAGAAAACAGGATCGGGATGGCTGAATCACACCAGCTGTCAGCAGCTTTTGAATCTTCCATGCCAAGGTCTTTCCCACACAGGGACCTTCCGCATGTGCTCTGTCACCACTCAGTTGAAGCTAATTTACCTTGTGTGAACCCTTGTCCTTCTTGGTTATTTCAAGCAAACTATTCACTGGGGAAAGAAGGCTGGCAGGGAGGGAGAAGAAGAACCTTCCTGTTTGGCCACGTTGAAAATGAAATTTGCTCTGAAATAGCTAAGCACTTGGAAGAAACTAATCAGTTCCACAATTGCCTCACGAGGTGTAGACTTCAGCTGGTCAGCAATTTTCCATCGGGTACTTATGCAGAATTACACAAAACCTTGAGCTTTGAATGGTAAATCTGTAGAAAGGATTTGAGTTAAGTCTTCCATGTCACAGCACAAAAGCATCGCCTTAGTATTAGCATACACGTTTTGCCCTCTAAGGCTTTCCTTAGCTCTCTGCTTCGCTGTGGAATGAAATTGCTAGAAAATTTCCCCGCTCAAAAGGGTGGAAAGGCTGCATAGAAAACTAGGACATAGGAAAGTGACGATTTCCCTTTCATCCTGAGCTTCAACAATGGCTGAGATGGAAGAAAGGATATTGGAAAAGAAGGGGTTTTGTTAAAAACCCTATGAACAATTTTTTTTTAATGCTTGAGTAGGTAATTTTTGCTTTCTTGATTTGTGTCTAACGTTTGGTTTTTTATAACTGAGATATAGCAAGCAGGAGCATTTTCACCTTTCCTTTCGTTGTGGGCCTGCTGGATTTTCAAAGTATCTGCTACTGAATCCTGACTTCCATGATGTTTTGGATCCTATCCTTTGGGGACTGCAGAAAACAAGCTTCCTCTGTCTTCTTTTTTGAGAAATGTTTGGTGGTGATGATGATTTCATAAGAGCTGGTTCAGGTATATTGCTCCCCATTGTTTCTCTCAGCAGAAGTGCAGCCTGTGTAGTTAAGGGCAAGTTGCACAATCTCAGAGTGTCCACAGAATAAGAGAAGAATGCAAATCACTTATTTATATTCTCTACCCAGAAAATTCTGGAAAACGCTGTCATAAATTGGAATCAACATAAGGCACACAATCATTTTCCAAGCTAAACAAACCCAGATCCCTCAAACATTCATCATATGGTTTAGTTTCCAAGTCTCACACATACTGCTGTCAGGGTAGGTGCCATCTACTTTACATGTGTACACAGGATTCCTTTCTATCAAAATGCAGAACTTAACATTTTCTGCCTACTGAAATTCGTTGGAAGAAGGGTTAGTCCAGTTCTTCAACCAGTCACAGTAATTTTGAATCCTGATTCTGTCATCTGAAGAGTATTACCTACCCTTCCAAATCTGGTGTCATACATGGGCTAGAAGTGATCAGTATGCCCCCCCTCGCCCCACCAATCACAGTTGCTTCTCTCATCCCACTTGTGCTGCTCTCTATGCAGTCGTTGATCTTTAAAATATCATCAATTGGTGCTGATTGTTACTAATTGCAATTCATCACTTGCATTTTAGAATACTAGATCTAGAAAGCTCTTGGAACCAGCACCACTGCCATTGAATACAGTCAGCTACAGGTTGGCACTTCACATCTGTCAGCCCAGTAGAAGAGTGCAAAACTAAGTGTTGACTTTCATGTAAAGGAATGAGTTGTTACAAGTATAACCTCCCAGTCAGAATTTTCATATTCTCTCCATCACCTCAGATGAATATTTTTAGTGGACCTGAGCTTCCTGGCTAGGGAATTTTAGGAGCTGTAATCTAAATAGCTACTTCTCCCAGCACTGGGATGCAGCTGCCAGTCGCTGAGTGTTTATCAACTGAGTTTGTGTGCAAATCAAAACTTAAGATGTCCAGTAAATGAGATTTTGGGCATTCTATAAGGGAAATGAAAGCATTATTTTTGTAAGTCATTTCACAACCATAGTTCCAGTTTTTCTACCTTATGAAATTCATTCCTTGCTTTAAAAATACCCCACCAAAATCTACCATGGTATATGAAGGGTATGTAGGTCATAAAAAAATTCCCAGAGACCAACTCTGGCAACTTGAGAAAACAAGGATAGCTGTATATCTTCTGTAACCCAGAGCTTATGTTTCAGCTAACCCACCTCAAGGGATGACTTGTCAGCCTTTCCCTTGAAATTTGTCATAGTCAAAATGGAATTGAAGAGGGAGCAAATCACATAAGTCGCTTCAGGGAGAGAGGTCTGCTAGTTAGCAAACTTATTCACTAGGTGTGAGGTTGAATTTTGGAATATGATCTTAAAATCAAATACAGGTATACAGAGAGAAGCTCCACCATCAGACAGAATAGGTAGCTATCGTGA
The DNA here is from genome assembly GCA_035047305.1 of Bradypodion pumilum. Classification (NCBI taxonomy): domain Eukaryota; kingdom Metazoa; phylum Chordata; class Lepidosauria; order Squamata; family Chamaeleonidae; genus Bradypodion; species Bradypodion pumilum. The sequence continues at coordinate 54,437,355 of JAWDJD010000005.1, read as the reverse complement.
AATTATAGGTGGACTTAAGAGTTGGGTGCAGTAACTGAAAGGGCATCAGATGTTTAAGGCTAAATATGTATCAGAGAGAGCTGGAGGCAGAAAGAGAACAAGTAAGATTGATTGGATATCCTGACATAAGAAGAGTTTTGTTCTAAAAGTGACTTTCTAATAGTCATTTTAAGCAGATAGTCAGCAACCTTAAGTGTTGTACCTTAAGCTTCCTGATGAGTAAAATGATCCAATGATCCCTATTAGTTTTCCTGAATTGACATAACAATACAGTTCTCCAGCACTGCCATGAAAGCCTTTTTAAGGAAAAACAAATACTGTTTTTCCTTAAAACAGTATTTGTTTTTAGCACTCAGCTAAGGGGAACTGATAGCTCAACTAACATCCTTTTGCCTTCAGAGCTTGTAAATATACTGGGGGGGAAAGCCGACAAAAATGATGTCAACTGATCAAAGCATATTTAAACCATATACACAATAACAATTCTCCACCCAAAAAGAGATGATTTCACAATGGGCTTATCCACATTAAGTTTTATGTCATCTAGTCACTGGGCTTTAATTTAGATTAGATCAGGGGTGCCTAAACTACGGCCCACGGGCTGGATCCAGCCCTTGATGCCAATTCATCTGGCCTGAGAAGCCCTCATCACTCCCAGAAGCGGAAGTAAAACATACCCGTATTTTGAGAGGTGTTTTATATAGAGGTGCTTTATACACATTTTACTTCTACTTCCGGGAGCGACAAGGGCTTTGCGGGTGTTATGTATGTATGCATGTTCATTATACTGTAAAGGCAAGAATGTAACCACTCCAGATACAAACGATACCAGCTGTAAAAGAACGCGAGCAGACAGCCCATAGAGGGCAGCTGCGAGCGTTCAGCCTCACATGGTTCACATTGCTCAATCACGGACAGCCGCGGGAAAACCTTCCCCGCATTCAGCAGCAGAAGAAAGAGGCGTGCCTGGGCGAGGCCACGCCGGTAGCAGCCAATCAGCTACCGTGCTACAAGATTCAAATGTAGAGAGCTACTGTATATATTGAGATGTATCACCGCCATTACCTCATGCTTCACTGGAACCTCATGCAATAAACCTGAGTTAAACCAACCCTTCGGTTGTTCTGTTGTCTTTGGTCCCATACACTAAATTGGCGACGAAGGTGGGATAAATGGCTGCCCACGGGACCAAGACATGCGCCGGCTACGTGATCAAGAAGCCGGGAGACTTGGAGCTGTTTGAGATAGACTTCAACGCAGCGCTGGTGGAGCTCGAAGTCTCAGATGAGGCCAAAAAGAGGGCCATTTTCGTCCGCATGCTCGGACACGAGACCAAGAGGACCTTGGTGGACCTGATTGCGCCAAGGAAGGTGAGCGACCTCAAAGCCACAGAGCTCCTGGCGGCGTTGCGCGCCCATCTCCGGCCAGCAATAGCGATGTTCCCCGCTCGGAGCGCGTTCTGGAGGCGAGTCCAGGCACCTGGGGAATCGGTCGATGAGTTCGCCGCGGCCCTGCGGTTGGCCGCCGGCCCATGCAAGTGGGAGCTCCCCGAAATCACCCTCCGGGACTGCCTGCTCTGCGGTCTGAGGGACACAGAGACTCAGCGCGCGCTGATGAAAAGGGAGCCGCCTCCCTCGTGGCAACAAGTCCTCGACACGGCACAGGCCGCGGAGGCCACTTCTGCCGGGGTGCACGAGCTCCAGGACTGGCGCCCGAAGACCGCCAAGGCGGAGAGCTTGGTGCGCGCGGCCCGGCGAGTTTCGAACTCGTCTGCGGAGAGCGGCGACGACGAGGACGTCCGGAGGGTCCAGAGAGAGGGCCGGCGCTGCGACGGCTGCGGCGGCGCCCACGCCCGCGCCAAATGCCCATTCCGCAAGGCCGAGTGCCACAACTGCGGCCGGCGCGGGCACATCGCCAAGGTCTGCCGGAAACGGCGCGAGGCCACCAGGAGTTCTCCAGACCGCTCGGCGAGGCAGGACCGCACCACGAGGCAGGACCGCACCACGAGGCCAAAGGACGGCACCCGGACCACGAGGACGCGGGACGAAGTAGGGCGCATCTCCGACGACAGCGAGGACGATGCTCCGGTTTGCAGCGTTTCCACGGAGCACCCCCGTTACTTCGTTGAGGTAGTAATACAAGGGGCCCCTGTTAGAATGGAGGTGGACTCGGGTTCTTCATACTCCATTATTTCCCAGGGGGAGTTTATGAAAATCGCCCCCCACATGCGGCCCAAGCTCAAGGCGTTGAGGGCCACACTGAAGGACGTGCAAGGGAACCGCATCCCAGTGTTGGGGGTTGGGAAGTTCCGGGTTCAGTTTAAAAAGCACACCGCAACGCTTCCCCTAGTCGTCCTCAAGGGAGGTAAATGCAGCCTCCTCGGGACTCAATGGTTCCAGCCCCTGGGATTGTTCATTGGGGGGGTTCACGCCGTGAAAGCACACGCCGCCGGGACTGATCCAATACAGAGCGTGTGCGATGCGCACCCCGAGGTCTTTAAAAAAGGGCTCGGGAAATTCAAGGGCCCCCCAGTGACTTTCGACCTGGACCCTGCAGTACGTCCAATCAGACTTAAACCGCGCAGAGTGCCTTTCGCACTAAAGGACAAAATAGAGGCGGAGTTGGAGAAGTTGGTGGGCCAGGGGATTCTTGTTCCTGTTGATTCTGCGGAGTGGGAAACTCCGATTGTAACAGCGCTCAAGGCCAACGGGGAGGTCCGCATATGCGCTGATTACAAGTGCACCATCAATAAGGCGATCCGCCCTAATGCGTATCCGGTGCCGGTAGTCAGCCACTTGTTGGCCAGGTTACACGGGGGGAGGTGTTTCGCTAAACTCGACCTGGCCCAAGCCTACCAGCAACTCCCAGTGACCCCCGCCGCAGCTGCTGCGCAGACCATAGTCACCCACAAAGGGGCGTTCCAGGTATCGCGCCTCCAATTCGGCGTGAATTCGGCGCCCGGGATCTTCCAGTCACTTGTGGAACGCCTCCTGAAGGGGTTAGAGGGGGTGTTGCCCTATTTTGATGACGTATTGATTACAGGGGGGAGCCGGGCCGAGTTAGCAACAAGGTTGGGAAAGGTCCTGACTATATTCGAAAAGGCGGGGTTGCGGTTGCGAAAAGACAAATGCGTCTTCTTCGCTACAGAAGTTGAGTTCCTAGGGTTCCGTGTCACGCCCGAGGGAATAAGGCCAGCACAATCCAAGGTAGCCGCCATCAAGAAGGCCCCTCGCCCCACCTCCAAGCCCGAGTTGCAGTCGTTCCTCGGACTGCTCAATTTCTACCACTCCTTCCTCCCGCGGAAGGCAGCCGTGGCAGAGCCGCTACACAAATTGTTAAAAAAGGACGAGGCATGGAAGTGGGGCGACGACCAGGAGAAGGCTTTCAATGACCTGAAGCGACTCCTGGCATCAGATGCCGTACTGACCCACTTCAATCCCAAACGCCCAGTGGTCCTGATTTGCGATGCATCCCCGGTGGGGGTGGGGGCGGTGTTATGCCATGTGCTGGAGAACGGTAGGGAGGCCCCGATAGCGTTCTACTCTAGGTCTTTGTCCCAAGCGGAGAGAAACTATGCCCAGACAGACAGGGAAGCACTAGCAATAATTGCGGGGACCAAGAAATTTCATGATTTTGTGTACGGCCGCCCCTTCACCATAGTGACTGACCATAAGCCTTTGTTAGGCATCTTCACCGCAGATAAGCCCACACCCCAAATCCTGTCCCCGAGAATGCTCAGGTGGGCCATCTTTCTCAACGCGTATCAGCACGCGTTGGTATACCGGCCCGGGAAGGAGATCAGCCATGCCGACGCCCTGTCGAGGTCCCCCATTCCCCGGGATGGCTGCCACGTGGGCGGAGTAGAGAGGGACCATCAGGTCTTAATGATAGAGGTTCTAGACTCCCCTCCAGTAGTGCCGGCCGACATCGCCCAAGCGACAGGCAAGGACAAGACGCTGGCCACAGTTTGCTCCTGGGTACAGAAAGGGTGGCCCGTGTCTTCCCCAGCAGCGGAATTCGACACATTTTTCAAAAAGAAACTAGAGTTGTCCCTAGAGAGGGGTTGCCTTCTGTGGGGACAGCGGGTAGTGATCCCCACGCCTCTCCGGCCGAGGGTGCTTAAACTGCTGCACGTCAGCCACCCGGGGATCGTCCGCTCAAAGGCGCTGGCCCGCAGTTACTTTTGGTGGCCCCAGCTAGACGCCGACATTGAACACATGGTCGGCACTTGCGAAGCGTGCCAAAGCTCAAGGCCAGAAGAGGCTCGCTCGCCACCTAGGGAGTGGGACACGGCTAGGGGGCCCTGGTCCCGGATACATGTAGACTTTGCTGGCCCGTTCAGGGGAACGCTTTTCCTCCTCGTGGTGGACGCGTTCTCCAAGTGGTTGGAGGTCATTCCAGTCTCGAGCACCTCCTCGGCCACAACAATTAAACAGTTAAGGAGGGTCTTTTCCACATTCGGTTTACCCGACACCCTCGTCAGCGATAACACTAGCTGTTTCACGTCCGCCGAGTTCGGGGCATTCATGGAGCGAAACGCCATTCGGCACGTCACCTCTGCCCCTTTTCACCCGGCCACCAACGGCCAAGTAGAGCGCCTCGTGCGCACCACGAAAGACGCCCTGCTGCGCATGGGCCCCGGAGACCTCGACCTGAAATTGTGCCAATTCCTGCTTAGATACAGGGTCACCCCATTAGCATCAGGGTACTCCCCCGCGGAGCTATTGATGCGCAGGAAGCTGGCCACGGGAATCTCCAAGCTAGACCCCACGAGAGTAGAGGACAAAGGGCGGAACATAGGGGTGGTACCCACAAAGAGTTTCAGCGTAGGCGCCCCGGTGCATTGCAGGAACTACGCCAGCGCGGGGCCAGCCTGGGTGCCGGGCACCGTAGTAGAACAAACCGGCCCCGTCTCATACCGCGTAGAGACCAGTACAGGCTTCCTGTGGAGGCGGCACGTGGACCAACTCAGGCGCAGGGTCCCCGGAGAGCAGGACGCGGCACGTGGACCAACTCAGGCGCAGGGTCCCCGGAGAGCAGGACGAAGACGAGAATAGTATCGAGTCAGTGTTAGGGTACTCCCCCACCCGCTTAACCCAAGGGGGAGGAAAAGGGGAGCATGGGTCCCCACCAAGGGGGGAGGAAAGGGAATCGATCCACAGAAATCTTTTGCGGGAGTCCCCGAAAAAATGGAAGAGCCCCGACCACACACATACCCCGCGGGAGTTTCCCCGAAACACAGAGGCCCATAGAAGCTTAGACGTTGATTTACAGTACCAGGGGGAGTTAGCGGAGTGGTCCCCCACCCGTCCTAGCGAAAAGAGGGGTTTCAGTTCAGCCCCTGGTACCTCCAGTCCCAGTAGCCCCTGTGAGTCAGAATGCGATATAGCGCCATTTCCCCGGAGACCGACACCCCCAAGACGGGAGGCGTCAGCGAGTCCGCCCACCACAGTCTCAAGGTCCCCCGAGCAGGAATCAGAAGGTAGCCGAACCACAAGGGCGACCTCATCGGTTCCGCGGTTCACAATAGGAGGGTCCCCGGGGTCAGAGAGCAATAGGCAGGGGTTCACCTCCCAACTATTCATTCCCTTCCCATCCCCGGGCGCGAGGCAGGCACGGACACCCCACAGAGCCACTAACGAATCCCCGTTTCCTGTTGCAGGACAAGCACCCGCGGAGTCAGGGATCACAGGCTCTCCAGTACTAGGTCAGACGCACGCGCGTCCCAAGCGCACGTGCGGCAAGCCACAATGGTTGCGGGACTTCATCCCATCCTAGGGGGGAGGGATGTTATGTATGTATGCATGTTCATTATACTGTAAAGGCAAGAATGTAACCACTCCAGATACAAACGATACCAGCTGTAAAAGAACGCGAGCAGACAGCCCATAGAGGGCAGCTGCGAGCGTTCAGCCTCACATGGTTCACATTGCTCAATCACGGACAGCCGCGGGAAAACCTTCCCCGCATTCAGCAGAAGAAGAAAGAGGCGTGCCTGGGCGAGGCCACGCCGGTAGCAGCCAATCAGCTACCGTGCTACAAGATTCAAATGTAGAGAGCTACTGTATATATTGAGATGTATCACCGCCATTACCTCATGCTTCACTGGAACCTCATGCAATAAACCTGAGTTAAACCAACCCTTCGGTTGTTCTGTTGTCTTTGGTCCCATACACTAAAGCGGGCCAGATGAATTGGCATCAAGGGCCAGATCTGGCCCATGGGCCACAGTGGACAGAGCAGTGGAGAGAGGCCAAGGAATTAATCAAAATAATTGCTGTTTATTCACAGTTCAAAAATTCAAAATATTCCAAAACATCCTAATTCCCGTTATATCGGGAAATTTTCAGTACACCTTTCATCAGGGATCTGTACGATCTTGTTGAGTAATTAGAATTAGTTGATTAAAATTATTAGAATTAGTTGATTACCATAAATCTTTAGATGCATCCTAAGCCTCACACATGAATTCTTTTGGTGCTGACGGACGTAGCAGAAATTCCGACTGGCCCCACTCATCCAAGTTTTGAAATAAAGTAGTCCTAATCTGGGTGCAACACTGGGCTTTCCTCCTGGCCACGCACACCATACCACTCCCACAGTGTGGTAGTAAACATTTTTGGAGCTCACCACTGCCCATACCTATGTGTTCAACTGAATAATGGCATGGATGGGGTGGGGAGACTGTCCCTAAATCTAGTTGTTTTGGTGTACAATATCCTATAATGACATCCAGAGGGAAGTTCAAACAATTTATATCTAGGGTGTAATGAATCTGCACCATCTGTACCTAATCTATTGCAAATTGTCGGGTAAAAACAATTGCTTCCTTAAAGAATGGCTGGAAATGTTACTTTTTTGAACAATACTTCCTAGAATTCTTCAGCCAGAATTCTCCACCAAGCCTAGCTACGTTCAGCATGAGGAATTTAAACAGAATTTGGGGTGTTCCAAGTGTTTACAAAATCCATCTAATGGATTCAAATATAGCAGTCTTGAGCACCTTAGATTTCACTGAGTTTAACTAGTCTTGTCTGAACATAACTGAGTGTGGATCTAACTTATATTTAGCAATCAAAAGATTATAGTTACAGTAAGCAAAAGGATGAACCTGCTGTTTACTAGGAAGAAAAAGTAAAAGCCTTGTGAAAACATGGACAGGTTTTGGAAAGTAATGACAATTTTCAACAGTCAGTAGTAGCAGCCTCACCATTTTTCTTGTTCCTCTTCTCCACATTATCTTTTAAAATGTCTTCTCTTGTGAATATGATTTTTCTTCATTAAATGTTTAAGAACTGAATTGTATTTGAAGGCAAATATATGCAGGAAAAAACTCCCTAAGAAGTTCAGATTTGTGTGGGAGAGGTTAGATCAGGGGTTCTCAACCTTTTAAAGCCAGGAGCCAGGTCATGCTCCCTGAGACAGCTTTGGGTGCCGGACAACCATTTTGCCCTTCCTCCACCACATGGCACTTCCTGGTGTAGTGGAGGTGGTGGTGGGGCCACATAAAATGGTGCTGTGGGTCGCATCCAGCCCACAGGCCGCAGATTGAGAATCCCTGGGTTAGACACATACCTAAAGAAATCACCCACTATCTCTTTCTTCAGTGGTAGAGTCAATCATACAAGACATGTGAAAACAGAATTGTCAAAACATTTGCCCTGAAGCAATGTGGTTTTATTTTATTTTTTAAGTTCCTCTCCTTCATCTTCTATATTTCTGCAGGGCATGTCCATGTTTGCTTTTAAAATGAGATGCTTATCAAAAATATTTTTTTAAAAAAAAATGATTGTGTTTGATCTGCATCTCTATGATCCTTCAGCTTTAAGATTTAAAATAAAAGATTTCTGGTTTATGAGATTGACCATTTAAGTCTATATGATTACCAGGTGACCAACATAATTTCACTTCTATGTATTTATCTTTAAGTACCTAGAATCAGACACAACTGGCTTTTGAGGTAGGGAGACCTTTACCTTTATGTGTCTAGGCTAGGGATGGGAAATTCTAATAGCCTCATTTCCTTATGTTATTGAGAATTCCACTAGTATGCCCTGATTTGTCACAGTTTGGTATCCCTTACTCCAGCAGTTACCAAACTATGTTCTGCGGAACACTGGTGGACTTCAATTCCCAGAAGCCTAAGTCAGTTCCCCAAAGCACTGATCAGCCAATGTACTGACTTAAGCTTCTGGGAACTCAAGTCCACCAGTGTTATGTGGAACATAGTTTGGGAAATGTTGCTGGACATTAATTTATGCAATTATTTTTTTCAAAATGCACACATATTTTGTAAACATTTTTCCAAATGTACACATTTTACATATTTTCTCCATTGACAAAAGCATGTTTGTGTGCATTTTTCAAATGGCCACATTTTAATTTTCTGCTTTAAAAAAATGTATGCATGGTTTTATCTGCACCTTCTCCACTGAATTATACAGATTTCAGAGTTAATTAATATTTCATCTGCTTTCCATTTTGGGTGATGCAAACTGAATATTTTTGCAGGCAAGTGCAATTCCAGGAACTTTTTCCCCATTCCTAGTTCAGGCAATCCAATTCCTTGGACACCTCCAAGGAATGTTGGACGTCTCAAAGTCAAAGAGAGGTTTTGAACTCAGGTATCTTCTATCAAAACTCAACATTTAAACCATTATGACACAGCAGTCTTCATCCTGATTTGGTACTCTGAATTTGGTAACCAGAAAGGGGTTGTATAACTGCTTAAATAAATAGATATATAAATAAAGGGGGATCCAGTTGACATTGTTTATCTGGACTTTCAGAAGGCTTTTGACAAGGTCCCACACCAAAGGCTCTTGAATAAACTTACCAGTCATGGAATAAAGGGATAGGTCTTGTTCTGGATCAGCAACTGGCTTAGGGACAGGAAACAGAGGGTAGCACTAAATGGACACTTCTCCAAGTGGAGGGAAGTAAAGAGTGGGGTCCCCCAAGGTTCAGTACTGGGGCCCCTGCTTTTCAACCTCTTCATAAATGATCTAGAGGTAGGAGTAAAAAGCAAGGTAGCCAAATTTGCTGACGACACTAAATTATACAGGGTAGTGAAAACTGTGAGAGATTGTGAGGAGCTCCAGAGGGATCTCTTGACACTAGGGGAGTGGGCAAAACAGTGGCAAATGAGCTTCAACATTAGTAAGTGCAGAGTGATGCATGTTGGGGCAAAAAACCCCAATTACATTTATAAACTGATGGGGTCTGAACTCTCTGCGACAAACCAGGAAAGGGACCTTGGTGTCCTGGTGGACAACTCAATGAAGGTGTCAACCCGGTGTGCCTCAGCAGTGAAAAAAGCAAACTCAATGCTAGGGATCATTAGGAAGGGTATAGAAAATAAGTCAGCAAGTGTCATTTTGCCTCTTTATAAATCTATGGTGAGGCCCCATCTGGAATGCTGTGTACAGTTCTGGTCGCCATACCTCCAGAAGGATATTATGGAGCTGGAAAAAGTGCAGATGAGGGCAACCAGAATGATTAGGGGACTGGAACACCTTCCTTACCATCTGAGACTGCAACGGTTGGGCCTCTTCACTCTTGAACGACGACGTCTAAGAGGTGACCTGATTGAAGTTTTTAAAATCATGCACGGTGTGGACAAAGTAGATAAGGAAAAACTGTTTTCCCTATCGCATAACACTAGAACTAGGGGACACTCCATGAAACTTTTGGGTACTAGTTCTCAAACAAATAAGAGAAAGTACTTTTTCACCCAGAGGATTACTGGTCTATGGAACTCCCTGCCAGAAGAAGTGGTGGCAGCTGTCAGTCTTGACAGCTTTAAGAAAGGATTAGACAAGTTCATGGAGGACAAGGGTATCAATGGCTATAATTATGGATACTTAAGGACAACCTCCGGGTTGGAGAGATAGGCAGGATATCTCTGAATGCCATTTCCAGGGAATCCTAAACAGGTGAAGGCATCTGCTTGGGAATAATACCCTGAAGGAAATGGTGAGCCACTGTGTGAGACAGAATGCTGGACTGGATGGGCTGTGGCCTGTTCCAGCAAGGCTGTTCTTATGTTCTTATGTATGTTCTAACCATAGTTCATCATCTGTTGCTACAGAAGCTTTGCTTAAAGTTGAATTCTTAAATTTTATACTTTTTAAAAAATCTTCTTGTCCTGTCCATCAAGAAGCCCAGAGGCATATTGTTGCCTTGTAAGACACCTCCAAGGAATGTTGGACGTCTCAAAGTCAAAGAGAGGTTTTGAACTCAGGTATCTTCTATCAAAACTCAACATTTAAACCATTATGACACAGCAGTCTTCATCCTGATTTGGTACTCAGAATTTGGTAACCAGAAAGGGGTTGTATAACTGCTTAAATAAATAGATATATAAAAAAATTTGAATTACTTAATTTTGAATTGTGATTATTATTTTTAGGGGAGTGGTATGAGACTTCCATTATTCATTATTCCATCATTGGTCCATTATTCAGCTTTTAAGATTGTCCCATTGCTCCCCACCCATGTCTCTATATAAAGCACCTCTCAAAGAACTACATATTTTGGGATTAATTGGGACTTCCATGCAGAATGGCCATTCCCATACAGCACTGGGGTAATTTTTAATTTTTCTTGAAAGCCAAACATGTAGATAATGAGCACTCCCCTGCAAACGTCTGTTGTTGGCTGACTCTCCAAGCTTTGGAGGAATTCCAGGCAAATGGGAGATGTAGTCCAAATGAAAGAAAAAGTCCTAGAGTGAACAACAGTATTTCTTTTAAGGAAAGGGGAAATGAGGGCTTCAAAACTGATCCTGCAAAGCAACTGGTAGACAGTGAATAGAGCATGGGTGGGGGAAATATGGACCCAGATGTTATTTGCACCTCCCCACATTCTTCCTCATTGGCTTTATTGACTAAGACTGATGGGAGTTGTAGTCCAACAACATACGGAAGACCATACTTTGCTCTCCCCTATAGTATAAAGAAAAAACCCAAAGTGCATGGAAAACTCATAGCTGGCTGTTACCAGCCTTGCATGAAGTTGAGACTGGCTCATGGAGAGAGAAATCAGTATGGAAATTTCCAATGACATCTGAAGCAAACTGAGTCTCAGCATTTCATTCTTTACCAGAACCAGATGGAAGAGGAAAGATGGTTTAATCTGATATGGGATGGGATCATCAAAATACAATTAATTCATTCTGGAGGAATTTTACTAAATTCCTCCACTGTTATACACGTCTTTTCCATAACGATATCCTGCCCTTTTCATTCCGCCACTGCTGACTACAATAATATGGTGCACTCTCATTACAACATTAATGGGATCATGCAAGTTTTATGCATTTCTTCAGTGCTCTAGGCCACATTAGAGTCACATTGCAAGTTGCATATATCAGTTAATTATGTTCCCTTTAGCTACACTGAAAGCCTGCCTATAGTTTATCTCATCCGTGTACAGTAGAGTTGAGTTCATTCCAATCAGGCAGAGAATTTTCAGTGTTCAGAATCCAATTTACTGGATGTAGTGCCTGTAAAGGCAGAATGCCAGTTTAAGACTTTGGTGTTATCTGACCTGATTTTTTCTCTCAAACCGTGAACTAGAAATTGAATCTTAGTCATGAATACACTTCTTTATATAATCAGAACATGATAATTTATAAATGGACATGCTGACATCTCGTTCAGCAGCTCGTTCTACAGAAAACTATTTTAGCTTATCTCCAATAAAGAGCCTTTTTTTAAAAAGAAAACAACAACATATTCCAGTCTAACGATTAGAGTACAAAATTCATGACACAGAAAAATAAGACAACTTCAAGATGGGCAGACGCTCCTTGTGTTACACTGAGCTGCTGTTTATTAGCAATGCTCTGGTTTGAGCAATACTTTTACTGGATCACTTTTGTGGTTCTTACACTGGATCGCAGCTCCCCTGGTGGCTTAGTGGTTAAGGTGCTGAGCTGGAGACTGGAAGGTCGAGTTTTAATACCATAAAGTTGCACTTGGGGACATGAAAGGAGACTCATTTAGGCTTCTCCTTAAAAATCCTTTCAACCCAGAGTAATCTCTGACATGAAATTTTTATTAATATTTACTGGATCACCTTTGTAGTTCTAGTGAAGACTCAGGGTCATCATGAAACACAGTATATTATCAAGCCAATCTACCAGCCATTTCACAGAGCTGTAAAGTATTTGTGTATGGTAAGATGGCTTTTTCACATTGTCCATCCCCCCCCTCGCCCCGGTCACCCACTTAGTTCACAGGTTCTTCCTGCAATATTATTACACCATTAGGAAGGGATGATTATTCCACAGCTTTTGAGTAGATAAATCACATCCTTAGAATATTAAATAGCTTCCCTTGTCATAGCCATTTGTGCCTCACCTCATTCATGGGCTGTTTTAAAAACAGTCTTTGAATGGTACTCAGCCCTCAATGATACAGGGGGAAAGCCACTGGGGTAAATGTTGTACCTTTAATAAAGTTTGTGGGAACAATGATACAAAACTAGTATCCCTGGAATTATTGTCAGGAGACTTGGCTGCCACCAACTTCACAAGGGAGGGGGCCGTTAGGCATCATGGAATGGCAAAGGGATAGGATTCAATGATATATGGATGGGGGGGGGGATAAACATTTTAAGAAAAACACAAAGGAATGGCTCCCCCAACTCTTTAACAACTCCCCGATGATCAAACAAATCCCAAAAATATGGCAATAGTCAAAAGTAATCACTATACTGAAACCAGGAAAAGAACCATCTGATCCCAAAAGCTACAGGCCAGTCTCCCTGCTATGCTAGTTATACAAGTGTTTGAATGAATTATAATAAACCATGTAACATCTAAAACTGAACCTCTTCCAATTTCACAACAGACAGGGTTTAGACTTGGCAAGAGCTATACTGCTCATATGTTAAATATAACCCAATATGTAGAGAAGGGGTCCTCAAACTTTTAAAGCCAGGGACCAGTTCACAGCTCCTTAGATTGTTGAAGGGCCATACTGGTGGTCCCACCACCGCAGACACCACCCAAGTCCCCACCCCACCCTTGCCACTTCCCTGCTTATTGGCCTGGAGGAGCTACATGGCATAGGTGAAGGAGGGGTCCAGGCTGTCCTTCTCAGCCATGAGCTCAGGCAAGTACTTGTTTGCAGGCAGCTCGGCCGTGGCAGAGGCTGCTCAGGCCACTGGAAATGCCACCCTTGGCCGCCTTCGGCCACTCCGGTTGTCAGAAATACTGCACTATGAACATAAAGTGAGTAAAGAAAAATCCCCCCTTTTTTACATCAAATGTTTGGTCTGCATAATTATTTTCGGCTTGGAAGCATGCCTAGTATAATGGAAACTTTGGGTTGGACTTGCAAATAATTCAAATCTTAATAGTTGCCCCACTTTCATTGTGCTGATACATATCACAACAATAAGTTAATTTGTTTATTATTTATATTTTAATGTATCTACTTTTACTTATTTTTTATTTATATTTTAATTATTGGCTTTCATTTCAATGGAAATTCAGAAAAGCTGGTTACATTGAATTGTGAATGTTGGTTCAAGAAAAAGGGAGGCACAGTCAAGTCTGATTATCCACTAGCACCTTTGGTTGACTAGGTAACAAAGCCAAATCTCATATAGCCAAGTCTCTTTTCTTCCACTTGCTTTATATATGGTGCTGTGGGTGGGGGGGAACCCCATGGTACCTTGGGTGGATGCAAAAAAAAACATTCCATGCATGTGTGCTGGCACGGTGGCAGCAGCCATGGTCACCCATGGCATGGCCGCTCACAATAGTGGCATGACCGGATGTGTGTGGGGAGACAGAGCCATGGTCCCTGAAGGCACGGTGTGATGCCGCAGCCTATGCCATGTCCGGCCAGTGAACTGTGGCCACAGCAGTGGTAACAGCTTCCTTTGGCAGCGCCGCCTCTGGGCTGCAAACTAGGAGAGACCAGGAAGGTTCAGCGAGCCATGCACCATCACTATTGTGGGGTCGGCTTGGCCAAGCGGACGGAGAACGTGGATGGGAAAAACCATGGAGGGGGCAGACAGGTAAAGGGAGCTGATGGGGTTGGGGGGGGACCCAGCGGGGCCAGGATACTGGGTGGGGTGCCTGGGGCAGCCAGGGCTAAGGGCAAGGAAGGGGTGACAGACTGGTGGGCATGCCGCCGCAAGGCCCAGCTGGCCAACGGGCAAGCAAGGCCCATGTACCGGCCAGTGTACCCTGGGCAGAGAGCCAGGGGGAAATAGGGCAGAAGGGGAGCCTGGAAGGGTCGCACACCCACCAGGGTCCCCTGTGCAGGGCATGGGCACTGAACAGGGTCCCCGAGTGAAGCCGGGCACTAAGCTAGTATGTTATATTTTTTCCCAACAACACCTTCTTCATGAAATTTCCAAATGTCTTTTACAATCATATAATACCATATATACTCGACTATAAGTCATCCTGAATATATGTCAAGGTACCTAATTTGGACCTCTAAAACTAGGAAAATAGATTGACCTGAGTATAGGTCGGGGTGGAAAATGCAGCAGCTGCTAATGAGTTTCAATAATTAAAATACATAAAAATACGGTAAAATTAATTAATTTGTGTTGGTATATTTTTGAGTGTTTACACTGACCTGAGTATAATTCAAGTCCCATTTTTGGACCACATTTGGGGGGCTAAAAAACCTGACTTATACTTGAGTATATATGGTATTCCACATGCAGGAATGACCCTTATGATATACAGATGTTCAAACCATTTCCTTCAGGCTGATAATCTCCTCTCTTTATCTTAATCTCGCTCTCTCTCTTTTATTTTTATTTTTATTTTGCACATTGGCTGATATCCACCATACTTTGTTATGTTATTATAAGTCAAAAAGGTCTCAGAATAATTTGGAAGAGTTCTTTCTTATTCATGGCATGCATACTTTATAATTCTCTTTTCAATCAGTGCCAGAAATAGCCTACCCACCAGCCAAAATATAGTTTGAGGTTAACATATGTTTTACTTGTTCTTTAAAAATGCAACAAAGTGTATCATTGTATTCTTTTCCTTCCACTTCTCTTTTCCTTTCTCAAAATGTTAACAGCAAAAACAATGCTCAGATCAGACATTCAATCTGGCAACAATACTTTCTTCATGTTTCAGGAAGGGGATAGACTGCATTAAAATTTTCTCTTTCTGATACTTCTGCAGAAGAAAAACTTGCTTTAAATTCCTTACAATCAAGAAACTGTACAGCAGTATTTCTAGTGACCAAAACAGAAGTCAGGGAGTGAGGCAGATAATTAAAAATGAGCAATTACTGTAAAACCATGCCAGGGCTCAATCTAATATTCTTGAGTTCCTAGACACAGTGTTTTGATATAAGTCATACTATATTGAGAAGGTGCTTTTCATGAAAACATAAAAGAAAGGAAGAGAGCTAGAGATTTCCTATGATACCCAAACATAAATGTCTGAAATTCCCAGCTATTTAGGAAGTACTATTTAGAAGATTAATATTAGGATAATGTTTTTGGATAAACAAAAAACAAACAAATTTGTGAGCATGTATGGCTGTACTTATCATCAGTACTTAATGCTTGTTTTATAAGATTTTAGTTTGTTAATACAGTAAGTACTATTATTGTTACCATATATACTTGACTATAAGTCATCTCAAATATAAGTTGAGGTACTTAGTTTGGACCTCTAAAACTAGGAAAATAGATTGACCCGAGTATAAGCCGGGGTTGGAAAAGGCAGCAGCTGCTAGTGAGTTTCAATAATTAAAATACATGAAAATATGGTAAATTAATTATTTTAGATATTTGTGTGGGTATGTTTTTGAGAGTTTACGTTGACCTGAGTATGAGTCGAGTCCCACTTTTGGACCTCACTTTGGGGGCTAAAAAATCTGACTTATACCTGAGTGCATATGGTATATTGAGTTCCAGGTCAGGATATGTAATAACTGTAGGAATAATTGCTTCAGGAACTGCATGGTGAAAATGTTTTTATGTCTTTAAGGTAAAGGTAAAGGTTTCCCTTGCTCGAAAGCCAGTCATATCCGACTCTAGGGTGCAGTGCTCATCTCTGTTTCAAAGTCGAAGAGCCAGTGCTGTCTGCTTCTGCAGATGTTTCTGTGGTCATGTGGCAGGCATGACTAGACACCGGAGTGCACGGAATGTTGTTACCTTCCCACCGAAGTGGTTCCTATTTATCTACTTGCAATTTCTTGCTTTTGAACTGCTATGTTGGCAGGATTTTATTTATTTTTGCATACAAGCCTTTCATTTGACTCTTTTGAATAATTTGTTTCAAATTGATACGTGAAATCTGGGGTAACCTTACCTGGAAATACCAGAAAGCCAAAGTTTGGAGCACCCATAGTGAATGGGTACAACTACCCTGGAAACACATGTTAGTCAAATACCTGAAAAGGAAAACATTTGGTATCTTTCAATTCACAGTACTTTAATTTAAGACCCTCTGCCTGGAATGAAAACGAGACCACTAGGCAACAGACTGTGAGAAAAATAAAAAGATTTAATGCACCATGCATATCAATGCATATATCTCCCACAGGGCCACCCTTCTAAGGTGAAGGATTGGCCCAGTACAGTTTAAACCAGGAATATTTATACATGAAGAAAATAAAGACATGAAGGGGGGACTAGCTGCAGCTGTCACATGGGGGCAAGAGGTGTCACGTAGGCTGGAAATTACACCGCACTATCGATAAGAAAGTATTTCAATTTTCACACATCACCAAGAACAAAAGGGTTACAAAGCTTTCAATGTTCAAATTGTTATACTAGCATAACCGAAGGATGGATCAAATGTCCACAAATGTTATCACATAAGTCCATGCTGGCATTCCAGACCCCCTTGGGTGGGGCTGTCTCAGTATGGTGCAAATATCCATAATCTCCTGGGAAAGAGTGAACTTTTTGTTGCAAGGTCAGCACTTCAGGTAATGGCTCTGGACCTTGGTGTTGATAAAATGCTAACAGCAATTATCTTTATCTTTGGAGTCCAATCAGGGAAGATAGGATTATCCCAGAGTCGCAATTGCCCATCAGAAGTCTAGTCCAGCCAGGTGTCCCCAGTGACATTCCCGGCATGCTTGTTGGATTGCTGTCATTGTTTTCACAAGAAAATACGTAGTGTATTCAGAGTCTTATAGGTAAGCCTAGCTTCTCCTAGGTTGGGGATAGCAATCTCAAAATCATTAGCTCACATATCACCATTATCATGTACCCAGCATTGAGCTTGCAGTATTTGCTGCAAAGCAAGTTCTTTTTATTAGCAACATGTTACAGAAAACCCCGTCTTTCTAGGTGCCCCCAATCAGGAGTTATATATTTTAAATATTATTTTTATTCACAATTACCTCATCTGCTCTTCCACACTGGTCACATTCCACCGCATACTGGATGATTGGAGACTTCCTTCTCCTTTTCACTATTAGGTAAAAGTAAAGGTCACCCTTGCTCAAAAGCCAGTCATATCCGACTCTAGGGTTCAGTGCTCATCTCTGTTTATAGCCGAAGAGCCAGCACTGTCTGCATCTGCAGACGTTTCCGTGGACATGTGGCAGGCATGCCTCAATACCGGAATGCACAGAATGCTGTTTACCTTCCTACTGAAGTGGTACCTATTTATCTACTAGCAATTTCTTGCTTTCGAACTGCTAGGTTGGCAGGAGCTGGGACAGAGACAGGAGCTCACTCCATTGTGCAGTACTTGGGAATTAAAACTCCACCCTTCCAGTCTTTGAGTTCAGTGTCTTAACCACTTGAGCCACGCTATTGAGTATCCAGAAATGAATACATTGCAGCCCTTTGATCAGATCAAAGGACTACATTGCACTGTCCATGAGACATCGACAGGGGGACCAACTTGCTTCTTTTCCCCATGTCAGAGTTCCATAAGGGGCGGACACTTCTCAACAGAGATTCCTATGTGAGTATCTTGGCCCATTACTTCCAGAAGCTGCCAGTGGGGGTTTGCTGAAGCTGAGGCCAATTTCAGTTCCAGATAACCAGGTGACTTCTAGTGAAGGAGTCGGTCTATATGGAAGTAGAGCAAGAACCAGGTTAGTGGCCAGAATGCCATCCGACATTTGTCGGATTTCCGTGTTAACTGGGTTTATGGGGAGTTGGTGACATGTTGTGTTTGTGCAACAGACATGTGCATATGTAATGTTTGTGTAACTCTACCGTGGATGGGCAGGGATGATCAATGGTTAGAGCTGGAGGCGTCTGGGATTGACAGCCAAAAAAGCAGAGTCTTTTAATTTCATCTATCACTATTGTCATAGTTGAAGAATCCAACGTAATATTCTTAGTATATTACATTTGTAGTATACCCTGGTAATATTCTACACAAAGTGGTAACTTGAGTTACAAATTTAATGCATTCCCCAGGATGTTTCGTAAAATTCATAATCCGAAACACAGTTTCCCATAGGAATGCATTGAAAATTGTTCTGAGTTTTTTAACATGAAACACAGTTTCCCATAGGAATGTATTGAAAACCAATTACTGTAATCTGTTCTGGAAAAAAACTCCGTAACTTGAGGCATTATTTTCAATGAATTTTCATTCGTATCGCAAAAATTTCATAACATGAGACGTTCATAACTCGAAGTACCACTGTAATCTAAAAGAAAAATAATTATACAGCATGGTTCAATGAGTTGGATAGGTTGGAAATTCAGTTCCTCACTGTGCACCTCAGTTTGGAGTCTTATGCTTTCCTGTGTTTAGATCTGGGTGTAGGGTGGGCAGACAAAAAGTTCTGTTACAGATAATGCAACTATCTGTTATTGTGGAGATCTGAGCAAAAAATAGCAAGTCTTAATAGCCACCTTATATCCCATTGTGAATGCCTGAGAAAAGAAATCCACCAGAATTAGGCCTCATGAAATCCTCCAGGGATAAAGGTAAAGAAAGAAAAGTCCTTGTTTTTTTTTTTTTTTTTTTTTGCTACAAACCATTTCTTCTGTCTGATGAAAAGACTGGGCTTTTTAAACAGCCTTCTTCTTTTCTCTGTCAAAGCCTTAGAATCTCTGAGCTTATTCAAAACCTTTATCCTTACGTCTTTCTCATTTCAGTTGCCTCTTCAAAGAAATTACATAAAGAGACCTCCTTTGGGTAGCGCCGTTGAACTTCTTTAAATAATGAAATTTCAATCTGTCACAGGACGCCAGATGCATCCTCTTTGCCACAACTGCTGCTGCCATCACCACCTAAGCCCCACCCCAATGTCCTAGTTGAGGAAAGAATAGCAATTGCCCGATCAGGACAATAGAACACTACTTTCCTGTTCTAGGTGATTGGCTGTCTCATTGTGCGATTCTGAATAACAATAATTCCTGACAGTCTCTGGGGTGACGTTTCTCATTCCTTATCACATACAGCAGAGCTTGATAATGCCACCAGAATAAAGAAAATGACTCCCACCAATTCTTTGCAGAAGTAATAATTATTGGTTTGTTGAAAAGAGACACAGTTTTATATATATATATATATATATATATATATATATATATATATATATATATATATATATATATATATATATATATATATATATATATATATATATATATATATATATATATATATATATATATATATATATATATATATATATATATCTTCAGTCTCTCCCTGTGGATTACTGCACAGATGAAAGCTGCAACTCGCAATCTCTAGGCATCAGTGCTTCTGTGTATGCAAAAGATGGCAGCTTTTCCCCAGCTGCAGTATGCAATTACAGCATTCAGATTAGAAGAGTAAGATCAATAGTCCCTTCAGCAGGGCTGGCTCTACCATTAGGTAGAATGAGGCAGGAGTCTCAAGCAATAGATTTGAACCATCATTAAAAGGCAGCAAATGCTTAATTATGTAATGTATTATTGTGTTGTTGCTATTATTTGCCAAGCAAGCGGGTAAGAGGTGATTGAAGGACTCTCTGCCTCCTATGCAAAACAACATGACTGGTTAGGGGTAATATTCACTTTGAGTGAGTAATATACACCGTGGATGTTGTGGCATGAAATCCTTTATCTTTCTTCAGTTACTGTAGGGCAGGGGTTACCAACCTTTCATGCCAGGGGCCGGGTCACACTCTCTCAGCTTTGATGGCCAGACGGTTATTTTTCCCTGCCCTGCCTGCATGATGGGGGTGGCCATTTTGTCATAACAGCTTCAAAGGGGTGGTCATTTTGTTTTTCAAATGCCCTTGGAGGGGTAGGGGCCCACATGAAATGGCACCAGGGGCTAGATCTGGCCCACGGGCCTTGGGTTGGGAATCCCTACTGTAGGGGTTACTCATGGAAAATAGATTTGGCCACAGTGATCTAAGGCTCTTGAACAGGTTGCTGGAATTCACTTTGTGTCAAGCTGCCTTTTAAAAGTGTCAGAAGCAACAGTGTGTGTAAAATGCAGCAGCCCCATTCTTGCATATAGGGGCAATGTAGAGAACACATTCATATCACATGTTTTGTGCTAATTGCAAATCCGGTTTCCAGTTTGCTTCTCAGCACCATGTTGTGTTTTCAACTTATAAAGACCCACATGGCTTCAGCCCAGGATTTTAGAAAAACTGCTTTCAGCTATGTGAACCTACCCATAATTTGAGATATGCAGAGGAAGTTCTTTTGCCATCAACCCAGAATGTTAGCAGGACAGGAATAAAGGGGAGAATTTTTTTTGTAACTATACATTAATTTAATTATATTTTTGATTTTTAATTCAGATTTCTATGCCACCCAATCAGGTAAACCCGACTCAGGGCGGCTCACAACAAGTTAAAACATACATAAAACAATTAAACCATTAAAACCCCAACATACCCACCCAGCTACCCCGTTCATATTTTAAAAACTACCCACATTAAAACTGCCTGCATTGAACAATCATAAGAGATGGGGGGCTTATTTTATAAGCCAACAGGCAGGGACCATCCTTCCATCTGGGCCCCACACCTGCCCCGCCAACTAGGTTTTTAGGTCTTTTCTGAAAGGTAGCAGCTCTGTCTGCTCCCGCAACTCTACTGGTAGGAGGTTCCACATCAATTGTAGAACTCACTGATAAGAAGTTTCTATGCTTTCAACAGGCATTCAACGCTGTCAGGTCTTAGATTTTAAAATTTCTTTTTAATCAGTTTTTAAATTATATTTTGCTTTTCTTTTGTTTTTATGCAATAATTTTATTACTTTGCTCTGGGTGCCTTCGGAGGACCCCCCCAAAAAAGAGCAATCTATCAATATTACAAAATAAATAATAAATAAAATGCTGTTGGGTATGTTTTCACCACTGTTTGTCTCCCACATCATTTTGTCTCCTCCTGTGACCATTTACTGTAATTTCTCCGGAGTTAGGTTGAATTGCCTAGGCAAAACAAGAACTATTCACAAGCAAAGTGGTGCTTCCACTACCCTGGAGTCCTCTTCACCATGGTGGTGGAAACTTTCATAGCCATCCCTTCATTTTCTAGGCAATCCTAGAACATCTCCTAGAATCACCTGGCCAGAATGGGTGATTTCATTTAGATTCCATAAAGTCATCAGGGTCAGGATTTCGAGCTGCTACTCTATGTTCTGTAAGACTGGAACTCTCTGCTTAGAAGCAACTGCCCTGAATCCTGTAGGACTGCTCACCCTGCTTCAGCTGCTAAGCTCCACTTAAGAGACCTGAGGAAGGTTAAGGACCATCATAAATGTCACCTGGAGACCCAGGATGGCTTAGCTATATATGAACTGGCCCTTCCTCCACAATGAATGTCAGCAGGCTTGTAGTTGCTTAGCTCCTAGGTCTTGTGCCCTGTTCCTGATTCTGAAGACTTCTGCCCAGTTCCTAGTTCCTGTGGACTGTTGTTGTGCCTCGTCTGGACCCTTGCTCCAGCTCCTGATGATATTTTGCTTCATATGTTCACACAGATGTGGTTTATCATTCTCTTCTTCTGGATGCACCCTGTGACAGTACAGGTACAGAGGTAAATCAAATTCCCAACTTCTGCTTCTGCATCCAGTTAGAAGCTTCCTGAAACAGGAAGCAGGGGGGCAGAGCCACACCAGGCCCTTCCTTGAACTGTGACTCAGAGGGGCAGAGCCACACTAGCCTTTAAAAGCTCTGAGCTCTTTCAGGGTCAGCCATTTTGATTCTGTATTTGCTCTTAAGCAGAGCTGCTGCTGAGGAGAGCCAAACAAAGGAAGTGAGCACTGGTAAGTTTTGGGCATGCTTGCAGTTGGAGTAGAGCTACTTTAGAGGCCCGCGCGCCTAACGGCATGCAAGATTTCAAACTATGAACAAAGGAAGAATATATTCTTACTAGATAGAAAGGTAGTAAACGTGTACACTTTTGAGGCCCAGAATACTGCACTTGTTAAAATGGATTGTGATGGAACAGCTGTAGTTACCTGCAATTCTTGTGCCATGTTTGTGTTCTTGCCAAAGCACATGGAGAACTACACTTGCAGCAAGTGCAAGCTGGTTGCACTACTGGAAGAGAAGGTCCAGCAACTAGAGGCCCACATATCTAACCATCAACAAATTAAGGAGCTTGAGCTGTTCTTGGACAGAGGGGAACAGACTATCCTGGACAAAGAACAGACAGGGCACAGTTCTGAGGAAGAAGGCACTTCACTAACTCAGGAGGGAAATGTTTGGAGGAATGTGACTCAAAGGAGGAGAAGAGTAGGGGATCACTCTGAGAGTCTGAAATTACATAATCAATTTCAGGCTCTTTCCCTCATCACACCTGATGAGGAACACACAGAGGAACAACTGGTTCCACCTGAGGATCTCTCCTTCATCACACTTGATGAGATCCAGGAAGATAAACAATAGGAACAAACTAAAGTCCTCTCCCTTAATATGGTTGATGAGGTGCATGTAGCTGAAGAGATTGCAGGAGAGAGTCTCCTTGTACTAGGTGATTCAATAATTAGAAATACAGAGAGATGGATTTGTGATGCACATGATAACCGTATGGTGACTTGCCTGCTAGGTGCAAAAGTTGCAGACATCATGAGAAATCTAGATAGCTTGTCAGAGAGAACTGGGAAGGAGCCAGTGGACGTGGTACACATTGGTACCAATGATGTTGGGAAGGCCAAGCGGTCTGTCCTGGAAGCCAAATTCAGGTTGTTAGGAAGAAGATTGTAGTCCCGGACCTCCAAGGTAGCATTTTCAGAAGTGCTGCCTGTTCTTTGTGCAGGACCTACCAGGCAGGCAGAGCTCAGAAGCCTCAATATGGGGGGGGGGCGTGGCTACGATGCTGCCTGAGTAGCACGTATCACGATCAGCTCGCGCCTGGAATGTGGTATTAAATGTGATTTATCATCAAATTTCAGATCTAAAAGCCTTGGAAAGTGTTAATTCGGAAGCCTTGGACACAAGTTTCAAATACTTTGAGTTGCACCGGAGTCGAAGTTTGAAGAACAGGAGGTAAGTGCGGCGCGGCGCAAGCTGCGTCATTCGAACCACTCGGAGTTGGCCTGGACTCTGATGCTTTTTTGCTTTAAAAGATAGGCTCCGAAGGAAAAAAGAGGTTTTTTTATTGCTGGTGGTGGCGGACGAGAACCATGGAGTGACTTTGGTGGATGTTTGAAGGTGCAAGTAAGTGCAGAAAGGAGACCGGAGATTGGGAACAGTGTGGGAAAGAGAGAACTGGGAAGGAAGGGAAGGATTAATGGCAGTGAGGCAAAATGGAATCGAAACTTAAAAGTTGAGAAGAACTCCATGAAGGTAATGGCTGGATAAGACTGGGAGTTGGAAAAGCTGGAAGAAAGAAGGAAAGTGAGATGGGAGACTGGAAAGTAAAGAGGGAGGAATAAGAAGAAAAAGGAAGGTAAAAATAACACAATTTGTGCTGGGGGCTTTTTTGTCTATGGAGGAGAAGCGAGGATGGCTCTTGTCTGAAACCGCCGCTGCGGTCTGGAGCATTATAGTTTTTAATTGCTGTTTTGTGCCTATTTCTTTCTGAATTTTTGGATCTGAACAGTTTTAACTTTATTTTTGGACCATGATTGTTTTTGTTTTTTGTAGCGCTGTTGTTTGTTATTCCCTCCTTTTAAGTGGATTAATCATCGGGGGGGGGGGGTTGGATTACAGTCACATTATTATTTTTTATTGGTACTTTCTTCACCTCCTGTGCAAGCCTGCTTTACTGTGGATAAGTTAACTGTGTTATTTCAGACTTGAGTCTTCCTTTTTGAAGCTGATTTTTTTAAAAAAAAACTGGGTTCTTTTTCTCACTTTTTTCTTACTTTCCTCTTTGGTGGTGCTCTGGATCAAATGTGGATATAGATTTGGATGGCTCTTCTTTCCCTCTTTTTTTGGAATTACAGTTTCAACAATTGGATTATATAACAAGAGGATTTGGTTTATAAAATCGACATATTAACAGTGTTTGGACAAAACAAATTGGATTTTAATGCAAAGATTTCTGTCTCTTGGATTATAAATTAAGAAGAAAGAAGAGAGGAATAAGAAGAGGAGTAAGGGAAGAAGAGAAGAAGCCTGATTTGGAAGAAAGTGGTTTAAGAAATTAATTTTTTCTCTCTCTTGTTTTTTTAACTTGGAATACAATAAAACACTGTCTCTATTGTGAAATTGTGGGGTAGGAATTATGGATAAGAAAAAGGGTGATCAATCAAAGAAGGATGATGGGGAAAAGGTGGGGGAGGATGATCCTGTGGTAAAACCAAAAAAAATGGAAGGGAAAAAAGATAAAGAAAAGAAAGAGGTTAGAGAAAGGGCGAATAGTTCACCAATACAATTTGATGACGTTGTGATGATGACTGAATTTGGAAAATTGGGTAATAAATTGGAAAGGATGGAAGCACATATGCAAAAAACTGAGGAAATAAGGGCCGAAACTCATAAAAAATTGATTACGATGTTTAACGAATTTGTTCAAAAAGCTAATGCTAATTTTGATAATATGGAAAAAGCCATTGTATCCACTCAAGAAAATGTGAAAATGGTTAAAATGGATGTGAAGGAATTGCAGAAAAAACAATATGAATCTAACGTTAAGATGGAGGTACAGGAGAGGAGAGTGGATATGATGGAAGAGTTTATGAGAAAGCAAAATTTGGTTATTAGAAAATTGTTGGAGAAAAAACTGGACCAGTTGAAGATTTGAATTTTAGATTGGTTGAATAATCTTAATATGGGTAAAAATTTTGTTGCTGAAGATATAATTACTATTTTTAAATTGGGTTCAAAAGGAACAGGTAAAGTTTGAAATGTTTTAGTCAAGTTTGCAAATGTTGGTGATAAATTGAAGGTGATGGCTCATGTAAATCAAATGGGAACTGGTGCTTTAAAAATTGATGGAGATGATGTGGAAATTTACAATGATATTTCTATTGAGGAAAGAAATTGGAGATATAAAATGAAACCAGCAACAAAAATCCTTCGGAATCAAGGGATTAATTATTACTGGAGATTCCCATTACAAGTGAGATTTTTTAATGCAAAGAAAATGCATACAATTGACTCGGGAATGGATCCTTTGGAGTATTTTTGAATGATTGGTTTAATTAGAGGAGGTACACAGGAATGGTCATCCTTGAGGCATGCATTGATGGAGACAGGGGCTATTGAAAGGGAGCAGACTGAGGAAGAAATGGGCGGCACAACAGGAGTGAAGAGTCTTGGGGAAACGAGTGTTGTTGAGGTGACAGAGTAGATGAGGGATGAATGCCGCCCTGAGTCGGGTTCTGCCTGAGTGGGCGGCATATATAAATATGACTATTAAATTAAATTAAATATCTATGGTCAATTATTAATGTAGATAATCAGTTGAAATTCGTATAGAGAGTGCTTGAGTATTAGTGGGCATTTAGGCACATCTTCTGTGCCCCCCCCTCTCTTTGGGAAGTTCTATTTTTTGCAGAGGCGACTTTTTGGATAGAAAGTAGAGGGGTGTAGAAGTTTAGATTTTTAATTTTTAATTTTGATTGTTGTTTATTGTTTACTGTATGTTGGGTTTAATGGTTATAGAATGTTTAATTAAATTCACACTCCATGAGGATCATGATAAAGCTGTGGCTTAGGTTTGTCAAAAATTTCCATGAAGACTATTAAGATATTGACGTGGAATGTAAAAGGTACTGGCTCACAAGTTAAACGCAAAAGATTGGAATCAGCTCTTAGGAAAGATCATCCAGATATTATTTTTTTGCAGGAAACACATCAAAAATCAGAAAGTACAAATAAATTATTTCTAGGTTGGACACAAATTTATGAAAAAGCTTATGGTACTTCAAAAGCAAGAGGGGTTGCAATATTAATTTTGACTAGATTGGGCTTTACTATTACAAAAATTATTTCTGACCGGAAGGTAGATTCTTGATTGTAAAAAGCATGATAGATGATGAAGAAATAACTCTTGTGAACATATATGCCCCAAATGATCAACAAGATAAATTTTTAGATAAGGTATACCATATCCTGGAAAAAGAAAAAACGGCAAAAATGGTAGTAGCAGGTGACTTTAATTTAATTAGATCTAATATGGATTGTACCAATGTGTAAAGAGATAGAACACGATCAAAAATGATATTATTAGATAAGTGGATGAAAAAGAAACAAAATAGTTGGAAATATGATCCGAAAATGTTCAGGGATTCAAAGATTAAGGAAAACATGGAAAAGATTTGGAATCAATATTGGCAATGGAATGATACAGGTGAGGTGACGTATAATATAGTTTGGGATACCATGAAGTCAGTTTTTAGAGGAGAATGTATTAAATTGAATAGTATAAAAAATAGTTAAAGGATAAACATGAAAAAATCGAGAAAGAGATTAAACGGCTTCAAGAAGAACATATAAAAACAGGGAAGAAAGAAATTTTTGTAAACATACAAAGATTGAAAAAGGAATTAATAGGTAAAGGCATAGAAAAAGTTAAAAAAGATTTGATATACTTAAAAAGAGAGTATTTTGAATATAGTAATAAGAATTCAAAATTACTAGCCAGAGCTGTAAAAGAAAAAAATATTAGAAGAGAAATTGGTGTTTTGATAAACCAACAAGGAGTGAGGTGTAATAAAACAAAAGAGAAGGTAGAAATAGTGAAGAAATTCTATCAAGAGTTATATTCTGAGAAAAATATGAAAGTAGAACATTTAAGGGCATATTTGGAAAATTGGAAAGAAGTTAAGATTAGAGAGGAACACAAAGATAGAATGGAATCTTCAATAACAGAAAAAAAAGATAAAAGATGTGATACAGAAGTTGAAAACAAGTAAAGCTCCAGGTGAAGATGAATTTACCGCAGAATTTTATAAGCAGTTTAAAGAAATAGTGGTTCCGAAACTTCTGAAGCTGTTTAATCATATATTAGATGGAGGTCTATTACCGACTTCATGGTATAGGTCAGTAATTGCTTTGATCCCTAAACCTGGAAAAGATTTAGAAAAGATAGAACCATATAGGCCAATCTCATTGACAAATCAAGATGCAAATTTTTTTACTGCAATATTAGCAAATAGAGTAAATGAATTTATGAAGGAATATATAAATAAAGACCAAGCAGAACTTTTGTGGGGCAGATATATGGCAGATCCTACAAGAAGAGTGATTGATTTGGTACACATTGCAGAGCAAAGAAAGGAAAAGTTTGGATTGTTGTCTTTGGATATTTTTAAGGCCTTTGATTCTTTGCAATGGATTTCAATTAAAGAAATTATAAGAAATTTTGGATTTGGTATGAAATTTATAAATTTAATTGATCAATTATATCGGAAAGGTACAACTAGAATTAAAGTGAATGAAGTATTTACAGAGGATATAAAATTAGAAGCAGGGACTAGACAAGGATGCCCATTATCACCAATATTATTTGTGATGGCCATGGAACTACTTGCGACACTTATAAGAGAGGATAAAAAGATAGAGGGAATAGAAGGAGTTAAAATTAGTTTATATGCAGATGATACGATGATTACAATGAAAATTTTTGTTTGATGTTCTTCCAATTCAATTAAAAGAAAAAGATATAAAGAGTTTTCAAACTATATTAAATACTTTTTGTAATGGAGGGAAAAGACCAAGAATCACAAAAAGTTTATGGTATGTAGCACAAAAAGAAGGTGGTCTGGGCCTTCCAAATATTAGACATTATTATAGGGCTTTTCAATTAAAGAATATTGTCAAGATTATATCAAAATCTGGTGTCATTTGGGACGAGATAGAAATGAAAGAATTACAGAAAAGTGGTAATGCAATTTTTTTGGACAAAGATAAGAACAAGTAACCAAATGACAAAAGCAAGGTTGGGTGTTTGGAAAAATACAAAGAGGAAATTAGCACCGGAGGTTTCCCCAATAATGGATATAGAAGATATAAAAACGTTTCCCGTAAAAATTGATAAAAGAATAAAAAGTATAATGCTGAGAAATGATGTATTTCTGTTGAAAGATTGGATAAAAATGTTGGATGACTTAGTACTGAGAGCTGAAGTGTTTAATCAAATGAAATTGAATTGGTTGCAGGTGATGTTAGTGAACAAGTGGGAAAAGAGATATAAAGATGAACTTAGCTTACAGAGGGATAGGACAGAATTTGAAGAGGTGATTTGTAAAATAAGAAAAGGAGAAATGGGGATAAAAGGGGTAGTAAGCAAAATATATAAAATCCTAAATAAGGATGAAAATTCACAAAATGCTTTGAGAAAATTATGGTAAGAGGATTTGAACATAAAAATTTCTGAACTTCAATGGGAAAACAAATGGAAGAGGAGAATTATGAGAAATCTTTCAATTAGATTAAAAGAACATAATTATAAAATATTATGGAGGTAGTACTTGACACCAGTTAAACTATTTCGAATGGATAATAGTAAAACTAAAAATTGTTGGAAATGTAAAAGCAATTTGGGTACATATGAACATATGTGGTGGAATTGTAAAGTGATAAGTGCTTTTTGGAAATTAATTGAGAAAGAAATATCAGATATTTTTAAAGTAGATTTTAAGCTGGACTCAAGTATCGCCTTACTGACAGAATTGGATAGTATAAATATGAATACAAACAATAAAGAATTGTTATCTATAATGTTAACGGCTTCAAGATTATGTATAGCAAGAAAATGGAAAAGTGATGCAATATTTAAAATAGATGAATGGTATAAGGAGATGTGGGAAATCGCTGTGAATGATAAGTTAACATGTGAATTGAATGTGAAGAAAGGTATTTTGAAAGAAAACAAGTTTTGGGAAATTTGGAGACCTTTCGTGGAATATGTTCTAATAAGTGATAAAGGTGATAAACCAGTACCTCAGCATATGAGTTTTTGGAAGGATTAAATTAGAATATTGATCCTCATGGCATGTACATAGCACTGGGTGTTATTATTTTTGCAATATAAAAGGTTGGATCTTATAAAATTTTGATATATTAAATACATAACTAAAAATATAAAGAAAAAAGAAAAACACATACATAGAAATAAGGATTGGGATATATATTTTATGAGATGAATGATAAATATAAGGTTCAACAGTTGGCATTGTTTATGATGTTATTACAAATGTTTTAAGCAATTTAATGTTGTTTATGTATTTTATGTACTTATGTATTCTTATTTTTTCTTTTTTCTTTTTTTTGTAAATATATATTTTGTATGTGTGTATAATTTTTGCAATTTTTGTTATTTTTTTAAAAATAATAATAAAATTACATATTTTTTAAAAAGAAGAAGCCTCAATGTGTGGATGAGGTGGTGGTGTTGAGAGGAGGGCTTCAGATTTGTCAGGAACCTGAGAACATTTTGGGACAAGCCAAATCTGTTCAGGAGGGATGGGTTGCACTTGAACCATGATGGAACCAGATTGCAGGCACTCAACATCAAAAAGGCTGCAGAGCAGCTTTTAAACTGATAACTGGGGGAAAGCCGACAGGGAAAGTCTGTACTTGAGTAGTGAGGAGGATGCAAAAATTACTGAGCAGAGCAAGGAGCTAGTCACCAGCACTCTAGCAGAAGGAGGCAAGAGGCAGTCTAATAATGCAACTGGATTCAAAAGACTGTATCAGAAAAGCATATATAAATGCTTGTATGCAAATGCCCGAAGCTTCTGGAACAAAATAGGGGAGCTGGAATACTTATCAATAGATAAGAATATTGCTATTATTGACATCACTGAAACCTGGTGGACGGATGATGACCAATGGGATACAGTTATCCCAGGCTACAAACTATACAGGAAGGATAGGAAGGGGCAAACGGGAGGTGGTGTAGCCTTGTATGTCAAAGAAGTGATAAAATTGTACGAATTGGAATATCTAGGTGATTTGGAGTCACCATTAGAAACTGTGGGTAAGAGTACCATGCCACAAGGAAGGTTTAACAGTAGACATATACTATCGGCCTCCGACCCAAACTCCTAAGGGAGACTGGCAGTTGGAGAATGTTGTAAAGGAGGCATCCAAGAAGGGAAGTCTGGTTATAATGGAGGACTTCAATTACCCTCACATAGACTGAGCGAACTGTTGTTCAGCACATGATAAAGAGATAAAGTTCCTAGATATACTAAATGATTGTTCCCTGGGACAGATGGTTTAAGACCCAACTAGAGGTACAAGAATCCTTGACTTGATCCTGAGTAATACTCAGGATCTGGTGCAAGATGTTAATGTGACTGATCCAATAGGGAACAGTGACCACAACTCAATTATGTTTAACTTGATCATAGACCGCAAGTCACTGATAAAATCTAACACAGAGACCTTAAATTTTCAAAAAGGACATTTCCCAAAGATAAGGAAACTAGTAAAAAAAGAAGCTGAAAGGGAAAATTGAGAGAGTCCAAACACTCCAATAGGCATGGAGGCTGTTTACAAAAACAATAACAGAGGCCCAATTGGAATGCATACCCAAAAGGAAAAAGGGCACTGCCAGGTCCAAGAGGACTCCAATGTGGCTTACAGGAGCTGTTCGGGAAGTGATCAAAAGCAAGAAAAGCTCATTTAGAAGATGGAAGGCTTGTCCGAATGAGGGCGGCAGGCAGAAACATAAATCCTGGCAGAACAAATGCAAGGCAACAATCAGGAAAGCAAAGCAAGACTTTGAGGAGCGTATAGCTAAAAATACTCAGAGAAATAACAAAGACTTCTTTAAGTACATTAGAAGTAAGAACCCAACTAGGAAGGCCATTGGACCATTAGATGACAATGGAAGGCAAGGGGTTATTAAAGAGGAAACAGAGATTGCAGAGAGACTCAATGAATTCTTTGTTTAAGTATTCACTGAAGAAAACAAAGACCACATGCCCAAATCAAAGCCTATCTTTGTAGGGAGGGAAACCGAAGAATTAAGCCAGATAGAAATAACCAGGGAGGAGGTCCTTGGATGTCTTGTTAAACTAAATGCTAACAAATCACCAGGACCAGATGGCATCCATCCACGAGTTCTCAGGGAACTTAAAGATGAAATTGCTGATCTCCTAGCCAAAATATATAATATTTCCCTCAAATCAGGCTTTGTGCCTGATGACTGGAAGGTAGTGAATATAACACCAATTTTCAAAAAAGGATCCAGGGGTGATCCAGGAAATTACCGACCTGTCAGTTTGACATGTGTCCCAGGTGAAGTGATGGAAACCATCCTAAAAGATAGAATTAATAGGCACACAGAAGAGAAGGTGCTGCTAAAGGAGAGCCAACATGGCTTTTGCAAGGGCAAATCATGCCTCACTAATCTGTTGAAATTTTTTGAGAGTGTCAACAATTATGTGGATAAGGGGGATCTAGTTGACATTGTTTATCTGGACTTTCAGAAGGCTTTTGACAATGTCCCGCACCAAAGGCTCTTGAATAAATTTACCAGTCATGGAATAAAGGGACAGGTCTTGTCCTGGATCAGCAACTGGCTAAGGGACAGGAAACAGATGGCAGCACTAAATGGACACTTCTCCAAGTGGAGGGAAGTAAAGAGTGGGGTCCCCCAAGGTTCAGTACTGGGACCCCTGCTTTTCAACCTCTTCATAAATGATCTAGAAGTAGGAGTAAATAGCAAGGTAGCCAAATTTGCTGACGACACTAAATTATACAGGGTAGTGAAAACTGTGAGAGATTGTGAGGAGCTCCAGAGGGATCTCTTGACACTGGGGGAGTGGGCAAAACAGTGGCAAATGAGCTTCAACATTAGTAAGTGCAGAGTGATGCATGTTGGGGCAAAAAACCCCAATTACATTTATAAACTGATGGGTTCTGAACTCTCTGCAACAAACCAGGAAAGGGACCTTGGTGTCCTGGTGGACAGCTCAATGAAGGTGTCAACCCAGTGTGCCTCAGCAGTGAAAAAAGCAAACTTGATGCTAGGGATCATTAGGAAGGGTATAGAAAATAAGTCAGCAAGTGTCATTTTGCCTCTTTATAATTCTATGGTGAGGCCCCATCTGGAATACTGTGTACAATTCTGGTCGCCATACCTCCAGAAGGATATTATGGAGCTGGAAAAAGTGCAGAGGAGAACAACCAAAATGATTAGGGGACAGGAACACCTTCCTTGCCATCTGAGGCTGCAACGGTTGGGCCTCTTCACTCTTGAACGATGACATCTAAGACGTGACCTGATTGAAGTTTATAAAATCATCCACAGTGTGGACAAAGTAGATAAGGAAAAACTGTTTTCCCTATTGCACAACATTAGAACTAGGGGGCAGGCACTCCAAGAAACTTTTGGGTACTAGTTCTCAAACAAATAAAAGAAAGTACTTTTCACCCAGAGGATTACTGGTCTATGGAACTCCCTGCTAGAAGAAGTGGTGGCAGCTGTCAGTCTTGACAGCTTCAAGAAAGGATTAGACAAGTTCATGGAGGACAAGGGTATCAATGGCTATAATTATGGATACCTAAGAACAACCTCCGGGTTGGAGAGATAGGCAGGATATCTCTCAATGCCATTTCCAGGGAATCCTAAGCAGGTGAAGGCATCTGCTTGGGAATAATACCCTGAAGGAAATGGTGAGCCACTGTGTAAGACAGAATGCTGGACTGGATGGGCTATGGCCTGTTCCAGCAAGGCTGTTCTTATGTTCTTATCCCAATATGTTAATTATCTGATGTAGAAAACATAAGGTGGGATACTTTCAGGGTGGTACCACACTTCTGTATTATTCTGCAGGATGCTCCTTTGCTGGCATCGATAAAGATAGCAAGAAACAGGGAAAATAGTGCTCAACAGCACTCTATTATGGATTGTAAATGGTAGCACTGTGAACAAGCCAGTGAAGTGACATTTGAACCAAAGCTTTAGCCTAATGTGTAGGCCAACTTTTCCTTCTCTCTAGGAGGTTATTCAAATGTCCTAAATGAAAGGTGAAAGTGTCTGGCTTGGCTAAATTTGATGCCATTCCTGGAGATGTTGGCTTTCTTGTACATATTTCATCCACGTGTCAGCCTGAGCAGTAAAAGTGTTTGTAGCAAAAGCAAATAGCACTCTCCCTGTGGCCTTACAAATATTTAGTAAATATGTTCATTCCTTGATATGTGGGTGAGAAAGGGAAGAATGATTGACCCTAAAATCTGTACATAAACACAGCATCATCAAAGGTAAATGAAATGCAGTACATTATTACTCTTTACTTTCCCATTCTTGAAAGAAAATTCTAGCCAGGCCTTGTCCTGATTACAAGACACTAGTAAATTGATGGATTTTCTTCATTCAGTTTACATTTAGATTTGAATATCATGTTTCTTTGCTTTCTTTTTCTTTTCTTTTTTGCATTGCCAACATTTCCAAGTAATATGAAAAAAATAGGTTTATATTGTCAACAAGGGAACAGCTAATAAGTGTTTTGTAGAAGGGAACAATCAGTTAGTGTTCACAGCATACCTGTCAAGTATCCCAGATTGTCTGGGAAATTTCGTAATCTAGTGCTCTTTCCCCCTGCTTCCCGCCGTCATCCCGTAATTTGACCCACCAGGAAAGGGGTACCTGTGCATGTGTGCAGGGGTTACTAGCTGCACATATGCAGTAACTGAGTAGCCCCTGTGCACATGGGCAGTAACCCCTTTCCTGGCCGAAGGGGTTACTGTGCATGTGTGCCACTGCCTCTGATGGCCGTGCATGTGCAGTAATCCCTTTTCTGCCCGGTGCCTGGAAACTTACTGCGCATGCATGCCCGGCTCCTGGATTTTGAAAACCACGGCTTGACAGGTATGGTTCACAGTGGTTAGTTGATGGAGGTCCATTCCAGTATAAACCACCAGTTTCCTAATTATGTTATTTCTGATATCAACTTTCTATTTGTTGTTTAGGCAATGTTTTTTGTAGACCAGGGTTTGATCCAGAGTGATGCCCAAATACTTTTAGGGTATGGCAAAGTTTCAAAATCTTGCTGTCCCAGCTAACTTGAAGCTTCCTCTGAGCTTCTCTATTCTGTATGTTTAAGACGCAGACTTTTGTTTTTAAAGGGTTTGGTTTCTGATGCAGGTTAATTGCTGCTTAATGAACTCAAACATTTTCTCAGATGGTCAAGGCAAGATCATCAGCAGAGATGAAACTCCTTGAATATGCAAATGTTAAAAAGCCAGAAGTGTTGCACTGTAAAGCCAGTGTAGTGTAGTGTAGTGGATAGAGTGATTCACTGGATTTGAATTGTGCTCAGCCATGGAAACCTCAGTGGGGATGTGGAACTGGTAAAAACACTCCTTAAATATTTCCTTACCTTTAAAGGACTATTAGAGCTACTATAAATTGGTATCAACTTGATGACACATAATGAAAACAAAGCCCACCTTATTTCTCTGTTGATCACTTCCTCCTCTTACTAAGACAAACAAGGGAAATCAGCCATGTGATCCATGTTCAAATCATAAAAAATGCACAGAATGCAAGAGGGAGGTGATACCTTTATTGGATCACTTTTAAAAAGCCCAAAAACATTGCAAGCTTTCAAGATCAAGATCAAGATCTCTTCAACAGACAGGCATAAAATTATTAATGAAAGTTCATGGCATGGTGCTATAGTGTCAGGTGCTCTTCGTAGAATGCAATATTGGACAAACAGCAAAAGATTTCATGGTGTTTTATACCCACTCCCACAGGAAGCTGGGTGCTTGCTCCTACTCTCCACATGGTCCACTCTGAAGTATTAACTTCCTTTTGTGACCAGACAAAGAGAATACAAAACTCCATGTGCTCTCCATCAGGTAGCAGGGTTTCAATGTTTTAGCTTAGGGA
Source organism: Bradypodion pumilum (assembly GCA_035047305.1). Lineage (NCBI taxonomy): Eukaryota > Metazoa > Chordata > Lepidosauria > Squamata > Chamaeleonidae > Bradypodion > Bradypodion pumilum. Next base: position 54,402,178 of record JAWDJD010000005.1, on the reverse strand, counting down.
AACATTGAAAGTGAGATGTGAAAGAGAGAGCCCTACATTCAGTGATAAGGAATCTCCCTTTTAAGACAGAATTTAACACTATAATTTTGCTTTAGCAGTCTCTAATGCATTGGCTACACTTTTCATGGAAGCTTGGATGATGTAGTTAAGTGACTTTCAATTCTAATCATAGCTTAGCTCTGATTTCCAATTTCAGTGGATTAAGCAAGAACAGACCCAGTGCTGATGCTGAGTGTTTTTTAAAACTTCACTTATTGATTTATGCCTCATTTACCATCATGCCTCACTGAGATGAGAGGAATCTGTACTGTTAGTTTATAGTGTGGGGAATAGAAAGAATAAGAGCTGAAAGTGTCACCCATGATTCATTTAGCCAGAGTAATATGAATCTGTCTGACTTTTAAACATAGGATTTCCATTAACACAAAGATTCTTGTGGTACCTTAAGAACATAAGAACAGCCTTGCTGGAACAGGCCACAGTCCATCCAGTCCAGCATTCTGTCTCACACAGTGGCTCACCATTTGCTTCAGGGTATTCCCAAGCAGATGCCTTCACCTGCTTAGGATTCCCTGGAAATGGCATTGAGAAATATCCTGCCTATCTCTCCAACCCGGAGGTTGTCCTTAGGTTTCCATAATTATAGCCATTGATACCCTTGTCCGCCATGAACTTGTTTAATCCTTTCTAAAAGCTGTCAAGACTGACAGCTGCCACCACTTCTTCTGGCAGGGAGTTCCATAGACCAGTGATCCTCTGGGTGAAAAAGTACTTTCTCTTATTTGTTTGAGAACTAGCACCCAAAATTTTCATGGAGTGCCCCCTAGTTCTAGTGTTGTGCGATAGGGAAAACAATTTTTCCTTATCTATTTTGTCCACACTGTGCATGCTTTTTTAAACTTCCATCAGGTCACCTCTTAAACGCCGTCGTTCAAGAGTGAAGGCCCAACCTTAAAGACAAGCAAGTTTTATTTGGCATAAGCCTTTGAGGACTACAGTCCACTTCTTCAAATGCAAGGAATGAGGCCCCAATAAGCAAGCATTATGTACAAGTTGTAGTTCTATCTTCTATGGTAAGGTCATCCTTGCTCGTATCCAACATTAGGGTTTGGTGCTCATCTCTGTTTATAGCCAAAGAGCTAGCATTGTCTTCATCTGCAGACATTTCCATGGTCATTGTGGCAGGCATGACTAGCCACCGGAGTGCACAGAACGCTGTTACATTCCCACCGAAGTAGTAACTACTGATTTACTTGTAGTTTCTTGCTTTCAAACTGCTAGGTTGGCAGGAGCTGGGATAGAGGAGGGAGCTTACTCCATCATGCAGCACTCAGATCTCAAACTCAAACTGCTGACCTGCCAACCTTCCAGTTGTCAAGTTCAACATCTTAACTCCTAAGCCATCTTTTATGGTAGCCATCTTTAATGAAACATATTTGTGACATAAATAAGAAAATAAATGGGAACATATTCTGTTGTATTATACCTCAAGGAGTAATATTAATAACGTGCCTTTGCCATTTCAAATAATAGAGAATTCAACTCTAGAAGTTTTATGTTTGGGAATCAAGACAATGGAAACGGCTGTAAGCTAGCCTAGCACATCTTTATTGCATGGAGTACAGTACTAACATGTGGTAATGGCGGACAAACAGCTCCTTTTATGCGGTGGCTATACAATTGAATCTGGCTCTTCGACAGACATTGGCTACTGTCCAAGTGACGTCATCCTTGGTCACGCCTTTCTTGTCCAGGTGAGGTGGACGCGGGAATCTTTCCCGCGCAGCTGATGGCATTTGAGGAATGTGTACCATGTGAGCTGGACGCTCGCTACTGCCCCCGGTGGCCACTAGCTCGCGTCCTCATACAGAAGGTTACAGTGTTACATGCACCCATTCGTGTGGTTACAAATACATTCAATACACAACATCCCTCCCCCCTAAGATGGGACAAAGTCCCTCAACCTGGTTTCCCGCATGAGTGTTTTGGGTGTGCGGCCGTTATGCTTGACTCGGCCGTGCCCCCTCATCTGTGTCCTCCTGGCTCTTGTCCTGCAATTGGAGAGGATGACTCATTAGTGACTCGCTGCGGAATTGCAGCTTTGGAATGGGCAGGAGAAGGGGAAGGAAGGGTTTCAGATGTGGATGTGGGAAAACCAGGGGCACTAGGGGCTAAAGAAAAAACCCGCTCTTCGCTTGGACGGGTGGGGGAACACTCCGAAAAAAACCCCGGTTTGGTAACTCAAAATCTAATTCTGGGGCAACAGGGACAAACTCATTTCTCTCTTTCAAAGGACTGGGTAGAACTACAGGGGCAAACTCGTTCCTCTCTTTCAAAGGACTGGGTAGAACTGGTGTCTCAAAAGGATACGGGTTTGAGCCTGTGCTCCCCCCCCTTGTTTGGGACTGTTGCCCTTCGTTTTCTCCCCCTTGGGATAAGCGGGTGGAGGAGAACCCTAACGTTGAGTTTTGCTGCTGGACCCCTCTGTCCGGCCCCCCAATCACTCGATGCCTTAGTTGGTCAGCGTGCCTTCTCCAGAGGAGACCCGTGTTGGTCTCGACACAGTATGACACTGGCCCCGTTTGGTTAATGACTACCCCCGGCACCCAGGCTGGCCCTGTAGTAGCGTAGTTTCTGCAATGTACAGGTTCACCTATCTGGAAGTTTTTTGTGGAGCTGTGCTCAATGTTTCTTCCCCTGTCCTCCACCCTGGTGGGATCCAACCTGGTTAACAATGAGTACAATTTCCTTTTCATGAGGAGTTCAGCGGGGGAGAATCCCAACGCCAATGGCGTCACTCGGTATGCCAACAGAAACTGGCAGAGCTGTCGGTCCAAATCCCCTGGTCCCATGCGCCGCAGCCCCACTTTCATTGTGCGCACCTGCCTGGCCATTTGTTGCAGGGTGAAAGGGGGCTGAGGTAATGTGCCGAATGGCATTGGACTCCAAGAACGCCTGGAACTCGGCTGACGTGAAGGAACTCGCATTGTCACTAACAATGACGTCAGGTATTCCGAAGGTGCTTATCAGCCTGCGCAGTTGTTTTATGGTTGCAGCTGATGAGGTGTTGCGCATTGGAATTACCTCTAACCACTTGGAGTATGCATCCACTACCAGCAGGAAAAAGGATCCCCTGAATGGCCCTGCGAAGTCTATGTGGAGGCGGGACCATGGCCCCCTAGCTGTGTCCCACTCTCTGTGTGGAAGGCGGGACTCCTCAGGTCGGGAGCTCTGGCAACTTTTGCAGGTGTTCACCATGTGTTCAATGTCTGCGTCTAGCTGTGGCCACCAGAAATAGCTTCGGGCCAGCGCCTTAGAGCGCACAATCCCTGGGTGGCTGACATGTAAAAGCTGTAGCACCCTTGCCCTTAATGCTTGTGGGACCACCACCCTCTCCCCCCACAGAAGACACCCCCTTTCTGTGGACAACTCAACCCTCTTCCTGAAAAACGCAGCAAACTCGTCTGTGGGGGGAGCCATGTACCCAGGATCTAACAAGGGCTAAAGTTTTATCCTTGGCCGTGGCTGCAGCAATTTCCACGGGAAGTATGGGGGGTGCATCTAGGGCTTCTATGAGGAGGACTTGGCTGTCCTGCTCTACCTCACACTTTGGGTCTCCCAGCTGGGGAAGAGGAGACCTTGAGAGTGCGTCCGCGTGGCTTATGTCTTTCCCGGGGCGGTATTCTAATAAACCCTTGTATGCGTTGAGGAAAACAGCCCACCGAAGCATCCTGGGAGAGAGGATCTGTGGAGTGGGCTTGTCTGAGGTGAAGATACCCAATAGTGGCTTGTGGTCGGTTACAATGGTGAATGGGCGACCATACAAAAAATCATGAAATTTCTTTGTGCCCGCCACAATAGCTAGGGCCTCCCTATCTGTTTGGGCGTAATTTCATTCTGCCTTGGACAATGATCTAGAATAGAAGGCAACTGGGGCTTCTCGCCTGCCCTCTAACACGTGGCACAGGACCGCCCCCACCCCCACTGGTGAGGCGTCGCAGACCAAGACTACTGGCTTCTTTGGGTCGAAATGGGTTAGAATAGCCTCTGAGGAGAGGAGCTGCTTGAGTTCCCTGAAAGCCCGCTCCTGATTCTCCCCCCACTGCCAAACTGCATCCTTCTTCAGCAGCCTATGCAGGGGCTCTGCAATCGACGCTTTCCTGGGCAGGAAGGAATGGTAAAAATTCAGCACCCCCAGGAAGGACTGTAGCTCCTGTTTCGTGGTGGGGTGAGGGGCGTTTTGAATGGCTGAGACTTTGGACTCAGCGGGTTTCACCCCCTCAGAGGTTATACGGAACCCCAGAAACTCAACTTCCCTGGCCAGAAACACACATTTGTCCCTCCGCAGCCTCAACCCCGCGGAATCCCATTTCCCTGCACGTCTCTTAAGTTCGCCCTCATCTCTTTGAGTTTGGGTCGTTCCCTTGGGGGAATGCGCAAAAACTCCTTATGGGAAATGAGAGAGTATACAGACCCCGAGTCTATTTCCATCTTAACAGGGACCCCTTGCAACAGTACCTCAGCATAAAAACGTGGTTGCCCTAGAGGCACGCTGTGGACGGCCAAGTCATCTTCCGCATGTACTCCGCGGTACACGTGGTCCCCCTCTGGGTCATCGCCGCCATCGTAGACTCTGCCGACGCCATCCCGTCTCCTCGTGGAGCGCTTGCTCTCATCCCGGCATTGCTTGCAGACCCTGGCGATGTGGCCCTTCCGTCCACAGTTGTGGCACTCAGCCTTCCTGAATGGGCACTTGCTCCGCTCATGGGACGCCCCGCACCCATCGCAGTGTCGACCCCCTTTCCCTTTCTTCTCGCTCAGCCCCTTTCTGACTTTCCGGACTCCCTCATCTTCACTGGAACCTGGGGTGGCGGAGCCCTCTGAGGATGTGGGTGAGCGCGGGGCAGGGGCCGCCCTCCAAGACGCCTGGACTGCGGATGCAGCTGCCTCTACTGATGGAGGCTTTGCCTTGAGAAGCTTGTAACCGGCCCTCGTGGACTCAGCAGCTAGGGCCTCTTGTAGTACCTCTTTAAAGGTGAGGTCGTGGCCTCGGGTCATGAGCTTCCTTTGGGTTTCCCCATCCCTCATTCCACAGAGCATCCTGTCCCTCAGGGCCACGTCTCGAATTTCCCGCCATTCGCATGGGGTTGCCGCTAAACGGAGGGCCGCTGCATACTCGGATACGGACTCACCCGGCTTTTGATCCCTCCTCGCGAACGCAGCCCTGGCAGAGAAGAAGGATACCTTGGACTTGAAGTGGTTTCTCAGAGTCGCCAGTATTTCGGTTACCGAAACCTGTTCCACCTCTCGTGGTGCCACCAGGTCCATCAGCGCTTGCACTGCATGGAAACCGAGCATCGTAATGAGAAGACCTCTCTTCTTTCCGGCGTCGGTGATGCCGGCATATGCTACCGTACTCTTGAAATGCATTTCGAACCAGTCCCATCACTCGGGATGGGTCACGTCGAAGACTGGTTGCTGTGAAGTTGTCTTGTCCCCGCGGGAATCCATCATCCCACCTTCGTCGCCAATTTTATGTTTGGGAATCAAGACAATGGAAACGGCTGTAAGCTAGCCTAGCACATCTTTATTGCATGGAGTACAGTACTAACATGTGGTAATGGCGGACAAACAGCTCCTTTTATGCGGTGGCTATACAATTGAATCTGGCTCTTCGACAGACATTGGCTACTGTCCAAGTGACGTCATCCTTGGTCACGCCTTTCTTGTCCAGGTGAGGTGGGTGCAGGAATCTTTCCGCGCAGCTGACGGCATTTGAGGAATGTGTACCATGTGAGCTGGACGCTCGCTACTGCCCCTGGTGGCCACTAGCTCGCGTCCTCATACAGAAGGTTACAGTGTTACATGCACCCATTCGTGTGGTTACAAATACATTCAATACACAACAGAAGAAAACTGCTTTTCTGGACTATTGCTCTCCATATCTCCCAGTTAACATGGTTGCTCATGGATACAGTTTAAAAAAGCAACTTTTTCAAATTCTACTGGAAAAAAAATTGAAGGCTAAAAGTAGCATGAGCCAGATACTAGATACCTACTTTGCTCTCATATGTCTTTAAAAGTACCCATCATTTATTGTAACTCTCCCCCCCCCCTCTGATTCATCACTGCTAGGTCAATAATCTGTTTTTCAGGGCCATAGCCAGAGGGGGCCCAGGGTGGGTTTGGCCCACCCTGAGTCAGCTTTTTGCCCACCCTTGCAAGGTGTGGTTTCCCATAGGAAAGCATTGAAAAGAGGCTTTGTTGCCCACCCTGAAAAATATTTGCCCATCTAGAATCCTGGCTACAGCCCTCCTGTTTTTATAACTTAGTGAAGAATTTGGCATCTTTTTCAAAAGTCTCACTTGCATTTAAGTTGCACAAATATGAGAGGCAGAAATTGGCTGATGGCAGGACTTCCATAGTAAAACATAAGCCCTATAAAATCTTTTCTGTCCTCTGAAGTGCAATATTCAGTTTTCATGAAACAAAATTTGGCGGTACCTATTTGACTGTTGTTGACAAACCGGGAAGAATAGAATGTATCTTCACAATAGAAACCATTTTCTTTTCAAAGTATCTGGGTTTATTTAGCTGCAGAATATTATTTAGTAGCCGGATTTATAGATCAGCTAACTCATAGCTCAAGCCTGTGCCATCCCCACATATGAGAGGTACAGTATATTGTTTCATTCTACCCTACCCCTTGCCCCCATAGAGAGATATGCTTCCTTATATTGTGATGGAGTAGTTAATCTGCCAGAATGTCTTTTTACAAGGCTACAAGGCTCAAAATTCTAGGTCACAAAAACATCTATAAATAAAACTTGGCTATATAAACACTGCAGGCCGCACTTATAGTACATTGTATATATCAGTCTGATGCAACACAGAAATGTATTTAAAATACCCCACAGATGGATATATCACTTTCCAACAGAGAGGTAATGATGTACAATAACAACAAAAGATTTGTGAGGGGAAAATTGTAAATGGTATTTCAGTCAATCACTAAAAATTGTAAAGATGCCCCTAAGCCTCTCTCCAGGTAACTGTTGCACCAGAAAAGGAAGCAATAAATAAATAAAAACTACTACTACTTCAGTCTCTAGGCCAGACATGAAACTGACAAAATGAAGCCACCCTTTAAGGGTGGCTTCTGCAGTTCCCTCCTCCTCCTCCTTCTGTGTCTAGTCCAGATATGAAACTGCCAAATGAAAGCACCTTTTGGTGAGTTCATTCTGCAGTTCCTTTCTCCTGACCCAGTGTGAGAAAGATTAGCCAGCAACACAAGGTTGCCGTTACCAGGGTACACCCAATTGTGGCTCAAAAATATCACAATCTTCGAGGAAGCTCTTTCTGTGCACCCCAATGAAAATTTAAAAAACTGAAAGAGAGGAATAAACCACACCAATAGACAATCAAGTTAGCCTAAGAAGATGATGCAACTGTCACCATCATCGCACACATATTAGCCAGTCCAGTCTTTTTAATAACAGCAGTCAGAAAAGAGGTTGATACAATGTCCTAGAAAGTCTGAAAAATTTCCAGCTTAATCTCACTGCATTTTTCAGAAGGCCAAACTATATCTTTATAGTGTCTTAGAGATGTGATTTAGGCAGACTTCATGTTTGATAACTCAGACTTGCAAATGAAGTTGATGTTTAGCTCCAAATGAACAGCCACATAATGGCCACATGGAAGCAAATCTGCAAACTATGTGAAGTGAGAAATCTCACAAATAAACAATCGCATGTTCATAATAGTTAAAGAATTTGTTCAGTTACTGGTAACATATAGTTCAGACTTGAATCCCACTATCACTTGCTTCTTAATCTTTGCTCATATCAGGCTGCCAGACTTTATTTTTTCTTCCCATATGTTTGCATTTTTATAGGTATGTTTCTTAATGTACTGATTTTAATGTGTATTTTTTTTTATTTCAACCTAATGAACTCATTTTGTATGCATTTTTCTCCTTAAATAAATTTGTGTGCATTTTTCCACTGGGATGTATTGTTCAATTGCATGTGTTTGGGCTATTTACATTTTTTTGTAAAGTATGCACTGGTTTGTGCGTATTTCTATTTCTGAGACATACTTAAAACTTTACAAATATGCAAATTTCCATTATAAAATTCATTGTTATTGTTTTCCCACAACAGGCTTTGGAATGTGCAAGCGGGTTATTTTTGCTGAAAATCCAAACTCCAACAAATAAATTCCCATCCCTGTGAAGCCCATATGGAATGGATTGTGTCAAATAGCAACTGTAATAATTTAAAAACAAGGACTCCCCTCTTAACCCAGTTTTCAACACCAATCTTCATTTTTCCCCCTAATTATTCTTATAATCCTTCTCTTTATTTCTCCTTTTCCTCTGCATGACCCACATTACAGTGATGCAGTGATGCACACACCATGAAGAGTCCTTAACAGATGGGAACCTCTTCTGTGCAATCGGGGGGGGGGGGAGAAAAAATAATTATCACTATTCTTAAATCACTTGCTTACCATTGAATATGATGCTGTAGAGTCCAGATATTTCATCAGCTTTATTTGAAAGATTATCGTGGATTGGTTTACTGTCTTGTCTGTTCATTTACTACTAAATTGTTACTTTTCATAATTGATTTCAGAAAGGGTTCACAGAAAGAGCCTCCTCAAAGATTGTGGTATTTTTGAACCACAATTGGGTGTAACCTGGTAACGGCAACCTTGTGTTGCTGGCTCTCACACTGGGTCAGGCGCAGGGTTGTAGCCAGGATTCTAGATTGGGGGGGGTGAATATTTTTTCAGGAGGGGCAACAATCTCTCTCTCTCTCTCTCTTTCACACACACACACACACACACACACACACACACACACACACACACACACACACACACACACACACACACAACATTGGCATCCCGGGGGGGGCTGTTAGCTCAGGGGGGGCTGATCCCCTCCTGGCTCCCCCCCTCCCCCCAGCTATGGCCCTGGTCAGGCAAAAGGAACTGCAGAATGAACTCACCAAAAGGTGCCTTCGGCAGCCAGCTGGTGTGGAAATGTAACATTTCCTTCTTTTGTAAACCAAGGTCACGAGGTCTTCAGAGAGTTTAACCATAAAGATTGTTTCTAGGCTCAGCTTCACCCTGTTCTTTCAAAGATAACTGCAAAACAATTTTTATAAGAGACTAGCATATTTTGCCCGGCGGTGCCGGGCTCTTTAAAATGGTTTTGGAAGGTTTTTGTTTTATGTTTATGCAAATGAGGTTAGTTTTTAATTGTGGTTTTTTAAATTTTTATTTTTACGCATGGGCTTTTATAAACTGATGTTTTATTTTTTGTATTTGTTTTTTGGTTTTTAAAAAGAAGAAAGGATGATATAATTTTTTATAATTATTGAATTTAACCAAATAATGTGTTACTATGTGAATTTTTTTAAATAGTTGTACCTTGGATAATAATTTTTAAAATGTGTAAGAATATGTTTTTTAAAAATCAATGTTTCTATACTGTGTTTAGATGTTTTGTTTTGTTTTTCTGAGTGAAAACATTTCTTTTTTTTAATTATTTGTGATTAGTGTGAATATTTTTGAATGTTTTGATAACTTATTTCAGTAATTTGGGAATTAATCTTATTATTTTGAATATTTCTGAATGTTTTTACTCTTGTGGCCTCTGGGTGGGGCTGGTGAGCTTTTCTTGTACTCTACAATTTTTCACTACTGTCCTCTGGGTGTCGCTTCTTCTTCCGGTAAGTCATCTCTTTCTTCTCTCAGTTTACTTCCGGTCGTCATGGAGTGAAGACGTCTCCTGGTAAGCTCTCTGGTTTAATTTTTGGGGGGGTTGTTTTTTTGGGGGGGTTCTGTGTGTTTATTATTGTTTTTTGGATGTTTTGTGTTTCCTTTTTCTGTCTTTTTTTGGTTTTGTTTATTTTTGACTGTTTTGGATTTTGTTTTTGAATGTTTTTGTTTTTACTTTTTGTGTTTTTTGTTTTGATTATTTTTGACTGTTGTTGGAGTGTGTTGTTTTGTGTTGGGGTGGGGGTATTTCCGTGGGCCGGTCTCGGGGGCTTGACCGCAGAAATACTATCGCCGCTTGATGCGGCGTTGGGGTGGTGGTATTTTCGTGGTCCGGTCTGGGTGGCTGGACCATGGAAATTGCCTCGCCGCTTCATGTGGCATTGGGGTGGGGTTTTTTCGTGGGCTGGCCTTGGTTGCCAGACCACAGGAATCCCATCGCTGCTTGATGCGGCGTGGGGGGAGGTATTTTCATGGGCTGGCCCGGGTGGCCGGACCACGGGAATTCCCATCGCCGCTTGGGGTGGCGTTGGGGTGGGGGGTATTTCCATGGGCCGGCCTGGGTGGCCAGACCACTGGAATCCCATCGCCGCTGTATGCGGCAGTGGGGGTGTGTGGGTTTCGCGGCCTGGCTTTTTTTTTTGCGCCGGCTGCCTCAGCCGTGGGATGGCCAGCACCAGGGAGTGGGTTTCATTCCCGCGGCCTGGCCTTCCTGGCCGGGCTGTGGGAAGGCCAGTGCCGGGGGGGGGTTTCTTCCCGCAGCCTGGCCTCGCTGGCCAGGCTGTGGGAATGGCAGTGCCGGGTGGTATTTCCTTCCCGCGGCATGTCCTTCCTGGCCTGGCCGAGGGAAGGGCAGCGCCGTGGGTTTTTTCCTTCCCGTGGCTGGCCAGACTGGCCTGGCTGAGGGAAGGCCAGCACCACTTCTGGCGGCATTGGGGGGGTTATTTCCTGCGGCCTGGCCTCGCTGGCCGGGCCACGGGAACCGCAGCGGCGGTTTTTATTTTTATTTTTTGCACGCCAGCTTCCTTGGCGTTCTGCATGCTCATGGCACACAGGACACTGGGGCTTGTAGTTTGTTGTGTGCGTTTTTGGCTTGTGCAGTGGTTTTTTTCTGCGGGTTTGATTTTGATTGGCTGCAGTGCGTTTCCGAACGTTCCTTTTGCTCGCGCCACTCAGCCTGTTTGGCTCTGGTGCGGCGCAGCACAAGGAACATTGGGAATTGAAGTTCCCTTTTTTGCTTGCGTCCGGGGGGCTCCTGCCCCACTGGCACAAATTTCAACCCAACAGTTACCTGCGAACCGGGTTCGGGCGAGTGAACAGAGGCCCATTACGGGCTAGTAGGGCCTGGCTAAACATCCTTTGTCATATTCCAACGGTTAACGCACCATTTTATAGGTATAGATTGCTTTCAATAAAGAATGGAACAGTTTGATGCTGAGTGACTGGGGAGATGACAACACTATGATATATAGACCAGTGGTTCAATAGCTAAAATCCAGTAGAATGTTGCATCTAATGTAGGCCCGCTAAATCAATGAGTATTCTATGAGTACATTTCACCTATGTAATTTCCATTGCTTCAATGGACCTACCCTAGTTGCATTTTACTGTTGGATTTCAGCCAGTATAAGTCAGGATCTTATGAAAACAATATTGTGAAAGCTAAAAAAGAACAAAAGAAAAAGAAACAAGCCATACGAATCACAAACAGCATGAACAGCAAAAAACAAGAAGGAACAAAATGACCAAACAGCAGTTCCTTATACTTCTCTTCCAAGAAAAACCGAATGACCAAATAATGCCCTAATCTGAACAGATGATCTTAAACATACCATAGCTGGTGATATTAAAGCCTGCTCAAAGATCCCAGAAAGTCACAGCGAGTGTAGGACAATTGAATCAGTGGGGATTTGGTGAGTCAATTCCTCCATAGTTTTAGTTGATTCAGTGGATAAATTGTAATTTATTATGCTAAGCAACAGGATTTCAGTCACAGAATCCAAGTCAATTCCAGTACCAAACCTTGCTTGGAAGCCATTTTAAACACTTTGCTGACAAAAGAAAAAATTGTGACTGGCTGCCAGTTAAATTATTTGCTGGAATCCAAGAAGATTTTCATTATATATTAATATAGTGTGGCAGCATATATGATCCGCGGGTCTGAACTAGTCATTGCCTTTGTTTAGATATCATCAAGCATGAAAGATTAGGATTACAAAGAACTGTGATGAAGAAATGTGGCCTAAAATTTGGTTTATATTCTCAGGTTGCTGGTACTGGAACTCTATAAAACCTCCAAAGGGACAATATTTGCTTTAATAATGATTATTTCAGTGTTAGTTCAATTTGAAAATGCTGGTTTGGTAAGACATCTGAACAGAATCTTACAAACTGGGAAACTCTGATCTGCATTTTAGTTGTTCAGACTTCGAAGATGTAAATAAGGCATAACAAAATAAATTGACTAGTTTTAGTCTCTGGCATGAATGATGAAACTGTGCTGTCATGAAGTGTTATTTTTTTAAAAAAATCAAATTCTTTGAGCACATTAATTGAGCAAGGGGAGAACATTCTTTTTTATAAAGAGAAGCTGAATAACTATAGGGCCATGATGACAAACCTTGGCACTCCAGATGTTCTTGGACTTCAATTCCCAGAAGCCCAAGCACCCTGTGAATCCACACAAATGGGTTTACTACGATTCATCTGGCCCGCGCTGCCCTCATTGCTCCCAGAAGCGGAAGTAAAATGCGCCCATACATACCCATTTGTGTGGATTCACAAGGTGCTTGGGCATCTGGGAATTGAAGTCCAAGAATATCTGGAGTGCCAAGGTTTGCCATCACGGCTATAGGGTGTATTTGATAAAGAGCATAAAACTAGCCACTGTGAAAAGAACAAACTGTTATTGACACTAAAAAGAATGTGAGAACACACCACTTCACAACCACAGAGGAAGAGGATGTTATGAGTATAGGACAAACTTTGAGCCAGTTCTCAAAAATATGTTTGCTGACAAGTCATCTACAAACCTAAGAGAACTTTGTTTATTGACTCTACAGGAACCAAAAAGAGTTTTCACCTTGCCCATTGGAGTAGACTCATTCATGCAATTATTCTTCCAGTCTGTCCTGCATTCTCCATCTACATTTACCCCTAGTTCTCTACAATAAAGAGTTAAAATATGGTGAGGCACACACTTCCCAAGGTGTTGTAGAATTGCAATTTCCATCTGTTCCAGACAGCATGGTCAATGACTAAGGATGCTAAGAGTTGCAGTCCAAAAATACCAATCTTGCATATTTCTTTCTGAACTATTTTCTTCTATGGAAGGATTGTTAATAAATAAATGAACGTGCCCAGAGTGCCTTTATTAGGATAAATCGTCATTATGTCAATGGTGGCCCCTCAGTGCCACAAACCATATATGCTATATTGCAGTAGCAGTCACCATAGCACTAATTTAAAAACCTGATTTTATTCTATTCTTTGAATGGGTATGTTTTTAAATAATATATTTTAACCACATTTTAAGCATTTAAAGTTTAAACATTTTACCTCTCATTTTACTGTACTGGTCGTAGTCTGTAATAAATTGACTGATTGAGCATTACAGAAAATCTGCTGAAGCATGTTGGGCCAGTGTTCTGCAATGTATTCCTTGTAGCTAAAAATATTTAAACTATAGATATTGCTATTTTACTGATATTGCTATTTCACTGACATTGATAGCCTTAGTATTTTTATACACTGTAATCTTACATGTTATTATATTTTATACCCCCCCGCCTACAAAGAAAGAGACAGACACATGGCTGGAGAAAACTAGAGCCACCTTTATTGAAATAACTGGTGCAACATGGGAACATTTAACTGTGGATAACTGAATTTACCAAGGGGCATACTGTAGTCACAAAGGGTCAGACCCGACTATGTGACTGAACAACAACAAATACTGTAGTGCGGGGAAAGTGGGACATGAGGCTAAGTCCTCTGTCTCCCAGGGCTAGTTGAGTCCAAATCTCCTGGGGTGTGGTGCCTGCTGGCCACCACCTCCACAAAGTCTTCAATTGGAGCCTGACCCAGCTATGGCAAGCCCAGGCCAGCTGTTCCAATATCATACACCACCCCTCCCAGCTCCAGATGCCAGATCAGCTGGGAGCATATACCTCACCTGTTATGTACTGAATGTTCTGTGTTAAGTATCCCTTTAACGGATTTGTATCTGTCAATTGTATCTGCTGTAAGCAATCATTGTTTCATTGTATCAAGCTGTTAAAGAACAATGCTGCGCCTGCAGTAGCAGCGTTGGATACAGGATACCCATTCACCTGCATACCTGGAGGGCAGGGTACTACTACCTCTACTGCATCAGGCAGGGTACTACTACCTCCACTGCATCTGGAGAAGATGGGCGTGGACTGTTACCTGGGCTATTCCAAATGTACTATAAATAAGGCTGTTGTTTCACCTGTACCTCATGTTCACTTACTACGATGCAATAAACCTGGTTTTAGCCCTTGCTGCAGCTCCTTCTTGTCTTCTTTTGCAAGACACTAAACTGGCGACGAGGATGGGATGGTGTCCCGACAAGTGAACATCACGCCCTTCGACATCACAAAGCCTGAGAGATGGGAACTCTACGAGGAGCAGTTCCTCTACGCTTTGGACCTCGAGGGCATCGAGGAGGAATCCCAGCGGCGGGCATTCCTACTGGCCCAGTGTGGCTTAGAGACTTTGGAACTGGCAACCAACCTCCTGACGCCGAGACCGCTCAGGGCCGTGCCCCTAGAGGAGATCCTCACCGAGTTGAGGAAGCACTTTCAGCCGAAAGTGTCCGTGTTTCCGGCAAGGTTGGCGTTCCAGAAGCATTGCCAGTGGGCTGGTGAGTCTGTGGCAGACTTTGTGGCAGCTTTGCGGGTGGCTGCCGTGCCATGCCGGTGGGGAGCATCCCTGAGTGAGGCGCTGAGGGACAGGCTCCTGCTGGGCCTGCGAGATGAGGGGGCCAGAAAAAAGCTACTGGCCAAAGATGAGAGCATCTCGTTCGAGCATGTCCTGCGCATCGCCCAAGGCGCCGAGTCAGTGCAACAAGGCGAACGGGTGTGCCGGGCCAGGACCGCCGATGTTGGGGGCCCCCCGCTGGCGGTCCCAGTCCACAGCTGCTCCTCCCACGGAGAGCAAAGGGCCTCCGACTCCTCCACGTCCACCTCCGACTGCAGCAAGGACGAGGACGTGCAACGGGTGCAGAGGCGGCCGGAGAGGAGAGACCGCGCCAGAGAGGACCGCCGCTGCGACAGATGCGGGGCATCCCACGAACAGAACTGATGCCCATTCCAGAAGGCAGAGTGCCACAACTGCAGGCGGCGCAGGCACATCGCAAGGGTCTGCAAGCGGCGTCGAAACGACGGCAAGGGCCAGGTGGAATGGCCCCAATGCAAGGCAGATGGGGTCGGGCACATCTTTGACGATGAGCCCCAGGAGAGACGCGCATCTCGACGGGTTCCTGAGAACCGCGACCAGGCGGTCCACAGTGTGCAGTTGCAGCGGCCCTGATTTTTTGTTGAGGTACTGATTCAGGGGGTCCCAATAAGGATGGAGATCGACTCGGGGTCAACGTACTCCATCGTCTCCCACAGGGAATTTCTGCGTATTCCCCTGAAGTCATGCCCCAAGCTGAAGGCCTTTAAGACTATTTTGCGGGATGTTCAGGGCAAAAGTATACCAGTGTTGGGGGTGGGAGAGTTCAAGGTTCAGTTTAAGAGGTGCTCCGCGCAGTTGCCCCTAGTAGTTCTAAAGGAAGGGTCCTGCTGCCTCCTGGGTACACAGTGGTTTGGGCTCCTAGGAGTTTTCATTGGAGGCATACACACCGTGCAGGCTGACCCGATCACGGAGGTGTGTAACGCACATCCTGCCGTTTTTGAGAAGGGGCTAGGGAAGTTCAAAGGGCTCCCAGTTTCCTTCGAATTGGACCCCAACATTCGACCCATCAGGATAAAGCCAAGAAGAGTGCCTTTCGCACTAAAGGACAAAATAGAGACTGAACTGGACAAATTGGTGGGTCAGGGGATTTTGGTGCCGGTGGATTCCGCCGAGTGGGAAACCTCCATTGTTACGGCGTTTAAGGCTAATGGGGAGATGAGAATCTGCGCTGACTACAAGTGCACGATTAACAAGGCAATCCGCCCTAATGTGTATCCAGTACCAGTGGTAAGCCACCTGCTTGCAACCCTGCATGGGGGGAAGTGTTTCGCCAAACTAGACTTGGCCCAGGCATACCAACAATTGTCGGTAACCCCAGCTACAGCCGCCGCTCAGACAATTGTGACCCATAAGGGGGCTTTTAAAGTGACGCACCTACAATTCGGCATAAATTCAGCTCTGGGGATCTTCCAGTCCCTTGTAGAAAGGTTGTTAAAAGGGCTCCCAGGTGTTTTCCCTTACTTTGATGACATTCTGATTACAGCGGGGGGGAGCAGGAATTGGCCAAGATGTTAGGCCACGTGCTAACAGTGTTCGAAAAAGCGGGGCTCAGGCTGAGAAAGGATAAATGCGTATTTTTTTGCTGAGGAAGTAGAGTTTCTAGGTTTTAGAATAACCCCTGAGGGCATTAAGCCAGCTGAATCCAAGGTAGTGGCAGTGAAAGATGTTCCTCGCCCCACCACCAAGCCCGAATTACAGTCCTTCTTAGGACTCCTTAACTTCTATCACTCGTTCCTCCCGGGAAAGGTGTCCATTGCAGAGCCATTACACAGATTACTCAAGAAGGATGCGGCTTGGCAGTGGGGGGACAGTCAGAAACGGGATTTCCAGGGGCTCAAACAGCTTCTATCTTCCGAGGCTGTGTTGACCCACTTTGACCCAAAGAAACCTGTTGTGCTGGTCTGCGATGCCTCACTGGTGGGGGTGGGGGCAGTCCTCTGCCACGTGCTAGAGAGCGGACGAGAGGCCCCAGTGGCATACTATTTGAGATCCCTGTCCAAGGCGGAGTGCAACTACGCGCAAACTGACAGGGAGGCCCTAGCGATCGTTGCAGGAACCAAGAAGTTCCACGACTTTCTCTATGGTAGGCCATTCAAAGTCGTGACCGACCACAAGCCCCTCTTAGCCAACCCCGCAGATCTTGTCCCCAAGGATGCTGCATTGGGCGATCTTCCTCAACGCGTACCAGTACGCGCTGACCTACTGCCCCGGCAAGGAGATTAGTCATGCCAATGCTCTTTCCAGGTCACCCCTCCCACGGGCAGGGGATTCCAAGTGTGAGGTAGAACAGGACCACCAGGTGCTCCTGATTGAGGCCCTAGAGTCACCCCCAATCCTGCCAGTGGAGATCGCCAAGGCTACGGCGAAAGACAAGTCGTTAACCCTAGTCAGTTCATGGGTATAGAAAGGCTGGCCGGCAAGCTCCCCTACGGAGGAATTCAGGATTTACAGTAGGCGGAGAGACGAGCTCTCCCTAGAAAGGGGCTGTTTACTCTGGGGGCAGCGGGTAGTAATCCCCGAAGTTCTGAGGTCCTGGGTGCTAAAGATGCTGCATATCAGCCACCCGGGGATCGTGCGCACCAAGGCGCTAGCTAGGAGTTAAATCTGGTGGCCCAAACTGGACACAGATATAGTACACATGGTAGGCACTTGCGAGAGCTGCCAGAGCACCCGCCCCGAGGAGTCCCGACTTCCGCACAGAGAATGGGACATGGCCAGGGGTCAGTGGTCATGCTTACACGTGGATTTTGCGGGTCCTTTCAGAGGCACCCTGTTCCTCATAATAGTGGACTCCTACTCCAAGTGGTTGGAGGTAATCCCGATGGCTAGTACATCGTCAGCTGCAACGATTAAGCAATTACGCAAGGTATTCAGCTGTTTCAGTTTACCTGACGTACTCGTGAGCGACAATGCCACAACTTTCACGTCAGCGGAGTTCCAGGCGATTCTGCCAGAAGAAGTGGTGACAGCTGTCAGTCTTGACAGCTTTAAGAAAGGATTAGACAAGTTCATGGAGGACAAGGCTATCAATGGCTATAATTATGGCTACCTAAGGACAACCTCCGGGTTGGAGAGATAGGCAGGATATCTCTCAATGCCATTTCCAGGGAATCCTAAGCAGGTGAAGGCATCTCCTTGGGAATACCCTGAAGGAAATGGTGAGCCACTGTGTGAGACAGAATGCTGGACTGGATGGGCTGTGGCCTGTTCCAGCAAGGCTGTTCTTATGTTCTTATGTAATAAGATTCGCCACATTACTGCGGCCCCATTTCACCCCGCTACAAACGGACAAGCGGAATGCCTGGTGCAAACAACGAAGGATGCACTGCGTAGGATGGGCCCCGGGGAGTGGAACCTGCAACTCTGCCAATTCCTGTTAAGGTACAGAGTAACCCCCTTAGTGTCAGGGCTCTCGCCCGCCGAGCTCCTCATGCGGAGGAAACCTGCCACGATCCTCTCAAGGTTAGACCCAACCAGGGTGGAGGACATGGGTAGGAACATAGAAACGGGGGGCACCAAGAGTTTCGAGATCAGCCAGCCAGTACATTGCCGAAACTACGTGGCTGGTGGCCCGACTTGGGTACCGGGAATAGTGGTCGGGCAGACGGGGCCAGTATCCTACAATGTCGAGACAGGTACAGGGCTCCTCTGGAGGAGGCACGCCGACCAACTCAGAGGCAGAGTAGTGGAAAGGCAAGACGCGAGTAGCCAGGGGGGAGCACTCAGCGTTAGGGTTCTCCCCCACCCACTTATCCCAACGGGGAGACACAGGCCACAGGGGGGGAGGAGAATGATACAAACCCACATCCTTTGGACATGCCGGGTAACAGGGACATTTTAGAAGAGAGGGATTTAGAGGATTTTGTAGATTTTGAGTTAGGAGACCGGGGGGATTTTTCGGAGTGGTCCCCCACCCATCCAAGCGAGGAGCGGGGTTTTTCATTAGTCCCTGGAGCCCCCGGTCTCACATCCCTGGAGTTTACTTCCACACCTAGACCTCCCCAATCCCCAGCTCGCGGCTCGCAGCCAACCACTAACGAGTCACGTTCCTCCAATGCAGGAACTCCGGCCCAGAGTGCGGCCACCCCTCGCCCAAAGCGAATGTGCGGTAAACCTCGATGGCTGGAGGACTTTGTCCTCACCTAGGGGGGAGGGATGTTATGTACTGAATGTTCTGTGTTAAGTATCCCTTTAACGGATTTGTATCTGTCAATTGTATCTGCTGTAAGCAATCATTGTTTCATTGTATCAAGCTGTTAAAGAACAATGCTGCGCCTGCTGTAGCAGCGTTGGATACAGGATACCCATTCACCTGCATACCTGGAGGGCAGGGTACTACTACCTCTACTGCATCGGGCAGGGTACTACTACCTCCACTGCATCTGGAGAAGATGGGCGTGTACTGTTACCCGGGCTATTCCAAATGTACTATAAATAAGGCTGTTGTTTCACCTGTACCTCATGTTCACTTACTACGATGCAATAAACCTGGTTTTAGCCCTTCCTGCTTGTCTTCTTTTGCAAGACACTAAATCACCCAAGACTCACAAGTGGCCTTTCACCCTGCATTACCCACCCACCATAGGTGACCTAAATATGCATTTACTTCCTAAGCCAATTGCCCAAATCCCCCTTGTTTCAGAATGGGACAGGCAAAAAAGGCCTCAAGACAAGGCCAATTTTCTTATGAGTAAAAAAAATTCTATCCAGCCCCAAAGGCCCCTAGCTACTCTCGTACTAAGCAAAAATGGCAGGCGGAAGGGTCGCTGCTTTCAAAAATACACCACAAGGCTAGAGCATTTTACAATTTGTTTTCTAATCCTGCCACAATATATTCAATCTTGTTGTAAATATTTTATCTATAATCTGTTCTGGTCTTTGACTGTACTAATGAATTGAATTGAGTTGAATTGATTTATGGTGATCTCCCCAGGTTTTCTAAGTATAAAGTATTTAAAAGTGATTTGGCATATACTACAAAAGGGTTCCAAATTTCCCAAAAACTTCTTTTACTTATAATACCCTCTTTTAAATTCAATTCCGTTGTTAATTTTTCATTTAGCGCTAATTGCCAAACTTTGCTATACCATCTAGATTTGCTTATCACAAATTCTTTTTCCATTCTTTAGCTATTAATTGTCTAGCCACCATTAGCAATGTAAGCAATAATTCTTTCCTATTTTTATCCATATCCAATTCTTCTATCTCTCCCAATAAAGTGATTTTTGGATTCAACTTAATTGTCTTATTCATAATTTTTGTCAATCAGGTGGCAAGGCATATACTGTTAACCCATCAGAAAGACATGATCCAGGAGATCTTGGCTGGTGGGAAGGCTCAGCAGGACTTTGAAATCTCACCCTCTACTTCTGCAGTTAGTCCAATTTGCTGAACTCTATAGCTCCTTATTGAGTACAAAGACAGGATAACAATGAAATAACCACTTTTATCAGAATATTTAAAGATCTCTAGGCACAGAGCTAAGATACCATATGAAGGATCCAAAACTTTCTTCCTGGCATTGTTCATAGCTTGTGCACAAAACCTTTTATTTAGAATTGGGGTCGAAGCTACAATTTTCAGAAAGGCAATGGTAGAAAAGGCTGCATTCGCAGCCTGAAGTGTGAATGGAAAGCTTTGTATTTCATCAAAGTAAAATGTAAAGTAAAATGCAAAGCCTCATGTACAGGAAATCCATCTGTATGAAACAAGAAGCCAGAAGAAAGCTGTAAGGTGTCAACTGCAGAGCATCAAGAGAAAGACTAATGGAAAGTCAACTAAGGCCAATTTAGACAATAGGGGTTCACTACTAGTGACTATTGTCACTTCTGACTTATAGTGCCACTACGAGGGTTTTTGAGAGGTGTTCAAAGAGTGGTTTATTATCATATTCCCCAGTGAGTTTTCATGGCCAAGAGGAGACATCAGCATTTATGATTACTGTAGGAAAATAATAACCTCAGGTTAATAACCACAACTAGAATTTCAATATCTAACAGTATTTTTAAAAGAAGCCAGCTCACAGATTACTTGAAGAAAATGAAAGAAATCAGAATGCACCAGGGTCATAAGAGACACTATTTGGGCAGAATACCTGTGACACCATGAACATAAAAGACTGTGAAAGCAAGAAAACATGTGTTGTTCAAATATATTTCATATAGACATTGATGAAAGAATGAACGTCCCATTGAAAAGCCCTGTGGGCTCTTAAACAGATAGCATGGGTGCCACCATTGTTTGGAGTGGAAGTTTCTATATCTTTAATAGCTGCCTCATAAGTAGAAGTTTAACATATTGGGCTACCTTCCATATAGAGATGCATTGAATGACTTTACTAATTTTTGGACTACACCTGCTTTTTCTTTTTTCATTTCATTTCATTTATTTATTTATTTATATTTGAACTTATATACCACTTTCCTTTGTCAACGACAAACTCAAAGCGGTTAACAACATATTCATTTACAATAAATTCCACAGTAATACAATATATTAATACAAGTCAAAATATCAACAGTATATCAAAAGGGCAGATACAAAAACATCAATAAGCATATCAACAAACAGTGTAGCCACAAGGCATGTCAGAAACAGTCTAACCAGTCACAGAGAAAGAGACTCGCAAAATCCGGCTGCAGATGAGGTGGCGCAGTTCCAGCATCTTTTGAGTGCCCAGCCCAGCGGGGCGAGAGGAAGGGGCGCCATGCATTGCAGCCTCCCATCCCAAGACTGATGGGATAGGTCCCAGGAGAGGCTCAGAAGTCCGGTATTGGTGGAGACGGCTAGCCACTTTTGGGGCCATAGAAAGGCAAGCCCCAGGTGCAGCCAGTTATCTCCTCCCCGCCGCCTCCTCTGGCCGGTCACTGGGCAAACTTCACGGGGCCTCCAAGCCCAGCGTCAATGGTGTCGGCTCAACCCCGGGACCAGGTGGTGCAAATCCCAGGAAGAGGCGGGAGAGTCCTCCAGCGGCGCGGGGGAGCATCCTTTTGAGCCCTCTGGGGCTCAGAAAGGCGGGGACACAGCAGCAGCACCTGGCTTCCCATCCCCAGGACCAGGTGGTGCGAATCCCAGGGAGAGGTGGGTGAGTCCTCCGGCAGTGTGGGGGGGCATCGTTTTGAGCCCTCCGGGGCTCGGAAAGGTGGGGACGTGGCAGCAGCACCTGGACTCCCATCCCCAGGACCAGGTGGTGCGAATCCCAGGGAGAGGCAGGCGAGTCCTCCCATGGTGCGGGGGAGCATCCTTTTGAGCCCTCCAGGGCTCAGAAAGGCGGGAATAGGGTGGCAGCGCCTGGCCTCCCATCCCCGGGGCCAGGTGGTGCAAATCCCAGGGAGAGGTGGACGAGTCCTCCGGCAGCACAGGGGAGGATCCTTTTGAGACCTCTGGGGCTCGGAAAGATGGGGACATGGAGGCGGCGCCTGGCCTCCCATCCCCGGGACCAGGTGGTGCGAATCCCGGGGAGAGGCGGGTGAGTCCTCTGGTGGCGCGGGGGGGGCATCGTTTTGAGCCCTCCGGGGCTCGGAAAGGTGGGGACGTGGCAGCAGCACCTGGACTCCCATCCCCAGGACCAGGTGGTGCGAATCCCAGGGAGAGGCAGGCGAGTCCTCCCATGGTGCGGGGGAGCATCCTTTTGAGCCCTCCAGGGCTCAGAAAGGCGGGAACAGGGTGGCAGCGCCTGGCCTCCCATCCCCGGGACCAGGTGGTGCAAATCCCAGGGAGAGGTGGACGAGTCCTCCGGCAGCACAGGGGAGCATCCTTTTGAGCCCTCTGGGGCTCGGAAAGATGGGGTCATGGAGGTGGCGCCTGGCCTCCCATCCCCGGGACCAGGTGGTGCAAATCCCAGGGAGAGGTGGGTGAGTCCTCTGGTGGCGCGGGGGAGCATCCTTTTGAGCCCTCCAGGGCTCAGAATGGTGGGGACGTGGTGGTGGCACCTGGCCTCCCATCTCCAGGACCAGGTGGTGTGAATCCCGGGGAGAGGCAGGCGAGTCCTCCAGTTGCACGGGGGAGCGATCATATCCTGATCAGACCCTAGACTGCCAAAATGAAGCCACTTTCTTTGCTTCGTCATTGCCCAAATGCAAGTCCTTATTGGTGCATGTCTCTAGCAACAATCGGCCGACCAGGAAATGGGCCGGAATCTGTGTGTCTCCACATTCACACCATGTGTTGTTGTCCACTAGCAGTCCCCACTTGAGCATGTTGGTCTTGCATCTAGAGACTGCAACCTTCAGCCTATTCAGGGTCCTCCAAGTGACATAGGGGAGATTGAGATCTTCAGCTTATCCACCTTTAATGGATAAGCTGATAATGGGTCCTGCGTTATCCAGGGAGCTGCCAACTTTGGTCTTTGATGGGGCTGCTTTGCCCCAGACAGACCCGGCACGCAACTTAGGGGTCCTCCTGGATTCGGGATTGCTACTTGTAGATCAGGTGGCAGCCGTGGCCAGGGCTTTCGCACAGCTTCACGCCATCCGTCAGTTGTGTTCGCTCCTGGACTCGGACTCCCTACAAATGGTCACACATGCTCTGATGACCTCCAGGCTAGATTATTGCAATGCACTCTACATGGGGCTGCCCTTGACGACCATTCAGAGGCTACAGCTGGTGCAGAATGTGGCAGCCCGGGTGGTGATGGGGTGTGGCCGTTATGCTCATGCCTCACCATTGCTTCGGGAACTGCACTAGTTACCAGTTTGTCTCCAGGTGCAATTCAAGGTGCTGGTTTTGACCTTTAAAGCCCTACATGGTAGTAGGTCAGGATACCTAAGAGACCGCATTGTCCCAAGAGTGTCTGTCTGTCCAACCAGAGTGGACCAGAGGGGCTCCCTAATTGTTCCATCTGCCAGAGGGGCTTGCCTCTCTGGCACATGAAGGAGGACCTTTTCTGTGTCCGCACCGGCCTTGTGGAACCTCCTGCCAGTAGAGTTGCGGGAGCAGATGGAGCTGCTGCCTTGTTGTGTTTCGGGATCAAGGAGACAGCGGGGTCTTGATTCATGAAGAGGCATAGGGCAAGATAGCCTGAACGGAGTTTATTAGGAATAACAGGACAAAGACATTCCAGAGAAGGGTATGCAATATATCCTTATTGGTTACCTGCGATAGCATAAGGTTACTTAATTGGCTAAATATCAGCATGCCTGCCTCGTGCTCACCTTACTGATTGGTCAGAAGCTGCGTGCTAGCTGAATGATTGCGTGCCATCCCTGGGCATGGTAGGGAGGGCCAGAAGGCCTGGAGTGATGCTTAGAGGCCCAAGCTGGGGCCTCTAAGTTACGGTAAAAACAGATGAGGTAAGGAGAATGATCACCCACGATTTATGACCATGGTGTGCCATGAGCCACAGCGATCGTGCTGTGAACCTCCTCACATCTCCCCCTTCTGTTTTTAAGAAGCTTATAAGCATAATAAATTTGGTCCTTGCGTGCACGAGGCCGGAAGCGAAATCCTTGCAGGCAGGTGGCTAGCAACGAAGGTATGCATTGAATAAAACAACAGGCAGTTATCAGAATGGCAAGAATAATTAAACCATACTGCAGAATGGTCCGTACCCAAGCTCCGTTGGGAAGCCAGGACCAAAGAGTGCTCCGCCATGAAGGCAGAGGATTTTGCTTAATATCAGAAACAATTTTGGTTAAAGAATCCAATTGGTTTTGTACCTTATTAGAATTATCAGATAAGTTAAAGCAACACATATTATGCACAGACTCACAACCTTGATGATGCAACATCAGCAAATAATCGATTGTGGCGCGGTTATCTAAAATGGCGTTGCGAAGCTGAAATTGCTCCCTGTTCAGGAGGCTAATAGCTTGGGAAGTGTGATTAACGGCTTTGACAAATGCACAAGCAAGCTTTCCAAGCTGCCTTGCATTCCCGGCTGCCAAGCCAGGCATGCCAACAAGACTGATGGCCAAGGATGTGTACTCGGCCTGGGAAAGCACCTTAACAGTGCTATCACAATCAGAGGGTAACTGCTCAGCGGCAGTACCCCGGGTGATGCGTTTGCGGGCAGGGCGCTGATGGACCAGCGTAGTGCGGTTGGGCAAAGCAACAATCATACGACTAAGGCAACAAGTGGTTTTTGAGAGGTTAGCAGGAATATAGTTCCAGGTTCGTGACCCACAGGTCCAGAACCACCCAGAAGGCAACAGAATGTGCTGAAAGTTAAAATGAAGGTCCTCTGTTTCTCTCCCGGTGCAATTAAGGCCGCAACCGGGCTGGAAACACCGAGGCTTTGACTTATGTTGAGTACAGTTCACAACCCTGGCACATTTACTAGCATTACTAAGAGCTACAATAGGAGTATAGAGAGACAGGGCATCAATGGGCAGCCTTTTGGTTGCCTTTCCCCAAAGGGGGCTAAGAGCATATTTGTTTTTGATCTTGTCATTAAAGTCGGCCATATCGTAACCCAACACTGACCTACTGACGTTTTGGGGAGTGTAGCAAATGGGAATGAGACAGGTGCTTAACAGGTGATGGGAGTCAACGCTTTGCTTAAGGCAAAACTCAGTTTGATTAGAAATGCGGGCAAGCTTATACCACAGGTTATACTCAAAGCGTTGGGACAGCTCATCTTGGACGGCAAGCGCTCCTGGAAAGAGAAGCATGTAGCAACAAAGAATCATTATAGAATTAGCATTTAGACAAACTATGATAGCAACAACAAAGTTCTCAGGAGTCTTTTCCACCTGAATTTCGTCCAGCACGGACTGGGCTTCATCCAACAATGCTTTCACCTGGCCCCAGGTTATCGGCGGGTTCTGCCCCCTTCGCCTTCCCCCTCGGTTCCGTCTCCTCTCCGGGAGCTCGTGCAGGTGAAGGTTGAAGTTTGGAATGGGGTTGCTGAGACCCTGATGCCATGCCATGCTTCCACGGTCGAACAAACCGGGCAGGGACCCAAAGAGGACCTTCTGGCGTAGACACGGCGGCGTAGCCCCTTCCCCAGGTGATGAGGGGAACAGGCCCTTTCCACTCCGGGTCCGGCAGGCGTCTGTACTGGACCTGGGGGGCAGGCAGAACCTCAAGCTGGCGGTAGTGACGCTGAGCCCTGGATAAAAATTGAGAATTAAATTGAGACAAGTTAAGGTGGTTTAGCGTAAACAGTACACTAGCAAGCCACTCCTCCTTTTCTGGAAGTGAGAGGGGGACAGTTCCCCCTTTCCTTTTTTGGCGATCTAGCGCATCTTTCAGTGTTTTGTTGGCCCGCTCGACCACGGCCTGTCCCTGAGAATTATAAGGGATGCCGAATGTGTGGACAATCTGCCAGCGGGTACAAAACTCTGCTAGGGCAGTAGAACAATAGGCAGGGGCGTTATCGGTCTTCAAACGGTCAGTTTTTCCCATGACCGCGAAGCAGCGGACAAGGTGATTGCAAACGTGTTTGACCTTTTCTCCCTTCTCGGGCGTGACCCAGATATAGCCAGAGTAGGTGTCAACACATACATGTAAATATTTCCATGGTGCAAAAGGTGCAAAATGGGTAACATCCATCTGCCAAAGCTGGTTAGCACCCAGACCGCGAGGATTTACTCCTGCAGCAGGATTCTGGGGCTGTTGTGAGCATTGTGGACACTGCTGAATTATGGCTCTTGCATCCGCAAGGGGAATGTTAAACTCTTTAGCAAGAGCTTTGGCATTCTGATGATGCAAAGCATGGCTTTCAATGGGGGAACAATACATGGCACGTAATGTGCCATCTGCACAGTCATTCCCTTCGGTCAAGGGGCCGGGGAATGGCTGATGACTACGAATGTGTGCAATGAAAAAGGGTACTGTTCTCCATTGGAGCAGCATCTGTAGAGATAGGAACAGTGACAGCAAGTTGCTATCTACTGAAGGTGACACATAACTTCCCACAATGTTGGACACGACATTGATGACATACAGGCTATCAGAGATCAAGTTAACAGGCTGATCCTGAAACAGACTAAAGGCAAGGACAACCGCCGCAAGTTCTGCGCGCTGTGGCGAGCGCTGCGGCAGCGTAAATTGACTTTTCCATGTCCCCTGCTCCTGCCAGGCAACCACCCCACGGCTCAGGCTACCATCAGTGAAGACAGTGAGAGCCGGCAAAAGGGGCGTGGGAGAGAGGAGGTGGAAAAGCTTCAAAGGTATATGCTGAGCAACCTGGAGCCGAGGATCCTTAGGAGAGTGGTACACTACCTGGCCTGTAAAATCTGCCATAGCAAGTTGCAGCTCGGTAGAAGAGCGCAGTCCCGCTTCCCAAACTGCGAGGGGAACGGGAACCACAATCTCCATGGGTGTGGGAAGGCATCTGGTTTCTGTCTCCTGTCGCCTTCACATTTTGTAAACAAAGGCCTCTTTGTCTGCATGAGAGACAACGCTGGATTTTGGGCATGCGTAGAATAGTGAGAAGAATTCTCCTTATTTCTCCTTATTTGGTTCTGGCATTCTGATTGGCTGTATGTGCCTTAAGTTTTGTTTCTGATATACTCTGTTTGAATAAAGAGACGCCATGATGATTCCTTTGTTCAGCCAAGAACTGCAGTCGTGTATATATTTTCTCTCTATTTCTCTATCTCTGTTTTTCTTCCTTACTCTGCCTAATGAAGCTGGACTTCATCAGACCTTTTTAACTCTTCCTGTGTTTATCTGGGGCTATAAACTGCTCCGTTAAATGAGGCTGATTATCTTTACATGGATCAGATTCCTACAAGTGGTGCACCGTTGTGAGGTGTTTGAATGAAATTCAAAGGAATGCTTTGAAGATATCTGCTTCAGCACTCAGCGATTAGCACCTAATTAGCACCTCATTGCGACCAGGGACAAGGCCTATTGTCATTCACCCACGACCAGAGGAAAGGTCAATCAAGCGCTTGCGAAATTCATCCAAATTGGATCCCACAGGGTGAGTGAAAAATTTATCATGGGGTGCGTGCTAGCTTCGCCTGAGCAGGAGTTTTGTAAAGATATCTTATATCTTCTGAATAAAAATGGGAAACGGGCTGATAAGAAGGAAGTACAACAGCTGGTCCAAGTTATAGGAAAAATCAGTCCTTGGTATAAATATGATTGTCTGGACTTAAAAGATTGGAATAAAATTGGGAATGAATTGCAGAAGCATGAAGGGGTTTCTGTATCAGTGCAATATATGTGGAGTGAAGTCAGAAACTGTCTTCAAAGACTTACTCCAAGAAATATGTTGGTGTCCCAGAGGCTTGATGGTCCCCTTCCACAGCTTTTGCCCCCAGCCAAGGGAGGGACTCTGGCAACAGCCCCTCCATCATATGAGAAACAACAGCATGAGCCCCCTGATGGGGATGGGGGTGGAAAAGGAGATGGGACATTATATCCTGCCTTGCAGCAATCAAGCACTTTTAGCCCTACAAAAGACCTGTTCTCTGCTGCTTTAACTGCAGCTGTGCTGGATATGGAAACTGTTGCTGTATATCCAGTGAACAGAGAGGCTCTTGCAAATGAGACTGCTGCAATACTGCCTGCCAAGTCTAAAAAACAACTAGTGCCAGCTGATTGGGAACAAATGGTGGGGACCTCATCACAGATTGAAGTTATTAATGCATGCAAAGTGGCAGGAAGCAAGGAGTGTGATTCCAAGAGCAGCACAGGAGACTTCAGCTCGCCCCTGAAGCAACCCTCATCACAAAAGCAGGAGAAGCTGAGTAGTAAACTTGATTCCTCACGTGTGGCCAGGAAACCCAAGCCCAGAAAGGGGTCTTCTCGCAAATACAACCTAACAGATGCAGTTTGTCATAAAGTTGAGATTCAGATGCTGCAAATGAAAAAAGTCCAGAGGAAAAGGGGCGTGGATCCTTCCTCTATGGACAGCAGGCTTTTGCAAAAATACAAGGAGGGAGAAGACGTACGCCAGTTTTTGGCTGATTTTGAACTGCCCACCCCTCAAACAAAGAGATCCGAGTGGGCTGTTCCAAGTTTCAAGCATCAGGGTGGCCGGAGCATGAAGGAATGTGTGTTTGCCTGAAAAGCTGAAGGGGGGTTGTCTGGTTGTCTTGTGAATTCAGTGAGAATTAATTTATGGCCTAATTTCAACCTTGCCATGCCAAGAACTGTGCTGGAGAGAAGATAGTGTTTAAGAAGAAAGCTTCAATCAACATTTGGACTTTTAATTTGGACATTTTAATTGGACTAAAAAGTTTGTGTGGACTTTAAAGAAGAATTGGCTTTGTTTGCATTATAAAACCTGAAAGCCTTTTTTAAAATATTGTCTACCTGCTCATGCTATGAGTGTGAAATGCTCTAATGATATTTGTACTGTATTTGATTTACCATGCTATGCTGGTTTTAAGATATTGAATGCCTCTTTCATTTACACCAGTGAGAGAAGAAGAAATGCAATGCCTTACTCATGTAATTGGGGAGTGAGAAATGCTTGCTAGAATGCTATAGAAACCTCCTTCATGTAAGGAAGAAGAGAAATGTTCATGTTTTGTTCATGCTTAAATGTTTTGCTTATTCTCTTACAGGGGAAAGACCTGTCTTTGCTTGTGTTATGTTTTGCATTATGAAACTGCATATCTCAAGGTACCTCCAGAAGTACATGGAAGAGTTTTCAGTACCCTACACATGTAAATGGGTTTGTGATATTGCATTTGTGTTATATGTCACTCATGTTTCATATCTAGGTACATGGTGCTAGTAATAACATAGCACTGGTCATCAAACAGGGCATGCTCCTATTTCTTAGGGGAGTGTCTTCCTAAGCCATTGGTCGTTTATTGGCAACAAGGGGATCCTGAGTGGAAGGGTCCCTGCCCGAGTGATCCGCCCATGGAGAGAGAAGAAGGTTACTCAGCTCCAGGACGGTGGTTCACCAGTGGACTAAGTTTGCTGACATTTGTTCTTTTCTTTCTTGCTGTGCTTCCAGCTGTAAAAACAATGACTCATGGGGGCAACCCCAACTTTTGGCTTCGTCATGCTAACTATATGTTTGAGGTTCATGGTAAGAATGCAACGTTATACTATGAGCATCCACTGGCAGTGTCTCAAATGGCCTTTCTTCCGGCATTGTTCAACACGCCTGAGTTGGTTATTGGACACTTGCAACATATTGATAGGTCTACACTCTTCTCCAATCCCCCAGAACAATTTAACAACATCCGCTGGCGAAGCATGACATTCAAGAAATACACTAAAGGACTTTGTTTCTGCTGTCATAGTTCTGGAGTCCGGAATAGTAAATGGAAGCACTGGACTCAAGCAAAAAGGGTTTTGCGGAATGTAGGCAATTATATGGGATGTGACGATTATTTTTGGTTATGGGGTAGTTATAACAGTTCTTATAAGCTTAATTATACCTTGTTTAACACTACTATTGAAGATATATATGATGTGTTTCCTATGTTTACTCCTGATTATTCTGCTATAGATAGTGGTTCAATTTGCAATGGATGGCAAATCAAGGATCCCAACATGTGGTTCTTTTTTAATGGAGTTGCCACGAATTTCCATCCAGGACAATATCAATGTGCAGCATTGGGTTATTTTACCTTACCCGTACAAGTGCAAATGCCGCTTCAGGCAGATGCACGGCGCCGGAGAGCTGTTGCCGGCCCAATGGGTTCTGGTTGCAATGATGAAGTGATAATCGATGTTCAGCTTTCTGATGGTAGCTCCTGGGGGAGAGCTATAGGGGGTGTTATCACTGGAGCACTCACATTGGGATCATACCCAGGTGTCATTTCCCAGGAGAATAGAAGGTCCATTTTGGGACTCACCTGTAGGCTGGAGAAATCAATCAATGCCACAGGGAGGGTCATACGGGATCTTCAAATGGAAATCACTGAGCTCCATCAAGACCAAATGCAGGACAGACTGGCCATAGATTACCTGTTAGCAAAATCCGGAGGATTTTGTAAACTGGTCGGGAACCAGGGATGTCGGGTAAAATTCCAGGATCTGAATAATACTATTGAGAAAGAACTTCAGAATTTACAGGAGAGCATTACTAACAATGTACGCACTGATGTTAATCTCTTTGATTGGATGACTTCTTGGTTGCCTGATTTGTCTGTCCTTAGACAAGTTTTCTTTTATGGGTTCATTATTATTATCTGCCTTATACCTTTGTGTTTTTGCATTTATTGTATTCCTAATCTTATTTCTATGTGTAACACATGTCCACTGCGTAGAAGGGAGACATCGGGTTTTGCACGACGGCAATTGTACTCAATGAGTTATCATCCTCCGGAACAAGGTACCAGGAGTCAGGAGGGGTACGATGTCCAGGAGGACAGTGATGATGTATATGGAGGAGTAGTTATGGAGTATGATGACATGCAGGGGTATGATTAGCCGTCCCTCTCTCAAATTTAAATGAAAAAGGAGGACATGTGGGAAGGCATCTGGTTTCTGTCTCCTGTCGCCTTCACATTTTGTAAACAAAGGCCTCTTTGTCTGCATGAGAGACAACGCTGGATTTTGGGCATGCGTAGAATAGTGAGAAGAATTCTCCTTATTTCTCCTTATTTGGTTCTGGCATTCTGATTGGCTGTATGTGCCTTAAGTTTTGTTTCTGATATACTCTGTTTGAATAAAGAGACGCCATGATGATTCCTTTGTTCAGCCAAGAACTGCAGTCGTGTATATATTTTCTCTCTATTTCTCTATCTCTGTTTTTCTTCCTTGGACTTCATCAGACCTTTTTAACTCTTCCTGTGTTTATCTGGGGCTATAAACTGCTCCGTTAAATGAGGCTGATTATCTTTACATGGATCGGATTCCTACACATGGGATCCAGGGCAAACAGGGCGAGGCAGCGGCGGCAGCCTTTAGAGACGACCTGCGCCAGCATGCTCTAAAAGGGTGTAATGGTATTTTTTGTGGTGTGTGAAAGATACAACCATTCTAAAATACGAATTTTCCCATCTGAAGGCTCCTGATGTATGACAGCATATAATTGTTTCACATCTCCCAAGCAAAGGAGCTTGGGGGGGGGCAATTTGGCTCAGCCCTATCAACCCTGACCTTGGCAATGGCAGAGTTAACCATGGAAAGGACCTCCCGTTGCGGGGCGGTAAGGGTGATCAGATCTCCTGGATTCTTCCCTGCTCTAAGAGCATCAAAGAGGGGGCTGAGCGCAGCGGTGGTAAGCTTAAAATAAGGGCGGAGCCAATTGATAGCTCCAAGTATCTGCTGCAGGGTGACATAACTGACAGTAGGTGGAATTTCAATCCGCGGCAATGCTGGCATAGAATACGCAGCCATCATGCGGTGCCCAAGATAGGAGAAAGGTTCGGCTAACTGAACCTTTTCCTGGGCGATTATTAGGCCATAAAGGCTCAGGGTCTCCTGAAGGCGAGGGAGCCACCCCTCTGGGAGGGAGGTTTCGGCCACCAAGATGTCATCCATGTAATGATATATAACCAAATTAGGGTAAGCCTTTCTGTACGGCATGAGAGCTGCATTTACATAAAACTGACACATGGTGGGGCTATTGAGCATTCCCATTGGCAATACCTTCCAATGGTACCGGACTGTGGGCTGGGAGTTATTCAACACCGGGACCGTGAAAGCAAAATACTTCCGGTCCTTTTCCTGAAGGGGAATGGTATAAAAACAATCCTTGAGGTCAATGACAGCCATCTCATAATCATGGGGTATCAAATTTGGGTTCGGGGTTCCACACTGGAGCGAGCCCATCGGCTCAATTATCTTATTGATCTCCCGCAGGTCATGGAGCAACCGCCACTTCCCGGACTTCTTTTTGATGACAAATACCGGGGTAGTGAACGGACTACTAGTCGGTTCAATGTGACCCGCGTCCAGTAGTTCCTGAACGAGCTGCTTAAGCGCAGTCAACTTCTCTTGCGGAAGTGGCCATTGTTCCACCCACACGGCTTGATCGGTCTTCCACGAGAGTGGAAGAGCACAATGTTGATGGCTATTCATGAGTTATGAGGGTGGTGCCAACTTGCGCCAGCAAATCCCTCCCCCACAAGTTGAGATCAATTTGTAAAATACAGGGCTTGATGCGAGCGATCTCAGGCCCGCCAGGTTGGAGACTGACAGATAACCACTGAGCACTTTTCCGGGAGGCCTGGCTACCACCGATGCCCCAAACTGAGGGAGCGGTTTCGGTTGGCCACAAGGGATCCCAGTGCCCAGCGGCTATCACAGAAATATCCGCCCCCGTATCCAACAATCCTTCCAACAACTTACCGTTTACCCAATACTTACGGGTCGGCTTCTGTTGTCCTATCTGCTCTTGAAGGGTGGCAACCTGTGGATGATAGGTGTCTCCATCGGCCCCGGCACGGGTGGAACCAAACCCCCCTCTGCGAACGGCGGGCTCCGCTCCCCCTGGGGTGTCATAAGAAACAATGATCAATTGTGCCCAGGAGTCCCCCTTGCGCAGTTGCAATGGGAGGTGACTCCAAAATTGTACATAAATGATGCCTGTGTAGTCTGCGTCTATCATGCCAGGAACTATCATGATGCCATGTTTGGCCGCTGATGAACGTGGCAGTACCAAACCAACGGTCCCTTTTGGCAAGGGGCCAGTAAGGTCGGCAGGCATCAGGATAAGCTCCCCAGGCAACGCAGTTGTCATGTCCTGTGTGTTAACGAGATCGAGACCAGCGCTGCCAGCAGTAGCAGCCTTGCGCTGATCGACCCGTGTCCCCTTTATTTTTCCGGGGCCCAGGGAGGGCCCGGTACCTAGTTTCCCTGTGGTGAGCGGTTGACTCTGCACTGGCTAGCCCAATGGTAGCCTTTGCCACACCGGGGGCACTTCTTGCTGGGGTGCCTGACATCCTTTCCACCCCCCTTATGCGCTCCCCCTCCGGGGGCGTGACAGTCTTTCTTGAAGTGGCCCGGTTTCTGACAGTTGAAACAATTGCCAGTGGGCTTGTTTCCGGCACGAAGTGCTCCAGCCAGAAGGGCCATTGCATGTGTTTGAGTGCCCACCTCCATACAGGCTTGAATCATGTCAGCCAAACTATACTCAGGGCGGTGAATGACATTTTGCAAACTCTTCTTGCAATCGGCATTGGCCTGCTCAAAAGCCAGCCGTTTCAGGAGTTCTCCCTGGGCATCAGGGTTGTCTATCTGTCTTTGTATGGCTTCCTTCAATCTATCAATGAACTGTGAGTAGGGTTCAGTGGGCTGCTGCCATGTGGAAGTAAAGGAGCGTGTGGGTTTCCCAGAGACGGGGACCCTTTTAAAGGCTCTCATGACGCACATAAAGGTGCGGTGGAAAGACTCCCGAGGGAGTTGCATCTGCTGTTGGAGGGTAGCAAATGCACCTGCTCCATAAATCTGCTCAGGGGTGTTTTGTGGCGTACCAGCCGCCACTGCAGCCGCTCGGAATTCACTATCCCAAACAACATACTATGAAGCAGTCAAAATCATTCGAAACAAGTCTTTCCAGTCTTGGGGTAACATTGTGTACCCGTTTCCAATTCCCTCAAGCAACCCTTGCACAAAATTTGATCGGACACCAGCCTCTCTAACAGCTTTATTAAGTTCCCTAATTACTGTATACGACAGAGCTTGTCAATGGATACGTTCCTCTGGATTCCCATCTGCCCCCACCCCCATCTCAACCGTAATGGGAAAAGCAGAAGGACTCTCTCCTTGCCACTCTTCCGCCTCCTCCAGGGACAAAACCCCATCGCTCTTGGCTCAATGTATAGCAGAGCGAACATTTCCCATCACACCGCCAGGGTAGGCAGGCGGCGCCTGGAGAACCAGGCTCGGGATGGGCAGCACCAATGGTGCCGTAGGTGGTAAAATAGCAGGCAGCACTTTTGGATAAGGAGGTGGTGGGTCCTCGGGTGGATGAGTCAGAGGATTGGTCAGGGATGCCTCTGCTGGTACCAATTTCCTGACTGCCTCATTAACTCTTTGCCAAATCAATAAATGATGAACCGCTGCCCTGGGTTCTTCCAATAAAATTGTTCCAATTCTTTGCCAATCATCCCGTTTGAGTGATCCAATTTCTGGGTACCAAGGACATTGGCATTCGACTTCCTTAATGAAGTCTTCAAGACTATTAAGCGTGATGTCTGGACATCCGCTCTCCTTGATGATTTTCTGCAATTCTTTTGCATGGGTCTTTTGCCCTAAAGAAAGTCCCCCCCCCCCATACTCACAATCGGGAGCTCGAAAGCTGAGAGGTGCACCAGGGGGCTATTCCAGCCGGTGAGTCGGGGAGTTGGGATCCAGCAATCGTGTCGCGGGTCGCCAGATGTTGTGTTTCGGGATCAAGGAGACAGCGGAGTCTTGATTCATGAAGAGGCATAGGGCAAGATAGCCTGAACGGAGTTTATTAGGAATAACAGGACAAAGACATTCCAGAGAAGGGTATGCAATATATCCTTATTGGTTACCTGCGATAGCATAAGGTTACTTAATTGGCTAAATATCAGCATGCCTACCTCGTGCTCACCTTACTGATTGGTCAGAAGCTGCGTGCTAGCTGAATGATTGCGTGCCATCCCTGGGCATGGTAGGGAGGGCCAGAAGGCCTGGAGTGATGCTTAGAGGCCCAAGCTGGGGCCTCTAAGTTACGGTAAAAACAGATGAGGTAAGGAGAATGATCACCCACGATTTATGACCATGGTGTGCCATGAGCCACAGCGATCGTGCTGTGAACCTCCTCACACTGCCTTTCAGAAAAGAATTAAAAACCTGGTTGGTGGGGCAGGTGTGGGGGCCCGGATGGAAGAGTGGCCCCCACCTGTTGGCTTATAAAATAAAGCCTCCCCGTCTTTTTAATGCAGGCAGTTTTAATGTGGTCAGTTTTTAATAGGTGGGTGGGTATGTTGGGGTTTTAATTGTTTTTAATATGTATGTTTTAATCCTGTTGTGAGCTGCCCTGAGTCGGGTTTGCCTGATTGGGCAGCATAGAAATTTGAATTATAAATAAATAAATAAATGATGATGTTCCTTTCCGAGTGAGCTCCTCCCTCCATCTTCTCATTTGGTTTTGCTCTTGTGTACCCTTAATAATATTTGTTCTTTCCCACCATACCACGCCCACAGAGTAGGTAGTAAAAAAATTGAATCCCACCACTGAGGGGTGGGAGATGTTCATAACAAACTTATAAACAGTATGCCTGGCCAGTTGGCAGGAAAAGATATGTCTCCTGTTTAAAAGTTAAATGACTAATCAACAGCATCTTTCATGCTCAGCTTCACACAGCTTTGTTTATCATGTATTATTTATTGCACATCTCTGAGTACAAAATTTGAAGCTGATTAACCTTTACTTAACAAATGGGACTTACTATGCAAAATTAAATGTAGTTTGGAAAACATCAGTGAAAATCAAGAGGCTCGACTGGGAGTTGAATACTAAGAGAGAGAATTCAAAGATAGCCAAATTTCTCAAGAGGCGTAACAGCAATTTGTACCAGAGAAATACTGTATGGTCAGCTACTTGATTAATTAAGTCCAGGAGGCTTGATGTGTGTATTACAGATTGTTTACATTCTTCAAGTTGAATTTGGAATATGCCGAAGTTCTGCACATTGACAAAAGGGAAAGCCACATTGATTCCTTCTGATTGCAGATCTGACATGAACATTTTAGAGGAACTTTCAGTACCTCTAGTTCATACCCTTAGATATTGTTAATTATAATTACCATCAAACCTAGCCAACATAGTGAATGGTGAAGAATACTGGCAGTTGCAATCCAATGAAATCTGGAAGCTTACATTTCCCCCATTCTTGTTACAGACATAAAGTCAGGTTTCCAATTATCAAACCATAGCACTAAAGGACAAAATACCACAACTATCCAAGGAGATAAAGTGGTTTTAACATCTTAAATTTAAAAAGAAAAGAAAACAACGGCATGCACAGAAAAGTCTGACTTCTTCCTACAAATAAGGTCTCAATCATGCCATACTACTAAATATTATTCTCACATAGTGAACTCCACTGTGACATTTCCATTTAAATATATTGATGTAACACATAAGCATTGTCATTGCTAGCAGTCTCTTCTGTAAGGGAATTTCTGTTCCACAGAAAAGTGTATTGCTCTGAAGAGGTCTTTTGTGAGGTTGCAGTGGTAACATTAAAAAAGGCTTTTTGGGCTTCACTGGAAATTGTAGAGCAAAAATATGTTTAAAAAATTTCTCTCTCTTTTTAGACATGCATATTTCATTTTGCCAAACAATGTAAGGAAAAGAAAAGTATCCACAATTTTCAGAGAAAGTACCCTGCCCAGATTGATATTTTTACGGAAATATTAACAAACCTGCCTATGTTCTGTAAATTGTTGGGTATACAAATAGAGATGTTTTTGTCCATTATCGGAAAGACTGACATAAAAGGTTTAGTCATATAATTGCCCCACAATCCCACAGAGAAAAAGGAGTACTGTATTCCCAGTGCAGGGATTATTCATCTGTTTGAACTGTCTGGAAAGAACAAAAGGGGGAAGTATGTACTATGGCTCACTTGCACTTCCTCCTTCAGTTTATCTAGTAACATAAACACAGTTTGTTTCACAATTTCAATGTGATTAAGGATAACAACACAAAACTTTTCCTTTAGCAATGGTTCCTGATTTTTATACTTTCGTAACACTGAAGAAGGAAAATTCCAAAAGCTTTCTTCCTTTTTTCTTTTTTTGCTACATAAGGCACCGTTGCTAGCAAAATTCTGTGCAACTTTCTCAGAAAAGCCAGAGGGTAGCACTGACCAATTTCCTCCATTTCTCAGCCAAAGATCTGGGGTACACAGAAAGAGCCTCCTTGCGGGTTGTGGTATTTTTGAACCACAATCAGGCATATCCCGGGCATTGACAACCTTGTACCAGCTAGTTTTTCTCACATTACGGCAGGTGAAAGGAACTACAGAATGAATTCACCAAAGGTGACCTCATTTTGGCAATTTCACGTCTGGCCTAGTCACAGAAGGAGAAACCAAAGATCTGACAAACAAATAATACTTTGACTCACTTGTATATTTCTAGCAGTCAGGATTTCCATTTTAAGTGGTCTTAGTGTACCACTAAGAGTCCTTTGGATAGGGCGGTATATAAATCTATTAAACTGAATTAATTAAATTAAGTGTAGTGTACCGCCCAGAGTCCTTTGGATAGGGCGGTATATAAATCTATTAAATTAATTAAATTAAGTGTTGGGTCCATGGGCAAACTGCTGCCTAGCTTTGCTCTCATGTCACAACTTTTGCAGCCGACTTGAATCTGTACCCTCCCTTTCTAGAAAGCTCACATAACACCCAACTGTGACAGCAATCTGGTTGAAGCAGCAAAAACTGATGAGGCACTCCTGCTGGAGATTCAATAAGTTCCCTGACTAAAAGTTACTAGATCTCAGCGTACAGTTGAAATCTCAGGGAATTGTCATGTTTTCTAGGGGCTCAAGATGGAGAGGCAAATTTTCTGTGAGCTGTGGTGGGGGGTACATTTTTGGGTTTTTATTTTTGTGGTGTCTTTAACTCATATGATCACTTTTCCATTCCCAGGTCTCAGCAACTCAGGGTGAAGAGATTTGCATGTATGCTACACACCTAATATTTATTTAGGAGGCAGTACTTAAAAGGGTAGCTCAAGTGGTTAAGATGTTGAACTTTGAAGACTGGAAAGTCGAAATTCAATACCCGAGCACTACACAATGGATTGAGCTCCCATCTCTGTCCCAGCTCCTGCCAACCTAGCAGCACGAAAGCAAGAAATTGCAAGTAATTAATAAGTACCACTTCAGTGGGAAGGTAAACAGTGTTCCATGCACTCCAGTGTCTGGTTATGCCTGCCACATGTCCACGGATATGTCTGCAGATACAGACAGTGCTGGCTCTTTGGCTATAAACAGAGATGAGCACTGAACCCTAGAGTTGGATATGACTGGCTTTCGAACAAGGGTGACCTTTACCTTTACTTGAAATATTGTACGTGTGCCCGGAGCAAATACTCAGAGCACGCGCTTTGTTCCTTCTTCCCCGGGGAGATGGGAAAACAAGTGTGAATCATGTGCTTGAGGAAGGAGGAGCCTCGGAACTATATTTAAAGGGGAGGCTCCTTTGTTTTTGTTTTTTTCATGCTCTTCTGCTTTCAGATAGACTGAAAGCTGTTTGCCCACCCTCCCTCCCTGAAGCACCAGTGTGTCTTTCTTCAGTTGCTTTTTTAGGGCTGGATTGGAATTTTTGCTTGAACCCCGATTGTCCCTTGGGGTTCATTGTGTTTTTGCCCATCCCACACTGGAGTGGACAATTGAGTTTGGAGTAATTTTTCAGTTTTGGACACTTTGGTGGGTAGCACAGGTAAGTCTACTAATTGGCACCCAGAGCAGATCAGGTAGGGGACGCATTTGATTCAACAGCATGGTAGCAAGAGAAAGGAAGGCAATATGGCTGTTGAATTTTAATGCAGATCGCGAACATGGGACTACTGGAGTTTGACAGCTTGGTAGTCACCAGATATGTTCACCTGAAATTTAGCCAGATGTGTTAACATCTGTGTGGCACTTCTGAATTTGGGTGATATATAATAAATTAAGAAGATTAAATTGGAATTTGGAAAATTGGTACATTGACTTACCCATGCTGCGTTGGCCCCATGGCAGAGCTGTTATGCCAAATTTGAGTTGTTATGAATAACGTGGCCCAGTATTTAATCCATATTATTGTGTCCATCTCTTTACTTGGGGAGGGGGGAGAATCATAACAAAGAGGGGCAGGATCTATTCTCAGTCACCCCAGAGTGCAGGATAAGTAATAATGGGCTCAAATTACAGCAAGCTAGAAATAGCCAGAATATCAGAAAAAAACTTAACAGCTATTGCAATACGACAACGTAACCAATTATTTCAGGAGATGGTGATCACTCCAGTGCTGGAGACACTCAAGAGAAAGTTGAACAACCATCTGTCAGATTTGCTTTAATTTGGATTCCTGCATTGAGCAAATGGGTTGGACTAGATGGCCTCATAGGCCCCTTACAACTAAATTATTCTACGATTCTAGTACAAATGTTGACTGTTTCATCCTGTCATATACACACAGATGTGCACATTATTTTTGCAGCTGTTGTATAAATGCCTGTCCCTTTTGACACAGTCCTACCAGTGAACCTTCAAACTGAGATCTCTGGGCACCTAACCCATCATTCTGTCCACTACACCACACTGGGGATTCTATCCTATTAAACAACAAAATGTACTTCTAATTTGCCAATGTGACCTGCCTAACAGAGCCTCTCTGAGGCAATCAATCATTTACAAATGCAGCTGTCAACGGGAGAACCACTGGGA
The DNA here is from genome assembly GCA_035047305.1 of Bradypodion pumilum. NCBI lineage: Eukaryota > Metazoa > Chordata > Lepidosauria > Squamata > Chamaeleonidae > Bradypodion > Bradypodion pumilum. The sequence goes on along the minus strand of JAWDJD010000005.1, from coordinate 54,362,181 downwards.
AATTTTTCAGGAGAAGATTGTAAAGGACTACATCTAATTCTTAGTCCCTACAAGAGTAGATTCTTTGAATCAATGGCATCAGCAGAAGTATTGACTTAATAATAATTGTGTGTCATCAAGTCAGTTCTAACTTATGGCAACACTTTTCAGGATTTTATAGGTAGAGAATACTTAGTAGTTTACAATTCCCTTCTTCTAGGGGCATACTAGGATTGTGCAGCTTGCTTATGACTACATAGGCTGCCTCTTATCCTTCAATGAATAATGGGAACCAACCTCTGGTTCCATATTCAGAAGCGTAACTCACCAAGCTATCGAGCCAGTTAGTGTTGACTTACCACACAGCAATTGATAAGCATACCTAAACAGCCTGGTACTTAGATTTAGGCTGAAGAGCTTTATTTGGTGCAAAAATACTTTACTTCCATAATAGTGAGCTATCTATAGTGAGCTTTAGTGCTGGATCTAGATTTTCAAGAGACCCTGAACAAGAGACCTTCCATGGACCATCAATAGCTGTTTTCTATTGTTATCAGTAACTGTTCCTCCTTCTCCTAATTCCTCCCAATCCCATGTGCCTTTTCAGCGGATAGAGAGACAATTAGGTAGCAGGCAATGATATCTACCGGTACTGCTCTTTCTTCCCATCCACACCATTTTCCACATCTGAGCAAAAATGAAGGTTTTGAAACAGATCATACCTGTCAAGTGTCCCGGATTGGCCGGGATTTCCTGTACTTCCATTTCCCGCCCTGAGCTGCAGCTATCCCATAATTTGGCAGCGGGGGAAAGGAGTTACTGCGCATCCCTTCTGCACAGGTCCTTTCTACACATGCGTAGAACCCTTCTACGCATGCGTAGAACCCTTCTACGCATGCGTAGAACCCTTCTACGCATGCGTAGAACCCTTCTATGCATGCGTAGAACCCTTCTGTGCAGAAGGGGATGCTTAAAAGCCTTCTACACAAGAGTAGAAGTGACCTGCACAGAAGCATTCTACGCATGCGTAAAAGCCTTCTATGCATGTGTAGAAGGCTTTTACGCATGCGTAGAATGGACCTGCGCAGAAACATTCTGTGCAGGTCCCGTAATCTCCGGAGCTGCACTTGACAGGTATGAACATATTGAAATGGTGAAGAGGAAGAAAAGGCCCAGGACCTTTGGTCAGGAGTCATCTAATGGCCGCTGTCAAGAAATGTCTGCAGACACAGACAGCACTGCTCTTTGGCTATAAACCAGAGGTTCTGAACCTACAGCCCATGGGCCGGATCCAGCCTGTGGTGCCATTTCATGTTGACCACAGCCCTCGCTCTCACCATTGCTGTTGCCAGGGGAAGCAGTGCCATGTGTGGTTCCTTTTTAATGTAAACATCATGCTGTTTACATTAGAAAGGAACCACACATGGCACAGCTTCCAGAGGTGGTGATGGCAGCAGTGGCAGTGGGAGCAAGGGCGGTGGGCCATATGAAATGTTGCAGCAGGGGAAAAGAACTGTTGGGCTCCCAGTCTTGTCTCACCCAACCCCCCAACCCCCTCTGGGACCCCAGCCCCACAAGGAAGAACTAGCCTCATTAAAAAGCCCCACTCACCCTTTCCCCAAGCAGACAATTAATCTCTTTAGTGTCAGTCAGGGAAGTGAGGGGGGTCCAAAGCCTCTGTTGACAATTGGCGTCTTCCTCCCTCCTTCCAGGGAGAAACAAAATGGACACCCCTTTGAAGCTGTTGGGTCAAAATGGCCACCTCAAAATGCCCACCCCCATCATGCAGACAGGGAGTGTGACCCAGCCCATGGCTTGAAGAGGATGAGAACCACTGCTATAAATGGAGAAGAGCACTGAACCCTACAGTCAATATGACTGGCTTTTGAGCAAGGGTGACCTTTGCTTTACTATTATTACACTAGGGTCTTGCTAGTGAGATCCATCTTGACAGTTCGTATATATGCTGCATGATGAAGAAGGCCCATTTTGGTATTTTTACAGAAATGGAATGACAAGACAACATACAAAGGACTGCCCTCGTGTCTCCCCATATCTATTGGGTAATATTACGGAGATTTTCAGGAAAATATAGACCCCCAAGCCATCTAAAGCAATGTCCCAGAATTTAAAGATTTGAACATGAGGCCAACCTAACATTAATCAGGCAAACTAATTTTCTAGGCCTCTGAGATACAAGTGCATGTACAATGATTGCAAAAGGATCTGATAATCGCTATGCCATAAACAGGCATGAAATTGCAGATTAGCATTTTGTCTTCTTATGGTTCAAGCAAGCTCCTCTAAAGCTTTTAAGCTCAGCCATCTGTGTGGAAAATTGACCTGAGGCAGGTAAAATGAGATTATTAAAGAGCATTGGCAAAGGAATACAGCATGTGTGCAATGTAGCCAATGTGAAGCACCTTGAGGTTCCATTAACTTTAAAAGGAAGCACAAAGCATGGCCTTAAGTCTCTCCCATTGAAAGCAGTAGGGGTTCAAAGTGCTTGATTTGGGCTGGATCATGCCCTATATTTACATGCCTCTCTACTGAATGTCAGCACACACTGTGTCCCCTATCAAGGAGTTTCTTGAAATTTATAAGATGCCTTGATGTTTAATAGATTAATAAAAATGCAAGAGGTAAGTACTTGAAACAGCAATCAAGTTGTTAAAATATATACAGAAAAATAGTACATGTTAAAAGCACTTCACCCTGGCCTTCTGTTCTCTGTTTCTTTCAATAATGCCTTTTATTCGTTGTCCCTTATATTTGCATAATAAGGTACTCTGGCAGACCTCCTTTAAAAGCCAGTTCTAAAGCTGGGCTGTCATGACAAGAGGATATATTGCCCTGGGCTGTGCAAGATAATCGCTTCTTGTTAAAAAGCAACCTGTGTGTGCTGTCAAGTCAATTATGACTTACGATGATCCCTTTCAGGGTTTCCTAGGTAGAGAATTCTCATAAGTGATTTACAGTTCCCTTCTTCTGGGAACACTCTGTGACTGTACAGCTTGTTCAAGGCCACACAGGTTGGCTTTTTGGGGATGAACTGTGTAATTGAAATCCCAGTTTCTGGTTCTACAACCAGATACCTAACTCACTGAGCTACCCAGAGCAGGTAAAAATAGTTTTCTCCAGATTGCCATGTGGTACACAACCACTCCATTCATGTAATCCTATGGGGAAATATTATTATCAATGCTTTTGGTATCTTTTCTCCTCCTCCTCCTCCTCCACCAATGTCTGCTATGGGAAAGGTCAATAGTAGATTGCAAACAATTCTTTTGCCAGGGAACAAGGATAAATAAATGGAAAAAATAAACTCCACAGGCCAGCAACTAGGATGTATAAGACGTTTATTCACTGAGTTTTCTTTAAAGAACTGTCCAATTCAGCCCACCTAGACCAAACACAAAAATCAGAAAGTCAGACATTTCTGAGCTGGCAATGTAGTCCACATTAAAAAAAAGACTGCATGTTCAATTCATATTTGTGGGGAGGGAAAGCACTCAAAACCCTAGAGTGTTTTTGAAATGTGCACCAATACATTTCAGTCATTTTAGGGTCGTGTGTATTCATCCTTTCTCTTGAAAATAAGTTATCTTGTATTATTTATTTATTTTATAAAATTATACCCCGCCCTCCTGGTGAAAACACCACTCAGGGCAGTATTAATAACAAGAATCTAAGAAAGATTATTGTAATTCACTAAAGTTTACATGAAAATAAATCAGTTAGTCCTTAAGGTCCTACAAATCTTTCCATTTCTTTATTATATGCAATAAAAAGAATTCTTGCATAGAAGAGACTTAAGAGAAGAAAAGGAGCAACATATGTGGAAGGAAAATGGACAGATCTGGCCATCTCTAGACATGGGCTTCCTATTGGAGGAAGAGCTTAATGGTTGGCCCACAAGAGTTGCAAATTGGAGCACCAATTCCGGGAAAGATCCTGGGAAGCAACCTGCCAATTGGGACCAATTCTTGTGAGATGTTTTGTTTTGGTTTTGGAGTCCTGAAGCAAGGCATATGAGATCACAGTTTATACTATCACCATCCACTTTTTCCCCAATATCATGTTGCAGATATTGGGACAAGAAACTTCCTCTTCTCCACTATGAAGGGGGAGAGGAACGAAGCAATGGTTGTTGTTGTTTTTAAGGCTATTTGCAGTGATGCACTGTAAAAAACTACTACCAACTCGGTGGGCATGGCTATCTGTGGGCATGGCTATCTGTGGGTGTGGCCTCAAAATCCCCCCCCCCAAAAAAAAAGGAAAAAGGAAAGAAAGAAAAAGAAACCTTCCTTGCTTTCTTGCTTCACGGAGATGAGGCGGAAGAGTCCCAGAGCACCCAGGCACTGCTGGCAGGTCGGCCCCTCACTGTCAGGGCACGCTTTCACCAGCGGCGCTGCTGGGAAGTGAGCAGGGCGGGTTGGTGGGCTGGCGCCGGCCTCCCCCTCCCACTGCTGCCAGAAACGCATCCCATTCACTTCACCCAGGGCCGAAGGCGCGAGGGAAGTGCGGAGGTGAAAGCGTGCCTTCGGCCCTGGGTGAGGCGAATGGGAGGCGTTTCTGGCAGCGCTGGGAGGGGGAGGCCGAGAGGTGGGCATGGCTGGCCAAGTGGCCGTGGCCTAGAATTTTTGCTACCAGCTCACAAGAACCATTCAGAACCGGCCACAGTACATAACTGGCTATTTGGACACTGCTGATGCACTGTACCTTTTACAACATTTTTAACTGAAAGCTTCCTCCTGAAAGGATGGGGCAGACAGGGACATTCTTGTCTTTTTTTTTCTTTCCGTTTAATAGAAGGTAGGCTAATTAAGGTCACTTGAGGACGAGGTGTGTATGCCATGTCAATGCAAGGATTGCAACAAATGGCATACCACACCTCTATACAACCTTAAGCAACCCATTCCAGCCCACTCCAATTGAGCTCTCTAGCCAAGAACTTGAATTTCCATCTATTTCCTAGATGTCTTCAGAGTGTTTTCCACATATCTTCATAGTTCTTGAGATATGAGTACATGCTGATTTAATCCTGGGTAGTGTGGTCCTCCATATCTCATTGTTATTGCACTCCCAGATATTCCACCACCACTACCACTGGTGATACTGGCTAGGACTGATTGGGCTGCTCTCCAGCTACATACAGAGGGCTACAATATGTCCCCTCCTGATATAACCTCAAACAATGCCTATTGTCGAGATGAGCTATGCTTCCTTGTGAGCCATCTATCATCCTTTTGTGACTTAGGTCCTCAGTAAACCTGAAACACATCTTTTAATAAGGGGGGAAGGGGAGGGAAAGAGAGGCGAGTGGCCATTGAGGTTTTCCATTGATTCCATTTGGAATCTTTTCTGTTGCTGATTTTATTGATTGACAGTTAAACCAATGAATAATTAGAAGTTACTTCTTAATTAGAAAGAAACATGCTGTTACTGATTTTGGGTGAAGCCCCAATGAGCCACAAGTGCTCACCGTAGACATGATTCATTAACCCACAGTGGTTTCTTGAACAACTTCTTCCAACAGAGTAGATCAACACACGTTTCTCAGACAGAGATTTGAAATACAGTAGAGCTATTTTTCTCCTTGCCAATCTAATGCTACAGAAGAAGATGCAGCTTATCTGAGCATTTGTTGTTGTTCAGTCGGACAGTCGAGTCTGACCCTTTGTGACCCCATGGACCACCACATGCCAAGGTCCTCTGCCATCTGCCATCCTCCATAGTCCACCCAGATCTATACCCACTGCATCAATGATACCATCTAGCCATATCATCATCTGCCGCCCCCTTTTCCTTTTGCCTTTAATCTTTCCCAGCATCAGCGCCTTCTCCACTGAGTCCTCTCTTCTCATTTGGTGGCCAAAGTAATTGAGCTTCAGCTTCAATATTTGTCCTTCAAAGAGCAGTCAGGGTTCATTTCCTTTAGGATTGACTGATTTAATCTCCTTGTAGTCTAGGGGACTCTCAAGAGTCTTCTCCAGCATGTACAGAAGAAGATACAGCATATCTCAATGTATGTAATAGCTGGGTTTTTTTTAAAAAACTGGGACAACAAATAGTGACTGTTATTTTTAAAAAGGCAGAACCATTCTGCTCATCAGCCCACACAAACATGTGATTCAATAAACAAACAACAGTAAATGAAGGAATATCAGCTACTCCCATCTGGAAAATATGCAATCATCTTTTATAGAGGATAACCTTTGTATTACTTCCAATACTCCATCCTTATTGACGGCTGCTGCCGCCAAACTGGGACTGCTGCCTGAGCCACTCCCAGAGCCCTTGCCACCGGCTCCGGGAGGAGAAACAGCTGCGCCCAGCGCCCCTCCCCTTGACCATCAGGTGGGGAGTTTAAAAAGCGCTGGAGGCACCAGAGATCCTGCTGCTGCCGCCAAACTGGGACTGCTGCCTGAGCCACTCCCAGAGCCCTTGCCACCGGCTCCGGGAGGAGAAACAGCTGCGCCCAGCGCCCCTCCCCTTGACCATCGGGTGGGGAGTTTAAAAGACGCTGGAGGCACCAGAGATCCTGCTGCTGCCGCCAAACTGGGACTGCTGCCTGAGCCACTCCCAGAGCCCTTGCCACCGGCTCCGGGAGGAGAAACAGCTGCGCCCAGCGCCCCTCCCCTTGACCATCGGGTGGGGAGTTTAAAAGACGCTGGAGGCACCAGAGATCCTGCTGCTGCCGCCAAACTGGGACTGCTGCCTGAGCCACTCCCAGAGCCCTTGCCACCGGCTCCGGGAGGAGAAACAGCTGAGCCCAGCGCCCCTCCCCTTGACCCGCAGTGAAGATGCCGAATGTCGCCACCGCTGCACCTCGGGCCCACCTTGCATCACTCGCCTCCGGCCAGGACTTTAAAAAGGCTGTGTGAGGCACTAGAACTTTCATTTTTGTATTTTTATCTGCTGGCGGGGTTGGATAGAGTGTGTGTGACAGTTGATGTTGTTAGTGTGGGTGTAGTGCAGTCACACTTTATATTGCCTATATTGTGTTTTTGTATTATTGTATTTTGTAACTGAGAATTGCCACTTTGTGGAAATTTCTATTGTACCTGTAATTTATTTGTGTTTCTGGGTTTACATTGTATCTTTACTATTTGTTTGGGACTGGATCGTCCTCTTCTTTGGCTTTGTTAGGGACCTATGAGCTATGGGGTTATGTTTTGGGGACATTAGTAGTTGAGGGATCGTGTTTATGTTTGGGTCTGTATTAAACGTGATAATGTTGTATTGTTAACATTGTAGAAATTGCCATTTTGTAGAGAATTCTAGTGTAATTTATTTGTATTACCTGTATTGTACTTACTGTTGGTTTTGTTTATATTTTGACTGTATATTGTGTATTTGATTATGTTGTAATGCCGCCCAGAGTCGGCCATGTGCTGAGAGGGGCGGGGTACAAATTAAAATTATTATTATTATTATTATTATTATTATTATCCTAAACTAGAGCATAATCCTAAGAAGCGAGGATGGCTGGTGCTAACTGAAGCTGTGCAGAATCCAAACTATTCCCAGTCTGTGGATTTTAGGAATTATTTAAGACTATCTTCACCTTGGCTTAACTTTGCACCAGCAAATCGGTTGTGTCCCTGAGCTGAAGTCAGAGATGTAAGTAGCAGCTTTAGCACCAGTTTAAGTCAGAAGACAAAAATAATACAAATATTTTATGGTATTGCCTATTATCCTCTTAGGATAATAGGCAAAAACATTGCCTATTAATAAACAAACACCATAAGTATGAAATCACGAATTTCTGAGATGTGAGGCCAGTATCATCTATAAGGAAAATATGATAAGAAAAAAGTAAGGAAGATGTCATGTTAGATTAGACCTGGAAAAAATCATCCAATGCAGCTGTTTTGGAATGAGTCCAGTATGTTGATCCTTACTTCATCTGGTCTACAAGCCAGGACCAAGAGCATTCAAGGTAAAGCAGAAAGCAATCCAGCTGAGACCAGAACAAACAAGCATGAGCCACACTCATAATGTCAGTGGGCTGCCAAACATGAGAAATTTACTTTTGATAATTGTAACTGCCTGAGACTTTGAGTTGCATGACAAGGTTGTACAAGCTGACTTAATACCTAGCAGCCTTTGCAAAAATTACCCTTTTTGTTTTTACTACGATTCCCAAAATTTCCATAGCCAATAGGTCAATGGTGATGTCAATGGGGAATTCTGGCAGCTATAGTCTTTAACAAGTTTTTTTTTAATGTTGTCTGTAGCTGTGAGAAGGAGAGGCAGGTGAACCCCAGCTCTTCCACAGACAGGAGATAGGAAATGCTGCAGCTGTAGAGATCAAATGGAGAAAACATCCAGAGTAAAGGGGAAAGAACAGAGGAATATGGGGGGGGGGGTAAGAGATAGAATAGGAAGGGATAAGTATAAAAGGAAATGCTGAGGAAACAGAGGAAGTCAGGGTAAAAAAAGATGGGTGGCTACCGAGGTACCAGTGGGAGGAGTCACCCTTTACTGGAGATCTGGCAAGGGGAAAAAGATGAATGTGGTGAAGCAGGGAATCCCAAGGTGGGGACCTACAATGGTGGCACAGATGTAGACCTAGAAGGGACCCTTCAGTGAGGGAAACTGGGTGACACTGACAAAGGAGGATCCTTAGACTAGAGCTCATGTGAGGTTTCACATACCTGCAGAAGTAGCACACTCCATGTTGAATACTTCCAAAGCTCTTCTGTGAGCGCATGTGAACCTATATGGCTGGAGAGGAGTCTTGGAGACCACTGCCCCAAAATGAAGAGCTGAAGAGACAAAGACAAAATAGATGGCAGTGGTGAGCAAGAGATTTGGAAAAAGATCTGGAGTTGTACAATGATATCTGAATCCTGGAAGAAGATAGAAGAAGAAATTGGAAAAATAATGGGTATTAACTTTAAAATGGAGTCAAGGACCACCTTGTTGACAGACTTGGATGAAATCAATGTAGACATGAATACAAAAGATTTGTTATCCATCTTCTTGACAATAGCAAGACAACATATTGCAAGAAACTTGGGGCAATACTTTGAAGTTAGAAGTGGATGAATGGTATAAAGAGATATGGGAAATAGCTCTAAATGATAAACTTACATAGGAATTGAATTTTAAAAAAAGGTTTAATTAAAGAGAACAAATTTTGGGATATCTGGAGAACTTTTTTGGAGCACACACTTATTAGGAAGAAAGATGGTATTCCAGTACCAGATCAAATGATTTTTTAGAAACAATAATATGCTTATATGACAAAAGCATGGAACATTCCAAATAATTTTAAATAATACATGGGTGAAAATATAAATTATTATTTCGAATTGTTATGTGATGTAAAGAAATAAGAATTGGGTAAAGGAATAACAAAGTTTTATATATACAGACTGAAGAGAAAGTATAGAAGTAATAGTTTATAAGAAAATAGATAATAGGTGTTTTAAACATGTGTTATACCCATTGTAAATGAGACTATATTTTGTGTCATGTTATATTGTTATGTTTTTTATGTCTTTTCAAAAATCAATAACAATTATATATATATATATATATATATTTAAAAGGAAAGAGATCTAGAGACTGTACACGTTACTTTAAAATCTGGGCAAGTTCATCGAGCTCATCTGGAGAAGGACTAAAGACTGGGGGTTCTTGGTTTCCCTTGTGACGTGACATGATAATAAATGTTATTTATTATATAGAGATGACAGGAGTGAGGTGATTGCCTCTGAGAGAATTAACTACTGCACTGTTTCTCAAATTTGAGGTGCCTGATGTTCTTGGACTTCAATTCCCAGAATCCGTGCTCAGCAGGTTTGCTGACTTAAGCTTCCATTATTGAAGTCCAAGAACACCTGGAGGCCCAAGGTTGAGAAACCCTGACTGTATTTATTCTCTACTAGCTGTTTGCCCGGCATTGCCCAGGTGTGTGTTTTCTGTGAAGGAATGACAGCGGCCATAAATGGAGGGCTTAAGAGGGACCTAATGACAGCAGAGTTAAGAAAACGCTGGAGTTCAGTGGACCTTGAACTGGTTCCGGTTTCTCCATTGAAAGGTCCCCAAAGTGTCCCCTACACACAGACACACACCCCTTGCCCTCCCTGCACCCCCTCCCTTCCACCCTGCCCGCCTGCCTGCCCACCAGTGTGCCCGCATGTGCACATGCACACACATGCACATGCACACATCCCTTGCCATCCCTTGGCCCTGTTCCCTCCTACCCCACATGTGCACTCACATACACAGACACCCCTCACCCTCCCTGCACCCCCTTCCCTCCCACCCCGCCCATCCGCCCGCGCTTGCATGCATGCACACACACACACACACACACACACTATCCCTCACCCTCACCCTCCCTGGGCCCTGTTCACTCCCACCCACGTGCATGCACACACACACCTCGCCCTCCCTGCGCCCTCCTACCCTATGTGTACACACACACACACATAGGTTCCATTGCAAAATTCAAGCCGCTGGCCTGCCTGTGCTGCTCAGGTTTTTTCCCCACTGAAGGCAGGAACAGCTCTTCCATCTCTTTCTCCTCCCGCCTCGCCGGGGCTGTTCATCTGAGGCTTTTCCTCACTCTCGCCCTCTGGGACCCATGCGGCACCAGAGCAGGCCTGCCAGCTCTTCATTCTCAATGCATCCATGGAGCTCACTGCCGCCCCCTGAAGCCCAGACCAAAATGGAGGCTGTCACGCATGCACACTGCTGCCTTTCCTGGTGATTTGTCATGTGGGGAGTGTTCCCTTCACACCCCTTTTTGGGGGCATAAATCCACAAAGGGGGTCCAGGACCCACCCACCCCCAGTGGCTCCCTCGCCAGACCAAGTTAGGTGTGTGGCAAGTTTCAGCAGGATGCGTGCAGGGATGAAGGAGCCCATTGCGGACATACAAGACCACACCTTTGTTTTATAGATATAGATTTACTATTAACATAGTTTCGTGTTAAATAAAAACCAGTTTGCAGCAAAATCACTAATGTCACTTTTTCTGATGGTAGGCATGGGAATGGCCCACTCATAGTGGCACTTGTTTCAGCTTCTACAATTTTTTTTATTCAACTCACTTCTCAGGCAGGCAGCAAAACTCAATGATTTATTGACATTCTGATGAGACACCAAACATGGCCAGTGAGCATATAATAGCTTCATGAGTCACCAGTGCTGTGGCTTTGGGGAAAATCCACAAATCTGCACAATCTGCAATTCAAAAAACCAAACATTGCTGCCCTCCCTTCCCCCCCCCCAAAAAAAATGAAGCCTCAACAGACACCCAATACCTTCTAGTTTTTGAGGTTGTAGCTATGTTAGTCTGTGCAGACATATCAGACAAGAAACATAACAAAAGTAAAAATAAAAAAGCCACAGAATACAAAAACATGGTGACTCCACTTAAATACTAGCTGCTATATTTCAGTTTTCATGGATTGCTACATGCCTAAGACTTCACAAATACATCCATTAATGTAAACATTGTAATAATGGTAGTATGTAACTTCAATTATATAGAACCATGATCATTTGATGTATATTTCTATGTAAAAGAACTAGCCCAGTTCACAACAGTTCTTAATTATCTGGTGCTTAATCTAATATTTTTCCTAGGCAATCACTAGAGATTGCTATTAGAGAAATTCATCCTTTCACCAGGTCCACCAATGACTATTTAGCCTTCTAATCTCTAGTGATTGCTTTCGCCTTGTTTATGCAGTTCTTCCAGGCAGTCTAGATGAGACTGGGGGGGAAGAAAGCAGAACCTATTCTTTTAGAAATATCAACATTTACGGTGAACAGTGAGACAGCTGTTTTGCAACCAAAATACAGTTGCTCAACCCAACGGCACCTGCTAGTGCAATTATTTTGACACAAAACAAGCTTTTCAGCATTCCCAATGGGAGAAAATCAATATGAGCCTGATACCCCACAGTTTTACTTGTTAACAAAGTGTTACGTTTCTCTTAAGTGAATATAACATAAGAGCAATAAATACAAACAAAATTCCAGCAGTAAAGCTGATTTTTCTATATGCCATTGAATGCAAATCTAGCCTAGCAATAACATTAAAGAGTGGGTAATTGTTACAGTCAGTCCTGGAGCTGGAGAAATATAAAACCAAATTGCTCTTTCCAGTTGTTACAGCCATTCATTTCAATAACTTCCCATTTCTTCTGGCTTGAAAACAAAGGTATGTGAAAGCTCAGGCAAACTCCAGGGCATTGAAAATATCACTCAGATACAGAATACCTTCTTCTGTCTTATTTCTTTAATTTCAGTTGAGTCCAAACATTCTGATGAAATATTCACTTGGTTCAAACCTACACATAGCTTCTTCAGCACATAGCTTGTCTATATACATGATACAATCTGAATGCACTGGTTATGTGTCTTCAATCTAAAAGTATTTATTTTCATTTATTTATGTTTATGTTTACAAAAAAAAGGGGAAGGATGGAAGCCAACATTTTACCTGAAGACCTGTGGATTGTTTTTGTTTTCTTAACTTTTTTAATTGCACGTTGTCAATTATCTGACATAAGGGTGAGATGGAAAAGCTGCAACAATTAAACCTATCCCCTGGGCTGAATCCAATGTTAGTGTAATCTAAAAAAGACCCACTGAAATGAATGAGACAATTTAGTCACAGGCACTCTAACCTGTATTGATATCTGTTCATGTAAAATGGGGACTAGCACCAGATTTTAGCCTCTTCTTCTTTTCTGTCCAGGATCTGGTGTGAGAAAGATTAGCCAGCAAACAAGGTTGCCATTCCCCAGGGTATACCTGGTTATGTTCCAAAAATGTAAAAAAGTATCCACAATCTTCGAAGAAGCTCTATTTTAGCATATTGATTGTTGGTATCTCTATAAATGATGTCAAATTCCTTAACCTTTGGAGCTCCTGTGATTAAAAAAAATACACCCCAGAACAACAGAAACCCTATTCAACCATTACCAAACTATGTGTGGCACACATATTGAAGAGCATACAGTAGCGTCACATAATTAGATAGCATGTGGACAGACTACGGTCTGCCTCCTGAGTAATGAGAAGGGGAAACTTTCCCCTTAAGGCAAGTGACAAAGTCTTCCACATCAGGTTCTGGTTTTCCCCCAGCCACCCTGCTCCTACTTATCTTGTGATCAGAGGCAGGAGGTCTCTCTGTGTATGTTTGTTTAGCTGTCTGCCTGTTTCTCTCTGTTCATGTAAATATCTATTTTTGTCCCTGGCTCCACTCCTCATTGGACACTGTGTCTTCTACCCCATCAACCACTGGCAGTGGTAGTAAACATATACAGTCCCCGGCTGCACAGTTGCAAGAATATTCATACTTTCTAAGGAGTAAGGTCAAGGGTAAACTGGGTGGAAATTCTAAGCAAATGTGCCTCATAGTATGAACTGCCTTTAAATTCATCTCTTATGTCAGCCAGCGACTCAGCGCTGAGTGTTGGGTGACGGTAAATAACCTGACTCCCTAAAGGGGCCCACAGCTATGGGCGGATGAGCCCCTTTGGGTGGGATGATGGTTCCCTCAGTGGAGGAAATGCCACTGGAAACCATCATATTAGGCCCAATGGCAAAATGAGCAGAGGAGGAACTATGATTCCCAACCATCATGGAGATGGAAGAGGCCATGCCAAATAGACTGGCTCTGAAGGCACACCTCAAGGCTGTGGCAGTCCACTGCAGCCCCAGTGTAAAATCCTGCATATATGATTTCATGTGCCACAGGAGATGAATCCATGATCATAGTGTATGGCTCACTTCATGGCGAGCTGGGATTCATCTTAAACAAATTCACGCCAATAGCATTTTTTGTGCTTCACAAAAAAATGCATTCTTGGATACGAGTCATACCTGTCAAGTATCCCGTCTTTCCTGGGAAAACCCCTTATTTTTACCCCTCTTCCCGCCCCCCTCCCATTTTATTAATTTCCCCGTAATATCCCTTATTTTTTAAAAAGAAAATCCTGACCGGAGTCCTCACAGGCAAAGGTGCATTATGTTTTTCCTGCCACCAGAGGTCGCTGTGGCTTTTCGCTTGTGGAAGGAGAGAGAGAAGGTGGGGGGGCTTCTGTAGTTAGTTTCTCTTTCATTTCATTTCCCTGCCACATGGTCATGGAGGCTTCATTTTTTGCTGCTGCTGGTCGGAACCACTATGGGACGGGAGTCTACTCTAGGTGAGCGATATTAGTTGCAGCTGACAATGACGACGATGATGTCAGCTTTGCAGCTGCTGTAGAAAAGCAATATGGCAAACCACATCTGTACTGAGTGATCTTTTGCCAGGGCTGTACTTCAGATACTGCTACTTGAGTTATGCACTGAAAAGACAATGTCTTCATATATAACTTTGAGGATCACACCAGTTGGTAACCTGGAATGAAAATCAAACATGACCTTATTGGGTGTGTATACCGGTAATGACCTCTAATATAATTAAATATTATGCTGTTATGAGAACAGGGCACAATCCATATGGAAATTCTGGTAGGCACTACTGAAAGTCCTACTGAAAGCCCCCTAAGTATGCATGGAATATTCATTTTGGAGATAGGGGGAATTGTGTCTTAGACTTTCAGTCTTCCCCTAGAAATTTTATATATACAACAAAAGAGGCAGGACTAGAGATCTTTTCAAAAAAATTGGGGAAATCAAGGGAACATTTAAAGCAAAAATGAACATGATAAGGGACAAAGATGGAAAAGAGTTAGCTGAAGCAGAAGAGATCAAAAAAGATGGCAAGAGTACACAGAGGAACTCTACAAAACGGACCTCAACACTCCTGATAATAACAATAAGGAGAAATTTGAACTTGAACCAGACATTCTGGAGAGTGAAGTCAGAAAGGCCCTAAAAAGCACTGCAAACAATAAAGCTAGTGGAAATGATGGCATCCCAGTTGAATTTTTCAAAGCCCTAAAAGATGATGGAATCAAACTACTGCATTCAATATGCCAGCAAATTTGGAAAACAAAACAGTGGCCAAAGGATTGGAAAAGATGAGTGTATGTTCCAATCCCCAAAAAAGGCAATGCCAAAGAATGCTCAAATTTCCGAACAATTATGCTCATCCCACATGCCAGCAAGGTGATGCTCAAGATAATACAGGATAGACTTCAACAACATGTGGAGAGAGAACTACCAGAGGTGCAGGCCGGTTTCAGAAGAGGCAGGGGGACTAGAGACCACATTGCCAACATACGTTGGATCATGGAGAAAACAAAAGAATACCAGAAACAAGTCTACTTTTGTTTTATTGACTACACCAAGGCTTTTGACTGTGTGGACCTTGGACAGCAAAGAGAACAAATAGGTCAATACTGGAAGAAATCAATCCTGACTGTTCATTGGAGGGACAAATAGTGAAGATGAAGCTAAAGTACTTTGGACATCAAATGAGAAGGGATGACTCACTTGAGAAGGCCTTGATGCTGGGAAAGGTGGAGGGAAAGAGAAGAAGGGGGCGTCCAAAGATGAGATGGATAGATGGTATTGTGGACACAATGGGCACAGAGCTTGGTGGGCTGAGGAGAATGGTGGAGGATAGAGGTGCCTGGAGGGAAATGGTCCATGGGGTCGCAAAGGGTCGGAATCGAATAGAAATGTGCTGTTCTCTCACACATTGTAAGAGGAGCCAAAAATTCTCATTGACCAGCAACAGCCTCTATGCAGCTCCACCGATGGCTTAGTGGTTAAGACACTGACCTTGGAGACTGAAAGGTTGGGTTTTGATACATGAGGGCTGCACTTGGGGACATGAAAAGAGCCTCATTCCGGTGTTCCCTGAGCAGAGTTCCTCCAGCAAAAATCCTTTGAACCCAGAGTAATCTCTGACATGAAATTATTATTATTACAACAGCCTCTGGCTCTATCCAAAGGCAGACTAGAAGAAGAACCATTTTAGTTGTCAGAAACCTGCAGTGAAAAATGCTTCATGGGAGTCAATTTCTGTCTTGCAGAAAGAGGAAGTAACTTGTTTGTGGTCAAAATAACTGAAGACCTACAGTAACAGTACTTGCAAAGTCATTTTCTGTGAGGGGAGAAACATAATTAGTATGTATTTTTCATTATGATGAAGTTTTTATTTCAGTTATTTCTCTTACATTGGTCAACACTTTTGTGATGAGTAAATAATCTTTCTCTGAAATATTGTGATTATATATTTGTATTTTTGCCAATAATACTATTTTCCAGGAATCCATCTTGATTCAAAGTTTGAGGGCCCTGTACAAGGACAAAGATTGTTTACAACACATAAATCTGGAGAGCTTCCATGTGAACTTGGTTAGGGTTGCATTGTCCTATTACTACAAACAGATAAGCCCTATTCAGGCATTTATATTATGCGTTTACCCATCACACAAATAACAGAGCACTTGAACACAGCAATATTCATTCAAATAAGGTTATTACCACAACTTTCCCTAAGAGAAACAAAATATTAAGAGAATAGCCCCTTCATTAGAAATACAATCCTAATTATATTGTATTTCAAGCCATAGCTCCAAGGCCTTAAATTTTAAAATCTGGCATGCATCCTAAGGGGATGATAGGGATATGCATTTTACGGTTATTCAGTTTTTAGAAAGTATTGATTTTAATTTAAACCACTTTGTTTGTTAGAAATCTGAAATACCATTTTTAGTCACCAGATGGCAGATTAATAAGTACATTGGCTTTTAGTTCATATACAGTAAAACATTGCATAAAGAGCGCCTCACTTAGAGACTAAATTGCTTAAAGAGCAGTATTTTCTCCAAATGGTCACCTCGTAGAACAACTAAAAACTTGCTTAACAACTAAATCGGGGTTTGCAATTTTCCCGCCAGAAGTCACAATCGGTCACTTACCATGGCGGCGGCAGTGCTTTTTCCAAGTGTTTTGCTTAAAGAGCAACTCACTTAAAGAGCAATCCTGTGGAACACATTATGCTCTTTAAGCGAGGTACCAATGTAGTTTGAAGGCATAACCTGTCTGGCCAGGTTATCCTGCTATGGTAATAGAGTTGACCATACTGCCAGCAACTCAACGCTGAGCGCCAGGTGGTGGTTAACTAACCTAACAACCCTGAGTACTAGCAGGCTTGGCGAAGTTCACAGGGAAGGGTGATGGCCTTCAGTTTCATCAATACTGGCCTGGAGCTGAGGAGGACTTTGCAAGCCAAAAGGGCTCAGGACCAGAAAGTGACTCACAGAGCTGGATCTGTGGTACGGGTGTCACACTGAGGTGTGGAAGGCAGATGAAATGCCGCAGCATTATATTCTCAGGATAGTCTTCATGCTGATCACCATGATGATTGCCAATATTCAGAATTGGATACGGAACAACAACAACAACAAGTTTGAAGCCAAGAGCAAACAGTTTGGCAATGTTATAAGGCTGCCTATCCATTGGGAGCCTTTATCATGGGTACATCCATCGTTTGTGGCTTGAGGTACTCAAACAAAAGGGCCAGAAAATTGCAGACGCTTACAGCTGCCAACCTTTGATTTAGATTATCAATCTAGCAGCTATTCTGACCTGTGGAAAGCTGCATCTTTTGCTATTTTGCATATAATATGTAATAAAAACCAACTGCTACACTGGAAAATTTATTTTTCTTAAAGCCATGGTGCCCAGCTATACTGCTCATTCCATGCAGAGAGGCCCACAGGGGAGGGGAGTAAAGGATCCTGCCCCTCCCTCCCCATCCAAAGACCTGGGCCTAGAGAGGAAGAAAAAAGGAATCAGGAGAGCCCAGCTCTACTGCTCATCCCATGCAGAGAGGCCCACAGGGGAGGTGAGTAAAGGATCCTGCCCCTCCCTCCCCATCCAAAGACCTGGGCCTAGAGAGGAAGAGAAAAGGAATCAGCAAGGCCCAGCTGTACTGCTCATTCCATGCAGAGAGGCCCACAGGGGAGGGGAGTAAAGGATCCTGCCCCTCCCTCCCCATCCAAAGACCTGGGCCTAGAGAGGAAGAAAAAAGGAATCAGGAGAGCCCAGCTCTACTGCTCATCCCATGCAGAGAGGCCCACAGGGGAGGTGAGTAAAGGATCCTGCCCCTCCCTCCCCATCCAAAGACCTGGGCCTAGAGAGGAAGAAAAAAGGAATCAGCAAGGCCCAGCTATACTGCTCATTCCATGCAGAGAGGCCCACAGGGGAGGGGAGTAAAGGATCCTGCCCCTCCCTCCCCATCCAAAGACCTGGGGCCAGAGAGAAGGACACTTCCGGAGACCCCCGACCACCCCCAGGAGATACCATCCAAAACCACCATCACAGCGAGGCCCGAGCCGGCGCCTTTGACCGACTCCATGCGGCCGAAGAGAGGCAAGAGCTGCTGTGTGCATGCAGAGGATAAGTAATCGAACTGAAATAATATAGTTGATTAAATATAGATGGCTTATGGCAACTGACATAGCGACAGTACAAGAAACTGACTTACATAGAGACTTGATATAGTGGACTTTTTCTTTCTTTCTTTCCCTTTCATTAATTAGTTCAACTTTTACTTTGATACTATGTGATAAACTGTGATATTGTGCATGATAATACTTTGTTTTAAAACTGTTTAAACTGTGATAACATGTGTGATGGGAAAAGACTGGCGTAGAGACCGGCAAGGCACGCCACAAAGTCTGCCAAGAGAACCCTATGGACCAAAACAAAAGGCAAAACAAGGGGATGCTCAGCACAGCAGATCTGAAAAGGGGGAGGGATACGAAAGGGGGAGGAGAAATACAGTGTTGCAGGGAACAATACTGCATAGGGACATGGAATGTGAGGTCTATGAATCAAGGAAAACTGGAAGTGGTAAAAAATGAGATGGAAAGAATAAGCATTGACATCTTGGGCATCAGTGAGCTCAAATGGACAGGGATGGGTGAATTCAGCTCTGGAAACCATCATATCTACTACTGCGGGCAAGAAAACCTTAGAAGAAATGGAGTAGCCATAATTGTCAATAAAAGAGTGAGAAAAGCAGTAATGGGATACAATCTCAAAAATGACAGAATGATGTCAGTCAGATTTCAAGGCAAACCTTTCAATGTCACTGTGATCCAAATATACGCACCAACCACTGGTGCAGATGAAGCCACAATGGACCAGTTCTATGAGGACTTACAACACCTCATAGAACAGACACCAAGAAATGATGTCCAAATTATATTAGGAGACTGGAATGCCAAAGTAGGAAATCAAAAAGTGGAGGGAATAACAGGCAAATTTGGTCTTGGAACACAGAATGAAGCAGGGCAAAGATTGATAGAGTTCTGCCAAGAGAACACACTGGTCATAGCAAACACTCTCTTCCAGCAACACAAGAGGCGACTTTACACATGGACATCACCAGATGGCCAACACCGAAACCAGATTGACTACATACTCTGCAGCCAAAGATGGAGAACCTCCATACAGTCAGCAAAAACAAGACCTGGAGCAGACTGTGGCTCAGATCACAACCTACTGATCGCAAAATTCAGGCTTAGACTAAAGAAAATAGGGAAAACACGGAGACCAGAAAGATATCACCTAGACAGCATCCCTAAAGAATACACGGTGGAGGTGATGAACAGATTTAATGGCTTAGACTCGGTAGACAGAGTACCGGAAGAATTATGGACGGAGATGAGGGTCATCATGCAGGAAGCAGCAAAGAAAACCATACCAAAAGAAAAGAAGAGTAAGAAAGCAAAGTGGTTGTCTGATGAGGCTCTTAAAATAGCAGAGGAAAGAAGGAACGCAAAAGTCAAAGGAGAAAGGAAAAACTACAACCATTTGAACACAGAATTTCAAAGAAAAGCAAGGAGAGATAAGGAAAACTACCTAAAAGAACAGTGCAGAGAAATGGAGGAAAACAACAAAAGAGGCAGAACCAGAGATCTTTTCAAAAAAATTGGGGAAATCAAGGGAACATTTAAAGCAAAAATGACCATGATAAGGGACAAAGACGGAAAGGAGCTAGCTGATGCAGAAGAAATTAAGAAAAGATGGAAAGAGTACACAGAGGAACTTTACAAAAAGGACCTCAACACTCCTGATACTCACAATGATGAAGAAATTGAACTTGAGCCAGACATCCTGGAGAGCGAAGTCATAAAGGCCCTAAAGAGCACTGCAAACAACAAAGCTAGTGGAGATGATGGTATCCCAGTTGAATTTTTCAAAGCGCTAAAAGATGATGGCGTCAAATTACTGCATTCAATATGCCAGCAGATTTGGGAAACAAAACAGTGGCCACAGGATTGGAAAAGATCAGTATACGTCCCAATCCCAAAAAAGGGCAATGCCAAAGAATGTTCAAATTATCGAACAATCGCGCTCATCCCACATGCCAGCAAGGTGATGCTCAAGATAATACAGGACAGACTTCAGCAGCATGTGGAGAGAGAATTACCAGAGGTGCAGGCTGGTTTCAGAAGAGGCAGGGGGACTAGAGACCACATCGCCAACATACGCTGGATCATGGAGAAAACAAAGGAATACCAGAAACAAGTTTACTTTTGTTTTATTGACTACACTAAGGCATTTGACTGTGTGGACCACAACAAGATGTGGCAAGTAATTAAAGAGATGGGAATACCAGAGCACCTCATATGCCTCCTGAGAAATCTGTACATGAACCAAGAAGCAACAGTTAGGACAGAACATGGAATAACAGAGTGGTTTGGAATAGGAAAAGGAGTAAGACAAGGCTGCATTTTGTCACCATGCTTATTCAACCTATACACAGAGCACATAATGCGCAGTGCAGGGATGGAGGAATCACAATATGGGATTAAAATCGCTGGGAGAAACATCAATAATCTGAGATATGCAGACGATACCACCCTAATGGCAGAAAGTGAGGAAGACCTAAAGAATCTCTTGATTGGGCTGAAGGAGGAGAGTGCAAAAGCTGGCTTGAGACTCAATATCAAGAAAACCAAGATAATGGCAACAGGCCCCATCAGTTCCTGGAAAATAGACGGGGAAGAAGTAGAAGCAGTGACAGATTTTATTTTCTTAGGATCAAAGATCACTGCAGATGGGGATTGCAGCCATGAAATAAAAAGGCGACTGATTCTTGGGAGACAAGCGATGAGAAACATGGGGAACATAGTGAAAAGCAGAGACATCACATTGCAAACAAAAATTAGAATAGTCAAAGCAATGGTTTTCCCAGTAGTAATGTATGGATGTGAGAGCTGGACAATTAGGAAGGCTGAACGCAGAAGAATAGATGCCTTTGAAATGTGGTGTTGGAGGAGGGTTTTGAGAGTCCCCTGGACAGCGAGGAGGACAAATAGGTCAATCTTAGAAGAAATTAACCCTGACTGCTCATTGGAAGGTCAAATAGTAAAGATGAAGCTAAAATACTTTGGACATCAAATGAGAAGGGAGGATTCACTTGAGAAGGCATTGATGTTGGGAAAGGTGGAGGGCAAAAGAAGAAGGGGGAGGCCAAGGATGAGATGGCTAGATGGTATTATAGACACAATGGGCACAGAGCTGGGAGGGTTGAGGGGGATGGTAGAGGACAGAGGCGCCTGGAGAACAATGGTCCATAGGGTCGCAAAGGGTCGGAATCGACTGTGCGACTGAACAACAACAACATGGTGCCTAAATCAGTGAGCAATTCACCTTACGTTCTAAAGCTCATATAGACGTTGGTACCTGCTTCTCATGTCACCTCTACGTTTTCCTGGCAGGCAACATTTCAAGTGACAATTCACTCTCCACCCAGCTCATCAGGTGTGACAGCAAGGTCATTACAGAGTTTTTGTGGGACTATTTTGTAACAACGGTGTTTCTCACACTGCTGCCAAGGACATGGTAGTTACCGAGCAATGTGGCACCCATTGCAGTCCCGGTGCAAAAGTCTTAGGCCACCAGTAGCTGTATGGGGGTTTTCTTTAGCAATGTTTTAATGACCATTGATAATTATAGGAAATACAGGAAATATGTATTCAAAATTCAAACATACACCATTTTCAGAACAAAATAGCTTCTTCAGGCAAAAATCCATATGTAGCATGACTTTCCTTGGCTCTAAGCACTTTCTTCTGGGGAAACTGTCCTGAATTCTTCTGAAGTAACCTTCTCATAAATGATACCCAGCTTTCTTGAGCACTTCTCAGAGTTCTTTTCTAGATTTTGTCTGTCTGTCTGTCTTTTTGTTTGTCTAGGTCATCTCATTCTCTGCAGAGGCTAGACCTCTATATAATATACAGGTCTGGACACTGGGGAGGCCAGTCCATTACTGTCAGTGTTTTATCAACTGTTTTTCTCATTAACTATGATTCCACCGCATTAGAAACATGCTTGGGATTGTTATCATGCTGAAAAATAAAACCATTCCCAATCAGACACTTTCCAGAAGGAATAGCATGATGAATTAAAACCTGTCTGTTAGTTTCAGCATTCATCATCCCATCAATATGGATAATATCGTCAACACCACCTGCAGAAATGTAGCTCCAAACCAGGACAGATCCTCCACTATGCTTTACGGAAGGCCATAAACACTCATTCACCCATCTCTCTCCAACTCTTCTCACATATTGTCGACAATTTGACAGGCTAATGTGGCAAGTATTTAGTATGACTTCCCCTTACTCTTGAGCAACAGTAGACAATTGGCTCATGTAAATAAATGGAACAGAGCCCTAATTACTGTCATTGCTAACACTTGCATATGTTCTACTATTGTATGGCAACATGACTGCTATGGAAAAGGTCTTTTACACGAGGTTGGGCAAAACATGCTTGGGCATTTCATACAATAGCCTGACGTCCTTAAGGGGCCAACGGCTATGGGCAGATAGTGGAGTGATGGACCCCTCAGTGGACGAAATGCCACTGGAAACCATCAGCGGCAAAATGAGCGGAGGAGGAACTCTGATTCCCAATAGTCATGGAGGTGGAAGAGGCCATGCCAAATGAACTGGCTTTGAAGGCACACTTTGATAATATCCTCAAGGCTGCAGCAACCCATTACAGTCCCGGTGTTAAATCATGCATGTCTGATTTCATATGTGCCACAGGAGATGGCTCTGTGATCATAGTGTGTGGGTCACTTCATGGCAAGCTGGGATCCACCTTAAACAAATTCACACCAATGGCATTTTTCCTGCTTCAGGAAAAAATGCATTCTCAGATACAAGTTGCAGCTGACAACGATTAAAATAACAAATCTAATGGAGGCCTAAGAATTTTTGCACAGTACTGTGTATCATTCTGCTCTCTACAAAGCTTGGTATTCTTGAAGTTTCTAATCCTATTAGATCTAGGAACTACACTCTCCACAAGAATGCTGCTAAACATGAGTTTTGAACAAAATTTACAAATATGAATACATTTCTTTATGTTGTGGATTAGTCCAAACTTGTTCTGTGTTCCTGCCGGTAGCTGGCAAAAGGAGTTACCATATGATGAGGACATTCCACTTTGTAAGACCTTGTAAAATTTATAGCAGAGGATTGGCAGTTCATGGCAGGGTCTTAATGAAGCAGTTGAACATGGCAGATACTTTCATTTTGTGGATATCTGCACAAATCAACCGAGTGGAAGGAAAAGAGCTTTACAAAAACTAGGAATAAAAGTATTGGTGTACATCCCATGTGGAGACAAGGATGCATGCTTTAAATGTCACGTTATCAGAAATATCATCCAATTAGGACTTAGATATAAATCCAAATAAATCTGAGAAAGCACTAAATATGATAATAAAATGTTTCCAAATTTTGCCTCAGTAAGGGGAAAAAATAAGAACTGTATTGGAAACTGTTCTAAGCATTAGGGTTTTCAAAAGCATTCTTGGAAACAAACAACCCTCCCTTACTACTACTTCTTTGCTTCCTCTTTTACCCTATCAGGTGTTGAGGGAAACCTCCCTGACACATACAGTTAGTCTCAAGCAGAAGAAAGAGGAAGGTCTTCCATTGACAGCTTGGAGAGTCACTTGCCATATATTGTAGAAGGCAGAGGCTGCCACTGATCTATAAATATTATATAATGTCCAAAATTCAAATTCCGATCAAGGTGACGCCTTTATTAGGTCAACTTTGTTTTTTAAAAGGCACTAAACTTAGTACAAGCTTTTGAGATTAGCAAGAGGGATGAGCGCTAGCACTAAAATTTGGATTCAGAATTCATATTCAGAATTACAGCCTTTCTGATTCAGACTTTGAGATTTTAAAAATTTGGGGCTTCCAGATATCTAGAACTCCATAACATTCAATATGACTACTTCTGCTGCTGCTGCTACTGCCATATCATCATCCGATTACAGGCATTCATCATGGAGATCAGCCATGAAAACTGTCCTGAGAATATAATGCAGTGGCCTTTCATTTGCCTTCTGCATCGCAGCATGACCCCTGCACCACTGATCCAGTTCTGTGAGTCACTTCCTGGTCCTAAGCCTTTTTGACATGCAAAGTCCTCTTCAGCCCCAGGACAGTATTGATGAAGTTGCTGCCCTCCATTAAGATGGATTCAAGTGGGATTTAATCCACTTGAGGAACATCACCCTTCCCTGTGGATTTTAGCACTCAAGGCTGAGTTAGGCTTGTCAGGTTAGTTAACTGCCACCTGACACTCAGCGTTGAGTTGCCGGCAGTATGGTCTACTCTATTATCATAGGAGGATAACCTGGCCAGACTAGCAATATGGCTACTACAAAGTCATTATTTTGCCCTTTAAAACAGCAATTTGCAACATTTTCAGGCCACGTGCCTGATCACACTTTCTGGGTAGCTGATCAGGCCGGTCACATGGTTCCTCCCACCCAGAAGCAGAAGTAAAACGTGTGGCATGCATGCACAAAACACATTTTACTTTTGCTTCCGGGAGCGGTGAGGGCGCTGGGGCCAGGATTAATTGCCATTGGGGGCCGGGTCTGGCCCATGGTCCATAGGTTGTGAATGCCTGCTTTAAAACAAACCAACAGGCAAAGCACTTTAAAGGATTTCCCTGTGTCCCCTGTGGTTGAGCCAAACAAAAAGAGTGCACACCAACAGCCAACGGTATCTAGGTATTAGGAAAGGATTATAATAGATGTATTCACTCAGTCCTGAACAGTGGGAATGCCAGCAGGAAATGTCAGCAGCATTGGGAAAGCAGAGGACAGATCACACTGGAAGTGAGCGAATACTCCAGGCAGCACTGGGAAGCAGACTGGACAGCAGGTATCCCATGGTAAGTAGGAACTGTGCCAACAGTATTGATCAGTAAGTGAGCACAATTATGGAGTAGGAGTCGTAACAAAGAAAGAGACAGGAGAGGACAGCAGACTGATGAATGGCATATCTAGTACAGGGAGCAGAGTGTGCCAGTCTCTTTAGAAACCCAGCAATGGTAAGTTGACCTTAAAGAAAAGAAGCTGTCCCACAAATCCAGGTTCTGTGCATAAGTTAAGTGGTGTTGACCAACAATGTCCACTACCTGAGAAAATGCTTTCTCATTGGGTACACCAGTTGGTGGACAAGAGAGAAATCTCATTGCCACCTTGGCCAGACCTCCACAAACAGATTCATTTTTAGCCCAGTTGACACATGGAATCAGCTTATCTTGACTGGCAGACCTTCGGCCTTTGCTTCCATCATAACCTACTTCTAGATTGGTGTCTCTAAAGCAAGGGGTGGCCAACCTTTTTGTGCCATGGGCCAGACCACACCCCCTCAGACAGGTGTGCCAGCCAGAGACGTGGCTCCTTCCACCACTTTTGGTGGGAACAGCGGTGGTGGCGTGTGCATTCATGGTGCATTTGTGCCATGTTTTTGCCATGTTTGGGGCACTTCCGGTGCATTTTTGCCACATTTGGGGGGATCCTGGTATGTTTTCACCACATTTTTGGTGCATTTTGGGTGCTTCCACAGCAGAAGTGCCCAAAGCGGCCAAGAAGTGGCAAAAATGCACCAGAAGTGCCCCAAATGCAGCAAAAACACTGTAAAAATGTTCCAGAAGTGTCCCATATGCATCATTTTCACTACTTACACTGCATCCAGTGGCGGTGGGAGCAAGGGTGACACATTTTTGCTATTTTCCCATGCATGCATTTTCTGTGGGTTTCTGCCATTTTTGCTGCACTTGGGGCATTTCCAGGGCATTTTTGTCACATTTTTTGCACATATGGGGTGCTTCCAGGGCATTTTTTGCCATGTTTTTGGCACGTTTGTGGTGTGTAAGTACCAAAAACGTGCCAAACATGCTGTTTTCAGTGCTTCTGGTAGAGGTTGGGTCCTCACCATGGGCCTGATTAATCTGCGCTGAAGGCTGGGTCTGGCCTGCAGGCCGTAGGTTGGGAACCCCCATTCTAGAGGACAGACCCCTGCCATATTTGTCAAGACAATGTTCCAGAAATCTTGCCCTATTTTTGCAGGGAAGAGGGACTTGCACTCCTACTGCACAAACAGGTATGCCTTTAGGGAATTTTTCCTTTCCCCTTTTGTATGTAACTATCTGTGCTGTTGTATGGCTCACAACAAAAATTGATTCTTTCTACTGTTTGATTTCCAATATTAACTGGAGCACATGGGAAGAATCTCACATATTCAGTGAGTTTCCTAAAAGCCAGGAATGGAGGGAGAAGACATTTACATGAGTCCTGCACATAAGTTAGTCTGGTACATTCCCTGTATCTGGTTAAGTTGAAAGCTTTATGAACAAAAATATTTAAAAAGATGGCTTCATCCCATTCTCAAATGTTCACTACTTTGGTGAAGAGTGAGCTATTTAACATGTAATAGGACCTTTCATCTGCTCCTCATTTAGTTGGAAGCAGACAGCCTGAAATTATGGGGCAGAAAATTACCTAAATTTAGTGCATTTTTAAAAGGTTACATTTAAGTTTCTTTTGTGATTAGAGCATTTTATGGGAAAGTTGTGGTGGTGGGGTTCATCTTGAAGGTTAAAATTCCTGCAGCTGTTATTTTTACTTGAATAAAACCAAAAGGCAAGTAATCACAACATGAAGGTCAGATCAATGAATCTGGAAAGGTGTTTTGAATGGGGCATCGGGGAAGTACATCTTATTGTAAATTATTCAGGCACTAATAGTTAATTCAACAAATGTCTGTATTATTTCTTTGTTATGAAGGAAAATGTATGCTGCAATTAAGGCCCCCTTGAAAGAGGCACAGCTGCATCCAACATTACTGTAAAAGTTCCTAATTGGATTTTTTTAAACTATATCTCCTGTTTAGTAATGGCAAACCTTGGCACTCCAGGTGTTCTTGAACTTCAATTCCCAGAAGCCCTGATCAACAGGAGTGCTGACTTGGACTTCTGGTAATTGAAGATCAAGAACACCTAGAGTTTCAAGGTTTGGCATCACGGTCCTGTGTTTAAGACTGGACGGCTGAGCAAATCTTGCATAGAATGAGTCTGTGCTGAATGTTTGGGGACTGGATCACCTATGTTGTTTACACACTGTTAAGTTATAGACTCTTCTTCTTCTGCCATATCCGATTCTAAATATTGTTGATCATAATGGTGATCAGCCTTGAAGACTGTCTTGTGAATATGATGCCATGGCCTTCCATTTGCCTTCCGCATTGCAGCATGACACCCGTATCACTGATCCAGTTCCACGAGTCACTTTCTACTCCTGAGCCCTTTTGGCACACAAAGCCCTCCTCAGCTCCAGACCAGTATTGATGAAACTGCTGCCCTCCATCAAGTTGGATTCAAGTTGGATTTAATCTATTTAGGGACCATCACCCTTACCTGTGAACTTCACCAAGGCCGTTAGTCCTCATGGTTGTCAGGTTAATTACTGCTGCCTGATACTCAGCGTTGAGTCACTGGGAGTATGGTCTGCTCTATTACCATAGCAGGATAACCTGGCCAGACTGTCAGTTATAGGGTCACTAACAAAAATTAGACCTGGATTATATCCTCTTTGCCAACTGCTAGTGTTAAATGAACTGGGTAGTTTAGGATCATATAAAAAGTTCATTGAATGGGATTCTGCACATTTTATAACTCCACCTCCATTTTTATCATGCTCATTGCCCCAAATGTTGCTATGGCTGATGAAATCTCCAAATAGAAAGTGTGTGCATTGGTTCTCCATATTACAGTACTTTTAGAAGCAGAATCATATATTAGATGATTTATAAATTGACATTAGTATACCTGTATATGCAATCCAATTGGGTTGCCTTCTTCAGTGTAGTCTTTTGAGAGGACTAGAATACTTAATTTTACCAAAATGGCACTTCCATATTGTTTGTAGGGCCTCTCAGCAACAAGATATATCTCAGGAACCTTTGGTCAACACTGATCAGTTTCTCTGTGATTTTCCTGGACACAAAGGATGTCATATTTTCATGGCAAAGTGAAGCTAAGAGTTCTTGTTTGGATGAAAAGATGTCCTCTACATTAATAGAAATGACAGTCATTTGCGATCCTATAGAAGGACTGTTAGGTCAACAG
This sequence comes from Bradypodion pumilum, assembly GCA_035047305.1. NCBI lineage: Eukaryota > Metazoa > Chordata > Lepidosauria > Squamata > Chamaeleonidae > Bradypodion > Bradypodion pumilum. Next base: position 54,333,799 of record JAWDJD010000005.1, on the reverse strand, counting down.
GAATTTTACAGTACCTGTACAATGCTTCTGGAGAGGAAGGATTAGTTGGCTGCATGCTATTGCCCAGGAGTTGCCCAAGTATAATCACAATGATTTTCACCCTTTGGGGATCCTACTTCTATGTCCCTCTGTGCATACTTAGGATGGAGTGACCCCCTACTTTACTCCAGATCACTAAGATGTTGTGGGCATGTTGTGGTCAGTCATTCCTTCACCTATCAGCTCTTTCCAATAAGACAAGTGAAGCAGAAACTTAAACTTCATTTAACTATTCTCTATATTACCTTGGATAACTTGGAATCGTTATTCAGTGAGGAGTCTGCACAATGGTAGACATCTCCAAGATGACATTCCACACATGTGAATGGACCTGGGAAATCAAGTCTATATGCATGCATTTTTTTAGCCATTTAGATATCGCATCACCCGCTGGCTAGGCAGACCATGACATGTGCCCTCCACTTTCACCCTGCCCAAGGGATCTGATGGATGCATGTATTTGTCCCCTCATTCAAAAAAAAAATCTTACCTTGGCCTTCCTTCTTTCCCTTTCACTAATACATATTTTATCACCATATTCCTCTGAAGTCATTTTTTTTATTAATCCCTTTTAAAAATTTAAATCACTTGTTAATTCATCATTTATTGCTATGTTCCATATCACTTTAAACCACTCATCCAATTCAAATGCACAATCCTCTTTCCACTTTTGAACAATAACCAATATCAAAGCTAGTTATAATAGTCATTTCTTTCTTATTCCATTCTATCTGTTTATTTCCAAAGTCCATTAATAATGCTATTTTAGGACACAGCTCCAATTTGGTAGACAATAGTTGACTGATTTCCAAAAAAAACCCCCTCTTTTCCACATTTTCTTTATGTGGATTTTCATTTGTACGGTGACGTTTTAAAATCTATTTAATGAGAACTGAAAGGAAACCAAAGAAATTCAGGAATATTGGGGTTTTTGAGCAAACCATTAATTTTAAAAGACGTCCAACATTTTGCCTCCACAAAGTACTGCTTTGCTTTGACTCTACACCACTTAGACAGGAACAGATGATGAACCTGCCATTCCTTCATTTCTTCCATCCTATCTCTATTCAGCCTGGAGTGGTGTTGGGGGTGGGGGCAACTAGAGCAGCCTGCCCCAAAAGCAACGCAGCAACCATTCTCTATTCTTCACCCACTCCTTGAGACTGACATGGCCCTGCTGCTGAATAGTTTAACGGGAAGAGTTCATTCCTGGGTCTGTACTTTCCCAGCCACTAACCAGCTGCCACTGCCTGTCATTATCTTGCAAGGTGGGGGTGGTGCTTCAAAGCAGTTCCCAAACAGTGTGATGGGGTGGAAGTAACCCACCCAGGTCAATATTCTGAGTTGTATTTGGGTGTGTATGGGTGTGTACGGATAAAGTGCCATCTGGAATCTGGAGTCACAAAGACCAGAGGCCAACAGGCAAGGGAGAAAACCCTTAGACACCCTGCTTTGTTCAATCATGTAACAGTTAATCCAGATAAACAAGACAACCTTGGAGCAAATGCCGGTTATCATGCATATCCATTGCTTTATCTAAGCAGAACTGGGGGGGGAGGGATAGAAGCACTGTAAATAACAGCTTTGGATTGGCTTCTCAGTTTGGCTAAAACAGAAAGAGAGCCATCCCCCCCACCCACACAGTTCTACTTAGATAAAGCACACACACACACCACCCAAAAGTTTTTTTAAAAATTTGTAAAGCTGCTTCCAAAACAGCCTAACTATTTGGCATAGCAAAGTCTGCAGCTGTTACTCCTCTGCTTCCACTGGCTCCCTTTGTATGTGTGTGTGAACAGTAATTCAACATTATTTTTTTCATTTCAAATGTTCTTAGTCCCCATCCATTCCGCTGTTTGTGGTCCATTGCCACAAGGATATTCTGTACTAATCTGGGGTTTGGTAATTGCCGCCAGTTGCTACATAAATAAACAGGGCACTTTGCATAGAATTGGACTGAAACTGCCACAGAATCTTAAAGCTACATGTTGTTCGTTTAAAATGAAATGTTTATAAATCATGGGTTGAAAATATGCAACACCAAAAATTAAAACCATGTAGCAGTGGACGTTCTGCGAGTTCACTTTCCTCTACATTTGCTCTTTGCTACTTATAGGTTACCCTTAAAGCTCAAATTCTGTCAGCACACTGAAATGTGCTACAAATCCCATAATTCTTCACTCTAGGAGTTCTACCTGACAGGCAGCCAGCTAGGTTTCCCTTCCTTGAAAACCAGTCATGTCCAACTCTAGAGGGCAGTGCCCATCTCCATTTACGCAATGTTTTGCAACCTTTGGTTTTTGGACTGACTTAGGCTTCTGGGAAATGAAGTACCCCTGTGGAGTATGTGCCCCATATTGGGAACCACCAGTTTATAGCCAAAGAGCGAGCACTGTCTGCTTCTACAGACATTTCCATGGTCATGTGGTAGGCATGCTGTTACCTCTCCCATCGAAGCAGTACCTATTTATCTACTTGCAATTTCTTGCTTTCAAACTGCTAAGTTGGCAGGAGCTGGGACAGGCCATAGGAGCTCACTCCAGCGTGCAGCACTCTTGTCTCGAACTGCTGACCTGCCAACCTTCCGTCAGTCAAGCTCAGCTTCTTAGGCTTTGTGGGTTGGCTAGCATTGGGGCAGCTTCCTTTATGAATAGAAAACTTAGGCACACAGTGCCTTCCAACTTAGAATGCTTATGTGTACTGAGACCTCCTGAGATGGTCACAATTGGTCACAGCAAACTTTATGCAAACACCTATAAGATTCTGGCCCCTGTGTGCAGCAAGGAGGCATGTTAGTTGCAGCTACAAATTCCACCTCAGCAGTGAAAAATTTGGGTAGCTTTGAATAAACTAGCTCAACTCTTTGACTATAAAATGGAAAGAACACTGAGCTATTTTGCTGATCATTTGGAGGATAGCTTGGTGCAGTGTCATTTGTGACATTACGTTATATAGGGTGATGTGCCCAATGGTTGGGACAAAAACATTCATGGTGGAGAACAGGCACCTGCACCTCTTTCTGCACTCCCTTCTGTCTAAATTTTCTCCAGATTGGACAGTTTGGTTGCAAAAAAACACTTTATTCTTTCATTTTAAAAGAGCCCTGGTGGTGCAGTGGTTAAATTGCTGTACTACAGCCAAAACTGCTGATGTCGTGAGTTTGATCCCAATGGGCTCAAGGTTGACTCAGCCTTCCATCCTTCTGGGGTCAGTAAAATGAGTACCTAGCATGGGGTACACAGAACAAACCTCCTCAAAAATTGTAGCATTTTGTACCCTGGGCAATGGCCACCTTGTGCCAGCTAACCTTTCTCACACTGGGTCAGATGAAAGGAACTATGGAATGTACTCACCAAAAGGTGGCTTCATTTTGGCAGTTTCATGTCTTTACAGAAGAAGAAGTACCCAGCATGTTGGGGGCAAGATGCTAATTACCCTGTGAACCACCCAGAGAGTCCACTAGGCACTATGGGGGCAGTGTATAAGTGTAATTGCTATTGCTAATTTGCTACCATGCTGCCAAAACTTGATGGTGAGACAACAGCAGCAAAACCATACAACCCCTGCATTATTTTACTTTAAAACAAGGTGTACATGTAAACCCGATGGACTAATTTTTTTTTCAGCCCAATGGGTGGGGAAATCCTAGGAAGGGGCATGGTTCAGGAATTCAGTTAGAAAAAATGGGAAAGGAAGGAGCTGTTGTTCCTGTGGAGGATGATGAAAAGGCCCTTGCCACCTTGGTTTACGTAGTAGACTTTGCATGGGGACAGGGCGCAGACACTGGAAGAGCCAATCTACACAACAATTTTTTGCATTTGCCTTTGATTGTGGGATTTTAGAGACTGTATATGTGAAGCTGATTCCTCTATGTTACGGAGGTCAATATATCTTGGATTTTGTTCTCATTTGATTTCAAATATATATTTTTTAATTATGTCATTTGTCAAACAATTCCCGCTCTGGTATTGGTGAAAAGAACTCGGGGTATGCAAATTGTAGTATCCAGTTTTGGTATAACATTGTTGTTGTTTTGTTATACAGTATACAGGTAAGCATATGTATCAAAAATACAGTGGTACCTCGCATAATGAACGCATTGCATAGCGAAAAATTTGCATAACGAAGCATTCCTTATGCAAGGGCGATAACCCGCATAACAAAAAAAATTGTTCGTTATGCGGGGTTTTTTGTAACCAGGGTATACCTGCTCAATGGAAACCCCGGTTAGCAAACTTTTTCCCCCGTTATGCGGGGTTTCTCCCATAGGGAACCGCATAACACAAAAAATGCATAGCGAAGAGCTCCGTAGAATGGAGTTTCTTTTCATTATGCAGGATTCTACTGTATTTGTAAAGTTTGTATTTGCAATACTCATTTAAATATATGTAAATAGAGATAGCCCCATAGAACCCAAGGGTGTTACATATGTTCCTCAAGGGATACAGCTAGCTCAGAGTTGTTGTTTCTAAAAGAACTGTTTCATCTTTCAGCTTTTGATTAATCTGTGGTGCTATTTTTAATTTGACTCATTTACGATGCAATTGTGTAATTGTTATTTCAAGAGTGGGGTATAATATGGCTTTAATCTCCATCTCTTTACACGCTATTGTTTTTGGTGTGGAAGTTTTGCAAACTGCTTCCTGACCTGAAAGGGAATTTTAATATATTATTATAAACTACTGGTTTCCAACTGTGGGTCCCCAGTTTGTTTTTTGACCAGTACAGTCAATGGTGAAGGCTGTTGGGAGCTGTAGTCCAAAAACATTTGGGGACCCAAAGTTGGGAATCTAAACAAATAATAAATTGGACAATATGCATCTTGCAAACATTTTCGACATTCAGTGCCGTGTCTATTTTGCATGACCAAGAAAGAGTAACTATCATATGCCACCATGCTATATTTTAGAGCTGTAAGATGTCACAGGATTAATTGTTGCTTCTATAATGCATTAGAGCAGGGGTGCCCAAATTATGGTCCACAGGATGGATCTGGCCCCTGACACTAATTCATCCAGCCCGCGCTGCCCTTGCCACTCCTGGAAGCAGAAGTAAAACTGCTCACGCATGTGCAGAACACTGCCATAAATGCACCTGTGGCTGTCATAAACACATTTATGACAGCTGTAGGTGCATTTATGCCAGCATTCTATGCATGTGCAGGTGCATTATACTTCTGCTTATGGTGGGAGGAACCATATGACTGGCCCAATCAGCTGTCTGGGGGTGTGATCAGGCCCGTTGCCCAAAAGGTTTGAGCACCCCTGCATTAGAGTGTTATTTTCCTGGAAGAAGAAGAAGAAGAAGAAGAAGAAGAAGAAGAAGAAGAAGAAGAACAACAACAACAACAACAACAACAACAACAACAACAACAACAACAACAACAATAACAATAACAACAACAAGAGAAACAGGTATGGCAGTTTTAAATGTTTGGCAATTCTAATCTTACGCCAGAGAAGAGAGGACTAGGTTTTTTGTTTTGTTTTTTGGAGGAGGAAAGAGTTACATATATAAACTGATAAATGACAAGACACTTTCTAGTCAGAACTCTAACACATAGCAAGCCATCTGCAAAATAATGGTGGTTATTGTTAAAGACTGCACATGCAAAGCAAGACATGATAAAGTTGCACAATTAATTCATAGTCACTATGTAAAAACTATAATATGCAAGCATCCAAGAGTCCATGAGAGCAACAAGTAGAGAAGGCGTTAAGAACCAAGTTAAGATCTTGAGGGATTTTCAGATCGAAACTGACAAGTACCTTGAGTACAATGCACCAGACATAACAGTAACAGACTGAAGAAATGTCGGGAAAATTGACAGTACAATTCAACGGGTTGCCAGAATTGAAGATAAAGAGTTGGAAAAATTAACAAAATACAGAGACCTGGCCATAGAAATAACTCAATTATAGATGAAACAACACCTCAGTGGTTCCTATAGTCGTTGAGGCATTGGGAACAATGCTGAAGAATTTCATAAATTGTTACAACCAACTTCTGAAATGACACCAGAGCTGCAAAAGAGTGTGATATTGAAAACAGCAGATACATTGCATTGCTATTTAACAGATACAGTACTTAGATTTTAGGTTAAAATTGTATCTGTTAAAAAAACACCAGGCAATATTATTGTAATATTGTTTCAATCAAATCAATCAATCAATCAATCAATTTTTAATTTGTACCCCGCCTTTCTCAGCCAAGGCCGACTCAAGGCGGCAAACAACATATTCATACAATATAACAACAAAGTAATAATACTTTGAAGTAATAATTCAAAATACAGTTCAATACAAAGTAAGCATAATATCAAAATACAAAAATACACAATATAGCTACATCATAAAAATAGAGTAAATATAAGAATAATACAATGAACCCAGCATAGCAAGACCCCCATGTCCACTGGAAAAAGTTGAAGGAGCTACCACTCCCCCTGACAGCTCGGGGGAAGGAGCTCCTCACCTCAGCCACGGCAGCAAAGGCGGCCACGGCAGTCCAGATTGACCCCAGGGTGACAGCAGCTGCAAGGGCATCGGAGAAGGTCTTCACGCCGGCATCGGCTCCAGCCAGGACAAAAAAGGGAGTTAGTCCCAGGAGCAGCAACGGCAGCAGGGCACCAATCGAACCCCGGCGGGCTCGGTGGTGGCTGGAGTGGCTTTTGAGGGTGGTGGAAAGGCACCCAGGTTCCGCTCTTTCTTTACCAGCTGGCCACCGGTTGAAAACGCCGCAGGGCTCAGCGATGGCTGGAGTAGCTTTTGAGAGTGGTGGAAAAACAAACGGCTCCCGAGGGCATTCGAGACTGCCCTCAGGTGCCGCTCATCCTCGACTTTGTTTTGTAGGTTGTGGTTGTGGTTGTGGTGGTGGTGATGTTGATGATGATGATGATGATGTTGATGACAATGATGATGACGATGATGACGACGATTCCCAAAATTTTGGCCAACAACACAGCTCAAGGTGATAATTACAAATTTTTATTCTGTTATTCCTTCCTTCAATCTTTTTTAAAATGGTCCCTATGTAGCAGCTCCTACCAACCTAGCAATTTGATAGCAAGAAATTACAAGTAGATAAATATGTACTACTTTGGTGGCAAAGGTAACAGTGTGCTGTGCACTTCAGCATTTAGTCATGTCTTCCACATGATCACAGAAACATTTGCAGACACAGATGGTGCTGGCTCTTTGGTTGTAAATGGAGATGAGCGCCAAGCCCCTAGAGTCGGAAATGACTGGCTTTCAAGCAAGGGAGACCTTTGCTACCAGAATCATAAAATAAGGAAAAACTTTGTTGTTGTTCAGTCGCACAGTCGATTCTGACTCTTTGCAACCCCATGGACCATTGCCCTCCAGGCACCTCTATCCTCTACCATTCTCCTCATCCTGCCCAGCCCTGTGCCTACTGTGCCCACGATGCCATTTAGCCATCTCATCCCTGGCCGTCCCCTTCTTCTTTTGCCCTCCACCTTTCCCAGCATCAAGGCCTTCTCAAGTGAATCCTCCCTTCTCATTTGATGTCCAAAGTACTTCAGCTTCATCTTTGTTATTTGTCCTTCTAAGGAGCAGTCAGGGCTAATCTCTTCTAATATTGACCTATTTGTTCTCCTCGCTGTCCAGGGGACTCTCAAAACTCTCCTCCAACATCACATCTCAAAGGCGTCTATTTCCTAGGAAAAACTAGGAAGAAGGTAATCTCATTGTAGCTCCTTATATGTTCCCACAACTAGTTCCAATGAGCTAGGAATCTGCTCAAGACTGGCATTCAGGTGTCACACAAAGTTGTAGGGTGAAAGTGACAGGAAGAAAGTGGCTAAGAGTACAACACTTGATTTAGAGAGTCAAGAAAATATATATTTTTGTTATATTTTCAAGGGTAACTGAATGACTTTCCTTGTCAGTTCTGAAGGACAATAAAATAGGCAAAATGTGGATTTAGAGTTGGATGAGCTTGTTTTTATGGTTTAGCTTGGTTTCTGTCTTTTATTTATAGCCATTCTGCATTTTCCCTAAACAAATAAATAAAAGTAAATGTGGAAAACGGAAATGGCATGAGGAAAATAGTGTGGTGAGCTGCTCCAAAGACACAGTTTTGCGGCTTCAGGCAGTCACAGCAAGAAATTACCTCATCAACTGTTTTGCTTACACTTAGGATAAAATACAAAAAAATCACAACCACATGGATACAGATGGTGTAAAAATGCATACACACTTTAAGAAAGGAAAAAAACCTTTTAAAATTGTAATATTCAATATATACCGATTACAAAAGATAAATACAAGTCATGTTTGACTTCTGCATTTACAAGAGATGCGCAAAGTGGTTACCATCAGCATCTAGAGACTTCTGATTATGGTGAACTACTGCTTGAGCAAAGTTGACCAAAATGCCCCGGATCTTCCCTTATGCACATTACGCACAGTACCATGCGTCCCAAATTTATAATTAATGCGTGCAATTGTTAGGAGGTTCTGTTGCATACTCGCACCCTCATTGATGTCTTATTTCTACAACATTCTTGAATTTCAAACACCACTTCGAAATGCTCTTGCACTCCTCAAACAACAACCGTTATCCTGCCATTTTCTTTGATTGCCCTGTCGCATGGTGATGCTAGCATTCGTTCTTTTGAGCAAACGTCATGCTACAAATTACTACCATAATTCAATTCAACTTCAAAAAGTAAGACATAGGTAACATCTCTATGTCTTTCTTTTTGAAGTTGAATTGAATTATGGTAGCAATGTGTAGCATGCTGATTGCTCAAAAGAATGACATAGGTAACATCTCTGGGGTACACAGAAGGAGCCTCCTCGAAGACTGTGGTATTTTTGAACCAACAGTACTCTGGTAACAGCAACTTTGTGTTGCCGGCTAATCTTTCTCACACTAGGTCAGGCACACTGAACTACAGAATGGATTCACCAAAATGTGCCTTCATTTTGGCAATTTCATATCTGGCCTAGGCGTCAGCGTCGGCGTAAGTGGAGGTAACATCTCTTAAAATGTGTCATGGAAAAGCCCTGTTCTAACTGTGCTTTTCCCTGATTCCTGTAGCCACTTAATTACCTAGTACTTCAAGATGGAGAATTTCATGTGTATGAAATTCCTGTATATGAAATTCCAATGAGAGGCAAAAGAATGTAAATTAATTCCAATTGGCTTGAAGTCCCCACGTGGGAAGGCTGATATCAGGATTATAAAACCACTGTGCAAGGAACTGCTCACACTCTTTCACCGTGGACCAGCCGTGGGAGGGCCTCACATAGTGTGATTGTGAGTCAGTTAAGGCCAGAGTGCCTAGATAACCAGTTAAATTTTCTTTATTTTTGTATGTACTCTGAATGACTACATTGCAAGTTTGCTTCTTTATGCTAAACTCATTTTCTTAATTTACTTAATAAACCTTATTAACCATAGACCCTTTGTGTCTATTGAATTGGGCCTGGGGGTTGACTGGACCTTGCAGAGAGGCCACATCTATGCTACCTAATTCTGATTCCCTGCACCCTTGCCATCCTGGGCCAAGCGGAGCCAAGGGGAACTCATAAGGGGGTTGCCCCACAGAGGAGGAGGCAGATGCTGCTGGTAAGAAGGCAAATGGTGAGGTGTGACAAGAAGGCATGATTAAACCCCTCCCCCCTGAAAGAGGGTAAATATCATGACAAAATGTGTATGCATTTTTGACACCCTCTATCCTTTCTGCAGCTCCCTGTTACTGAACACGAAGGCTTGGTTACATACAAAAACATGAACTCTGCAACAACCTGTGGCCCCTCTACAACAGGCAGGGGGCACAAAGCAAAGACCTCCAAATATCATTGCCCTTTAACTCCTAACAGCTCTGTTGTGTTCTAACAGTGTAACCTTCTACATGTGATAACAATGTATCTGAACCAATGTAACCTTGCCTACGAGTAACAATGTAACCTTCAGCTGATCACTATAAACCCTGTAATAGGACGCGAGCTAATGACCACCAGCTGGCAGCAGCGAGCGTCCAAGCTCTCTCGGTTCAAACCCACCAAAAGGCCACAGCGCGGGAAGTTTCCCGCCGCTACCTACACCTGGACAAGAAGGGCGTGACCAGCCATGACGTCACGCGGGCAGTAGCCAATGGGCTATCGTGGAGCCACATTCAAATACGTTACTACCATATATATAGAGCTGTTCGTCCGCCATTACCTCATGTTCCCTCTGTCCACCATGCAATAAACCTGAGTTAACCCAGCCCTTGGCTGTTTCCTGTGTCTTGACTCTCATACACTAAATTGGCGACGAGGATGGGATGATGGATCCCCACGGAGCCAGGACACAGAGCGGGTTCAACATTACCAAACCGCAAGACTGGGAGCTGTTTGAGATGGACTTCCAGGCGGCACTGGTGGAACTCAAAGTCAAAGAAGACGACGAGGAAAGGAAGAGGGCCATCCTCACCCGCATGCTTGGGATGGAGACCAAGCGAACGCTGGTGGGCATTATTGCACCGAAGAAGATGGGTGAGTTCAAAGCCGATGACATCATGAAACTGCTGCGTGAGCGTTTCCGACCCTCGAGGGCAATGTTTCCCACTCGGAGCGCGTTTTGGAGGCGAGTTCAAGCGCCGGACGAGTCGGTAGAAGCCTTCGTAACAGCTATGAGAGTAGCCGCCACCCCCTGCCGATGGGACCACTTTCTAGAGATGGCCCTCAGGGACGGAGTTCTGTGTGGCCTGAAGGACAAGGAAGTGCAGCGCAGCCTGATGAACAAGGAGCCACCACCCACACTGACAGAGGTTGTAGAGGCCGCGGAAGCCGCGGAATCCACGAATGCTGGAGTAGATGAGATGCACAAGTGGCGTGAGTGGCGTCCGAGGGCCGGCAAAGCGGAAAACTTGGTGCACGGAAAGTCCGGACAGTCGGTGCACGCAACCCGACGGACCTCGAAGTCGTCTTCGGAAAGCAGCGACGGCGAGGAGGTCCAGAAGGTCTGAAAGGGAGGGCGCCGTTGCGATGGTTGCGGAGCGGCCCATGAGCGCGTGAGGTGCCCATTCAGAAAAACCGAGTGCTACAACTGCGGCCGCCGGGGACACATCGCCAAGGCATGCAGGAGAGGAAAAGAGGGCCGGAAACAGTCACAAGACCGTTCGGCCAGACCGGACCGTTCAGCGAGGTCCAAAGATGGCGCCCGGACCACGAGGAAGCAGGACGGCGTGGGCCGCATCTCGGACGACAGCGAGGGCGACGCTCCTGTGTTCAGCGTGTCTGCGGGACAGCCCCATTACTTCGTTGAGGTACTAGTACAAGGGACCCCTATTAGGATGGAAGTTGACTCGGGGTCCTCCTATTCTATAATTCCCCAGAGAGAGTTTTTGAAAATCGACCCCCACGTGCGGCCCAAACTTAAAGCGTTGAGGGCCACACTACGGGACGTACAGGGGAACAGCATTCCAGTGTTGGGGGTCGGGACATTCCGGGTTCGTTTTAAGAGACATTCTGCGGAACTTCCCCTAGTGGTGCTAAAAGGGGGGAGTTGTAGCCTCCTCGGGACACAATGGTTCCAGCCTCTAGGTTTGTTCATAGGGGGGGTGCATGCCGTAGGCGTGGACCCAATACAAGCGGTGTGCGACGCACACCCCGCCGTTTTCAAAAGTGGACTGGGAAAGTTCAAGGGACCCCCCGTAGCCTTCGACCTAGACCCGGAGGTCCACCCGATAAGACTCAAACCGCGCAGGGTGCCGTTCGCACTAAAGGACAAAATAGAGGCGGAACTGGACAAACTGGTGGGTCAGGGGATTCTTGTTCCTGTGGATTCCGCGGAGTGGGAGACTCCAATTGTAACAGCACTGAAGGCTAACGGGGAGGTGCGCATTTGCGCTGATTATAAGTGTACAATTAACAAGGCGATCCGCCCTAATGCATACCCGGTGCCAGTGATCAGCCACCTCCTGGCTAGGCTAAATGGGGGAAAGTGTTTCGCTAAGCTCGATTTAGCACAGGCCTACCAGCAACTCCCTGTAACCCCCGCCACAGCGGCGGCACAAACAATAATTACACATAAGGGGGCGTTCCAGGTGTCGCGTTTACAGTTCGGCGTGAACTCGGCACCTGGCCTTTTTCAGTCGCTCGTGGAACGCCTCCTGAAGGGGCTGGAGGGGGTGTTGCCATATTTTGATGACGTGTTGATAACGGGGGGGAGTAAGGCCGAGCTGGCACATAGATTGGATAAAGTTTTGACCGTGTTCGAGAAAGCGGGGCTGCGACTGAGAAAAGACAAATATGTCTTTTTCGAAACAGAGGTTGAGTTTTTAGGGTTCCGGGTCACGCCCGAGGGAATTAGGCCGTCCAAATCTAAGGTAGCCGCCATCAAGAAAGCTCCTCGCCCCACATCCAAAACCGAACTGCAGTCATTTCTGGGGCTTCTCAATTTCTACCATACCTTCCTTCCACGGAAGGCGTCTGTTGCCGAGCCGCTCCATCAGTTACTTAAAAAAGAGGAAAAATGGCTGTGGGGTGACGAGCAAGAGAGGGCGTTCACAGAGTTAAAGCAACTCCTGACATCCGAGGCAATCCTGACTCATTTCGACCCCAAACGGCCAGTAGTGTTAGTCTGTGACGCATCCCCGGTGGGGGTGGGGGCGGTGCTTTGCCACGTGTTGAACGACGGAAGGGAGGCCCCGATAGCGTTTTATTCAAGGTCCCTGTCCCAAGCAGAGCGGAATTACGCACAGACCGACAGGGAGGCGTTAGCAATAGTAGCGGGAACCAAAAAATTTCACAATTTTCTGTATGGTCGGCCGTTCAAGATCGTGACTGATCACAAGCCCCTGTTAGGAATCTTCACTGCAAATAAGCCCACGCCCCAGATCCTGTCCCCGAGAATGCTGCGGTGGGCTATTTTTCTTAACGCATACCAACATGAGTTGGAATACCGGCCCGGGAAGGAGATCAGCCATGCAGACGCGCTCTCACGGTCTCCGTTGCCCTTGTCGGACGATCAGAAGGCAGGGGTGGGAAGAGACCGCCAGGTATTGCTAATAGAGGTTTTAGATTCACCCCCATTAGTGCCGGCCGACATTGCCAAGGCAACGGGAAAGGATAGAACACTGGAGAAAGTGTGCTCGTGGGTACAGAAGGGGTGGCCGGCGTCATCCCCAAGCATGGAATTCGACTCATTTTTTCGAAAACGAATAGAATTGTCATTAGAGAGGGGGTGCCTCTTGTGGGGCCAACGGGGGTGCCTCTTGTGGGTCCCTGCGACCGAAGGTGCTAAAGCTGCTGCACGTCAGCCACCCGGGAATCGTCCGTTCCAAGGCACTGGCCTGCAGTTATTTCTGGTGGCCCCAGCTGGACGCCGACATAGAGCATATGATCGGCACTTGTGAGGCATGTCAGGGCTCCCGACCGGAGGTAGCCCGTCTCCCGCATAGGGAATGGGACGCAGCAAGGGGACCGTGGTCCAGGGTACACGTAGATTTTGCTGGCCCGTTCCGAGGAACCATTTTTCTCCTGGTAGTGGATGCGTACTCAAAGTGGCTGGAGGTCATTCCGGTAAAGAGCACATCCTCCGCCACTACCATTGGCCAGCTGAGGAGGGTCTTTTCCACATTCGGTTTACCCGACACTCTGGTCAGCGATAACGCTAGCTGTTTCACGTCCGCTGAGTTCGCGGCATTCATGGAGGCAAATGCAATTCGGCACGTCACATCCGCGCCGTTTCACCCGGCCACGAATGGCCAAGTGGAACGGTTGGTGCGCACAACAAAAGATGCGCTGCGGCGCATGGGCTCGGGGGATCTAAATCACCAAGTCTGTCAATTTCTGTTAGCGTACAGAGTGACCCCATTAGCGTCCGGATATTCGCCGGCTGAGCTGCTGATGCGGAGGAAACTGACCACGATCTTGTCCAGGTTAGACCCGACGAGGGTCGAGGACAAAGGGAAGAACATAGGTTTAGCGGTCTCGAAAGGGTTTGGCGTAGGCGATCCTGTACACTGCAGGAACTATGCCAATGCAGGCCCAGCCTGGGTGCCAGGGACGATAGTTGAACAGACGGGACCGGTGTCGTATCGGGTGGAAACGAACACCGGTCTCCTCTGGAGGAGGCACGCTGACCAACTGCGGCGCCGAGTGAGTGAGGGACCGATCAGTGGGGCTCAGCAACCAGATTCAGCGATAGGGTTCTCCCCCACCCGTTTAGCCCAAGGGGGAGACAGAGAAGGACATCAGTCCAAAGCCAGGGAGGAAAGCAGTGAGCCCGGCTCATATCCTTTTGACACGCCAGTTCTACCAGCTCTATCCGAGCCCGGGGAGGGGGAAAAGGAGTTTGCAGCCGCCGCTGCCGCTTCCCCCGAATTCGATTACGATTTTAATTTTGCGAGCCGGGGGGGTTTTTTGGAGTGTTCCCCCACCCATCCAAGCGAGAAGAGGGGTTTTTCGTTAGCCCCCAGTGCCCCCGGTTCTTCCCAAACAAAGCACACACCTCCCAACAAAGCCGCAGAGCCGCGGCAAGCCACTAACGAGTCATCCTCTCCAATTACAGGGCAGGAAGCCAGGGAGCAAGGAGGAGGGAGAGAAGCCGGGGCAGGGCAGCCCGCGCCGAGACCCCAGCGTGTTCGAAATAAGCCATCTTGGCTGAGAGACTTCGTCTCGTCCTAGGGGGGAGGAGTGTTGTGTTCTAACAGTGTAACCTTCTACATGTGATAACAATGTATCTGAACCAATGTAACCTTGCCTACGAGTAACAATGTAACCTTCAGCTGATCACTATAAACCCTGTAATAGGACGCGAGCTAATGACCACCAGCTGGCAGCAGCGAGCGTCCAAGCTCTCTCGGTTCAAACCCACCAAAAGGCCACAGCGCGGGAAGTTTCCCGCCGCTACCTACACCTGGACAAGAAGGGCGTGACCAGCCATGACGTCACGCGGGCAGTAGCCAATGGGCTATCGTGGAGCCACATTCAAATACGTTACTACCATATATATAGAGCTGTTCGTCCGCCATTACCTCATGTTCCCTCTGTCCACCATGCAATAAACCTGAGTTAACCCAGCCCTTGGCTGTTTCCTGTGTCTTGACTCTCATACACTAAAAGCTCTGACCAACATAGCAAATAATAAGAACATGGGGAGCTGCAGCCCAACAGTATCTGGAAAAAGAGAGCCCTGGTGGCGCAGTGGTTAAATTGTTGTACTGCAGCCAAAATGTTGCGAGTTCGATCCTCACAGGGTGGCCTGTGAGTCAAGATTGACTCAGCCTTCCATCCTTCCAAGGTTGTTAAAATGAGTACCCAGCATGTTTGGAGCAAAATGATAATTACCTTATGAACCACACAGAGATTGCACTAAATGCTATTGGGCACTCTATAATTGTTATTGCTAATTGCTAAAACTACACATGGTTCATCTCTCTATATCAGAGGTTCTCAACCTGTGGCCCATGGGCCGGATGTGGCCCACAGCAACATTTCATGTGACAACCCACCCCCACCCACCCCCGCCTACACCACACCGGGAAGTACCATGTGATGGAGGAAAAGCAAAATGGCCATCGGGGCCCCAAAGCTGTCTGAGGGAGCGTGTCCCAGCCCCCGGCTTTAAAAGGTTGAGAACTCCTGCTTTATATTGTAGCATGCATACGTTTACTAACATTTTTAAACCAAAATAGGGACCTATTGGTAAGGCTGTCTTACTAAAGACATGTAACCTGTAGACAAGAACATATGAGCATAGTCACTTAACCATTATACAACTCTGCCTCTCCAGTTTCAGAGGAAAAATTGAAGGATTGCAGCTTAGTTTACAACCAGGGCCTAATCCATTCCCATTATCAGATACCAGAATGCACCCCTCTGCCTTGTAATAGCTGCAGCAAGAACCAGTTTTTAATGCCATTTATTCCCTGCAGCCCAAAGGCGGTTTAATGTGCTTTGTGCAAGCACATCTGCTGCAAAGTACTCTTTCACCCCACTAAAAAAAACGCTGTGCTGTTTGCTTAGCTCTATTACGCAAGGACCTCTTTAAACATTTGCTCAAGATCTGTGTGGCTTTTGCCATGTGCATGTTTCAGACAAAAGAAACAAGAAGGGAGTATGCCCAATGTACCAATGCTGTATGCACAGCTCAGATCTTTCCTGTTTGAAATGATAACAAGACTAATTCTGGCTTAAGCAGCTTTGGATATATACCTTTATTAAAAACAGGATATACAAAAAAACAGCAACTGAAATGAAGGAAGCAGAACATTTTCCCTACGCTTGGGAGGCTTGAAATGATTATACAGTACAGAGAAATCATGGATGTTCACCAATTGACTATCTGCGGAAGAAGGTGAAAAACCTCCTTCTTTCACACAGCATGATAGAGCTTGTTGGCTGAAGGTGGCAGAACCGTAGTAGTACTTCCTTCATTGCAAAGTTCATCCCACAGGATAGCTTGAAGGCCGTTGGACTGTAGCTGAACTCTTAGCTGCCAAAAGCAAGACCAACTGCCCAAAGCCTTGGTTAGTGACCCTCTCCCAGAGCTGAAAAAAGTAACTTTTTGTAATAACCTGACCAGAATTTCCCATTTGGCATGCCCCCCCCCCTTTCATCCTCTCCTTTTTTAGTCTTCTGGTTAGCAGCAGATTGGATGCAAAATTGCTGGTTAACCATGCAATAACTCTCTTCTGAACTAGTATTTCCCTGAATTTGCCTTATTCTGCACAAGGAGTCCAGAAAATAAATCTTCTGACCCATGAAGGCTTCCAGATGTTCCCAGTTTAGGATCCCAATTCACTTCTTCTGAATATCTCACAAATAAGGTTACCAAGTCAGTTATGTCCAGTTAAAATGTAAGTGCTTTAGACTCATTTCACATAGAAATGATAAAACTTTCTCCTCCACCACCGAGATGACTTGTCCAATGATGTGCCTCCCCTGCCTGGGGGTAGAGTCTGACAATTCTTGGGAAACCTGGCTACCCAGTTGACAGTTGACCAGCCTCTCATCAATTGAAAGATGCTAAGTGTGGCTAATACGATGGATTAAAATTCCCATTCTAAAAGTTTGCTTTTATCTCCTAGTCATCTAGATGAGAATTCAGATACACCTGCTATTGCAGAGTTGATCCAGCAAATGGAAGAAAGAAACACAAGATGAAAGAAAATGTTCATTTTAACTGTCACTTACCCAGCTTGGGATCTCATGGACATCCGCGGATAATCGCCCAGCCACTCTGTTCCGGGTTACCAGGTCTCTCCTTGGCCGGGAGGGGCCGGCTGATGTTTTTGCAGACTATCTGGTGGAGAAAATTGCTCGGATTCGCTTGGGGTTTAATCCCGGCATGGATGGGGAGGGTCCAGAGGGGATCAGAGCTCAGTCTGGCAGTGTTGTATGGGATCGGTTCGATCCAGTTGTCCCTGAGGAAGTGGACAGGCTTCTTGCAGCTGTTCGCACCACCTCCTGCCCTTTGGATCCCTGTCCCACTTGGTTGGTGAAAGCCTCCAAGGGGGTGACGGGAGGCTGGGTCGGGGCTATAATAAATGCTTCATTGCTGGAGGGGGTGTTTCCTGCACCTTTAAAACATGCTCTGGTGCGCCCCCTCCTGAAGAAACAATCTCTCGACCCAGCAGTTCCAGCTAATTATAGGCCAGTTTCCAACCTCCCTTTCTTAGGGAAGGTACTGAAGAAGGTGGTGATGCGGCAGTTGCAGGGGGTCCTGGATGAAGCGGATTATCTGGACCCCTATCAATCGTGTTTCAGGCCTAAATATGGTACTGAGACTGCATTGGTCGCACTGGTTGATGACCTCTTGCGGGAGTGGGACGGGGGTCATCCATCCATCCTGGTTCTTCTGGATCTCTCAGCGGCCTTCGATACTGTTGACCACGGTATCCTTCTGGAACGGCTCAAAGGTTTGGGGATCCAGGGCACTGTGCTGTCCTGGTTTTCCTCATTTCTGGAGAGTCATACCTAGTCGGTGTGGTTGGAGAGTGAGAGGTCCAGCGCTAAGCCCCTACAGTATGGGGTGCCTCAGGGCTCGGTGCTCTCTCCTCCCCTATTTAACATATACATGAAGCCGTTGGGTGAGGTTATCCGTTCCCATGGGGTAAGGTATCATCAGTATGCTGATGATACACAGTTATATATCTCGGCCCATGGGGACCCCAGTGATGCAGTCAATGTCCTATCCAGATGTCTGGAAGTGGTTGGGGTCTGGATGGGGGACAACGGGCTACAATTGAATCCCTCCAAGACTGAGTGGCTTTGGATGGGGGGTCCTGCGTTATCCAGGGAGCTGCCAACTTTGGTCATGGATGGGGTTGCTTTGCCCCAGACAGACCCGGTACGCAACTTAGGGGTCCTCCTGGATTTGGGACTGCTACTAGCAGATCAGGTGGTGGCTGTGGCCAGGAGGGCTTTCTCACAGCTTCGCGTCATCCGTCAGTTGCGTTCGCTCCTGGACCGGGACTCCCTGCTCTGGGTCACACATGCTCTGGTCACCTCCAGGCTAGATTATTGCAATGCGCTCTACATGGGGCTGCCCTTGTCAACCATTCGGAGGCTGCAGTTGGTCCAGAATGCGGCAGCCCGGGTGGTGATGGGGCACGGGCATTATGCTCGTGCCTCACCATTACTTCGGGAGCTGCACTGGCTACCAGTTTGCCTCCGGGTGCAGTTCAAGGTGCTGGTTTTGACCTTTAAAGCCCTTCATGGTAGTGGGCCAGGATACCTTAGAGACCGCATCATCCCAAGAGTGTCCTCCCGTCCAACCAGAGCGGATCAGAGGGGCTCCCTGATTGTTCCATCTGCCAGAGGGGCTCGTCTCTCTGGCACACGAAGGAGGGCCTTTTCCGTGTCTGCACCGGCCTTGTGGAACCGCCTGCCTGTAGAGCTGCGGGAGCAGATGGAGCTGCTACCTTTCAGAAAAGACCTAAAAACTTGGTTGGCAGGGCAGGTGTGGGGCCCAGATGGAAGAGTGGCCCCTGCCTGTTGGCTTATAAATTAAGCCCCCATTTCTTTTAATTGTCATATTTTTTATTTTTATTTTTTATTTTTTTATTTATAATGTGGGTTTATGTGGGTTTTAAGAGGAATGGGGTAGGTGGGTGGGTATGTTGAGTTTTAATTGGTTTTAATTGATTTTAATTGGTTGTACTGTTTTATGTGTGTTTTAACTTGTTGTGAGCCACCCAGAGTCGGGTTTACCTGATTGGGTGGCATATAAATTTGAATATAAATTTAAAAATAAAATAAATAAATAAATTGGTAAAGGTAAAGGTCGCCCTTGCTCAAAAGCCAGTCTTGGGTTCAATGGACATCTCCATTTATAGCCAAAGAACCAGGGCTGTCTGTGTCTGCACATGTTTCTGTGGACATGTGGCGAGCATGACCAAACACGGAACACTGTTCACCAACCCACCAAAGTGGTACCTATTTGTCTACTTGCAATTTCTTGCTTTCGAACTGCTAGGTTGGCAAGACCTGGGACATAGATGGGCACTCACTCCACCATGCAGTACTCAGGTCTCAAACTGCTAGCCTGCTGACCTTCCAGTCATCAAATTCAGCATCTTAACCACTAAGCCACTTCACTCCCCCAGACATGTGAGCATAGCTGCCTGCAAAAAACAAGAACCCATTTCCTGATTGGGCAGGACTGAGGACAGCATAGCTACACCTGTAGAGCTTGCTATTCAAGAACACACATGCCTTGGTCTTGTGAGAGTTCACTGTGGGCAAGATAGGATGAAGACCACCAGCCACAGAATACTCAGTGGGGAAACGATACTATTTAATACTAGAGAGCACACTGAATGTTGCCTTATACTCAGACCTTTGATCCACTTGGTGTAATTGACAGGAGTTCTTCAGGGCTTCAAGTAGTACCTGAACATGAACCTGTGTACCTCTGCATACAAAACACATAATCCACCCCAGAGAAAGAGCACCTCCCCTAGATTTCCCAAGAATAGTACCCTTTTTTTTTTTTTTGCACTGAAGGGGAAGAGATGCTATATCAAGTTTCAGGGAGAGTCTACCACCATCTTCTTTGTTTTCTCATTCCAGAGCCCCAAAGTAAAGTGGGAGAAGGGGCGAGTTAAGCAGTAGAGGCAGGCAGGCAGTCAATGCAAGCATCTTCACATCTATTGCAAGAGCCTCCATTAAGTATTTGAAAAAACTTGGTCCTCCTTCAAGTACAGGAAAGCACAGCTTTTTAAAAAAAATAACCTTTATAAAAATACCCTTCTTGAAGTGCCCAGTAGAGCCTTGAAAAGACAAGAAAGGGGAAAAGATCTCTGCCTTAGTCCAAAAGCCTGGGGAATTCTTGCGGCTGTAGTTCAAAAGCACATATCTGCACATCTCTAGAAAGTAGACCTCAGATCCCAATGTGTAAAAGATCAGTAGTAACAAACCACCTTAAGGTATGGGGAGGACAAACAATTTAGACCCCAGGCAAAACAGCAAATAACCATGTTGGCTTGTGGATTCTAGGGACTGTGGCTCAAAAAGCAAAAACTTCCACGTTCAGCACAAAAGACATAATGTTGTAGAGAAACAAAGAGATGTCTAAAATTTTCATTTTTTCCATAGATGTGGAAATATGCATTAATAAATTGTAATGGCAGGCCATCTGTATAAAATCTGCACATGTGTCCAAGTGAATGGAAGAGTCAATGAGATGGTCAGGAGGCTTTGTTCTTTAGATTTACAAAATTAAATGGCTGTTAGAAGCTATTTCTAAATCCCCACAAATCTCACTAGGAGAAATTGCCAAAAAATCAACTAATACTCACGCAATAACCACCCATAACATGCCCAAAGCACAACAGAATAATAAGCCTTTTGTAGGGAACAACAAGACACCCACAAAGAACTGTAGCTTCAAGAATATTGTAATTGAGAAGAGGAGGATTAACACTTCTATTTGTTTTAATTCGCCTTTTGGCTATTTGGACACAAAATCTCTTTGTTTACTACAGCATACGATCTTACACAGTCCAACGCATTCTCACTGACAGGATATGAAATTCATTTCAAACTAGAAATTAACAGCATAATCCTACACATACTTACTCAGACATAGCTAAATGGATTTACTCCCATTTAAGTACAGGTATGTAGACTAAAGGTCTGAGGGCTACTTGTGTCCTATTTCCACCATATCTTAATTTCTATACAGCTATCAAAAAATTTAGTTAAAAAAAGTGGTTGTAAGGTACAAAGTTTGGAGGGGAGGGGAGACTGAAAATCTAACTACCATGAAAATTGAGAACCACATCCTATGGAGGCTTCTAAGAGTGTGGCTATCCATTTTGGGGTTGAATTCTCTCCCCCTCCCCCTCCAGTGGCAGAACCCAATAATATGTGGGCCATACACAATTTGATGTAGAGAATTGCAACATAATGAACCTTTCAGTTTTCCAAAGAATCACCGTAAAGACCAGCAGTTGCATTGATAACTGGAATATGTATTCCCAGAAGTATTCTGTAAATGTTTAGAACCAGTTTCCTTGCATATTGTCATCATCCAATGCTGACATCATTTAAAAAAAGGTTGAGTTTGAGCAGGGGGCAAAAGCTCTTGGGATTATATTTTCAAACTTGGGGCTTGCCACTTGATATATGCAGGCGTATTGTTCAGTTTTCCCATATTCTGCTCATGCTTGTGTTTCCCTAAAAAGGTGTCAAGGGCAAACTCATACAAGTTGAGCTCTCTCAGCTGAAATGGCAGCTTTATCTCATCCAGACATGGAATGCATGCCTCAAGGGAGCAAGCAGCTCCACATATCTCTGGTTGTCAGAGTCTTAAGACCACTATGCCTCACTGTTTTTGACATGTGGGGTATTACGGAAGGCAACCCGTTTTTGGAGAACTGTCTCTTTCCAATGTCACATAACTTTGGATCCTAGTCTAAATCACTATAAAAATTCTAAAATCAGCCTAATAATGCTTCTAGGACTCAGTAATGGTGAACCTTGTGTTATGTATGATAACTGTGCTTGTAACTGTCAAGGCGATTGAAACCACCATGTTCCTGTGCTTTCCTAGCTGTCAAACAGCATCCCTGTTTGACAGCTATGAAATCTCGCCAGACAGAGTAGTCTCGCAAAATTTCGAGAGGCGCGCAAATTAGAATCTGACAGGAGAGAAATGTATCTTTCTTATGCAAATAAGTGGATTGAAATGTGTGCACACCTTGTTAGCAATGGGCTTTGTTTATTGTTGTTACTGTTACTGTTTGTACTGTATAAAAGTCTGAGTTTTGCCCCATCCAAAGTGTGTTCAAACCCCACTAATAAAGAGCTGTATTTCACTTCCAAATGCGAGTCGTCATTATTCCTTGAACACCAAACCGTGGCACTCCAGTTGTTCTTGAACTTCAATTCCCAGAAGCCCTAATCAGCAGGAGTGCTGACTTGGGCTCCTGATAATTGAAGTCCAAGAACACCTGGAGTGCCAAGGTTTGCCATCATGGTTCTAGGTTAACACTGATCAGTGATCTTCTATAAGAGGCATGAGTTAAAATAGGGTTTGAGCTGACTGGATAACTGTTGTGTTCAAAGCTTAATTCCTTTTCAAAAGTAAAACCATGCCGGGGGGAAAGCACAGAAGCATGCCATTGTAAAAGGCGCGAAATTCAAATACATGTCAGCGTGGTAAATGTTGAACTTTGTTTGTCCTCCGGAAGCCCGCCTAAATGTATCTAGTTCTGTAACGGTCAAATCACTGTATATTTAGAGGCCACCCCGTACATAGTCCGAAGTATGAACTGAATAAAGAATCACTGAGTTTAACCTGATCCTGCTGGTTAGAGTACTTCTTGTTCTAGAGTCCGGACTCAACAATAACTCAGTGAGTTCAGTTCCCCATTGTGTGCCTTGTGAAGAGCCAGCCTGTGTGGCAGTGGTCCAGGTTACCCAAGAGACCGCATCACCCCAAGGTGTCATACCCATCCTACAAGGATAGACCAGAGGGGCTCGGTTATGGTCCCTTCAGCGAAAGAAACCCATCTTGCAGGGACCAGGAGGAGGGCCTTCTCCATGTCAGCCCCGGCCCTTTGGAACCTCTTGCCACTCGAACTACGCCTCCAGACGGAACTGCTCCCCTTTAGAAAACATCTGAAAACATGGCTATACCAGCAGGCATGGGGCATGGATGCATCAACTTCCCAGTCCTGCTGGCTCATTTAGCCCATATGGGTTTTTGTCTTGACTGCTTATAACTGTGCTGGGAGGGAAGGGATATTTTAGATGGTTTTAAAATGGGCTTTTTAATGGGGGTTAGTTAAATTGTTTTATTGTTGTTTTAATTATGTTGTTGTGCCGCTTTGGGTCACTCTCGAGTGAGGGAAGTGGGATAGAAATATTTTAAATAAATAAGTGGAACAGTTCCAGAGTGACCCCCAGAAGAAGGGAATGGTAAACCACTTCTGTGTATTCTTTACCTAGAAAACCCAGGAAAGTATCCCTGTAAATCAGAACTGACTTGATGTCATGTAATTATTATTATCTCCACATTTTGGAGCCATCACATTTGTGTGTGTGTGTCCACATCCTGCTCCATTCTGTCTGCATGGTGTGGACAGCAAGGCAAAATTGCAAAAATAGGGAAAGAAAATTCCAAGCAGACCACATCTTACTTTCCTGTTTTAAAGAGTTGAAATGCTTCCCCAAGGCCTTAGTTACTGGGAGTAAACTTTTTAAGCTAAAATATAGCAATATTTTGGATCCCTTTCACCTATGGTTTTATCCATCGCTGGAATAAAGTTATTTAAGAACTCCAATGCCAAATTTGGCTTTTGAATTGCCAACAGTCAAAATTCATATTATTGCAGTAGATCAGGGGTTCTCAACCTACAGCCTGGGGCCTGGATGCAGCCCGCGACACCATTTCATGTGCCCCACCACCACCTCTACAACACCCAAAAGTGCCATGTGTGGCAGGCAGGGCAAAATTGCCATCCAGACTCCGAAGCTGACTGAGGGAGTGTGACCCGGCCCTCGGCTTGAAAAGGATGAGAACCTCTGCATTAGATTGACCATTGATGTAACTCAATATTGCAATTCCTCATACTAAGAAAAGTCCCTCTTAGAATACCCCAGCTTGCATGGACACTACTTTTTGAGGTCCAGAAAGTAAGTTTTGCGAGCTCTTATATTCTGAGAAGATGATTCTGCCCCAGATCATCCTTAGGGGCAAAAGAACCTATCATTCTAACATTTTACTCACATTTTTCTCCATACAAATTCACACTCTTCCACAACTCATATTAGAAAGTTCCTGTCCACAAATGACAACAGTAATAAGAGGAAATCTTTACACCCAATTCTACAGAGAGAGAATGAAAGCACTTACTGGGCCACCATTATTCTTTCATGTTGGTTCAAACAATGAAACATTTCTGAAGCAGTATGAAAATGGGTGAATTTGACAGCAGTTAGCAAGGGGGGTTGTCAAATCTCACTATTTAAGAGAACATAAATGGAAGATGGAGTAAAAGGGAAATGTAATCAACATTCTCCTTAGTTCAGAAATAGGCTTGAACTTCATGTATTGAGCAATTGTGCAACTGGATACATTGCTTAAAACACCAAAAGAAGAAAAAGCAAGCCAAACAACTCTTGTGAAAGTCCAGCTCAGACCAGAGCAAACAAACAAACAGACTGAAGGTGAAACTGACCCATAAGTGAGGAAGGAGATGATACATATGGTAAATAGAAGAGAGATAGAATGGAGATTTTATAAATTGTTTGGCACCACTGACTGGAACATAGCCCTGAGAAGCACATACTTTGGGGAATGTTCAAAATCTTATTTTGGCTTATGGCTTACTCCACAGCATTGGACATTGCTGCTATTTCAGAACACCTGGTTATGCTTTCATGTATTTGCTCATTATTTTGATTTGTATCTAGCCCTGAGTCGCCTTGGGACTCAGAATGACTCACAGCAAGATTAATATCAGTAGCAATTGGGACTGCCATGGCCCAAGTGGTTAAGATGCTGAACTCGATGACTGGAAGGCTGGAGTTCGATTTCTGAGTACTGCACGACAAAGTGAGCTCCCGTCTCTGTCACAGCTCCTGCCAACCTAGCAGTTTGAAAGCAAGAAATTGCAAGCAGATAAATAGGGACACACTTTGGTGGGAAGGTAAAGAGCATTCTATGCACTCAGGTGTTGAGGCATGCCTGCCACATATCCACGGAAATGTCTGCAAACACAGACAGCACTGGCTCTTTGGCTATAAATAGAGATGAGCACTGAACCCTAGAGTTGGATACGACAGGCTTTCAAGCAAGGGCGACCTTTACCTTTACCACCCCAATAGTGCACTCTCTGGACAGTTCACATGATAATTAGCATTTTGTCCCCAACATGCTGGGTACTCATTTTACCAACCTCAGAAGGATGGAAGGCTTGATCCCCATTAGGATCAAACTCACAATGTCAGCATTAAGAATAAGTACAGGTAAAAATAGGTGAAAAGAGAAGAATAGATTGCCAAAATCCTATTGGCAATTTGCACTTGTCTAAAAGATATCATTTAAGTCATGGTGGCACTCATTAATCGGAACAAAAAAGACAAAACAAAAAACCGCAAGGCACTAATAGACTGAGCTCTTGTG
Organism: Bradypodion pumilum; assembly: GCA_035047305.1. Taxonomy (NCBI): domain Eukaryota; kingdom Metazoa; phylum Chordata; class Lepidosauria; order Squamata; family Chamaeleonidae; genus Bradypodion; species Bradypodion pumilum. The sequence goes on along the minus strand of JAWDJD010000005.1, from coordinate 54,308,161 downwards.
GATCAAAATCTACTTATTGAGACACAAGGAGTGCCGGCACAGTGTCCAATTTAATCAGATCCTGAAGCCTGTAGGCTTCATGACCAGGTGAAGATATAAATACAGTAATAGCAAAGTCATAATGCTTCTTTAACACAGGAATGGGACTATCAGACTGGTTATTAGCAGATCGTGACCAGGATGATAGCTGAGGTAAGCTTGGTTGTCACTAGAATGCTAAGAGTTGTTTTGATACTGAGATCAGAATCTGTTAACGGAGACAACTATCTTATAGTTAGTTATGTGTCACCAAGTCAGAACCAACTTATAATGACTTTAATAAGGCTTTTAGGATAGTACTCATGAGATGTTGCAGAAAACTGAGCAATGTTTACCACTCCAGATGTGCTTGGATTGCAGCTGCCAACCTTCTTTACTGTGTCCATGTAGGCAGTTGTGGTATTAGGACATCTAAAGGCCCAATTTTGCCCAGCTCTGATTTAAAGCAGTAGGTTGCCGATCCAATAAATAGAATTCAAAAGAAAACAATGGGAGAGAGGAAAGTTAAAACAAATTCAGGAAGTTTTTCTTACAGTTCAGTTCTTGTTAACAACTGGTTACAGCAGACATATGTAGTTGGAGTATCTTAAAAGGATGCCTATTGCTGGGCAACAACTAGGAAAAGCTCAAGGCAAGCTTCCAGCAGCAATAGTAGAACTGGTAGAATCCTAGCAAATTCACCATCTCATTTAGACAACATCTTCAATAGCTATATTGGGGGGGGGCTGTTTTTTGTGTGAATTCAACAGTATGTCAATCATAGCTGCAAAATCCCATTCAGACTGGCCTAATATCTGTGATAACTGTAGCTTACAAGGGAAGGGGGCAGTATGTGCTTAATCACTTCAAGGTCTAGATATTTCGTCATTCGTTTAGTCATGTTATTAGTTTGTTGTATTCTAAGCCCTACTGTGTCCTGAATGTACTGAATTGCACTGCTACCACAGCCATGGAAACAGGAAAGCTACCTATTTACAACATCCCACCTAGACTGTTCTAGTTACAGTGTACTGTGTTGATCACACACGATGCTATTTATTCTATTTACAACACTAACTTTCTTTCCATTTGTCTCTCTTAGATGTTTTCGACACTTCCGGTGATTTTTTTTTAATTGTCTGTGTTTTTAGTCAGCACATCATGCATTTGGTACCAAGATGTAGATCAGGAGTGCCCAAATGATGGCCCATGGGACAGATTGCCGCCGACACTGTAAGTACCGAAAATGCAGCAAAAAAAATTTCTAAAAGGGCGTGAAAATGCTCCTACCTCACTTCCTCCTCCATGGGTAGAGGTGGAGGTGGGGGGAAATGCCACTGCCACCGCTGGGAGGAACTATGTTTGAGGTGCCGTGGTGAGGCCCCTGGCAGGAAATGTTTGGGCACCCCTGATGTATATCATCTTTGTACAAGTGGCCAGGACATATTTACAGATGGCTCCAGTAACTGGAAGATAACTGACAAGGCATTGAAGGAAAGCAGATAAGATCTATAGCAGTGCTGGCATACCTATGGCCAGAAGTGGCATGCAGAAGCCTTTCTCCTGGCATGCCACCATTGAGGGGAAGCCCCACCATATGCAGGCCAGCCGGCACCATTTCCCCACCACTCCTCTCTCTCTCTCTGCCAAAGGAGAGACAAGAGGGGAGGCTGAAATCCCAGGAGGTTGCAGCTGGGAGCATGTGGGAGGGGGAGGCCTGGTGGGGGGGGGGGTAGAAAGGCCCATCGGTGGGTGGGAAGGCCCACAGGAGGTGGGAAGACCCAGTGGGGATGTGTTATGGATGATAACTGTGTTGTAACTGTCAAAACCATTTAAACCGCCATGTTCCCGTGCTTTCTAGCTGTCAAACAGCATCCCAGTTTGACAGCTATGAAATCTCACCAGACAGCGTAGTCTCGCGAGATTTCGGAAGGCGCGCGATTCGAATTCTGACAGGCGCGCAATGTATCTCTTGTATGCAAATAAAGGTATTGAAATGTGTGCACACCTTGTTGTCCAATTGGCATTGTTTATTATTGTTACTGTAACTGTTTGTATTGTGTATATAAGTCCGAGTTTTACCCCATCCAAACTGTGTTCAAACCCTACCAAAGAGCTGTATTTCACTTCTAAATGTGAGTCGTCATATTTCCTTGAACACCAAAGGATGGGAAGGCCCGTGGGGGTGGGTAGGAGGGCCCATCGAGGGTGGGAAGGCCCATCAGGGGTAGGAAGGCCTGATAGGGGGGTAGGAAGGCCTGTCGGGATGTGGGAAGTCCCGATGGGGGTTAGGAAGGCCTGTCAGAGGTGGGAAAGCCCATCAGGGGGTAGGAAGTCCCATCAGGGTGGGAAGGCCCGGTGGGGCTGGGAAGGCCCAGTGGGGTGGGGGGCCACACAAGGCTTCTCCAGAGCCCAGGAAGCCTTTCTTGTAACCATGCAGGGCTTTTCCGGAGCTCAGGTGGCTTTTCTGGCACACAACATGGCCGTGTAGTGCTTGTCCGGGGGGGCAACAGTGGGGCCTGGTGCGGCAGCTGGGGATTGTCTGGTGGTGGTTTGCGAGGGGGGCAGTGCAAATTTGGGTGGTGCAGAGGTGGTGTGCATGCACACGCGTGTGTGCAGCTTCAAGTGCACCGGTGACATCATGTGGGTGTGCACGCACCCATGCGACATCACTGGCACACATGATTCCTGCCCCCATTCTCCCCCCTTTTTTGGGGGGGGGCACTTGGTCTCTAAAAGGTTCACCACCACTGATCTATAGCCTAAAGGGGACTTTAGTACTTGGAACATGGAGTTACACACTGTAACTGTGCACAAACAACCTTTTGAAATTGTCCACTCTATTGATGGGAAGAGAATTTGAAGCACCAGTTTCACCAGATCTCTCTGCTGGTAGAAAAAAAAACTGCCCAATAATTCTTCAGAGGCGGGGCTGGGCCATTAGTACAATTTTGTTCTTTCTTCTCACCAAATTATTTTTTAGTTTTTCTCTCTGTCCTTGAGGCGGAAGAAATAACAGCTATGTTAGCAGTCTGGCCACATTTTGGTTTCTCTAGATTAGAATCTCCTCTGTTTATTGTTATTCTGGGCAGCTGTGGTGGCAGTGATGAGAAGGCAATGACAAAACCAAGAGAGGCTATATTCTGGAAGAATTCTGCACAGTGGTGTTTACTTCTCAGGAAGTAAGAAACAGAAACAGTCAAACATTACATTTCCCAAAAAAGTATTTTCTCAGAATTTCTGACTCAGTCAACACAGATCCTTCAGGGCTCAGCACCTCCCTCAGGGCCTTTCAAATGTTACCTTGTAAAGATGTCACTGAAGGTACATTTTGTCTGTACTGTAGATACTTATCACATAAACACTTTCCCTCTAATAGGTGTGTATGTCTGTGTTGCTTTCAAAGCATGTGAGGATTTATTATATTTTAGAGCTTCCTGAAACACTGCAATATGTCCAAGGTTACTACAGTTTGTTTTAGATTTCGTTGTTGGTTCTTTCCAGCTACCACTCCCTTTTCCTTACACAACTTGCTATTGCTGAAAAGCTTTCTTGGCCACCCACACTTCCATGTCTGGGGGAAAAGCACAGTGATAGAAATTTCCTTATGATATCTTCCTCTGCGCTTGAATTAAAAGAGTAGGAAGCTGGGGTCAAAAGGCCCAACAACTGACACAGTTGTGCCCGTATGATGAAACACAAGGCACAACAGTGCATTATTCAGCCACCTCATAAGTAAATACAAGAACACTCAACTTCACCCATGAGAATTATCTGAATTTTCTCCTGCTTTGAAATTCTTCTCAAAGGCAATTTATTTGACATCAAATAGATACAAGATGGTTGAAATTCCCCAGGAGACATTTTTGGGCAACAGATTCTTGCAAACATATGAAAAAGGAGAAGTATCATTTGGTACTCTGACATCATTTTAAGAAAGCAAAATGGAGAAAATGCTGGGTAAAATGTAGGGCTCGCTCCAAGTGAGATTAGTTTTGAGTTGGTGAGGCCTATAATGAGGGTAGAAAGCATGGTTAAATGAAAAAGATGTGAGGCATGATGTTTTTAAATACATTATTATAACAGACTGCAGTCCTTCGCCAGGAATAGAAATAAAGGCAAGCAGCAAATACTCTCTGGGGAGATCAATGGCCTGTCTATCAATATTTGAGGAGGCTAAAAGTAGATGGGATTCAAGGTCCTCCCATTATTTTATTATTTTATTATTCAAATTTATATATTGCCGCCTAAATTGAGCAAACGACTCTGGGCGGCATAACAACAGTGAAAACATAACAATCACAAAACATTAAACACTCTTAACAGACCTTAAATATTACCCTCCCCTTTAGCTGTCAAGTATCCCTTATTGGCCAGGAAAACCCCTTATTTTACCCTCTTTCCTGCCATCATCCCTTATTAATTAGACTGCAATGCCCTATTGCCACCATTGGAGGGCAGCACAGGACAAGCATAGCTGTCAACTATCCCTTATTTGCCAGGAAATTTCCCTTATTTCCAAATCCAAAACTTGACAGGTATGCCTCCCCCTCCCCAAGAATTATTTTAAAATATGGTTAAAAGAAGGACTAAAAGATTGGAGAGGCCTACACTATATAAGACAGCAAGGTGGGGTCACCAGCTCACCAGTGCCCCACACCTGCTTTGCCAGCCAGGTTTTTAGTTCTTTCCTGAAGGGTAACAACTCTGCCTGGAGGCGCAACTCAGTTGGTAAGAAGTTCCATAGGGTACAGAATTGCCATAGCAAAGTGCCCTTTAGAAAAGGGGTCCCCAGCCACCAAGCCATGGACCAGCACCAGGCCACGAGCTGTCCCGAACCAGGTCGCAGGAGTGGGTGGCACTGGAAGCCCCGATGGCAGCCTTCTGACCCTCAATATGCTCTGTCAGGTCTGCCGACATCAGTAGTTGTGTATAGCAGTTTGACCACCAGTGCTCTTATTGCCAACTCCAATTAGATTAATATGTTTCTATATCATTGTAGTCTATATTATTCTTACATACACAGGGATACACAGAAAGAGCCTCCTCGAAGACTGGTATTTTTGAACTACAATCAGACACACCCCAGGCAACGTCCACCTTGTGCAGGTCACACTAGGTCAGGCAATAGAAACTGCAGAATAAACTCACCAAAAGGTGGCTTCATTTTGGCAGTTTCATGTCTAGCCAAGACATGGAAAAAGAAGTAACATACACAAACCTAAGTTTGCCTTCCTTCCTCCTATGATACAAAAGAGTTGCCCATCCAAATGCTAAACAGATCTATCTCCTTTCTGAGTTAGTACTAGAATGAATGGGAGATCAGTACTACTGCAAACAGTCTTACTGAAGAACTCAGAATTGTGGTGCAGCATCATTTAGAACCATAGCTATCATTGTACATTTTGCAAACCCAAACTCATTTTAGAGGACCACTTCAGTGGGAAAAGATCTTGGGGACATGAAAGGACCCTCATTCAGGCGTTCTCTGAGTGGAGTTCCTCCAGCAAAAATCCTTTCAATCCAGAAGAATTTCTGACATGAAATTATTATTATTTTAGAGGTGACTAAGATTAAACCTGAACTTTGATGCCCTTGTTGTTCTGCATCTTACTTACTTCTCTCAGATACACATTTTTTTAACCTCCCTGGGTGGGGTGAGCATGTGGCCTCCCACATATTGTTGGATTCTAACTCTCAGCCCTACAAAGCAACATCCATGGTGAATGAGTAGGGAGTTTCCAATCCAACAGCATATAAAGGGCCACATGATTCCCACCATTATTTCTTCTGATCAAAGAATAAAGAGAGCATCTGCTCAGGGCTCCATTTCAGGAAACCTGTGTGTTTCCTGTTTGAAGATTTTCCAAAGTAGCCTGGGGTATCTTGAATTGTGATGTCTCTTGTTTTAGATAACTTTGAAATTGCAGAAGTTGTTTTTTTTTCTTTTAAATTTTATGAAGGGGTGTTTGCAATATGAATTTGATACTACATTTTCATCTGAAACCACCTCAAGAAACATAAATAGGCAAGAAGGAATAAAGAATAACAGCTGTGAATGTAGGGGCATGATAACTAACTGATTGTTACATTTCAGGTATATTGTGCAGCTGTCTTTTTATTTTACTTTTTACCTATTAATAAATTGAAATATTTTTAATAAGTAGATGTTAGGTTATGGAAATTTCAGCCGAGCAAACACTGCTTTTCATTTCCTCAAAAACTGCATTTTTACTCTTCTCATTATAAATAAAAACCACCTCTCTGAAGGGAGTGGAGGAACAACTGCATTACAAAGGAGTGACAGTTAATGGATGTGAGAAAGTAAATTCTACTTATTCATCTGCAAACATTTGTTTTCATTAACACTCCTTATATTCAAGGAAATAATTAACTGAAAAATCAAATGCCTTTTTTTTTAAAAAAAGTCATAACCTTTTCTTGTAGAAAATCTTTAGAAATATAGCAGTTGATTTTTTAAAATTACATGGGGCTACCCTTGTATTGCATTGTATTGTATATATATATTGCAAATGAAGAATTGGATTAAAGATTGGGATTTTAAAACATGGAACATGTACAGATATAACAAAACTTGAAGAATTAATAATTCAGTTAAAGCAAAAAGAAATTTTGACACAAGGATTAGTTAGTAAGACTTATAAATTCTTAATGTATAGTGATGAGACACAGAATTTTGAGAGAGACATGGAAACTATGGAAACAAAGGATTATGAAAAATATCAGTGAGAATTTAAAAACATTGCTATAAAATTATATGAAAATGTATATGACCCCATTATGAGCCTAATTACAAAAAGGAGTACTGGAGATGTAAAAAAAAGATAGGGATATATTTTCATTTATGGTGAGAATGCAAAGTAGTAAAAGGGATTTGGACCAAAGGTTTTAAAGAAATGAACCAAATACCATCACTAAAACTAGAAATGTCTCCTAGACTTGCATTGTTAATGGATTTTAACAATATAAAAGTGGATTATTATTTTTTTAAAAAGAGAGATTATTATTATGGTAACAGCAACAAGGTTGTTAATGGCTAAAAACTGGAAAATCTACATGAAATTTAAATAGGAAGAATGGTATGAAGAACTATGGAACATTGCCATAAATGACAAATTGTTATATCTATTTTTTTCCTAGAAACTGAAGAGCACCGGTCAGAACCTGGTGCAAAAGACGTGCATTTGAAATTATAGATCAGAGTGCTCCCAGGTTCATTCTGGGTTTAAGAGCTTGTTTTAATGACCAAACATGAGCTCATGGTACTTCCACACATTCCATATTCACTGCTCATTATCATATATATATATATTTCAGCAGATTATTTGTAGCAGATAACAACTGCTATTGTGATTACATGGGGCTGCCCTTGTATTGCATTGTATTGCATTGTTTTCGTGTTCAGGGAATGAAGAAGCAGACTAGTGAAGTAGTGAAATTCAGCTCTTTAATAGTTTGAACTCAGTTTGGATGGGGCAAAACTCGGACTTATATACACTATAAACAGTAACAGTAACAATAATACAACAAGCCCATTGGCTAACAGAGTGTGCACATTTTCAATCCATTTATTTGCATAAGAATAGATACATGAGAAAATATACATTCCGCTCCTACAACAAGCCCATTGGCTAACAGAGTGTGCACATTTTCAATCCACTTATTGGCATAAGAATAAATACATGAGAAAAGATACATTCCACTCCTGTCCGAAAACACAGTTAACATACATAACATTCTCCCCACCCCACACCCCCTAGGTAAAAACAAAATCCTTTAATCAGGATGGCGGTCTAGTTTCCCTTCTGGGTCAGACGCTTGGCTAAGCCGGCTCAGGGGCTCGTAGGATGGGCGACCCGACTGGAGTGAGGGATTGACTAGAGGGGAGGACTGTAAACCTGAATTAAAGCCCCGTTTGTCAGATGGAGGAGCAGGGGATCGCTCAAAACCAAAATCTAATTCTGTGAATAAATAAGAAAACTCAGGGTCCCTCCTGTGTGTACTAAGAGTGGAGGGCGACTCTGAACAAAATTGGTCATCATCAATATAGGAATCCAGAGTGCTAGGCTGGGACAGTGTAGGGGTACACCTGGCCGGAATAGGGGAGTATTCCACAGATTCCCCTTGAAATCGGTTCCTAGAAGACACTTCTGGGTCAATGTTGGCTGGCTACTGACTATTTCCTCTGCCCCCTGGGTTTAAAGGGTGGGGGCCAACCCTAGCATTGAGTGTCTGTATTTGTCTTGTGGGTCCAGTACTCTGGGTCTCAATTGATCCGCATGCCTCCTCCAGATCAGACCAGTGGCTGTTTCGATTCTGTAAGAAACAGGACCAGTCTGATCGATCACAAACCCAGGCACACACGTAGGACCACCTGCTGCATAATTGTGGCAATGTACAGGGTCTCCGGATGAGAAACCCTTCTGGTGTTGGATAGCTATATTTGTACCTTTGTCCTCTACCCTAGAGGGATCCAATCTGTCCAGCAAGGATGACAGTTTCCTTCGCTGGAGCAATTCAACAGGGGACAGCCCTGAGGCAAGGGCGGCAAGCCTATATGTGAAAAGAAACTGGCATAACTGGAGCTCCAAATCCCCTTCACCCATACGCCAAAGTGCATCTTTAGTTGTGCACACCTGCCGCTCTACCTGGCCATTGGTGGCTGAGTGGAATGGGGCAGCAGTGATGTGCCTAATTGCATTCCTTTCCATGAATGATTGGAATTCTACAGATGTGAATGTGGACGCGTTGTCGAACACCAGCACATCTGGAAGTCCAAATTCTGCAAACAGCCTTCTCAGGTGCATTATCGTGGTGGCTGAAGTGGTATTAGGCACCCTAATCACTTCCAGCCACTTAGAGAATGAATCCACAACCAACAAAAATAGGGCACCCCTAAATGGACCTGCAAAATCTATGTGCAACCTGGACCACAGGCCCCGAGCAGAATCCCATTCCAGAGAGGGAAGGTGGGATTGCTCTGGGCAAAAGGATTGACAGCTGGCACAAGTGCCGACCATTTGTTCTATGTCTTGGTCCAGTTGAGGCCACCAAAAGTAGCTACAGGCAAGGGCTTTGGCACGGACAATTCCTGGGTGATTTGTGTGAAGTAAAACCTTTTTCCTGAGAGTGACAGGAATGACCACACGCTGGCCCCATAGAAGGCAACTTCATTCCACTGACAGTTCCAAGCGCTTGCGGTGTTCTGAATTTCTCGGCTAGAGAAGAGACAGGCCAGCCTTTTTGTACCCAAGATATTACTTTAGTCAATGTTACATCCTTGGCTGTAGCCTTGGCTAGATCTGAGGGGACGACTGGGGGCGAGTCGAAAGCCTCAATCATAAGGACCTGGTGGTCGCTTTCGATCTCGCAATCGACTTCCCCGACCCCTGGCAGTGGAGAACGTGACAGGGCATCAGCATGGCTGATGTTCTTGCCGGGCCTGTGTACTAAAGTAAAATCGTATGCATTTAGGAAAATTGCCCAATGCAACATCCTTGGGGACAGAATTTGAGGCATGGGCTTCCCATTCACAAAGATTCCAAGGAGGGGCTTGTGGTCAGTTATGATGGTAAAAGGTCTTCCGTAAAGATAATCGTGGAATTTCTTAGTGCCAGCCACGATTGCCAACGCCTCCCTGTCTGTCTGAACGTAATTTTTCTCAGGCTTTGAGAGTGAACGGGAATAGAATGCTACGGGGGCTTCGCTCCCGTCATTTAGTACATGGCATAACACAGCTCCCACCCCCACAGGGGATGCATCACACACAAGTACAACTTTCTTGTTGGGATCAAAATGAGTTAATACAGCATCCGAAGATAGCAGTCTTTTAAGTTCTAGGAACGCTTTCTCCTGGCAATGGCCCCAGTGCCAAACAGTATCTTTCTTAAGAAGCCGATGTAATGGATCAGCAACTGAGGCTTTGCGATGGAGAAAAGCATGATAGAAGTTTAACAATCCTAGAAATGATTGCAATTCGGCTTTACATTTTGGCCTGGGTGGATTTTGCACAGCCGCCACCTTGGAGTCAGAGGGCATGATACCTTGGGGTGTAATTCGGTACTCCAGGAACTCCACTTCCTGTGCCAAAAACACACATTTGTCTCTTCTGAGACTTAGACTGGCCCTCTCGAAACGTGAGAGGACTTGATTGAGCCTGGCCGCTAGTTCGACGGTGTCCTTAGCGGTGATCAGGACATCGTCAAAATATGGCAGGACACCGGGCAAACCTTTCAAAATATGTTCTACAAGAGATTGAAATATTCCGGGGGCCGCATTCACCCCGAATTGTAGTCGAGTTACCTTAAATGCCCCCCTATGCGTTACTATGGTCTGGGCTATGGCAGCAGCAGGAGACACATTCAATTGTTGGTAAGCCTGGGCAAGGTCAAGTTTTGCGAAGCAATTTCCTTCCATGCAAGGAGGCAAGAAGGTGGCTTACCACAGGCACAGGATATGTGTTTGGGCGAATAGCTTTATTGATGGTACACTTGTCGTCAGTGCATATCCTGACCTCCCCATTACTTTTCAAAGCAGTCACTATTGGTGTCTCCCACTCTGCAGAGTCCAATGGCACTAGGATGCCCTGCCCCAACAGTTTGTCCAGCTCAGCTTCTATCTTCTCCTTTAAAGCAAAGGGTACCCGGCGTGGCTTCATCTGGATGGGCTGGACGGTTGGGTCAAACTCAAAGTCCACAGGGGGTCCTTTGTATAACCCTAAACCTTTTTTGAACACGTCAGGATGTGCAGCACAAACGTCCCGGATTGGGTCAGCGACTATTGCGTGAATGCCAGAAAGCCGGATTCCCAGGGGCCTAAACCATTGCGTCCCAATAAACAGTTAGTGTCCTGCTTAACTACAACCAATGGCAAGGAGGTGCAAATGTTTCTGAATTTGACCAAGAAATTTCCCACCCCCAGGACCGGAATCTGGCAACCTTGCACATCCCGGAGGGAAGTTTTAAAAGATTTGAGCTTGGGCCGAGAGGCAGGGGGAATTATCAAAAACTCCCACTGTGGGATTATGGAAAAGGTAGTACCTGAATCCACATCCATCTTGAAGGAGATGTCCTGCATGCTCAGGTCTGTGAAGAAAAGCTTGCTGACGTTGCCCACTTGGCACGGCTCAGACTCTGGTGACACTTTGGTGGTGGATGTTTTGTGGTGATGACTCTTCTTGGACTCAGGTGCTGGAGTTCTTTGCTTTTGCTGTCAGCATACTTTAGCAATGTGCCCTTGTCGCCCGCAGTTGTGGCATTCCATGGTGTGGAAGGGGCACTTCCTGCGGTCATGCCGGGCTCCGCAGCCATCACACTTGCAAAGGAATTTCTTCTCTCGATCGTCACGGTGCTCTCGGTGCTTTCGTCGGACCGCTCGGACTCCTCCCTCTGTGTCGCTGGACTCTGATTAAGAGGTGGAACCAGGTGAAGCTGAGGAGGATGAAGATGAACTTTGCTGAACTTGCACAGCTGAGTCGGTGGCACTGGTGGTGGAGTGGTGATGCCAGAAAAGCTTGATGCCGGACCATGCAGCCTCAGACGCTACCGCCTCTTCTAGGACAGCCTTGAAAGTTAGCGTCTTCCTGATCATGAGGTGACATTGAGCATCTTTGTCCCTCATGCCAGCCAGCAGACGGTCCCGGAGTGCTTCTTCAATGTTGTCCCACTTGCGCAGGGTGGCAGCAATGCGCAGGGCGGCAGCGTAGTATGCAATGGACTCCCCAGGTCACTGCTCCCTTCTCTGGAAGGCCACCCTGGCCGGAAAGATCGAGACCTCTGGCTGCAGGTGTTTCCTCAGTGCAGACATGATTTCTGCGAGCGGCACCACATCCACGTCCCTTGGGAGAACGAGGTGGGTTGCCAGCTCAAGCGTTTCAGAACTGCACTGAGCGAGGAAACAGGAGCACTTCTGGTCTTCGTCGGTGATCTTCTGCGAGGCCGTTGCGTGGCGGAATCAGCGTTCGTATGTTGCCCATTTCTCTGGACACGCTGAGTCAAATGGGCGAATGTTGCTGCCGTGTGGGGACGCCATTCCATCCTCATCGCCAGTTTCGTGTTCTGGGAATGAAGAAGCAGACGAGTGAAGTAGTGAAATTCAGCTCTTTAATAGTGGGGTTTGAACACAGTTTGGATGGGGCAAAACTCAGACTTATATACACTATAAACAGTAACAGTAACAATAATACAACAAGCCCATTGGCTAACAGAGTGTGCACATTTTCAATCCACTTATTTGCATAAGAATAGATACATAAGACAAGATACATTCCGCTCCTGTCAGAAAACACAGTTAACATACATAACAATTGTATTGCATTGTATTGTATTGTGATCTACATGGGGCTGCCCTTGATGACCATTCAGAGGCTTCAGCTGGTCCAGAATGCGGCTGCCCGGGTGGTGTTGGGGTGCAGACATTATGCCCATGCCTCGCCACTGCTCCGGGTGCTGCACTGGTTGCCAGTGTGCCTCCGGGTGCAATTCAAGGTGCTGGTTTTGACCTTTAAAGCCCTTCATGTCATTGGACCAGGGTACTTAAGAGACCGCATCACCCCAAGGTACTCAGCCCGTCCTACAAGGGCAGACCGGAGAGGATCAGTGCTGGTCCCATCAGCGAAAGAAGTACAATCTCACTGGGACCATGAAGAGAGCCTTCTCCGTGTCTGCCCCAGCCCTGTGGAACCTCTAACCACCCGATCTACGTCTCCAATCTGAATTATTCCCCTTTAGAAGAATGCTAAAGACTTGGCTATGCCAGTGGGTGTGGGACACGCACGTGTGGCTCCTCTACTCAACCACTCTGGCTGGTTTAGCCCATGCGGGGGATTTTTATTGTTCTGGTAATCCTGTTTTAATGTGTGTGGAGGGAGGGTGGGGGTAGTTTTAAGTGATAAAATAGTAATTTTATGTGTTTTAACTTGGATTTTAGTTGGTTTTTTTTAGGAAATTGTTTTCATACCTGTCAAGTTTTGGATTTGAAAATAAGAGTAATTTTGGCCACACCCCTTTGTGGTTGCAGCCAAATCTGTGGGTGTGGCCAAATATAGCCATGTGGCTTGCTGAGCTCTAGTCATGCCTGCCACATGGCCTTGAAAATGTCTGCAAACACAGACAGCACTGGCTCTTTGGCTGTAAATGGAGATGAGCACTGCACCCTAGAGTTGGATACGACTGGCAGATTTTACTTTCTTAGGATCAAAGATCGCTGCAGATAGTGATTGCAGCTGTGAAATAAAAAGGCGACTGATACTTGGGAAACAAGCTATGAGAAACCTGGGGAACATAGTTAAAAGTAGAGGCATCACCTTGCAAACAAAAAATTGCATAGTCAAAGCAATGGTATTCCCGGTGGTAATGTATGGGTGTGAGAGCTGGACCATTAGGAAAGCTGAGCGCAGAAAAATAGATGCCTTTGAAATGTGGTGTTAGAAATAGGTCGATCCTAGAAGAAATCAACCACGACTGCTCATTAAAGGTCAAATAGTAAAGATGATGCTAAAGTACTTTGGACATCAAATGAGAAGAGAGGATTCACTTGAGAAGGCCTTGATGCTGGGAAACGTGGAGGACAAAAGAAGGGAGTGGCCAAAAATAAGATGGCTAGATGGTATTGTAGATGCAATGGGCACAAAGCTGTGTGGGCCAAAGAACCCTTTCCCCATCTTCTTGGAGGAATTTTGTTTTGTTTTCTTTCTTGTTTACTCAGTGGCTTAAGTGACTAAAATGCTGACTGGGAGCAAGGGATTAATTCTCCCCCCCCCTCTCTCTCTCTCATATAGTGATCAGGCAACACCCCCCCACACACACACACACACACAATTAGTGTGGAGGAACAAGGGATTAATTTTTTCCCCTCTCATATAGTGATCAGGCAACACCCCCCCCCCAATTAGTGTGGAGGAGCAAGGGATTAATTTCTCCCCCCCCCTCTCTCTCATATAGTGATCAGGCAACACACACACACCCATTAGTGTGGAGGAGCAAGGGATTAATTCCCCCACCCCTCTCTCTCTCATATAGTGATCAGGCAACACACACACACCCATTAGTGTGGAGGAGCAAGGGATTAATTCCCCCCCCTCTCTCTCTCTCATATAGTGATCAGGCAAACCCCGCCCCCCAATTAGTGTGGAGGAGCAAGGGATTAATTTCTCCCCCCTCTCTCTCTCATATAGTGATTAGGCAACACACACACCAGCAATTAGTGTGGAGGAGCAAGGGATTAATTCCCCCCTCTCTCTCTCTCATATAGTGATCAGGCAACACCCCACCACCACCACCCAATTAGTGTGGAGGAGCAAGGGATTAATTTCCCCCCTCACTCTCTCTCACATAGTGATCAGGCAACACCCCCCCCCCATTAGTGTGGAGGAGCAAGGGATTAATTCCCCTCCTCTCTCTCTCATATAGTGATCAGGCAACACCCCCCCCCCAATTAGTGTGAAGGAGCAAGGGATTAATCCTCCCCTCTCTCTCATATATAGTGATCAAGCAACCCCTCTCCCACTGATTTGCCCCTGCATATATGAAATATATCGCTCACCTAGCGTAGACTCCTGCTCCCAGCAGCCAAAACGAAGCAGCCTCCATGATGACCACATTGCAGGAAAGGGAAAGAGAAACTACAGAACGCCCCCACCACCTTCTCTCTCTCTCCTTCCACAAGCGAAAAGCCTGCCACACAGCGACCACGGGTGGCCGGAAAAAATACTGCAGCTTCGCCTGTGAGGGCTCCGGTCAGGATATTTTTTTAAAAAAATAAGGGGAAATATGGGGAAATTAATAAAACGGGATGTGGCGGGAAGAGGGGTAAAAACAAAGGGTTTTCCTGGGGGAAACGGGATAGTTGACAGGTATGATTGTTTTTAGCTGTAAATGTTTTTTTTTTAAAAAAATTGTATTGTATTTTTTCCTTGTTGTTTAGCTGCCCTGAGTGGTGCTTGCACCAGGAGGGCATGGTACAAATAAATAAATGTAAATGTAAATATTACAACAATAATAATAATAATAATAATAATAATAATAATAATAATAATAATAATAATAATAATAATAATAATAATAATAATAATAATGTCTACAAATCTGGATGTCAGAAATTGGGAGTCTGATCTATTTAAAATCACTTCGCATTCTATCAGTACATAGAATACAGAAGAAAATGTACATCAGTACATAGAACATAGAAGAATGTCCCTTGAGTGCATGGCCAACTCACTGAAAATCTTGCATACACAGTAGCTCCTTTGTACGTGACATTATTCATGACTACCAGCTATCACAAGCAGGTTTCATATTTCAGCATCCATTAGCAACTTGGAGAAGACATCTGTAGTGACCTACCCATAGTGGAGTTCACTGTAGTCAGGAACTTGCACATCCCTCACTAACCATCCAATAATAGCCTTTCTTGATGGGGACTAGTTGTACAGTATTTTTCAATCCTTTTGGTCAACATGGTTTGTACTTGCTCACAGAGACAAGATCACACCAGCAAATGCAAAAATATAATTTTTAAATAAATTATTTAGCTACTAAAAATATTAATGAGGTTGCTAAAATCATGTGCCAGCAATCCTTTTCAGGGTTTTCTAGATAAAGAGTTCTCAGAGTTAATATACCAAACAAACGGCTCGGTTAACATAAAAATTGCATAACAAAAGTAGATCCATAGAAAATAGTGGCTCTGTTTACAGATTTTCTTCAGAACAGATTAATTAGTGTTCAATGCATTCCTATGGGAAACCACATTTCAGTTAATGTATTTTGGTTTTCAATTCATTCCTATGGGAAATTGCATTCAATGCATTCCTATGGGAAATTCAGTAAAAATAATTTTCACTGTAAGAAACATCCCGGAGAACAGCATTAATTACGTTAATCAAGGTTCCACTGTAATTGCTTCTTTCATATAAATATACTCACTCTTCATTGACTTCAGTTCAATTCCAGCTGTAGACATCAATTTCTATGGCAGTTTGCCACCTTCCTGCTGATCTTTAGATACTCAACTGAAATACAGTCATTTCAACACAGATTTGCAATAGACAGAAAATTGACTGTACTTCCTGTTACTATTGTATTGCTATTGTGTTAATTTTATCTCCTTCATTTTTACTTGGAGTTCTTCAAATATTAGATGACTGTTTTGCTAGCTGTCTGAATGTCTTGATAATGGATGCAAAAAATGTATTTTTAGCATTAGTGGTTGTGTGAACATAACATGAGACACTAATCTAGAGACAAACATCAGCTCAGCTTCAATCTCACACTAAAACACTTTCTGCTATGTTGCAATTTTCTAAACTGGAAAAGTGACCTACATCCTATGAATATAGAAGTACTAGTACAAAATAAGTAATCACAGGGGTTATAATTAATACTGCAAACCTAATAACAGAAAAACATAAATATAAAGCAACCTAGATTCTAGCCTGCCTTGAAGAAACTTCAAAACAAACTGGGAGTAGAGGTCAAATGTTGACATTTAACAGGGGAAATTTTAAGAAAAGTGGCAGGCCAAGGAAAAACCAAAACACCTGTTGAAAGGTACTGGAACAAGCTGAGGCATTAGAGGTCAAGTGAATTATTACTAGAAGATGAACCCTTTTCACTGTGCACAAACACATATCATAAGCCTGTAGCCCTGCAATCTCACACCCTTTAAAACATATTGCTGCCTGCTTGTTAGTATAGCCTAGTTCAGGGGTTTGCAACTTATGACCCATGTGACAGCCCCGGCCCACAGTGCCATTTCATGTGGCCCACTGCCCTCGTTTCCGCCCATACCTGTCAAGATGAGGTTGAGAAAATACGGGAAGCACCACTGCCTCTGACGGGCGTGCATACACATGCGCACCTCTGCCTCTGATGGGCACGCATGCGCAGTAACCTCTTCACACATGCGCAGAAACCCCTCTGATGGGTGCACATGCACAGTAACTCCCCTCTGGCTACTCCAAATTCGGGATGGCAGGACAGAGGTAGAGAGAGGGGTAAATTACGGGATTTCCCAGCCAGTACTGAACACTTGACAGGTATGCTTCCACCGCCTCCTCCTCCAGAAAAAGCAGAAGTGGCAAAACAGCTGAAAACTCACCATAAATGCACCTGTGGCTGTTGTAAACGTGTTTATGACATCTGCAGATGTGTCTTATGACAGTGTTTATGGCAAAGAGAACGTGTCTGCAGTGCAAAAACGTTGAGAACCCCTAGCCTAGTTCCTGGTCAACAGCTAGAAAAAAATGGCTATTATTTCTGTAAGTGGTTGCACACACACTACACAAAACCCAACCTGTCCTTGATTCCATCAAATCAAAATACGGAGTATTGGGAGTTGAAGTAACTGCAGCATTTTGAATTGTTCAAAAATATGCAGACACAATTACACAAAATTAAAGGACATGGCAGCCCTGATGTCAGCTGTTCCTCCACATCAGGAGTTCTCAACCTTTTTAAGCATGGGCCCGGGTCACGCTCTCTCAAACAGCTTCGGGTGCTGGCTGGCGATTTTGCCCTTCCTCCACCACATGGCACTTCCGGGTGTGGAGGAGGCGGTGGGGGACACATGAAATGGTGCCATGGGCCACACACGGACTTCGGGCCACAGGTTGAGAATCCCTGCTCCAGACAGAGACAGACAGATAGACATTCACATGTGCCGGTACACATGTACAAGAATGCACACAAAAACAGACATAAATATATAAGTCACAGTAACTTACATATGACAGACAGGCAGCCAGACTCTTGTCATTTAGGATTCGAATGGCTTGGGTCCAAGCTATCTCCCTTTATGAGCCTGCACCAGTTTTTAATATCAACAGGGGAAGCGAAGTTTCTTTTAGTCCCACCACCCTCATAGGTGTGTTTCATGGGAACACAGGAGAAAGGTGATGTAACAAATGAACACAAGGCTTACAAACTAAGCAAACAGTTGTGGACTGCAATTATTCAATTTACAATTGTTCCAGCATACAAAAAAGGCAGTTTACATAACTATTTTTGAGAGACAAGACACTAACTATATGGTAACAGATTAAACTGAAGTCTCACTAAAAAATATTATACAACATAGCATTCAGTCAGCCTAAAGGTCGTTTATAAAAATTGAAAATGCTTCCTTGGATTTAATTTACTCAGGACAGAAAAAGCATCCTGAACCTGTTTTTACAAACACAAAGCAAAGTATCTACTTCACATTTTCAGACGAGTTCTCAATCAGTTACTGTGTGCACTATTCATCTCTAACATGCTTTGATCAGACGTTTTTGTATTATAAGGTTATTGTGCACAGTGTAAACTAAAAAAAATCTGATGTGTTTGGACAACAGGCTTGGCCACAAAGGAAGAGGGAACAAAAACAATCTACACAAAGGACAAAATATTTTTAAACATTAATGATCCGAAAATATGAGCTTGGTTCAAAAGAAAATAGAGAAGTGAGCAGTGTATTTCAAAGGCTGATGAACTAAAATAAAGGTGACTGGGTGGCAAAAGAAAGCCAACACATTTTGCTTATGATTTCTAAGCCCCAGTTTTGTTTGAAAAGGCATGAAAGGAGTTTGAACATTTGAGAGTTTGCTCCTGAGTTCGAACATTTGGAGTTCAGAAACACCAGATCTCCTAATTACTTTAGCACCTTAGTTGTCTCCGCTGGCAGGAGATCTATTGTACATCTGAACATACAGAATGCTTCTAGCAGGTACGTATGCTTATGAGAGAGAGGATAGCTACACTGCTGATATTTTAGCACAGGAGGAAAAAAGCCTAAATGGTTTACTTGACGCAGATGAGGTAATAAAATGCTGATTTTTGCTTCACAGTAGAATTTACAGAAGTGTGTCCAGCACACATCCCCTGTAAACATGGTTAAGACTACGTCATAAGCATTCCGCAATCTGTTAACACAATGGCTGAAATGCTGTGGCACAGTTCTATGTGCAAAATGGGGATATCAGAATCACTGGCAAATTGCTGTTGATCAACAGCAATTTTGGGGTGCACATGACTATACACAATGTGACAAAATCATATGTGCCCCAAAATAATAAAAGGAAACCCTTAATCATTGGTGATTTGCTACTGCTGCTGCTATTCTCTTTACTGTTGAGAAGTAACAGGATTTCAGCCAATAAATATCCATTACTGCCATGGTTTATGAAGAAATACTTAAAAGATCCAAATTTTAAACAAATGATGGCTAGAGAAGGCGTCTGATGCTGTACTTTAGGAAACAGCCCATCCCCCATGATTTTTTAAAAAAATATCAGAACAAAAGAACTGAGGCTCAAGTCCAGTGATTGGAGGTGACCCATTGCACTAATAGTAACTAGGCAAACTCAGCATTCAAGTATAGCACCCTGGGGATAATGGGCTTTGTGAAAGACAATTGTGATTATGAGGAGTCAGTGTCACTGCTATTTCCCCTCTCCAAGCTCTGGAAATTGTTAAAAATCATATGAACCTGTATTAAGAAGTAGAATTTGCTTCCTTACCAATTAATGCATTTAATTGGCTTGTTCCCCAATTAAGCTTACCTTTAATGATTAGATTGAGCACAGCTGTATAGATAGGAAGTTCTGGCAGAAGAAGACAGGAAAGATGACTCTGAATTCATTCATACCCTTGACTGGTAAGTGAACCACCACTTGGGATGTCTAGAAACCCCTGGCAGGGTGAGACAGGTCATAGTGACCCCCTCCTGTGTCATGGGCTGATGACAGCTATTAATGAGCTCACAACTGCAAGATTGTTACACCAATTAGCCCATTCCAGATGGTCATTGTTTGGGCTCAGAAATATATCTCTCAAGGAGGGACATAGTGCCACGTAGAATGAGATAACACCTTAGCTTAAGGTATAAAAGAAGGGGGATTGGCCTGAGACATTGGAGGTCTCCATACATCAAAAGTGCCCCTGCTACCTATCCTGGGCTTCCAGGTAGCTAAAGAAGGTGCAGAAGAGTCTATAGTTAGTATGCATTTGCTTGTGTTCTTGCTTGTTTCATCTTCTGTTTTGCTTTGAGAACTGTTTAATAAAGCTTTGATTCTTCAGCCACAGAGTGCTTATTGTCTCTGAGATCCTAAGCCCAGCAGGTTTGGCTAGCCAGCTTGGCAATACATCAAGCTCATTTGACTCAAGGGCTGTTTTAGCTGGGACTAACACTTGGATATAGGCCAATTTTCTGTGAGCTAGAACCTGGGATCATATGACCCTCCACATGCTGGACCTGCACTTCCATCAGACCCATACAACACAAACAATGGTCCAGAATGATGGATCTTGTTCAGTATCATCTGAAGGAACCTGGGTTCCATAGCCCTGCTTCATCAACTTTCCTCTTACGCATCATATGCAGCTCCAAGAAGGAGGCAGCATATACATCTGTTTCACTGGAAGTTAGTTAAAGCAAAAGTAACATAACAGCAAGATCATTTTAATTGAACTGAACTCTGCCGAGAAAGCAGCAGGGCGACAGGAAAGGTAAAAGATTGCTATTGTACAATGAATATTACCGGTAATTTCTTATTAGGAATACATGTTAGGCAAGACAGTTAGACAACAGTAATACATTCTCAGCAAATAAAACATCCCCCTATTAATTAGCCAGTAACTGAAATTGCCCACAAGTAGTTATAAACTCAGAAGAAGCATGCTCTCCATTATAAGGGAAATTCTTTTGAACAAGTAAATGGGAACCCTGTCCCTCATATGTTGTGTCCTTCTACTCTTAGAAGCCCTACACTTCAAAGTCAGTACTCAAGATTTGTGAGCGCTGCCATCCAAAATGCTTGAAGACCAAATGTTCTCCACCCATGTTATAAAGTGGATATTTGCTGCAGCACATGGGTCTGTCTCTTAAACATGGATGTTTTCTCCTTGAGATTGTTTATGCACATCTAATTAGTTTGCAATGGCAATAGATTTGCTAATGTTTCTTTGACTGGATAACAGCCCTGCCTGCTATACAAGAGATTTGTTTGTTATTACTTGAGAACAGCAAGAATCCACTGCCTAATGGTAGTGATGACTTCATACATACCAAGCCTCTAAATCAAGGTTTCCCAAACTTTTTGAGCCGGAGGCTGGGTCACGTTCTCTCAGCTTCGAGAGCCGGACAGACATTTTGCCCTGCTTGCACAATGGAGCTGATTATTTTGTCCCAACAGCTTCAAAGGGGTAGTCATTTTATTTCTCAAAAGCCATTGGAGGGGTGAGGGCACATGAAATGGCACCACGGGCTAGATCCGGCCCACAGGACTTAGGTTAGGAACCTCTGCTCTAAATCATACCTGTCAAGTATCCCGGATTGGCCGGGATTTCCCGTATTTCCGCACCGATTCCTCCACTTTCCCACCGCCATCCCACAATTTGACCGGTGGGGAAAGTAGTTACTGCACATGCACGTATGTGCAGAACCCTTCTGTGCATGTGCAGAACCCTTCCGCGCAGGTCCTGTATTTTCCGGAGCTGCGCCTGACGGGTATGCTCTAAATGGCCTTGATCCTTGACAAACAACTCTCTTCCAACATCAATCTCCCCTCAGTAAAAAAAGAAAAGGAAACAATGTCCATCTCTCTTCAACAGTTTTTATGATGCCACAGTAGTGGGGGGAAAAACTTCATAAATTAGAAATCTGAATATTTGAATTGGGCTTGGAACCAGTATTTCTTTACCAATGATCACTCCCTTTTTAATAGCAGTGATCAGTGCCATGGAGTATGTTTGCCTTCTTTGTAACCAATGGCTTGGTGCTCTTCACCATAAAGTATACAAAAAGGTATTTCAATGCAGTTTAAATTACTGCAATAGGGTTTTTAAATGATACTGTGGTTTAAAACTTTGCAAATAAGGACAAGCTTCGTCAAAATAAGATGAGGCATTACACTGGCTGGTTAGATTCGTGATTTAGTTATCTGGATGCAGAGCCAGAAGTCAGGAGCTTGATTCTCCACTGTGCCTCACAGGAAAAGCTAGCCTGTGCAATCATGGTTAAGCTGCACAATCCCAGGGTGTCCCCATGAAGGGAATGGCTAACCACTTTGAATAGTCTCTACCTACAGTGGCTCAAGTAGTCAGCTCCATCGTGCAAGCAGGGCAAAATGTCTGTCCAGCTCTCGAAGCTGAGAAAACGTGACCTAGCCCCCGGCTCGAAAAGTTTGGGAACCCTTGATTTAGAGGCTTGGTATGTATGAAGTCATCACTACCATTAGGCAGTGGATTCTTGCTGTTCTCAAGTAATAACTGGAAGGCAGCAGATCAGCAGTTCGATACCCAAATACTGCAGGACAGAATGAGCTCCCATCTTTGTCCCAGCTCCTGTCAACATAGCAGTTTGAAAGCAAGAAATTGCAAGTAGATAAAGAGGGAACACTTCAGTGGGAAGGTAAACATCATTCCGTGCACTAGTCATGCATGCCACATGACCACGGAAATGTCTGCAGAAGCAGACAGCGCTCGCTCTTCAGCTATAAAACAGAGATGAACACTGAACCCTAGAGTCGGATATGACTGGCTTTCGAGCAAGGGTGACCTTTACCTTTACCAAACCTTGAAATGTGTCTCCATAAGTCAGAATTGACTTGATGGCACACTATTATTATTATTATTATTATTATTATTATTATTATTATTATTATTATTATTATTATTATTATTATTATTATTATTATTATTATTATTACTACTACTACTACTACTACTACTACTACTACTACTATACAAGTAAAAAAGTTGTGTATGTGGACTCCCAAGTAGGAATACAAATGAAGTCATTCCAACCTTGAAATGTCTGCCATCAATTGTCTAACGCATACTCTAGATTCAGTATCACATCAAAGTTTCCTACAGCAGGGAGTAGTAGCCATTCTCTAAAAGCAGGCAACCCGACAACATACTTATCTCTCGTATGTGACTGCCAGAACTGACACCATGAAGGCAACACAGCGATACAGGTTCAGATGCTTAGATAACAAGGACGGAACAAGCACGAGCATGCTAGATCAAGCAAGGCTACATCTGCGGCCTTCATAGCTGAAAAAGGAAGCTGCGAACAAAACAAGCTCATTCAGCGTGACAGGAAACCACGATCAATGTACTTTCAATTGCTGCTGTTCCAGCCCCAGCCCCCAGTGGGTTATGTGTTCTGCTGAAGTTATGGCCACAACATTGCAGCCTCTTGTTTGTTTTGAATAAGTGGAACCCTGGGTTTGACAACTTCCACTAGCTTACAGAAGATGCCAGCTGCATTCACTTAAAGCAGGTAACAAAAAGATTAGCTGTCCTGTTTAGTGACTTTAAAACCCACACAAATGGAATACGTATTGCAAAACAAGGTAATGCAGCAGGTCTCCAATATGAAGATTAAAAAGGAACTAATGAAAGTTAATAAAGGACTGGACCCATGAAGGCTAAAAGCAGTGGTGGGCATCAGCAGGTTCGCACCAGTTCGTCAGAACCGGTAGCAGAAATTCTGGATGGCCCCGTCCATCCAAGTTTTGAACTAAAGTATTCCTAATTCGGGTGCAACGCAGGGCTTTTCCCCTGGCCATGCTCACCATACCACACCCACAGTGTGGTAGTAAATTTTTTTGGAGCCCACCACTGGCTAAAAGGCCAGGTTTGGCAACATCATGACTTTATTAAACGGAAAGTTCGAAATAAGCTTTTAAGCTAACTTTGCTCTTATGCTTTGGTTGTTATGGTGAAATTTTAAAATGCTTTGATTCTTGGGTAAGACTAGATAGCGAGAACTCATGCCCGCTGCTATGGTCAGAATGTTTTAGAGAATGTTACGTTCCTGGAGGTGATGGGATTTGTGAGGCCTTTTACACTAAAAAAAATAGTGTGTGGAAAATAACTTGCAAGACCTTAGAAACAAAGATATTGAATGATTGTCATTCATGTCAATAGGTTTCTATAAAAGTGTGCTCTCCAACTGTATCAAGGCCATGTAGAGCTGACGTTAATGTAGTGCTTAGGTGAACAATGCCTCTGATCTGAGGAGCTTAAGTACAACACTCTATATACGTTTAAGCCTCAGTTCATGAACGCAGGTCGAGATCTAAAAATGTAAGCTACTTTTCCGCAGAAACTTAGAAAACTGCTGAAAAGTGGTAGACTTTTAGTCCAAAAAAGCCCTCATCACTTAGATCAGACAAAGTAATTGTACACGTATCACAGCGAAGCAAACAAACGAGAGAAAGCCAGATGTTTAGGGCTTTCTTCATAAAATGCATTCAGCTTTTGGCGGAGGAGAGACTTGCAGCAAGTCAACCCATGATGCTTACGTAAAATGGTGTTGGACCTCCTGTATTGGCAGGAGTATCAATACTATTTGAGAAGTACCCCAAGACAAAAAAAAAGTGTGATTTGGAGCATAAGCAGGCCAAAATTGGCAGCAGGGCCAGAGAAAGGGCCATTTTTCATATCTAATGGGCAAAACGTGCACTGTAGTCCCCCTCACAACTACCTCAACCTGCGTAGAGTACAATACAAGCAACATATAGGACCAAGGGCAGGTACGCTGGACGTTCATGCATTCAATTGGTTTTACACTATTTGCAGTAGCAGCCAAGGAAATCTATATGCTTGTAGGATACAAGCTCTTTATAAGCTGTAAGGTGATCAACTCAAGTGTATGTATATTATTGCAGAAGTCCTGCTTCCTTCCTGGTCAGTGGGCCCAGGCTAATCACCTTGTCACATCAGAACACCCTGTTTACACTGGGAAGGAAAAACATACATACCTTTTGCTGAATCTCATCTTATTGAAAAATCTTACAAGAAAATCTCGTGTTTGAAGAACAATGAAAAGACATCAAACCTTTCTGCAGAGTGGTTACCCTGCTCCTAAAGGCCATGTTAAATTGATCCTAGTAAATGCAGGGACATCCCATCAGGTCAGAAGTGCAGTTTGTTTTTAAAGATTTGTCTTGTGTTTTAATCGGTGGATTAGGCAAGCCACTTTAAATTTGCTACATCCTTGTTCATCAGGAAACCATGTAAACATTAATCCTCTGGATTTATTCACAGCTCTTGTCTGATGTCACTTCTGCACATTTTTCTCATTTTTCGGAATTACTGGACCCTTGCATTATTTACACCTCATGGCCAATTATTAAACGTAGTGTATCAAACGTGTAGGTCTGGGTTGCTCAAGCACATATATCCAACTGATCTTCGTCCATCCATAATTGCTATCAGGCTTTTCCCCCAGCATCAGTGCACCATGTTTATCCCTTTCAATGCTTATCCTTTACAATACATTAAGCCCACTGGGACTAAAAATAGTTGAACTGATCCTATGCAAGCACGACAAGAGATTACATTAAAATGCCAAGATAGGAAACAATTTATTATAGAGAGAAGAAAAGTTTCTCATCCAAAATATAGAAATCTGTACAACTTTGCCACAACCAATATACATGAACTGTACAAATTTACACCAGTTCATAATTTACCAAAAAAGAAAAAAAGGGGGATGACTAACAAAGTTCACAAAATAGTTGGTGGTTTGTGGAAAAGACCTTTACCCAATTAAGTACAAGGAAATTACAAACCAGACCTCCATTTTCTAAAAATAAGAGGTTTACTCAGTCTTAGAAAACTACAAGCTAGCAAATGTACAGATAGCTGGCTGGTAAAACACACCACAGTTCAGTGTCTTTATATGGTCTCTCTCAAGCCTGTTGGCATTACAGATCCTGTTCACTTGCTACCATGAAGGCCAATGCACAACAGAGATCTGAACATTTCTTCCTAGTTCATGCCCACTAGGTGTGACCTATGTACAGTTTATGCAGACTGTTAAGTGATGGGTAAAAGTTATCAGGTAAAATTTCCAGTACTACCATGTTTGGAACAAACCTTGTTACTGAGCTGCCAAAAAACGGTAACAATTTTTTAAAAATAATGTATAGTGCAAATTTACTCTGCAACCTTAACAGCAGAGGATAATTTTATAGCAATAAAGATTTCAGCTGAATGAACTGGTGAGTTTTTTTAAAAAAAGAAAGTAAAACATCTGGGAGAAAATTGCAGCCTTCCTGGACAATTTCACACTTCAGGAAATAAAGCAACCATCTTTACTCACAGGCTATTAAAATCTCTGAAAGGTACTGTCGAAACTATGGCACTGCCACTATTAAAATAAAATTTATCACTCTATGTTGTGCCAGATCTTCACAGCTGTGACATGGTTTAAATTCCATAATCCATCCCAGAGGAGCCCACCCAAAGGAAAAACCAAATTTATCCATCCACCATAAGATGATCCATCCATAGGTTATATATCTTTAACCTGATACAGTCATCATATTGTAGCTCTTGGACGGACTGGTTCTGCCCAAGAGGAGTTCTTCTTTACAGCTTATTCTGCTGTCTACCATTTGCATGCTGGTGCCACTTTGGCTAACGCCTGCTGGTGTGGCTTCATACAGCACACAGATTGAGCCATCTTCTCCGATACGATAGGATACCTCATAAGGATCGACCCAAAGAGTGAGTTCGCTTGGAAGGAGACGGAACAGTTCCTGTCCGCTGAGTCCAATACGTTGTGCTGCCTGCCCAATTAGGGGATCCATTTTATGGTTGATTCGGATACAGCGGTAGCCCGATCCTTTGCATGGCTTTTCAGGGAACCAATGGTGTTTATAGTGTTCTACAGGGGGGGAAAAGAAAAGCAAATAAGTTCATACTTCACTCCTTTAACAATTCAGAAATGTGAGCAAGGGAGAAATACCGCAAATGCATGACCTAAAATACTTATTATTTCTTGGCTTGGAAGCAATGGTTGGGGTTGCAGAAACACAGACATTTCACTTGCAGCTGTTTTCCCTCCTAACAAAATAGATTGACCTATCAAGAAATGTTAAGTGAAAGCCTCCCTCCAGAATGGAGAAGAAAAATGGCAAGAGAACGGGCAAATTTAGCATCCAATAGCAAGGCACTGAAAATTAACACTCAGGACCAAGGCGGAAAAGCATTTGATGTATATTTCCAAGGAATGTTTTCATACGCAAAGTTATGCTTGTGTACACAAATGTTTTATAATGTAAGATACTCTGCCAAGTCTCCCCCCCAACACATACATGCATCTAAAAGATCAAATGCATATCACACACTGAAGAGAAGAGACTACCTTGCCACCTTCTCATTATGAGATACTTCCCAGCTCCTGCCATCCTAGCAGTTCAAAAGCAAGAAATTGCATGTAGATAAATAGGCGCCACTTTGGTGGGAAGGTAACAGCGTTCCATGCACTCCGGTGTCTAGTCATGCCTGCTGCATGACCACAGAAACGTCTGCAAAAGCAGACAGTGCTGGCTCTTCGTCTTTGAAACAGAGATGAGCACTGAACCCTAGAGTCGGATACGACTTGCTTTCGAGCAAGGGAAACCTTTACCTTTACTACCTTCTTCATAAACCAATTTGAATACAGTATGTTCATAAGACATTTCTGTTTGTGAGCAGTAGCATGTAAGTCTGCAGGGACAAAGAGCTAACCTGAAATACTACACCAGCTGTTTAGTAACACATTTTCAAAAATTCTCAATTCCTAACCTTTATGGGAAGGTGAATTTTCGTTGCTTTCAAGTGGGATTATTTTCGTTACATCTGCTAACATTTATTAAGAGAGACAGATGTGCCGGGATTCAGAATTTTGAAGATGAATTTCCAAAAATGCTTTCTCAAATGACTTGATCCCATGTAAACACATTGGCAGATATGACCTTCCAGATCCTAAACTTCCTAACATCCGATCATCTGCTTTTACAGTATCGCAGCAATCTTGGTAAAGTAGTGAAATGTTTCAAACCTTACTGACAAAAGAAAATCTAAAAATGATTTTGCCTTTCTGAAGGCCAAACAGTAAGAATTTGTTTCTGGTGCCTGAATGCATGTGGCTGGTATTTACATTCCAACAGGACAGAAAGCATTTTGTTTTTAAGAGAGGAATCCTTTCCACAGATTGAACTGCAAAAACTCTTTGAAAGAAAATATTGTGAGATGCACGTATATTTTTATTTTTAATGAAGTAGGAGCAACTGACAATAGCTCAGTGGTCAACAGGACTTCAACCGTCATTTGGGGAAGCTGTACAACATGTGTACACCCCACTCTACACTGAATTGCTGCAACTCCTTATTTAGAACAGTGACATTTTGCTATTGGTTCTGCCTCACTACAATGAAGCAAACACCGCCTCAGACAAAGGAGGCAAAATGAAAAGCTGCCAGATGGTTTGTGCTGGGGGGAAAAACTACCAGCAGATATTAACGGCTACCATACACACATAAAAAAATAATAATAAAGCCTAGCTGGGGTTGGAAAAACCTCTCCATGTTTGGTCTTAAACAGCTTTCCTTCTGTTCAAGGGGGCCTACTCTCCTAAGATCCCAAACTACCTGGTAGCAGAGCTAAAGGGGAAGAAATTAGCATTCGCCACAAGCTTCTTTCTACTGAGCGTAAGGGGTACACAGAAAGAGCATACCTGTCAACCTTCCCAGATTGGCCGGGATTTCCCGATTTTCGGCGCCGATTTGCGCCATTTCCCGCCCGCAACTGCCAAAACCCCGGAATTGGTAGCGGGGGGGGAGAGGTACTACACATCCCTTCTACGCAGATCGCCTTCTACGCATGCGTAGAAGGCTTTTACGCTAGCGTAGAACCCTTCTACGCTTGTGTAGAAGGCGATCTGCGCAGAAGGGGATCGTAGAAGCCTTCTACGCAAGCATAGAAGGGTTCTACGCAAGCGTAAAAGCCTTCTACGCATGCGTAGGTGACCTGCGCAGAACCGTTCTGCGCAGGTCCCATGTTTTCCAGAGCTGTGGTTGACAGGTATGAGAGCCTCCTAGAAGATTGTGGTATTTTTGAACCACAATTGGGTGTACCCTGGTAACGGCTTGTGTTGCCAGCTAATCTTTCTCACACTTAAGTCGGGCGAAAGGAACTGCAGAATGAACTCACACCAAAGGATGCCTTCATTTTGGCAGTTTCATGTCTGGCCTAGACACAGCAACACGTACAGCAATCTCTTCCCTCAAAAATGATGAAGGGAAGGGAAGAAAGGGGGGGGGGAGAGAGAGAGAACAGGATCAGGCTTTTCTTGGCAGAAGATCCTGCACCTCTTTAAGCCAAAACTGGAGTATGCGTCCAAACAAAGGACTGGCACATTCGGGCTCACAAGCAGCATAAAGTCAATCCAGTATTCCTCTGAAGAAAAAAAGGGTACTGGGGACCGAGAACAGATGGTTTATGGCCGCCTGAGGTCCCAGAGCAGGGCATAGCGTCCTCTAGCAGGATATTGAAACCCTAAATCGTGGCACCCCTTTTCCCATTGTGTGTGTGAAATTAACCGGACAGGAGTCCATCTCCACAATGTGGGTTAAGCAGGTTGCAATGATCAACAAAATAAGGTCACAGGGAGATGAGGGAGAGCATAATGTCAGAGATTGGAGAGAAATGGGGGAAGAGAAGAAGGGCTTGGGCTGCCCTCAACTTCTGTAACGTAGTTGAAGAAGAAGAAATCCGTTCGTGGCCAATAGGCAGAGTTAATAAAATTATATATCCACAATTGACAACAATAAACAATCAAGTCCAACGCTTGTGTGTATAGAGTGGTATATTAGTGAACAATTCAATTCTGAGAACAAATTTCCAAAGCTTTTCCGGTAGCCAATAAGCTTTTCAGGGATAATACCCTTTCATCAGGGAATCTCAGTATAAATAGTATGCATATCAAATGTGTCAATGAGAAATTCTTGCGTCCTGGCACATAGCAGACTTCGCATTGAGGCAATGTTCGAATTGTTCACTAATATACCACTCTATACACACAAGCATTGGACTTGATTGTTTATTGTTGTCAATTGTAGATATATAATTTTATTAACTCTGCCTATTGGCCACGAACGGATTTCTTCTTCTTCTACTACAACATTACATTCCGCTCCACCCAATTTCCAATCTCAACTTCTGTAACTGCATGCATAGTGCGGAGGGTTGAGGGGGCGCTGATCTCCATGACGTGTGCAATGCAAACACTAAGAGGAACAAGAAGAACTGGGAACGGCCGAGGGACTTTCCAAGCAGGAAGCTGAACAGAAGAGTCAAAATGTGCTCCACGTTGGGGGCAAAATGCTAATTAACTTGTGAACCGCGCAGGGAGTGCACTAAGCTCTATGGGGCCATATAGAAGTGTAATTGCTATTGATATTGCTATAGAAGTGTAATTGCCATTGTGATCTCTCCCTCTCCTCCCCCACCCCCCACCCCCCAAGCGTGCCCTGGATTTTTGGCAGTCAAGACGCCACAAAGGGAGGACAAAGGAGTCACCAACATAAAAGATTGATCTTAACACCCCCCCATCCCCACCCCCCATATATGGTTTTTAAAAATGTACAAAGTCGCTTTCCAACACTGCACAAAATGCAAGTGGCTCGTTTGGGGGGGGGGGCTTTTTGGAACGAGTGCGTGGGTTACAAAAGCAGCCTTTCCTCCGAAACGACTGGGTCGACCACCTCGTGCCCCTTCCTCCGATCGACACCACCACCACCATCACCACCAAAAAAAAAAAAAAAGCCACAATGCAAGAAAAACTCGACGAGATCTGAAGCCAATAAGGGTTGCTGGGAGAAAGAGAAAAATAGAATGTTTTTGCGAGCCCCCGCAGTGGTTAAGCTGCCTATGCTACAGCCAAAACGTTGCCAGTTCGATCCTGACGGGCTAACCAGGTTGACTCATATTTATATTATTTATTTATTTATCGGTAAAATGGGAACCCAACGTGGGGGGGGGAGGGGAAATGCTAATTAACTTGTGAACCGCCCAGCGAGTATACTTAAGTGCTATGGGGCGGGTATAGAAGAGTAATGGCTGTTGACAGAGGAGATGCCTCAAAGGTTGCGCCCCACCACCAACACCGCCATCCACGACCACCTCTCACCTTCCAGCAGTTCCTGGAGGCTCTGGCTGAAGGTTTGCAGCTGCCGCTCGTTCATCAGCCCCTTGGTGCGCAGGAACTTGGAGATAAAGCCCACGGCCGCTGCGATCTCGCGTATCATGTTGGCCCGGGTGTAAAGGGCAGGATGCATGGGGGCGGCGGGGACGAGGGGCAGCCAGCTCCGGTGGTTGAGTTGGGAAGGCACGGTGTGTTCGCAGCACACGGGAGGGGCGGGAGGGGCACCCAACCAAGGCGGTCGGATGGTGGGGGTGTGAAACGGGAGAGTGGGAGGGTGAAAGAGAGAGATCGGACAGACAGACGGAAGTGAAAAGGAAAGGATCGAGCGACCGATCAAATTCAGAAGACTCCCCACTCCTCTGGCTCGACCGCCCCCCTCTGACGTAAGCCCGTGGCAGCAGCAGCAACCAGCCCGATAACTTCCACCATTTCCATCTACCAAGCACGAAGGAAGAGAGGCGCTGCGCGTCCCGGCTTTTATAAATGTGGCGCCAGGGCCATGGCGGCGGAGGGTGGGAGCTGTGGGGGGGGGCAACTTAGCAGCAGCCGCGGCCAATCAGGGGATCGCACCATTGTGACGTCGCGTTCGGAGCGGAGGGTCAGGCGGAGGAGTGATGTCATCTGACTGTAAACAAATAGAACGCAGAGGGAGAGCGGGGGGGGGGGGGGACGGAGCATGGCTGCTGGGGGGAGGAATGGAACGCCGCAGCTTGGAGGATGGAACGTTGAGACACCGAGACGTTCCGAGACTGCAGCTCTGAAGAGGAGCGGCGGGCGCCCGGTCGGGCCTCGCGGAGGCCCATTGAGTGGTGGTGGTGCCCTATTTTTAAAATAGCGCAGAGAGCAGGAACGTCTGGACTCTCGAAAATGCAGTGGGCAAAAAATGGACTTGAAGAGGCTTGATCCGAGAGATGGCAAGCATTATACGTGTACGTGTATATCGCCCCATAGCGCTTAGTGCACTCTCAATTAGTGCACTCTCTAATTACAAAGTAATTAGGATTTAACACACACACCAACATGCTGGGTACTCATTTCACCGACCTCGGAAGGATGGAAAGCTGAGTCGACTTTGATTCACCCCGTCGGGATCGAACTCGCAACGTTTTGGCTAATTTAATCACTGCGCCATCAGGGCTCTTTCAGGATAGGCGAAGGGAAGTGAACGTCTGTACCGTTTTAGATTCTATTTTAATGCTGATTTCCTTCCTTCCAGTCGGTCACTCAAAATCCGACCCGTTTTTATCTGCAGCACAGCAATTAAGAGCGTGATAATAACGCCTCGGGGACAAAAGGAAGGGCGGGGATCTCTTAGGTAAATATAAATGATGTTATCATCTGGCGCCTGCGACTATTCTGGAAGCTATATATCCCAATGCACCATAAAAACAAACGAACTTAGTCCTGGTGGACGAGAGAGAGAGCGCGCGCACATAGTGATTTTCTCCCAATTTAATTATCAAAAGGGACACAGTTTCTGTCTCCTTGATTGTGCAATGATGGATTCAGGGTACTTTCCCACAGGAGAAGGAAAAGCAATCTGGAGCCTGTCAGCAGCTCTTCTCTCACAGCTGTAAACACTGCTTAAAATAGATCAAAAATAACAAAATAGAAGAAGTCCTCTCCTCAGGGCACTTAAAGATCTGAGCACATTTATGAAATGTAGATAATTTTCTCATATTTCCAACCCCTCCTGTTATAGTCTATTGTTACTATTATTGTTATTGTATAGGTCCGTGATGGCGAACCTTGGCACTCCAAGTGTTCTTGGACGTCAATTCCCAGAAACCCAAGCCTCTGTAGTAAACCCATTTGTGTGGATTCACAGAGACTTGGACTTCTGGGAATTGAAGTTCAAGAACAGCTGGAGTGCCAAGGTTCTCCACTGGAATAGATCCATTTTTAAAAAAAAAGTCTGGGCAATTTACAACAATAGTGAAACATCTTAATGTTATACAGTATTTGAACAATGAAAACAAAGCAAATTAAACATCCATATCATACTATATATAATTGTCTTTATCCACTCTCAAGTTGCTTCCAACATACAGTAATCCTATGAATTTGTTGTGTGCCATCAGGTCAAAACTATCTTTTAGTGATCTTAGTAATATTTAAGTCTTGATTCTTTTAATGTGCCAATCCGTTTCATATTTATTCCATCTCTTTTCCTGCTGCCTTAAATTTTTCTCACCATTGCCATCGTTTACCAATTTATCTTATCATCTCATGATACACCCAAAGTACATTTTAGAAAACTCTACAGAAGCACTAAATACAGTGGTAGCCATAATATTTTTGTAACATGAATAAGAAAGTTGATATAGAGCCTGTCTACACTGTCAAACAGCTCACTAGTTTAATAATTTTTGGTGTGGTTGGGGTTGACACAATTTACAGCATCCATACATGTTTTGATTTAGAGCACTTTGTCCCACCACATTTTATAACTGGCTCAAACTTTCGGGCACAATGCTAGGGCCTCGGTTATTATGGTGTGCTCCCAATTATCCCATTCCCACACTGTACACAATTGTTTTTATGCCCATGTAGACAGTTTGAACCCAAGTAGAGCTGTGGACGGTGTTATCTGAGATGACGACCTTGTGACATAAGTCCAGGAAATGTAGGCCACCAGGAGGCTGCGACGTCTGCTCCCTCCTGTTGTATCCAAATCCGAATATTGGCAATCATGGTAATCATCCATGAAGACTGTCCTGAGAATATAATGCAGTGGACCTTCATCTGCCTTCCGCATCGCAGTGTGACGCTTATACAATAATTAAGATCCTCTTTTTTACGAATGGGGTGGGTGGGTTTTTTATGGGGGTGGTTCTTATCTGTTTTTATACTTTTTATGTTTTTATCTGGTGATTTTAGCTTTTTGTTATTTGTGATTGTGTACTATGTGAGCCGTCCTGAGTCGGGTTTCCTGAGTGGGCGGCATATAAGTACGAAAATTAAAATAAATTAAATTAAATTACCACTGATCCAGTTCCGCATGTCACTTTCTGGTCCTGAGCCTTTTTGGCATACAAACTCCTCAGCCCCAGGGCAGTATTGATGAAGCTGCTGCCCTCCATCAAGATGGATTCAAGTGGGATTTAATCAATTTGGGAACCATCACCCTTCCCTGTGCTTCAGCACCCAAGGCCATTAATCCTCAGGTTGTCAGGTTAGTTAATCGCCGGCTGACACTCGGTGTTGAGTTGCTGGCAGTATGGTCTACTCTATTACCATAGCAGGATAACCTGGCCAGATTCAGATCATCTGTTCCAAGAAAAATGTTAAGGCAAGAAGGATCCCAAACTGGTCCCTGTCAATCAAAGAGCAGGGAGTTTGCTTTCCTAATCTTTGCAAGAGGGAACACTCAGCTCTTCCAACACCCTTGAGGGTTAAGCGACATCATTTCTTTCCCTCACCACCCATTTAAAAATAAGTGTGAGACCTCGATACTGACTAGGATACTAATATATTCTCCCCTGCTGTGCTCACCTGTGTTGCCTATATCCACATTTTGCATTGCCCAAAAATGATCAAGAAAACAGGTGGATCCTTCTTTGGCCAATGCCAATACAAATTCTGTGCAGTTTTTGGATTGTTTGGTCTTTTCTACTAGCAGAATGCAGCAGCCTTATGCAGAGCTTGTGTTTATTGAGCAAGAATAACTATTTTGGAAACCAATAGGCAAAATCACATGGAGAACACAGTTAGCTGTTTGCTGTCTTAGGAAATACATTTAGGAAGAGAAAAGCAGAATAATGCCACTAATCCTATTCACAGAACCCTCTACAGCTGGCTTCTCTTCTTGTTGGTCTGCTCAGGTAGCCCTTATTCAGAGCCCATATCCAGTGGTGTGCTTCGCCCAGTACACTCCGGTACGGGCATACCAGTAGCAAAAATTCCCCTAGGCTATGCCCACTTCACGACTCCATTGCTCAGTGCGCATGCGCTACTTCATAGTGGCAATTTTCTGCGCCTGGAGTGGGAGCAGTGGGACACAGCCTTCCACCGCCACCCATTGCCGCCTGGAGTGGGACCCACAAGGCCTCTGCCACAGCCACCTTGGTGCCCCCCCCCCGGCTTGGCTGTCTCCTCAGTGGCCAGCTCAAGGCCTGCAAAGTCGACACTGCCGCTTCCCCCTCCCCCCCAAGGGCAGTGTGGCCTCCACCAGGGTGTGATGTGTGTGGGTTGGGTGTCGGTGTGTGTGTTGGGTATCATGTATGTGCGTGTCGTGTGTGTGCATGTATAGTCTTCAAGGTGCCACAACATTTTTGTCTTTGTTTTGTTTTCTTTCTGATATGGTTGAAACAAAGACTAACATGGCTACCATTTCAAAAGTAGCCATGTTAGTCTGGGTTTCAACCATATCAGGAAGTAAACAAAAAGACAAAAATGTTGTGGCACCTTAAAGACTAACTCCTGTATTTTAATGTAAGCTTTTGTGGATCGAGTCCACTGGGCACACAATGGTTGGCTAACATAACAGATAAGTTTACAAATCAGTGGTTTTTTACAACCAGTAGTAACTGCAGTGGCTCAAGTGGTCAAGCCACTGAACTTGATGCCTGGAAGATCAGCAGGACAGCAGTTTGAGACCTGAGTACTCCCATCTCAGTCCCAGCTCCTGCCAACCTAGCAGTTCAAAAGCAAGAAATTGCAAGTAGATAAATAGGTACCACTTCAGTGGGAAGGTAAACAGCATTCCGTGCACTCTGGTGTCTAGTCATTCCTGCCACATGACCACAGAAATGTTTGCAAATGCAGGCTCTTTGGTTGTAAACAGAGATGAGCACTGAACCCTAGAGTTGGATATGACTGTCTTTCGAGCAAGGGTAACCTTTACCTAATAACAGAAGATCCCTGATTGGTATTCAAATTTGCTGTGAAGTTTGGCCCTGATTAGTTACATGTGGTTAGTAAGTAATGGTAAAGGTCTCCCTTGCTCAAAAGCCAGTCATATTCGACTCTAGGGTGCAGTGCTCATCTCTCTTTACAGCCAAAGAGTCACTGCTGTGTGTGTTTGCAGATGTTTTCATGGCCATGTGGCAGGGCATGACTAGATCTCCCATCCAGTCACATGGCCACCCCCAGCATGTCACATGGCCAGATTTGGCGCATACACAAAGTTAGCCCTGCCCACAGTGTGGTAGTAAAAAAATTGATGCCCACCACTGCATATGGCTCTACTGCTCTTCAGGAAAGGAACAAAGAGGAAGTGACCCAGGGAAAAAAAAGTGAGCCCTACAGTAGCAACTTTGATCTAAATCTAGAAAATGCAAGTGGACCCTATGGACCATTGCCCGCCAGGCACCTCTGTCCTCCACCATCCTCTTCAACCCACCCAGCTCTGTGCCCATTGCATCTACAATACCATCTAGCCATCTCATCTTTGGCTGCCCCCTTCTTCTTTTGCCCTCCACCTTTCCCAGCATCAAGGCTTTCTCAAGTGAATCCTCTCTTCTCGTTTGATGTCCAAAGTACTTTAGCTTCATCTTTACTATTTGACCTAAAGAGCAGTCAGGGTTGATTTCTTCTAGGATCGACCTATTTGTTCTCGCTGTCCAGGGTACTCTCAAAACTCTCCTCCAACACCACATTTCAAAGGCATCTATTCTTCTGCACTCAGCTTTCCTAATGGTCCAGCTCTCACAACCATACATTACCACCGGGAATACCATTGCCTTGACTATAAAAATTTTTGTTTGCAAGTTGATGTCTCTACTTTTAACTATGTCCCGCAGGTTTCTCATAGCTTGCCTCCCACGCATCAGTCACCTTTTTATTTCATGGCTGCAATCACCATCTGCAGTGATCTTTGATCCTAGGAAAGTAAAGTCTGTCACGGCTTCTACTTCTTCCCCATCTATTTTCCAGGGAGTGATAGGGCCTGTTGCCATTATTTTGGTTTTCATGTGCAAATCCAGATCAATTGCTACAGACACTGGTGCTTCATTTCCAACATGCTGGTTGCAATCGAAATTGGGATGAAGGGGGAAGAGGGCTTTCACCTACCACCATACCATATCCCAGTCTAGATCTGCTTCCAGTGCTTTCTAAGTTCAAAAAAGGCATAACTATTAGATATTTCTTTAAAATAGAATGCTAACTTGACTTGGCTCTACAAAAACAAGAGGGAGCAAGCCTTTACCTTCTTCATTTGGCCCAAGAAATAAGAGCCAGCACTTCAGAACTAGATCAATGCAAGAATCTCAGCAAGAGAATAGCAACCTTGCCCAAACTGGTTATAAACATTTGCTTTTAGTTCAATCACTTTGTTCTGGCCTTGACAATCTGATCTCCTGTTCTTCCCCTGTATGTCCTGTCTTTTTAGCTTACAAGCCCAAGGGCAATGCTTCTCTCTCTCTTTTTTATTAATACAAGCTGCTTTCTGAGGTAATACATGTCCAAAAAGTAGGATAAAAAAGACACAACAAATTTATCAAACACCTAACAGGCACCTCAGCCCCTATGAATTATATGGTTTTGCTCTGAAGGCCAATCAACATCTTGTGCTATTGCATTAAATACATCTATCAGCAGCATAGCTGTTTTGTTATTGCTGCTGTATTAGCCTCAGAGAATATGAGAGACATTTATTAGTTTTTCCACTGGGCCAGTTTCTACTGGTGAAAGAGGCTACATATTTTCCTCAGGCAGAAAAGCTCCTTGTTATCTGATGACAGGGAGGTATCTCGGGCCTTATTAAACATTTCTTCCTCTTGACTCTTCTGTGGCTATCATCTGAAATATCTCTTTTGTAGCCAAAGGGTCAACTAGATCTATCAAGGCTAACCCCAAATTTCTCAAAATATATTTTTTCTGATGAAATTTATAAGTTTTTTTTAAGGTTTCTTTTTCTCACAGCCACCCCAGTGGAAAAAAGGCTGCTTTTGAGAATTCCCTCTGAACGTTCCTGTCATTTCTATTTTTATTTTTTTGTGAAAGACTTAAACAGTGAGACATTAGGCTGCTTCATTATGTTGCCTTTGTAGCTGTTTTGGGAATGGAGAATGAAACTCCAGTGGTGCCTTCCATCTCGGCTTTGTTCTGATCAATGCCAAGGCATGGCCATTACACAGTCAATGTTCAGAATCCTACCAGTCAGTTACACTGCTATGGTATAAACTGCAGCAGTGAACTGCGCTTTGTTAACAAATCATTGCTTGTATCCTTTGTTTCCCAGACAGGAGCAGTAATTTATTAACTAGAGACAATTCACCACTGAAATGTGCGTCATCACACTTAATAATAACTGCATGCCAACAAGTCAGTACTGATTTATGGCAACCTTTCCCAGGATTTTCTAGATGGAGAAGACTCAGACACGGTTTATCATTCCCTTCTTTTAGGAGTGCCCTGGGATCATGCAGCTCACCCATTACTACACAGGTTGGCTCTTTTCCCTGAAGGCATAGTGGGGAATCAAACTCTCTGAACCACTGAGCTATCCAACCAGCTTTATCACACTTAATGCTAATGTAATTCACCAATAATATTCTAGTCTGTTTTTGTTGTTTATTTGGTTATTTATTGTCTTATTGTTCTTTTTTCTGTAATGTGCATTTATCTTTATAATAAAAATGTATTAAAAATAAGATTCTAGTCTGTATTTTGTACCATTAGAAGATTTTACTATCTTGTGTAATTTGTAATCTTGCTTTATCTTGGCTACAATGATGCTCAAGAATGGGTGATCCTAGCCAGAGCATTTTGGCCATTTATTGATTGATTTGAATTGATTTCTTCTTCTACTACAGCTACTGCTGTTTGGCCAGTCTATAAACAGAGTTTTCCCCACCCTACTATCAATAGGCTGCTGTTATGGAGTGCTCTCATTGGGAATATTTCCCTGTGTTCAACCCTGCAGGCATTTAAGCTTTACAAGCTTTACTGTTGCCTTTTAGAGACTGCCTTAATCTTTTGCTGCTATGTCTCTGCTTTGTTAACTGTTTGGTGTCTGCTTGATTTAGAGTGGAGCTGGTAGGAGTTTGGAGAGAGAGAGAGAGAGTTAAATAATTTGCTTTGAGAAGATTTCTTGTTTTTACATTTTCAAGATGCTTTGAACCGAGAAACAAGGTTCTTTCATGTTGCCATGTTATTTTGGCAGTAACGCCTCACCAGGAGTAGGGCATGCCCTGCAAAAGAAAGGGATATATTCTGTGCCAAGAAACTGCGTTGATAAGGCTGGAAGTATGCATGTCTGGCATTTAATTATTGCAACATGTTCCTTGCTTAACCTCTCCAAAACAGTGAAGCTGGGTGTGAGAACCAAACAAAAGAAAGTTGGCTGTTATTAAAGAATGAAAAAGAAAGGCCAGGGGCAAGGTATAAGCCAAGTGAGTGCTCCTTAAAACCGCCACTGCATACCTGCCATGTTGGCCAGGTTTCCAGGTGGTATCATCTCAGGCCTGACAGCATGACGTGTAGAAGAGATTTCTTAACAAATGGAAGTGTCACAGCAGACGTTCCTCTTGCTTCCAGGAACATGTAAGTTAGATTGCTTTGGTTAGCTATTGGCAGAAGTAGTATACACTAGTTATTATCAATAGTTTGGCCCAATTTGGAAAAGAGGACATTGGAATTTTCAGTGTATTCAGAAAATATAAGATGTGCACGTTAAAAAGTAAGCAAAACCATAGCCCTAAATCTAGGGTTAACTCTCAATAAATTAGAATTTTCATAGTGAAAGGAAATACTCCACAATACACTCACATGCAAGGTTTGTTTGTTGTTGTTGTTTGCTGATTTTTAAAAATCCTAATAGATGACCATTATTAACCAACATAACATACAAATGGAGGAACTAAATTAGTAATGGATTGACAGTGTTATGAAAAGTTGTTAACTAGAATAATCAGAGTGAACTGGTTTTCCTTTTTCTTTTGTATACAAATATAATAATCAGAGACATTAGAAAGTTCAGGATGTATTGATTATGTAAGTGAGTACCTCAGAGTCTTTTTCTAGTAGACCAAGACTTTATTGGTCATGCTTGCATTTTCAACATAATTACTGTAAATCAATACATTTGACCTTGTTATGGACAGGAAACATTAACAAAAAGGGTACCGGTGAATTGTTAACAGCAAGCTTACATGAAAAAATTATGACTTATTAATAATCAGAAACCAATGTTATCAGTGGATCTGCATTTATATTGGCTTTATTTTATTAACTGCAACAAGATTAAACCTAATTAAAGGGATTTATAGGCCATTTACCTCAGAACTACAAATGCAGAAGCAGGTGATACCTGTATTGGACCACTAAAAAGCAAATAAGCAACTAGCAGTTTTAAACTGCTCTTCTTCAAGCTGTACACAGATATTTTGTGGATAGTCCCAAAAATTTATGGCAGGTGCTTGTGTCAGGCTTGTTTCTGAGTTAGAAAAAATGGAGGCTGCTTTGGAAGCGTGGTCAAACTTCACCCAGGTAGCTGCTCTTTGAAAATTACCCTGCAATATTTCATTTTCACTTTCATTTCACTTTATTCTTGTATACCGCTTCACTTTACCAAAGCAAACTCTAAGCGGTTAACATTGGTGCATGCTGACTGTAATGCAGCCAGCAGCAGGAAAGTGAAAGATACAATAAAAATAGATACATAACACTTAGGACAATAAGCCGACACAATTAAACGAAACAGTCCAATGAACCAACACTCAAAGTACATCCTCTGGCAATGTTGTGGGCCAGAGGGTTGAGGCAACACGTCCCGGCGTCTTCGGGGCTGCGGCCGGTCTTTTATCCCTCTCCGGGGGAAGCAGGACCCGGAGAAGGGAGGGCGGGAGCCGAACTCCACCGCCCGACCGCCACAGCTGATGCCTGTTCGTCCTCTGGCGATGGCGGGCCAGAGGGTCAGGCAGCACGTCCCGGCGTCTTCGGGGCTGCGGCCAGTCTTTTATCCCTCTCCGGGGGAAGCAGGACCCGGAGAAGGGAGGGCGGGAGCCGAACTCCAACGCCCGACCGCCACAGCTGATGCCTGTTCGTCCTCTGGCGATGTCGGGCCAGAGGGTCAGGCAGCGCGTCCCGGCGTCTTCGGGGCTGCGGCCGGTCTTTTATCCCTCTCCGGGGGAAGCAGGACCCAGAGAAGGGAGGGCGGGAGCCGAACTCCACCGCCCGACCGCCACAGCTGATGCCTGTTCGTCCTCTGGCAATGTCGGGCCAGAGGGTCAGGCAGCGCGTCCCGGCGTCTTCGGGGCTGCGGCCGGTCTTTTATCCCTCTCCGGGGGAAGCAGGACCCGGAGAAGGGAGGGCGGGAGCCAAACTCCACCGCCCGACCGCCACAGCTGATGCCTGTTCGTCCTCTGGCGATGTCGGGCCAGAGGGTCAGGCAGCGCGTCCCGGCGTCTTCGGGGCTGCGGCCGGTCTTTTATCCCTCTCCGGGGGAAGCAGGACCCGGAGAAGGGAGGGCGGGAGCCGAACTCCACCGCCCGACCGCCACAGCTGATGCCTGTTCGTCCTCTGGCGATGTCGGGCCAGAGGGTCAGGCAGCGCATCCCGGCGTCTTCGGGGCTGCGGCCGGTCTTTTATCCCTCTCCGGGGGAAGCAGGACCCGGAGAAGGGAGGGCGGGAGCCGAACTCCACCGCCCGACCGCCACAGCTGATGCCTGTTCGTCCTCTGGCAATGTCGGGCCAGAGGGTCAGGCAGCGCGTCCCGGCGTCTTCGGGGCTGCGGCCGGTCTTTTATCCCTCTCCGGGGGAAGCAGGACCCGGAGAAGGGAGGGCGGGAGCCGAACTCCACCGCCCGACCGCCACAGCTGATGCCTGTTCGTCCTCTGGTGATGTCGGGCCAGAGGGTCAGGCAGCGCGTCCCCTCAAACAGATTCACTAGGTCCGTGATGGTGAACCTTGGCACTCCAGGTGTTTCTGAACTTCAATTCCCAGAAGCCCAAGCCTCCGTGAACCCACACGAATGGGTTTACTGTGATTCATCTGGCCCACGCTGCCCTTGTCGCTCCTGGAAGCGGAAGTAAAACGCGCCCGTACGGACTTATCCCAGTGTCCCAAATGGCCTGGGTGAGGCTCAGGATTTTCTCCTTCCCAAACTTCCAAGCTTAAAGCCCTGAACGTTAACATCATAAACTTATTCCACAGGACTTGTTCGGACCAGAAACTGTAACAGTAAGAGGTGTGATAGGAAGAAAACAAGTTCAGGGTCCTCTGCTTCTTTGCAATGTTACAACGCGACAGCTAAAATAAATTCTAAAGATCCCTGAGAATAAAACAGAAACATTTTAGTCCCTTTTGTAGAGAGGAGACATCAAACTTCTGGAGAACGGAAAGCAAACTGTGGCATAGCATATCAGAGAGAAAACAACGAAAGTTGTGGCACTTTATTTTTATCACATTTATATCCCACCCATCTGGGATATTTTCACACTCTGGGCGGCTTACAAGAGATTTTAAAAAAATTCTTTACAATAGAAAATTAGACATAAATAATAAACACACTAAATAAATTATAAATAGCAACAAAAAAACAAATACTAACTGCTGTATTTTAATGTTAGCTTTCATGGATTAAGTCCACTTTATCAGACATAAGAGTGAGACTTCATGGCATCAACTTATGCATATCAGGTACAGAATGGTTGGTTAACATAACAGATAAGCATACAAATCAATGCAGCTTTTTACAACTGGTAATAGCAGAAAATCTCTGGTTGTTATTCAGACTAGTTGTGAAGCTTCACCCTGATAAATTGCAAATGGTTAGTAGATAGATGCAAGACAAACGTGGCATTACACATTTGCTAATGAGTTACCTTTCAGGCCTAGCATCTATTGACAATATTGTAGAGTTCTTCCTTTGTTCTGGGAGGTAGTATGAAGCTGTGGATTCTACTGAAGTGGTTTCTCTGAAGGTGGTATAATATAACAATATATAAGAAACAACATATATAGCAGTATGTTGGATTGGGGCCGTGAGTAGGCTCTTAGGATCCCGGAGGAGACTGGTCAAAGGAACGACACGAGACAAGATGGAGCGAAGACCAGTGGTTTATTGAGGAAAAGACATCATCATTTATAGGAATTCAAGGCAGCGTGTGATAGAATCGTCA
The DNA here is from genome assembly GCA_035047305.1 of Bradypodion pumilum. Taxonomy (NCBI): domain Eukaryota; kingdom Metazoa; phylum Chordata; class Lepidosauria; order Squamata; family Chamaeleonidae; genus Bradypodion; species Bradypodion pumilum. The sequence continues at coordinate 54,265,091 of JAWDJD010000005.1, read as the reverse complement.
TCTGACAGAAAATCATATCACCCATTTACCTGGGTTAATGGGAAATCTCTCTTGGGGAAGTTAATTAACTGGGGCAAACACTGACAGGGGAAATCCATTGTTCGGGGTTTACACCAAGGTAAATATGGCCACTATTTGCACTTCGGCTTGGGCTGATCTGTGAGTCAGTAATTGCCTAATACGTAACGGAGGTTAGCGATTTGCTTCTCTCAGCGGAATCGCTGGTCAGGTCATATGTGGGTGAATCAACCCTTATGATTAATCCGCCCCCCCCCCCAATTTCCGTGCTGGCAAGGGCCAGAGGCCAGGAGTCTGCTCGACTGGTTTGACCTCTGCCAGAGGCCGTTTGTGCCAATCGTGCATGCGGAATCCGCAGCAGTATATAACAATCTGTTAGTTGTGGTGTATCAAATTTGATAATGTCCCAAAAACCCTTGACTAGTATTCAAACCTTTGAGATGGGCATGGCAGTAGCCTCACATTTTACTGACAAGTGGACCCAACACTACCCACTTTCTTAGGCTTACAGGGAAGTGGTTGTACTATATCAATTTGCAGTAAAAACTAAACACATCCACAATGACTTTAGTGTTCAAGGAATGAAGATGAGACGAATGAAGTAGTGAAATTCAGCTCTTTATTAGTGGGGTTTGAACACAGTTTGGATGGGGCAAAACTCGGACTTATATACACTATAAACAGTAACAGTAACAATAAACAAAGCACATTGGCTAACAGAGTGTGCACACATTTCGATCCATTTACAGTAATACCTCATACAAAGTCCGCTTCATACAACATCGGATTCATACAACATCGCCTAATTCCTTGAAAAAAGTTGCCTCATACAAAGTTGTGCGACTTCCATCAATTGCAAAGTCGTGCGACTTTGTATGAGGCATTGGAGTTTTCCCAGGTTGCATTGTGCCTGGGCAGTATAAAAGGCAGGACACATACGTGCATTGCTCTTGTGGGTTTTGCATGAAGCGAAGAGTGTTTAGGAGTGGTTTTGAATACGATTTTGGATTTTTTTGAATTTTTTCGTCAGAATTTTTAGAAGCATTCCTGGATTTTTGCAGCATTCTTCAGGTTCTTGGACAATCAGGGTTGTTTGACATGTTTTTGTAATGTTTTTAGCCTTTAGACAATGATTTCTTAAAGTTCTGTCAGTTTCCTGTCTGTTTCCTTGATTTTGCCCTGAAGTCTGTGCTGTTACAGTACAATGTATCTCTACGGAAACAACATTGTATGAGGCATCATGGCAAGGATTTGGACGTGGTATGAGGCATCGCGGCTAGGATTTTGCATGCCTCATACAAAGTCCAAATACGTATAAAGTCCAAACGTGTGGAACCAAGTTTGGACGTTGTCTGAGGTATCACTGTATTTGCATAAGAAAGATACATTCCGCTCCTGTCAGATTCTAATTTGCGTGCCACTCGAAATCTCGTGAGACTACGCTGTCTGGCGAGATTTTGTAGCTGTCAAACAGGGATGCTGTTTGACAGCTAGGAAAGCACTGGAACATGGCGGTTTGAATCGCCTTGACAGTTACAAGCATCGTTATCATACATAACAATGACCCCTCAAGATTTTTTTTCTGGTGGCAAGTTCATCTCCCCTGTCTCCTGGAAATACTAGATACAGGATACTGTTGAGCAAGCAAAATGAGTGTTAGGCTTCTAATGTAGCTGTTCTTGTTGACAGTGAATTGACAATGACAATGAGAAAGAAAGAAAGAAACCTTGCATGGGAAAAAGATGAACTACTATTTTTCATTCCCCTGTGCATGGGGGCTTTCATACACAAGGCACACACAAGCAGAGCATTGTCTCTCCTTGTTGGGAAGACAGCCTTTGAGTCAATGCAGATGGGTAAAAGTTTTGTTTCAATTCATTTGTAAAGAATTCAGAAAAAATCTTGGATCATGTATTTAGAGTAGGAAGACCTGAAGGTTTATAAAATTTGGATGCAAGAGACAATGAAAGTGACTGATTTCTTCATTCCAGCCCATATATGTCCTACAACTCAACGTTACAGCAGTAAGTCTAGTTTCTGAGTGAAGAGCTGACTTATGTCTCCATGGTGTGGGCTATATATTGTTCATTTTACACAGTTGCAGGGGTCCCTCACTTGCTGCTCAACTGGTTTTGGCTTCACTGTGTTGTATCTATTTCTGTGCTCTTTTCAAGGTTCATGGCTAAGCTTCTGCCCCAAGGCAGTATTAAGAACTCCATCCCCCACATTTGCTATAGCAACATAAATACTATTTTTTTTCCTCCTACAAAGTGCCCATGTTTGCCACTTAATGAGGGATAATCTCTTCCATCAATTGCATAGGAGCTTGTGAGAAATTGCCCTCCTGTGTGCTTACTGCTTCCCAAACCTTTTAAAAACTCAATTTCTGTGGTAGCTGTTTCACCTTGTTCAAACAAAGATCAATTTCTTCAGGATTCCTCTGACATATTTATGAATACAGGAAAGAAAGAAAGAAAATAGCCAAGAACTGCATGAAAGTTCATGTGCACACACAAAAGCAGAATTGGGAAAATACTAATTTTATAAGGGGCTGCAGTGGCTCAGTGGTTAAGAAGCTCACATTGTTAGCTGGAAGGCTGGCAAGTCGGCAGTTCAAGACCCGGATAGTGCATGACGGATTGACCATCTGTCTCTCTCCCAGCTCTTGGGGGACATGAAAGGAGCCTCATTCGGGTGTCACTTGAGCAGAGTTTCTCCAGCAAAAATCCTTTCAACCCAGAATATTTTCTGACACAAAATTATTATTACTAACTTTATCCCTGGGACAATACTGAAAAAGATACTGTCTGTGAAATTATATTAACTAAATAGAGCTGCTTCTAGTTCCTGCTTCAAAAGTGCTTCTAGATGAGGCGTTTATCTTACAATAATGCATGGTCAGGTTGACTGAGTTCTCCTGGAAGCTGTATAGTCCAACAAAATAGCTTTTCCCATCTTTGCTGAGCCTTAATTCATTCTTCATAAGTGATTAATCAGAAACTTCTCAGGAGTGTTTGAGAAGACTATTAGCAGCAGATCAGCTGCTTAGAAGTCACTATCAAATCATGTTGCTTAGCATAGTAAATTGCACAACAATAGGCCAACTGACTTTACCTTATTGGGATCTAAGATCACTGCAAACGCTGACTGCAGCCACTGCTTATTCATTGGAAGGCAAGCTATGGCAGACCTAGGCAGCATAATAAAAAGTAGAGACTTCACCCTGCCAACAAATATCTGTATAGCAATGGCCTTCGCAATAGTAATGTATAACTGTTAGAGCTGGACCATAAGGAAGGCTGAGTGTAGGAGAATAAATGCCTTTGAACTGTGGTGCTGGAGAAGACTTTTGAGAGTTCTCTGGACTGCAAGGAGATCAAATCAGTCAATCCTGAAGGAAATCAATCCTGACTGCTCCTTGGAAGGACAAATACTGAAGCTCAAATACTTTGGCCACCAAATGAGAAGAGAGAACTCACTGGAGAAAATGCCTGATGCTTGGAAAGATCGAAGGCAAAAGGCGGGGGGACGGCAGAGAATGAGATGGTTAGACAGCAATCAGGGTGGATTTGATTTAAATCACTTTGATTTAAATCATGATTTAAATCATGATTTAAATCACTAGTCAGTAAGGCTCGATTTAAATCATGATTTTCTACATAAAGACTCATTTTTGCTGGAGTTGTTTTAATCTTAATATTTACAACCAGATAAAGATTTCATTTTTAGAATAACTTTTCAGATTACAGTAGTTTTACAGTTATATCAGAAAATTACTGATTTGGTGGTTATATACCATTAGAAATACATAGATAGACAATTATGAAATTACTGCAAGGTGAACTATCTCCAGTTTAATAGGTTAATCTTAACCTATAAAACCAAGGGTTAACCATTGGAACTGGCTATAGGCTGCTATGCCTCGCCCTACTTGCCTGCACTCACCCTTCGTGCAAACGGCCGATCTGGGTCCACAGGTCAACAAAGGATTGAGAAAACAGGCAGTGGGGCAACAGCCCCACAAACGCGAAAAAAGGGAAACAACTTCCTTTCCCAACATTCCCTGTGCCGTGCCGCGCCAGAGCCAATCAGGCTGAGAGGCTTTCACACGGCGTGGCGCAAGGAACGTTCGGAAACGCGCCGCAGCCAATCAAAAGAAACCCGTTTTTTAAAAAACGCAGCACAAACACAAAGCACAAACCCATAACTACAAGCCCCAGCGTCCTGCGTGCCATGAGCGCGCAGAATGCTGAGGATCCTGGCACCCAAAAAATAAAACAAAAACACCGGGAGAGCAAGTCCGACAAGCCACGGGAACCAAAGCCCCCCTCCCCATCGGCGCCTGAAGCTCCTAATCGGAGTTTCCCCTTTAATATCACTGGGTGGGGGCGGGGGTGTTGTGCTCCCCCTCTCTACTGGCTCCCCTGGGGTTGAGAGGGTTGGGGGACCAAAGGAGCCTGTCTCCCCAACCCTCCTGACCCCAGGGGACCCAGCAGAGAGGGGATTCCCCTTCCACACACACACACACCCCATTTTAAAGAGAAGAAACCAAGCGGTTACTTCTCTTTAAAAACGGAGTTGGGGGGGAATCCCCCTCTCCGATGGCTCTCCTGGGTCCGGAAGGGTGGGGGAGACAGACCCATTTTCTCAACCCAACCCTCCCAAACCCAAGGAAGCCAGCGGAGAGGGGGATCACAACCCCCCCCACTGATATTAAAGGGGAATCCCCAATTGAGATTTCCCTTTTAGTATCAGAGGGTAGCCTGGATTCGATCCCCTCTCCTGGGTCCCATGAGTCTGGAAGGTTTGGGGAGACAAAAGGGGTCTGTCCCCCAAAGCCTTCCAGGGCCAGGGGAGATGGCAGAGAGGGGATCCCCCCCCCCGTAGGACACCAAAAAACACAAAAACAATCAAAAACATTTAAAAATACACAAAAACAAACAAAAATAACACCAAAAAAGTTAACAACAACAAACATTTCCAAACACACCCAGCACCCAGCCAAACACCACAAAATCTAAACACCACCACCACCACCACCCCAAATAAAGAAAAACAGCCAACTCACCACCACACGACCTCATACCACAACGACTGGAAAAGAAATGAATAAAGAAAGAAAGAGACTACTTACTGGAAGAAGCTCCACCCAGAGGCCACGAGAGAAAAAACAGTCAAAATACAAGATAACCCCTACCAGCATCACTTGCTGCCCAAAATAATAAAAAAAATCAAAAAGACACAATAGCCCCTGTTGTGTACTGAATGTAGTGTGTTGAATGTATTTGTAACCACATGAATGGGTATAGGTAACACTGTAACCTTCTGTATGAGGACGCGAGCTAGTGGCCACCGGGGGCAATAGCGAGCGCCCAGCTCACATGGTTCACATTACTCAAATGCCTTCAGCCGCGCGGGAAAGATTCCTGCGCTCACCTCACCTGGACAAGAAAGGCGTGACCAAGGATGACGTCACTTGGACAGCAGCCAATGCCTGTCGAAGAGCCAGATTCAATTAGAGAGCCACCGTATAAAAAGAGCTGTTTGTCCGCCATTACCACATGTTCGTACTGTACTCTATGCAATAAAGATGTGTTAGGCTAGCTTACAGCCGTTTCCATTGTCTTGATTCCCAAACACTAAATTGGCGACGAAGGTGGGATATGGATTCCCACGGGGACAAGACAATATCACAGAAGCCAGTTTTCGACGTGACCCATCCCGAGCGATGGGACTGGTTTGAAATGCATTTCAAGAGTACGGTGGCGTATGCGGGCATCACCGACGCTGGGAAGAAGAAGGGTCTTCTCATCACGATGCTCGGGTTCCACGCCGTGCAAGCACTGATGGATCTGGTGGCACCACGAGAGGTGGACCAGGTTTCGGTGACGGAAATTCTGGGGGTTCTGTGGAATCATTTCAAGCCCAAGGTATCCTTCTTCTCTGCCAGGGCCACTTTCGCGAGGAGGGACCAAAAGCCGGGTGAGTCAATATCCGAGTATGCAGCGGCCCTCCGCGTTTTGGCAACCCCATGCAAATGGCGGGAAATTCTAGACGTGGCCCTAAGGGACAGGATGCTCTGCGGGATGAGAGACGGGGAGACCCAGAGGAAACTCATGAACCGAGGCCACGACCTCACTTTTAAAGAGGTACTACAAGAGGCTCTAGCAGCGGAATCCATGTGGGCCGGGTACAAGCTTCTCAAGGCAAAGCCCCCACCAGTCGAGGCAGCTGCATCCGCCGTCCAGGCGGCCTGGAGGGCGACCCCTGCCCCACGCTCGCCCACATCCTCAGAGGCTTCTGCCACCCCAGGCTCCAGCGAAGATGAGGGGGTCCGGAAGGTCAGGAAAGGGCTGAGCGAGAAGAAGGGGAAGGGGGCAGCGCTGCGATGGGTGCGGAGCGTCCCACGAGAGGAGCAAATGTCCATTCCGGAAAGCTGAGTGCCACAACTGTGGGCGGAAGGGTCACATCGCCAGGGTCTGCAAGCAACGCCGGGAAGAGAGTAAGCGCGCCTCGAGCAGCCGGGATGGCGTCGGCAGAGTCGGCGATGGCGGTGACGACCCAGAGGGGAACCACGTGTGCCTGCGAGTGCACGCGGAAGACGACGTGGCCGTCCACAGTGTGCCTCTAGGGCAACCACGTTTTTATGCTGAGGTACTGTTGCAAGGGGTCCCTGTTAAGATGGAGATAGACTCGGGGTCTGTTTACTCCCTCATTTCCCATAAGGAATTTTTGCGGATTCCCCCCAAGGAGCGACCCAAACTCAAGGAGATGGGGGCGAACTTAAAAGATGTGCAGGGAAATGCGATTCCAGTATTGGGGATTGGGGACTTCGAGACACGGTACAAGGGACTCCGAAGGAAACTCCCCCTGGTAGTTCTAAAAAATGGGGGGTGTAATCTCTTGGGGACACAATGGTTCAAACCCCTGGACATCTTCATTGGCGGCGTCCATGCCATCGGGGGGAATGAGATTCAGGCAGTGTGCGACGCACACGCAGAGGTATTCAAGAAGGGACTCGGGAAGTACAAGGGGCCCCCAGTTTCCTTCGACCTGGACCCGGAGGTCCGCCCAATGAGACTAAAACCACGTCGGGTTCCATTCGCCCTCAAGGACAAAATTGAGGCGGAACTGGACAAATTAGTGGGGCAAGGGATTTTAGTGCCGGTGGACTCTGCAGAGTGGGAGACTCCTATTGTTACAGTATTGAAAGCAAATGGGGAAGTGCGGATTTGCGCTGACTACAAGTGTACAATTAACAAGGCGATCCGCCCTAATGCCTATCTGGTGCCGGTAGTTAGCCATCTACTGGCCACTTTACTTGGGGGAAAGGTTTTTGCTAAACTAGATCTGGCGCAGGCGTACCAGCAGCTTCCAGTAACCCCAGCCACAGCTGCTGCGCAGACCATTGTAACTCACAAGGGGGCATTCAAGGTGACGCGCCTACAGTTTGGCGTGAACTCGGCGCCGGGGTTATTTCAGTCTCTTGTGGAACGTTTGTTAAAGAAATTACCGGGGGTTTTGCCATTTTTCGATGACATATTGATATCTGGGGAGAGCGAAGCAGAACTGGCCCAGAGACTAGATAAGGTCCTCACAGCCTTCGAATCCGCGGGGTTGAGGTTGCGGAGGGACAAATGTGTGTTTCTGGCCAGGGAGGTGGAGTTTCTGGGGTTCCGCATAACTTCTGAGGGGGTGAAACCCGCTGAGTCCAAAGTCTCAGCCATTCAAAACGCTCCTCGCCCCACCGCGAAACCGGAGCTGCAGTCTTTCCTGGGGCTGCTGAATTTTTACCATTCCTTCCTGCCCAGGAAACCGACGATTGCAGAGCCCCTGCATGGGCTGCTGAAGAAGGATGCGGTTTGGCGGTGGGGGGAGAAGCAGGAGCGGGCTTTCAGGGAACTCAAGCAACTCCTCTCCTCAGAGGCTATTCTAACCCATTTCGACCCAAAGAAGCCGGTAGTCTTGGTCTGCGACGCCTCACCAGTGGGGGTGGGGGCGGTCCTGTGCCACGTGCTAGAGGGGGGGCGAGAAGCCCCAGTTGCATTCTACTTGAGATCATTGTCCAAGGCAGAACGAAATTACGCCCAAACAGATAGGGAGGCTCTTGCCATTGTTGCGGGCACAAAGAAGTTCCATGATTTTCTGTATGGTCGCCCATTCACCATTGTCACCGATCACAAGCCGCTGTTGGGTATCTTCACCTCAGACAAGCCCACTCCACAGATCCTCTCCCCCAGGATGCTTAGGTGGGCGATTTTTCTGAATGCATACAGGGGGGCGTTAGAGTACCGTCCCGGGAAAGAGATAAGCCACGCGGACGCCCTTTCAAGGTCACCTCTGCCCCACCTGGGGGACCCAAAGATGAGGTAGAACAGGATAGCCAAGTCCTCCTCATTGAAGCCCTAGATGCACCCCCCATTTTGCCCAAGGAAATTGCTGCCGAAACGGCCAAGGATAAAACGTTAGCCCTTGTGAGATCCTGGGTACAGAAGGGGTGGCCCGCAGCTCCCCCCGCAGACGAGTTTGCGGCATTTTTCAGGAAGAGGGTTGAGTTGTCCGCAGAAAGGGGGTGTCTGTTGTGGGGGGAGAGGGTGGTGGTCCCACAGGCATTAAGAGCAAGGGTGCTACGGCTTTTACATGTCAGCCACCCAGGGATTGTGCGCTCTAAGGCGCTGGCCAGAAGCTACTTCTGGTGGCCTCAGCTAGACGCAGACATTGAACACATGGTGAACACCTGCGAAAGTTGCCAGAGCTCTCGGCCTGAGGAGTCCCGCCTTCCACACAGTGAATGGGACACGGCTAGGGGACCGTGGTCCCGCCTCCACATAGACTTCGCAGGGCCATTCAGGGGTTCATTTTTTCTACTTGTGGTGGACGCATACTCCAAGTGGTTGGAGGTAATTCCAATGCGCAACACCTCATCAGCGGGGACTATAAAACAGCTGCGCAAACTGATATGCACGTTCGGGATACCTGACGTCATAATTAGTGACAATGCGAGTTGTTTCACGTCAGCCGAGTTCCAGGCGTTCTTAGAGTCCAATGCCATTCGGCACATTACCTCAGCCCCTTTTCACCCTGCAACAAATGGCCAGGCGGACGTCTGGTGCGCACAATGAAGGAAGGGCTGCAGCGCATGGGTCCCGGGGATCTGGACCGGCAGCTCTGCCAGTTTCTATTGGCATATCGAGTGACGCCATTGGCGTCGGGATACTCTCCCGCGGAACTCCTCATGAAGAGGAAGCTACACTCATTATTAACTAGGTTGGATCCCACCCGGGTCGAGGATAAAGGAAGAAATATTGAGCACAGCCCCACCAAAAATTTCCAGATAGGAGAGCCTGTTCATTGCAGAAACTACGCCACCACTGGGCCAGCATGGGTGCCGGGGGTAGTCATTAATCAAACAGGACCAGTCTCATTCTGTGTCGAGACCAACATGGGTCTCCTCTGGAGAAGGCACGCTGACCAACTTAGGCACCGAGTGATTGGGGGGCCGGACAGAGGGGATCATCAGCAACGCTCAGCGTTAGGGTTCTCCTCCACCCGTTTAGACCAAGGGGGAGAAAACGTAGGGCAACAGTCCCAAACAGGGGGGGGAAGCTTAGGGTCAAACTCATATCCTTTTCATACGCCAGCTCTATCCAGTCCCTTGAAAGAGAGGAACGAGTTTGCCCCTGTAGTTCTACCCAGCCCCTCGAAGGAGGGAAATGAGTTTGCCACTGTTGCCCCTGAATTAGATTTTGAGTTATCAAACCGGGGGGGGGTTCGGAGTGTTCCCCCACCCGTCCAAGCGAAGAGCGGGGTTTTTCTTTAGCCCCTAGTGCCCCCGGTTTGTCCACATCCACGTCGGGAACCCTTCCTCCCCCTTCTCCTGGCCATCCCAAGGCGGCAAGCCCGCGGCGAGTCACTAACGAGTCATCCTCTCCAATTGCAGGACAAGAACCAGGAGGACACAGACGAGGGGGCATGGCCGAGTCAAGCATAACGGCCGCACGGCCAAAACGCACATGCAGGAAACCAGTTTGGTTAAGGGACTTTGTCCCATCTTAGGGGGGAGGGATGTTGTGTACTGAATGTAGTGTGTTGAATGTATTTGTAACCACATGAATGGGTATAGGTAACACTGTAACCTTCTGTATGAGGACGTGAGCTAGTGGCCACCGGGGGCAATAGCGAGCGCCCAGCTCACATGGTTCACATTACTCAAATGCCTTCAGCCGTGCGGGAAAGATTCCCACGCTCACCTCACCTGGACAAGAAAGGCGTGACCAAGGATGACGTCACTTGGACAGCAGCCAATGCCTGTCGAAGAGCCAGATTCAATTAGAGAGCCACCGTATAAAAAGAGCTGTTTGTCCGCCATTACCACATGTTCGTACTGTACTCTATGCAATAAAGATGTGTTAGGCTAGCTTACAGCCGTTTCCATTGTCTTGATTCCCAAACACTAAAGCCCCACACAAAAGGCCCCAAGAGTTTTTCGAAAAAGTATATCATCCTTTATTCTTTTTTTCATCCACAAAACCAAAACACCAAACAAAACTCATCACAGTTTATAACAGGCCATCAAAAAATTGTATAAATAAAAATTTTAAAAATTTCAATTATAGACTAACCTCTTCTTTACAAACATTAACAACAACAACAACAAAAACTTTCCAACACCATTTAAAACAGCCCGGCAACGCCGGGCAACCTTTGCTAGTCATTCATATTACCTTAACATTTAAATAGTTTTATTTAACCAAAACAATAACTTTATATAGCATTATGTATGCTTATATTTGCTTAAACATCTATGTTTGTTAACTGATGTGGTAAATATATTTTTAAAAACTTAGACTGACAGTCATTGACTACATCAGCCAGGTCCATATCATAAACCTCAGGCTGCTATACAAATAAAGATCTCAAGATGCAGAGTTCTGTCCTCAAAAGGTTTCACTTTTATTTTACTGCTGGCCCCTCCCTCCTCAAACTTTGCTCCTTGTACTATTCCATTCCAAACAACCTTCTATTCATTGAACTTCTTAAAATGTAGCAGCACTTAAGAGGTAAGGGGGTTGATTCTATGTACATAGATTTGCAGATGAACAATGGGATTAAGGTCTTTTTCTCAATGCTGATGTTTATTTTATAACATTTTTTGCTATGAAGGAGGCATGTTATTGCAGATCCAAATGCACAGTTTTGAAAACAGCAAAACCAAGCATTTGATTTAATAATATCTCCTAGATAGAAAAATTGCCCCAAATAATCAGAAACCTCTGGGAGAGCATGACATTGTGAATGGATTAATACAGCCTTATGCCACATAATTAAAAACTAATTTCATGATGAATAACCTTTGGATTATAATGTATCTGAACTAGAACACGATCTTTAGAGAGATTTTTCCTCAAAAAGCATTTAAATAAAAAAAAATCCAATTTAATTTTTTTAAAAATCCGATTTTTTTATTTTTAAAAAATCATTGCTTTTTATCCACCCTGGACAGCATAGTTGATGCATTGGGTGTAGATCTGGACAGACTCAGGAGGATAGTGGATGACAGAGGAGCCTGGTGTGCTGTGGTCCATGAGGCTGCAAAAGGTCAGACTTGAATGTGTGACTGAACAGCAACAGGCCTATCGAATAAATGGGGATTTGACAAGTCAACTTCTTCACAAATTCCATGGATTAAAATGAGCCAATTCTAACTGCAACTATAATGGAATCTACAGAGAAGCTGATTTACCAAATCCCATTGATTCAATGGACCGCCTCCATTTATGACTTACTACTGGATTCAGCCATTGTGTTTCCTCTTTTTAAAAAAAATATCTTGTAATGCGCAGCAACCTCCAGCTCTACCTATTATGTGTCTGCCTAGAATCTGCCCCAGAATCATCTGCAACATGTAGAAGTTTCTCACATCAATGGAAACAGTTTAGACTCCATTAACCTGAAATATAGACAACGGGCACAAATGTTGCCCTTTAGAATTTGTACGGGAAAGAAAGACAAAGTTCTGATAGCTTAAAAGGCCTTCCTAATCCACCTAAGGAATGCCCAAGAATAAAATATTTATATGATAGATTCCACACTGCATGGAACCATCTAGTTCATTACATTGCCTACCTAAGGTATGTCACTGTGCATAGCTTGCTTCATGTGATTTTGACGTTCTTGTCTCTTGATAAGCAAGAAACAACTATCACCGAGCAGAGAGGCCCCCGCTCACCCCTGCAGCCACACCATCGCTGGGGGATCGAGCACACCTGCGCCCGCTGCCACCACCACCCCGAGCCTCCTTGCGGCTGCCTCTCTCTGGCCCCCTTCACCAGCCAAGGGGATCCAAGGCACCTGGGCTGCTCTCCTCCGACCCCTGCCTCCACGGCTGGGGTCCTCATTATGCTAAAGGACTCCGTCTCTCAGATTCTATTTTTTATGTAAGCGCGGGTTCTTCTCTTACTTAATTGTGTATGTGGGGCTCTTGACTATATGTATTTTGAACATTGTATTTTGTACTTGATTATGCTTTTATTGTATTGTGTTCTGATGTAATTTCTATATCTCTATTATTGTATACTTTTTTGCTGCTGTCTGCTTTCAGATAGCATGCACCTATGTAAACCGCTCTGAGTCTCCTTCGGGCAGAGTGGAGCGGTATACAAAAATAAAGTGGAATGGAATGGAATGGAATTTAAGTAATTCAGTAGGAACTGCTCTGTAAAAATGTGAAGTGACATCTGAGGGAAAATAAAGATCAGTTCTTCGACTTTGCATTACTTTCAGACTGGACCAAAATAGCTCTACATTTGATCCTCTCTGTTTTTCTGCCTCTAAACAAGTTATTTGAGGAATCACAGCATCAGTTAAGAAAGGCTCGTTTATATGCTCAGAGTTTGGCCAAGCCGTTTTAAGTGTGGCTTTGGAACACCTCATACATTTTATTTTCTTAATGAAAGCTCAATGAACACAAACTTCTCTACCTGTCAGAAAACACTGCTGCTGTTTTCACAGGTTCAGAAAGCTGCACAGGAGGAAGTGGTAAATGAAACAAGCTCTCTCCTTTTCTAAAAAAGCAACCAACACCAGCAACAACCAACCATCTAGCTACAGCAATCCACCCAAAAATCTGGACAGACTTCAAAGAGAGCAAAGGGAGGCAACAGAAAGGCTAAGGTGCACACTGGGACCTATTAGACATATTTTCCTCAACACACTATACTAACAAAAGGCAGAGCATGCGTACAATGCCATTTTGGAATCCAAGTACTATAGCTAGGAAATGAAACAAAACCATCACAGGCAAACCTGCCTTAGGGAAGGCAACTAGAACTCTTTGCTCTGGGTGCCAACGAAATAAGATCTCTCTTCAGATTCTGTGAGATACTGTGTGCCTTTCTCCTGGCCATGCCACAGTGTCATATTTGTCCTGGGTTCCCATAAATCTTCTGGGTGGTGCTGATTGCTGGAATTCTTAATCACCATGGTGCAGAATGCTGGTTTTGCTCCAAGGAATGATTTGCTATCTCAAAAAATTAAGTATCATTTCCACCAAGATGGTCTTCAGTTCTGTATGTAAAGCAAGATTTGCTCATTATGCTTGAGAGTTTAGTTTTGTAGATGCATTTGCAAGAGCCATTTCATCTTATGTCCTTTATTCTCAATTACACTGTCAGTGGTCACTACGAAATCATGCAAACTCCAAAGTTACCTACTTTGCAGGTATAGCACAAAGTGTGTCTAATATTAGCCCCCCATTTACTCAATAAAAGGGGAAGTGGTGGCTTAGTTTTTGAGATGCTAAGCTTGATGATCGGCGGGTCAGCAGTTCAAGACCAGAGCGCTGCATGACATAGTGAGCTCCCGTCATCTCCCCCAGCTTCTGCCAACCTAGCAGTTTGGAATAAATGAATTGCAAGTAGATAAAATGGTACTGCTTTGGCTGGAAAGGTAACAGTGTTCCATGCACTTTAACATCTAGTCATGCCTTCCACATGGCCACAGAAACGTCTGCTGACTCTAGGGCTGTAAATAGAGATGAGCACCACCACCTAGAGTCAGACATGACTGGCTTTTTGAGCAAGGGCAACCTTTACCTTTTACTCAGTAAAACTCTCACTAATAGTGGTTGCTTTGGATTACATAACTAACCCACCCCTCATAATTGGCTATTTTGTCTGACTTCTATTCCACAACCAGCTCAAAAACTGTTATCTTCTTGTCAGATGTGCTTGTCTTGTATGTGTGCATTTGGGGAAATAGGGAATAACACAATTGTGTTCCCAAGAATGCAAGAATTTTCAGTAATCAGCAGTTTGCCTCTGCAATTTACATATGAGTAAACTGCAAATTAGATTTTAACCAATATGATTAATGTCACAATGTTGTAAGAGAAGCTTTTCCCCTAGTGCTTATTGAGAAAGTTTAAATTGTACTGAACCAAATCCAAACTGAGTTCCCCTTTCACCAAGAGAAAGGCATGGCTTTATGACCAAGAGCAAAGGGCAAAACAGAAACAAGTAAAACATGATCTTGGTCACAGTTTCAGAGCATGTATACTTGTAGAGTGGCAATTCATAATGGTCTTTGCAAATGTAGAAGGAATTATGACCCAAAATATTATAGTTAAGAACACAAGAGAGAAATGTTTGGGGGACGGGTTCTTTTTTTAAAATTGCTTGGTTGAACTCCAGACCACTTTGTTATCTTGGTGTAATTTTGCAGATCTTTCTGAAAGTGCCACCAAAAAGAAAAATAATTAGCAGTAGCAGGAAAATGCCTGGAAAACTCAACTGCTGTTTATCAGGATCCAAGAAAAATATGAAAATGTATTTACAACAAACCAAAACCAAACATCCAGAAATATCCAGCAACTTGCCAGCATCAGTTCAAGCTTGAGATAGTTAGAGGCACATGTGTAATTTGAATAAGCCAAGTGGGTGGTCTTACTTTGAAGCAGACTTGGATCTTTCAATTTAGTAGAACAAGCCTGGGATAAATCCAAGGAAACTGGGCGATTTCACTGACTTAACTCGTGCATGTAGATCAGGGGTGCCCAAACTTTTTGGGCCGTGGGCTGGACACATGGTTCAGGGGTGGCCAAACTATGGCCTGTGGGCCGGATCCAGCCCCCAACACCAATTCATCTGGCCCTGCCACCCTCAGTGCTCCCAGAAGCAGAAGCCCACATTTTACTTCCGCTTCTGGGAGTGATGAGGGTGGCGTGGGCTGGATGAATTGGTGTCAGGGGCCAGATCCAGCCCCCAGGTCATAGTTTGGCCACCCCTGATTTATATTGTCATAGGTAATCAGGAAAGAGGATAAGACTAAGGAAATCTGGGTTTGAATCCTGACTCTGCCATGGAAACTCATTGACGGTGTGGAACTGGTAGATCCACTCCTCAAATATCTCACTTACTTTGAAAGCCCTGTCAGGATCACTGTAATTCATTTTCCAACTTGATATCACATAACAACAACTGTCAGGAAAGACAAGCAGGGAAAATAATGCAGAACTGGAACTGGACAACAAAATCCAATGCAAGTTATCATCTCTAAAAAGCTAAAATTATTTTTAAGATTGTAGGCATCTATGGCCTAATATTTTAAATGACCTTCAATTGCAGGAGAAAGCACAACTCTCCTGCTCAAAGATATTGTCCTTCAAGTTTTATGATAGCATAAAAAATATTTCCAGAGATTCTGTCAGCCCAGACTATTCAGACTAGAAAAACATACAGTGTAATTGGTCCTGTGGTTAAGCTTCATATATTATTACGGATAAAGGCAAGAAAAGAGAACAACTACAAAAACCCACTACTTAGAGCAAAACATGCATTTCAAAGCCCAACGCACATGTGAACTCATCCATTTGTCAGTTTCAGAATGTCACAGGACAAGCTTATTGTTCTGACCTGTTCTCAGGGACTGTTAATGCAGCAGACATTTCCCCAAAGGCAGTATTTAATCTTTGGCTCAAATACTGATGGCTGGACTTCCCTGTTTTTCCACAGGTCTGCTCTGTATACACTACCTGACCTCATTAAATCTAACATGTTGCCAGCATAAGCCATGTATTCATTCCAGCAGCAGATCTTAAAAGCTGCCTGGGGCCAACTTAGGCACATTTAATTCTTCCTGCCTAATCAGTCTAGGCATTTATAGTGCATCTAGCACTGTGTTGTCTGAACGCTTTTTCAAATGCTCTCAGAGGCAACATGTGAGATCTGATGTTTTTCATGGACCTTCCACTGTATATGTATACCAATATGTATGTAATATGGAATATTTCATATATACTCTTGGATTCCATATAGTACATATTCCATTAGTGCCATGGATTAGAAGGAGAATCCAGAAGGGACGGAGTCCCAGTTGCTGGACAGTAACAGTGGACAAGGGCTGCTAACTTAATGTGGTGAATGTGGCTAGCTAGAGGCATCTAGTTAGCCTTTGTAGAAAGCAGGATAGCGAACTAACAATGTGACATCATTTGGTGTGTGTGCTTGCTTGTGACAGATGGACAGATATACTGTACAGAGGTAGGTCTATTAGGGATTGTTCTATCTTTGGTAGAACTGTTTTAAAATTATAGATCTTATTTTTTTGCTCAGATGTTATAATCAAAGAAGCAACGTGACAAATAGCAAAACAAATGATACTTAAATCCTAACCATTGCATCATTAGCTATTTGTTTGCAACCATATAAGTTTATATATAGGGTAAGATGACCTTAATATATAACAAAATACTGATATATTCTTTCCCTCCCTTCATCAAAAGTAACAGTGATGAGATACCATGTAGAACAGAGGTGTCCAAACTTTTCAGGACATGGGCCGGTCATGTGGTTCTTCCCACCATAAGTGGAAGCAAAATACACCCGCGCATGTACATAACACTGCCATAAATGCACCCGCAACTGTTGTAAACATGTTTTCAACAACAGCGAGTCATTTATGCCAGCATTTTACATATGCATGGGTGCGTTTTACTTCTGCTTGCAGGAGCAGCATGGGTGGATGGAATGGTGCTGTGGGCCAGATCCAGCTCATGGGCCGTAGTTTGGGCACTCCTGATGTAGAAGATTGATGGAACTTGTCACCACTGGCAAGTTCCATGACTCTTCACTTTTAGTGTTACATTAGTACCAGAAGCTGGAATGATTTTTATTTCTGCAGCCTGAGATGTAAGCAACATCCAAGTCAACCCTTCTGGTACTCAAAATCTTTTAGCAAACATATAAAAATATAACAGTTAGTCTTCAAAGTGCTAAAGCATTTTTGTTTTATTTTGTTTAGTTTAGTCTCTGATATGCTTGCAACACAGACTAACATGGCTACTATTAAAAAAAACCTCTCCTTTAGCAAAGTTCCTTTTTGATGCCTCGTAAGTCAACAAGTTGCTTCTTTCCACCATGTGGCCTTGGCATTCAGTATCCAATTATATTTTGGTCAGAGAACTGAGAGAGACAATTAATAATAGTTCCACATTCATATAAATAATTTATTCCTTTGTAGATGCTTTTTCAATCACACTATCTCCAAATGTCAAGCAGCTCATAAAAATGAACACAAGAAAAGTCCACTGGAAGACTATCTTCCAGTTCCTTTGATGGAACCTCTGCAGGCCTCTGACCTCATTCTCTCCTTTCTGATGCTGATCTCATTCACAATTATTACGCTCCAGAAGGACCTGTAAATGGGAGAAGTGTTAAATCACTATTACCTAAAAAATGGTCAGTGTCAGCTCTCTGCTATATGGCCTTTATCTGGGCCTGCCTAAATAATAGGTAAAAATCTGATGCACCCTGAGAGCTATATTCTGTCATGAATAGGAGTTTTATTTTAGTTGTATAGCTACCACAAATGCACTACATTCACCCACCACCATTCACACATTTCCCCTACTAAACCCCTATATTCATACTCACAGCTACCCTACATCTTCTCTTACTTTTTATTTTCTCATATAAACCATCTACCCATTCACTAATCTTCTAACCATATACTTCATTCATATACTTCCATCTGTACATTGCTCCATACATGAACACAAATTATACCGCCATTCTATTCACATTCATCCATTTATCTGCAAATCCACATTCAGGCCCTTACTTTCGCAGTGTGGTTCAATGGTCCTCTGTCAGTGGGATGTGTGCTGAAGGTGGGACACCAACATAATCCAGGTGGGAAACAGGCTTTCATAATAATGACTAAGAATATACTTTCCTTCATTCTTCACATCTATTTGCAAGTATAATGTGCTGTCTTCTACCAACCACACCCGCAATTCCCTTTTGGCATGCTAATTATAACTTTAGTCTGAACAAAGTTGCTAGTTTTGAGTATCAGTATCAGAACTGTTGATTTAACTTCTCCTCCTCCTCCTGTGTCTAGGTCAAGCATGACATTGACAAAATGAAGTCACCTTTTGGTGAGTTCATCCCGTAGTTCCTTTTACCTGACCTGATGTGAGAAAGATTAGCCAGCACAAAGTTGCAGCTGCCTGAGGTATGCCCAATTATGGTTCAAAAGTACCACAATCTTCCAGGAGGCTCTTTCGGTATACCCCTATTGAGTTACTAGTAAACCACCAGTGAGTCGACTCTACTTGTAACTAGCAACTGGATTTAGATTTTTAGATTCTCGGTGTCTCCCCTAAACCTGTTTTTCCTGCCCATGAACTTACCATACACAATAAATATAAAAATAGAATGTGTATAAATATAAATAAATTTCCGAAGGGGGGGGGGGGAGAGAAATGGCCTTTAGTTTCTATTCTGACGTATCTTTACTTTTTTATATAATATGACTAGTGAAACACAAGATAGAAAAGATTGAAAAATACAAGTTTAATGGACAACTGAATATTACTAGCATAATAACTATATAACCTTCATGCCACATTGGCTTTTCTTTTATGACAACATATATATCATGCTCTCTGAGCTGTGGTGGATAAAATTCCCTTCCTATCTGACTGTTGTAAGAAGAAAGATGCCTTAGCACATGATGTTGAAAAGCAGTGTTTGATTCAATCATTTTGAAATATGAATGTAAGTTGCATTGGCCAGATATCAGAGAGTAAACAAAACAAAAAGACAAAAAACATTGTGGCACCTTAACGACTAACTGCTGTATTTTAATGTTAGCTTTAAAATGCAGCAGTTAGTCTTTAAGGTCCCACAACTTTTCTGGTCTTTTTGTTTTGTTTACTCTCTGATATACTTGCACAGACTAACATAGCTACCAGTTTCAAAAAGTGGCCAGATAGTTCATGCCTATCACAAATGCTTTCCTCCTACTTTTTAAAAAAATGAAAAATTGTCTGGGCAAACGATGAGTAGAACTGAAAACATGAGATAAAAGTTTAAGCGTGAAAATGCCCAAAGTTGCTAATTTTAAACCTCACTGAAAATATTTAGTCTGATGCCCCTGTTTCCTTTCCACTATTCAAACCTTTTGAAAATGAAAGAAAACAAAACAGCACCAATGTCATCTGTGTGTAGGTGCGCTGTTCCAAGGTGGCTGAAAGGAAAGCAAATGTATATTCGAGCAAAGCAAACATTACTCTAAGTTTAAGGTTTCCAAGAGTCCAGAGGGAAATACTATAAATATGTACTGCATCACTCTATATATTTCCATTTTTAGACTGCTGATCAAAAACAGATCTATACTGCAGGACCAGATGCTATATGCTTTCCAGTTTTAGAGTTGTGATATCTCTCAAGATGAGAGTCTCATTTTGGAAATGTACACACTTACCTACCCAACATGGGAATCTGTGCCATGTGACATATACTACTAATTATAATTTGGTCATTCCTGTTTAAAGATGACCTGCAGATTCATTATAATTTGCTCATTCCTGTTTAAAGATGACCTGCAGATTCATCTCTGGAATTAGATTTCCCATAAAGCTCAGTGGAAGAGAAGAAAAATGGAAGAAGAAAGGAAACACTATAATAGAGAACACCATAGTAATACTTAAGCATAGGATTCAATAAAAGGGGGATTTTTTTAAAGTGTTAGCCTGTGCAAGCATATCCAAGAGTAAACAAAACAAAAAGAAAAGAAATCGTGGCACCTTAAAGACTAACTCCTGTATTTTAATGTTAGCTTTCATGGACCAAGTCCACTTCATCAGACATAAGAGTGGATATCAGGGTATACATTTATACATATCTGGGATGGAAACCCAGAGTGGCTCGGCGAAGTTGTTCACTTGTTCATCACCCTAATGTTTCGTGAACAGTGATTGGGCATTCTCCCTTCTTAAGTGCATATTTGTAGAGGCCAAAAATATTTTTCTAAAAGTGTTCAATGGGCATTTGTTACAAGAGGAACAATATGACACATAATTCAGGCGGAACTCATCCATGTGGCCCCATAAGACATTCTGCACATTCATAGATTATTATTTATTATACCTATATACCACCCATCTAGGATATTTTCCTATGCTGGGTGGTGCACAATAATTAAAATATTACAAATTTTATAAATATAAAAAAGAAATAAAGCCCACAGCCCATACACAATAATAAACTAGTAAGTAATACACAATAATCAGTCAGCCGTTGATGTTCAATATTGGTGACATCTGAGGCATAGTCAAATTACAAATTAATCAAATGACTGTCTCTAAAAGCCATTTTTAAAGAGAAGTGTTTTAGTTGCTTTTAAAATACACCAAGTAATGGGGCCTGATACAGTTTAGCAAGTAATACATTCCATTATGCAGGTGCCACCACCGAGAAGACCCTTCTCCTTGTCATTGCCTTTCTTGCCATTCTTTGGGCTGGCACCTGAAGCTGCATAGATTGTTAAGAACGGGTGACATGGAATGATGTTCTAATTTATGTGTAGGGTTCTACATGAACATGGTCTACCCAAATGTGACAGTATGGATCACTCCTGTTCTTGGTTATGTGCTCTTAGTTGTGCCATTTGATCCCGGTTTGTTATCATATTTGGTTTAGATGTGTTTGAAAACCCTTATGGAAGATTGTATTGTGTTCAGGGGGTAAAAGTTAGAATATTTTATGGTGGTGCATTATCTGGGTTTGGATAAGGTAATGATTTGACAAATTACATCTCTATCTGATAAGTTACTGCACAAGGAATTTTAAAGACCTATGGGACTTCTCAGTTCCAGCCGAGAGCTAGACAAGATATCATTTGCCCTGTGAAAGTCCCTGTAATTTGCACAACACATGCCAATGCAAAACCAATATTCTTCCCTTTGCAAAGCAAAGCAAAGCAAAGTACATAATAAACATAAAAAGGCTGACTGGTGATTTTAAAAAGATACAAACAAACCATCCTGTTCTTCAGAATCTTAAGTGTTCCTAAAATAAATATCTGTCATCCTAGTTGTATACAAAGAGTGCTATTTTCACAAATGGCATAATTTTGTCACCCAAATTATGTAATTTGCACAAAAACCTGGAAAAGCAGTGCAAAGACCACCAGCAAATGAAAGTCCTCATTTGCCAGGACAAAACAAATGAAGAGCATCTTTCTTAGGAAGAGATCCCTCAACATTTAACACTGTTTCCAGGGACATTCCTGGAAATATAAAAAGAAAGGCTGCCCACATAGTACCTTTTATACAGGTTGGGGGTGTCTTTAAAATAATGTATATGGTGTGCTTTTAATCCTTAAAAAGAGATATATACATGCTAAGTAGAATTACTAAACAGTACTAGTAATTTAGTCTATACAAATACTGTATATGCTTAGTACTAAATTATTAAATGGATGCCTACAGTGTGATTTCCAAAGGTATCAATCCAAAACCAGAAACAACAGGTTCCAGCATACACTATTAAGTATAGGGACTGCTGTGGCTCAATGGTTAAGAAGCTTGCTTTGTTAGCTGGAAGGCTGGCAAGTCGGCAGTTTGAGACATGGGTACTGCATGATGGATTGAGTGTCCGTCTCTGTCCCAGCTCTTGGGGACATGAAAGGAGCCTCATTTTGGGCATTCCCCAAATGGTGTTTCTTCCACAAAAATCCTTTCAACTCAGAATAATTTCTGATACTGAAATTCACAGTCATTAGGGGAGCCTACAAGATACTATTCTTATTTAAAGAAAGCTCCTGTCATAGGAAATTGTCTTTATGCACCCCACATCTCTCTTCTCTCCTCCTTCCATTCCTTTAAAAATATCCCTACCACCCTGCGGTGGCTTAGTGGTTAAGATGCTGAGCTTGAAAACTGGAAAGTTGGAGTTCGATACCTGAGTACTGCAGGACGGAGTGAGGTCCCATCTCTGTCCCAGCTCCTGCCAACTTAGCAGTTCGAAAACAAGAAATTGCAAGTACTGTAGATAAAAATGAACCACTTCAGTGGGAAGGTAAACAGCATTCCATGCACTCCAGTGTCTAGGAATGCCTGCCACATGTCCACAGAAATGTCTGCAGATGCAGACAGCACTAGCTCTTTGGCTATAAACATAGATGAGCACTGAACCCTAGAGTCAGATACAACTGGCTTTCGAGCAAGGGTGACCTTTACCTTTATCTTACCATTTTATTTATTTATCTTATGGTTTGAAGTAGGGGCTAAAATTTGCTTGTGTGCTTAAGTATTATTTACTCTGGATAGTATTGCTCCCCTAGAATAACATCAACAATGAAATGAGCTTAGATCCTTGTATGCTTACCAAAGGGACAAATCCATTTGTCTGGAAGTGTGAGTGTACATATTCGTGTGCTTTTTCTGTATTGTTAAATTGCTTACCATAATTATGAGATATCAATACCTTTCACAGCAAATGCAGGGTGTGTGTGGGAACATAAAAGAACCAGATGTTCTGTCACTGAAAAATAGCAGGTAGAGTTGTCATCATGTGTATTATTTATTTGCAGATCTATTTATTTAATTTATCTCTCTTTTGCTTCAAGAATTAGGACCAAGCTGGGTCACATAAAAGTTAGATACAGATGAAAATAGATAAAACAAGGTACAGCTAAGAAAAAGGACGAGATGTTATCATGCTCACCACAAAATGATGATCAGAAAGAAACAAATGAAAATTGGGCAGACAGAATGTAATGCCCTTTTTCAGTTTCTTACAGTTTACAATGCCCAGGGTGATCTTTTTTATTTATTTACTAGCTGATTGCCCGGCTTCACCTGGGGCGTGTTTTGGTGGCCTTGCCTTACCCCCCTAACCCGGCCAGCTGTGTTGCTGGCGGTCTCTGGCATTTGTGTTGCCGACACTTTGCACTGTGGTGGCACTCTCTGGTGTGTTGGCTGGGGGGGTCTGGCTGGGGCAGTGCATGTGCCCCCGATGGCTTGTGGTCATTTTCTCCCCCCAGCCTGTGGCAGCACACTGGGCTGGTTCCCCCAATACACTCCTGTTGTGTCTGTAATAGTATACCTTTAAGTAATGTAACACTTGAATGAGCAGATATAATAACCACCAGCTGTAACACTGTAACCTTCTGTATCAGGACGCGAGCTAGTGACCTCTAGGGGGCAATAGCGAGCGCCCAGCTACATGGTTCCAATTCCCCAAACAACTACAGCGCGGGAAGATTCCCGCCTCCACCTCACCTGGACAAGAAGGGCGTGACTGGGAATGACGTCACGCAGACAGTAGCCAATGGGCTATCGAGGAGCCACTTTCAAATGTATAGTCATAGTATGTATTGAGCTGTTCATCCACCATTACCACATGTTCCCCTGGACCATCATGCAATAAAGATGTGTTAAGCCAACCCTTCGGCTGTTTCTATTATCTTGGTTCTCATACACTAAACTGGCGATGAGGATGGGATAATGGATCCCCACGGAATCAAGACAACGCAGGCCGGTTTCAACATCAACAAACCGGAAGAATGGGAGCTCTTCGAAATGGACTTCCAAAGCGCACTGATGGTGTCCGACATCTCAGACGAGGGGAAGAAGAGGGCCATTCTCATCCGGATGCTCGGGTTCCCCGCCATGAAGGTATTGGTGGACCTGGTATCTCCGAAGAAGGTGAACGAAGTGCCGTTCAAGCAGCTCCTGAAAGCGATGTGCGACCATTTCCAGCCCTCGGTTTCGATGTTCTCGGCTCGGGACACGTTCTGGAAGAGAGTCCAGGCGCCTGGTGAGTCCGTGGCTGCCTTTGCAGCGGCCCTCCGGTTGGCCGCCGGCCCATGCAAATGGGAGAACCTGGAAATCGCCCTCAGGGACCGCATGCTGTGCAGCCTGTGGGACGAGGAGGTTCAGCGAAAGCTGATGAACCAGGAGCCGCCCCCGACGCTGCACGAGGTCGTGAAGGAGGCGTAGGCGGCAGAAGCCACGAGAGCCGGGGTTAAGGGGTTCAGAGCAAGGCCCCCACAACCCGACAAGGCAGCGGGGCTCGGTGCAAGCGGCCAGGCGGGCGCCACACTCCTCCACGGAGAGCAGCGAGGACGAGGACGTCCGGAAAGTGCGGAAGGATGGCCGACGCTGCGACGGCTGCGGGGCGGCCCATGACCGCATCAAGTGCCCTTTCCGGAAGGCTGAGTGCCACAACTGTGGGCATTGAGGGCACATAGCCAAGGTTTGCAGACTGCGGCACAGAGTCCAGAAAGGCTCGACAGACCGCTCACCGAGGATCCAGGAAGGCGTCCGGCCCTCGAGGAAGCAGGACGGCGTGGGCCACATCTCCGACGACAGCGACGACGACACCGCAGTCCACAGCGTGTCCTTAGGACACCCCCATTATTTTGTTGAGGTACTGGTGCAAGGGGCTCCCGTTAAGATGGAGATAGACTCGGGTTCCTCATATTCAATCATTTCCCAGAGGGAGTTTTTGGGAATTTCCCCCAACGTGCGGCCCAAGCTCAGAGCACTGAGGTCTACGCTGCGGGACGTGCAGGGAAACAGCATTCCGGTGTTGGGGGTGGGAAAATTCAAAGTCCAATACAAGCAACGCGCCGCGGAACTTCCCCTGGTTGTTCTCAAGGGGGGAGTTGTTGCCTCCTCGGGACTCAATGGTTTAAACCCCTGGGTTTGTTCATTGGGGGGTGCATGCCATTGGGACTGACCCAATACAGGAGGTGTGTGATGCGCATCCCGAAGTGTTCAAGAAGGGACTCGGAAAATTCAAGGGACCCCCAGTTGCGTTCGACCTGGACCC
Organism: Bradypodion pumilum; assembly: GCA_035047305.1. NCBI lineage: Eukaryota > Metazoa > Chordata > Lepidosauria > Squamata > Chamaeleonidae > Bradypodion > Bradypodion pumilum. Next base: position 54,239,949 of record JAWDJD010000005.1, on the reverse strand, counting down.
GGAGGTCCGCCCAATAAGACTCAAACCGCGCAGAGTGCCTTTTGCACTCAAGGACAAGATAGAGGCGGAACTGGACAAATTGGTGGGCCAGGGGATCTTTGTTCTTGTTGATTCTGCGGAGTGGGAAACTCCGATTGTAACAGCGCTGAAGGCCAATGGGGAGGTTCGAATATGCGCTGATTACAAATGTACCATTAATAAGGCGATACGCCCAAATGCGTATCCGGTGCCGGTAGTCAGCCACCTGTTGGCCAGGTTACATGGGGGAAAATGTTTCGCAAAGCTTGACCTGGCGCAGGCATACCAGCAGCTCTCGGTAACCCCAACTGCAGCTGCTGCGCAGACGATAGTCACTCATAAGGGGGCGTTCCAGGTGACGCGCCTACAGTTTGGTGTGAACTCGGCGCCAGGCATCTTCCAATCGCTCGTGGAACGCCTCTTAAAGGGTCTGGAGGGGGTCTTACCATACTTTGATGACGTGTTGATAACGGGGGGAGCGAGTCAGAATTGGCTGAGAGGTTAGACAAAGTACTGACGGTATTCGAAAAGGCGGGGTTGAGGCTGAGGAAAGACAAATGCGTCTTCTTCGCAAAAGAGGTTGAGTTCTTGGGTTTCCGGGTAACCCCTGCAGGCATCAAACCCTCCAAATCAAAGGTGACCGCTGTTCAAAATGCTCCTCGCCCCACCTCCAAGTCCGAATTGCAGTCGTTCCTGGGGCTCGTAAACTTCTACCATTCCTTTCTGCCTCGGAAAGCATCGGTAGCAGAGCTGCTTCATAAGCTACTAAAAAAGGACGAGGCGTGGAAATGGGGCGAGAGCCAGGAGAGGGCATTCAATGAGCTAAAGCAACTCTTGTCCTCAGACGCCATATTAACCCATTTTGACCCCAAGAGACCGGTGGTTCTGATATGTGATGCATCCCCAGTGGGGGTGGGGGCGGTTCTGTGCCACGTGTTGGAAAACGGGCGGGAGGCCCCGGTGGCATTCTACTCCAGGTCCCTGTCTAAGGCAGAGCGAAACTACGCACAGACAGACAGGGAGGCGTTAGCGATAATTGCTGGGACAAAAAAGTTCCACGACTTTCTTTATGGCCGCCCCTTTACCATTGTGACTGACCACAAGCCCCTGCTAGGCATTTTTACTGCAGACAAGCCCACGCCACAGATCCTGTCCCCTAGGATGCTCAGGTGGGCCATTTTTTTAAACACGTACCAGAACGCGCTGGTGTATCGCCCTGGAAAGGACATAAGCCACGTGGACGCCCTGTCGAGGTCACCCCTCCCCCACACAAGCAGCCACGTGTGTGAGTTGGAACAAGACCACCAAGTGCTCATGATAGAGGTCTTAGATTCACCCCCCATAGTGCCCGCAGAGATCACCAAGGCGACGGGCAAAGACAAGACGTTGGCCCTGGTCAGTTCTTGGGTGCAGAAAGGGTGGCCAACGTCCTCCCCAGCGGCGGAGTTCGCCCCATTTTTTAGGAAAAAGCTAGAACTGTCGTTGGAGAGGGGGTGCCTCCTGTGGGGCCAGTGGGTAATCGTCCCTGAATCCCTGAGAACTAGGGTGCTTAAACTGCTGCACGTCAGCCACCCTGGAATTGTCCGCTCCAAGGCATTGGCCAGGAGCTATTTCTGGTGGCCCCAGTTGGATGCCGATATCGAGCACATGGTGGGCACTTGCGAGAGTTGCCAGAGCTCCCAGCCCGCACAGGGAATGGGATGCGGCAAAGGGGCCGTGGTCCCGCGTGCACATTGATTTTGCAGGCCCCTTCAGAGGATCGCTTTTTCTCCTCATAGTGGATGCTTACTCCAAGTGGTTGGAGGTTATCCCAGTTGCGAACACCTCCTCAGCCGCAACAATTAAACAATTGCGCAGGGTGTTCAGCACGTTCGGTATACCCGACACCCTTATTAGCGATAACGCTAGTTGCTTCACGTCCGCCGAGTTCAGGGCATTCACCGACATTAATGCAATCCGGCACATCACCTCCGCACCTTTCCACCCGGCGACGAATGGCCAGGTAGATCGTCTCGTGCGTACCACCAAAGATGTGCTGAGGCGCATGGGCCCCGGAGATTTAAACCTGCAGTTGTGTCAGTTTTTGCTGGGATACAGGTTGCCCCCCCTAGCGCCAGGATACTCGCCCGCGGAGCTCCTAATGCGCAGAAAGCTGACTATGATACTGACAAGGCTAGACCCTACGAGGGTGGAGGACTCTGGGAGGAACATCGGATTAGCGGGCACGAAGAGTTTCGAAATAGGCGCCCCGGTTCATTGCAGAAACTATGCTAGCGCAGGGCCAGCCTGGGTTCCGGGCGTAGTCATTGGGCAGACAGGCCCTGTGTCGTATTGCGTAGAGACCAGCACAGGTCTACTCTGGAGGCGGCACGCAGACCAACTCCGGCGCCGGGTCTCCAGAAACCAGAGCGCAGACAGCGCAGAACAGGATTCAACGTTAGGGTTCTCCCCCACCCGTTCAGCCCAAGGGGGAGGAGAGGGGGGCCAGTGGTCCCCACCAAGGGGGGAAGGGCCCCCACCAGGGGGGGAAGGGAATAAGTTTGTCCCCATAGATATCCTGAGGGATACCCCCACAGATACCCCAGTAGATGAATTTGAGTTTGAGTTACAAAACCGGGGGGGTTTTCGGAGTGGTCCCCCACCCATCCAAGCAAGAAGCGGGGTTTTTCGTTAGCCCCCAGTGCCCCCGGTTTTCCCACAATGGAGTTTACCCCTACCCCAAAAGCCGCGGAGCCGCGGCAAGTCGTTAATGAGTCTCCTTCTCCCATTCCAGGACAAGAGACCAGGGAACACAGAAGCGATAGCGCCCCCGGGACAAGCCAGCCAGCCTTGCGCCCAAAACGCGCTTGCAATAAACCATATTGGATGAAAGACTTCGTCTCATCCTAGGGGGGAGGGATGTTGTGTCTGTAATAGTATACCTTTAAGTAATGTAACACTCGAATGAGCAGATATAATAACCACCAGCTGTAACACTGTAACCTTCTGTATCAGGACGCGAGCTAGTGACCTCTAGGGGGCAATAGCGAGCGCCCAGCTCACATGGTTCCAATTCCCCAAACAACTACAGCGCGGGAAGATTCCCGCCTCCACCTCACCTGGACAAGAAGGGCGTGACGGGGAATGACGTCACGCAGACAGTAGCCAATGGGCTATCGAGGAGCCACTTTCAAATGTATAGTCATAGTATATATTGAGATGTTCATCCACCATTACCACATGTTCCCCCGGACCATCATGCAATAAAGATGTGTTAAGCCAACCCTTCGGCTGTTTCTATTGTCTTGGTTCTCATACACTAAAACTCCCCACCTGTCACCCACCCTATCTGTGCTGGTTGCGCATGCTGGCTCCGGCAGGCACTTCACCCAGGGGCCCCGTTGAGGCTTCTTGGGGCTGGCTTAGCAGCTAGGTGGCTATACCCTGTGGGCGGGTGTTTTGTTGCATGGGGCACAGGCTGGCGACTGCATTATTCTGGGCATGGGTGGCCCAGCTGTGGATCATGCATGCTGGCTGGCATAGTCTCCTCCCTCAGCGCAGCCGCCATGCCCGCTGTTGCCGTGTTCATTGCCTACTTGGTTGGCCACATCATCTTGCCTGCGCCATCTCTGCTGCCAGCCTCCTTGTGTGGCAGCATCCGCCTGGGCACCAGTGCCTTGCTGGGTGTGGCAGCCTCCCCGCTCTGGCCACAGGAGTCCCAGGGCGGCATCTTTCTGCGCATGTGCAGCATCTGTTGGCATGCAGAGCATGCAAACATCACCCTGCCTCTCCCTCGCCAGGGCCAACCTCCCCAATTGGCTGCGGCATCCTGCAGTGGTTGCTGGGAGTTGTAGTTTGTGCATTCTGTCCAATTTATGGGGTGCAGCCCCCCCATGGTGTTCTGGACCCCAACCTGTTTCAGCACCCACGCCCAAGGTAGGTGTGTGACAAATTTCAGGGGGGTCTGTCCAGGAGTGTGGGAACACATACAGGAGAAACGAACAAACACCTCTCTTTTATATATATAGAAGGAATCCAGAATGTAATTCAAAAGCAGATACACAGAGATTTATTATCAACCAAATACATAATTAACAGGTTAACATATTGTACAACTGGATAACAATCTATTTTTAGAACAGTACTCCCCCTGTAAAAAGTTTAAAGCTACTTCTTCAGCAGCTAGTCAGTCCAAAGTCTGCCTGAATTAAACTATCAGAGGGATACTAGGGAAGAAGTTGGCTTTCTTTGGAAGGATGTTTCACAGCTTGGAAACCCCATAATGGGAGAAGTCAACAAACAGACATAGTTGACTGAATATAACCCTGAACAGGTCCATCCACTCCTATTACAGGCAATGAAGCACAGTAATATTTTGTTTCAGGTCTTCTTCTCAGAATCACACTTACACACCATATTAATATTGAATATACCACAATTGGGTATACACCCACTTGATGAAGGTGAAAGAGAAGAGTGCAAAAAGCTGGCCTGAAACTCAACATAAAAAAACAAGATCATGGCATCTGGACCTATCACTCCCTGGCAAATAGAAGGGGAAGAAATAGAAACAGGGACCGCCTTTACCTTCTTGGGATCTAAGATCACTGCAGATGATGACAGAAGCCATGGAATAAAAAGACGCTTACTTTTTGGGTGGCAAGCTATGAGAAACTGAGGCAGCATAATAAAAAGTAGACACATCACCCTGCCAACAAAAGTCCGCATAGTTAAAGCAATGGTCTTCCCAGTAGTAATGTATGGCTGTGAGAGCCGGACCATAAGGAAGGCCGAATGCAAAAGAATAGATGCCTTTGAACTGTGGTGATGGAGGAGACTCTTGAGAGTCCCCTGGACCACAAGGAGATCAAATAAGTCAATCCTGAAGGAAATCAACCCTGACTGCTCATTGGAAAGACAGATACTGAAGCTGAATAACTTTGGCCACCAAATGAGAAGAGAGAACTCACTTGAGAAGGCCTTGATGCTAGGAAAGATCCAAGGCAAAAGGAAAAGGGGGTGACAGAGGATGAGGTGGATGGATGGAATTGTTGATGCAATGGTCGTAGATCTGGCTGGGCTGCAGAGGATGGCAGATGACAAAGGAGGTTGGTGTGCGGTAGGATCGTATCGACTGTGCAATAAACATAAAACAACAAACCATAATTTGCTTCCCTCTTCCTGATTTCTTCACCTCCCCACCCTTCACCCCATCGCAACCCTGAACCCTGGAATAGTAGCTTTAAAAAGAATGTTGTCAAGTTGATGAGAAAGATAACAAGCCCATGACAGCTGAAAAGAAAGGATAACAAATAAAGAAGCCTGGAAAAGTATGCAGTTTGGTGGTTGTCAGTTATTTGTTGATGAAAAATGTAAAATGAGAATGCTGGCATTCAGTTTAAAAACATACACTGTTAATTTTCAGTCGCAAGTTTTAATGCGGCTTGTTTTTCTCTGTTTCTACTGGAGCATAACGCAGCTGTGTTATCTGTGATGTTCATAGCTATTAGGAAATTAATGTACTTGGACAGGAGATTGAGAGACTTAATGAGAACAGCACCACTGGCGACCATTTTCTCGAGCAATATAAACCCATAAACTCAGAGAAGGGAGGAAAAAATCAACTGTTTATTTCCGGGACACATGTGTGGTACAAAAACATTACAAGTAGCTAATGAGAGGAAAAAACCAGAATGAAAATTTAAGATTCTGTTGTAACAATTCAGATCCTAACAAAATGCTCAGAAGAAAATGGAGAATGGAAGGGGGGCATGTGCAGAATATACCTCTCTGAGATATGCCTCCTCCATTGGAAAGAATGCAAGGGAAATATGACCTCAATCCTTCTGGAACTGGCACCAGCATAACAAGCCATCCTTATGTGGGAGACACATAGAATGAACCCTGCAATCTGGTGCTCTTACCAAATGGTAGCTAAGGAGGCAGTCAGTCAAGACAAATACCCTAATCCTAAACCCATTTATTTGGAAGTCAATCCCACTGTGAACTACGGCACTTATATTCCAGTATTGGGGTGTATCCGTTCATCATGTCTAGCCAGAACAAATCCCTGATTATCAAATGCACAGGGCTTTGCTCTCAGAAAGGCAGAAGGAATAGAAGAGGAAATTCAGCTAATGTTAAAAGGCTGGAGTGTGAAAGTGGGGAAACATCATGTATTACAGCTGCAGCCACCAAAAAGCCCATCTTGTGCACAGAAAACTTTGATTCAATTCACACAACAACTCACTTTGAACAAGTCCAATCATTATAATATCAGCCAATACCTGGTTACAACAGATAGCTATTGTTTGTTAATCCCTTTTTCCATTACTCGATTACATATTAAGAGAATGTGCTCCTCCACCTCCCATTGGATGTGCAGATGCTAAAACCACAGGCGATCATTTTAATCCTTTGGTGATTTCAGAACAATGGATTCAGCTATTCCAGATAAACTACCAATAGCTACAATACATCAGTGTGCAAAACCAGAAATGTATGGCAAACTGATATGCTCTTTTTTAACATTGAACTGTGTTTAGATCATTTATTACTACAAATAAAACCCATTGTTTTATGCAGTGTGAGCTCTAATTGCTATAAGCAAATGGAAGAACTTGCTATAACTTGTTTCTAACTACTGTATCATGAAATAGGTGTAAACATTTCTCATCCCTGATTTTTATTCTTAAAGAAGCATCTGGGGAAATCCAGACTGGTAAAGAGGAGAGTTAATCTTTCTCTTTATACATAACGTAATGAAAATCTTCCACACAACTTCTATTAGCTTCAGTATTCAAGCTTTATCTGCACTGGTGTCAAATTTCATAGCAGCCATGGGATGTCACTACATTCTGTGAAGGAAGGGTAAAAACCAAAGTTGTGCCCAGGTCCCCAATCTAATCCAACGCTTATTCGGCACTTTTGATCGGGACTCAGTGCAACCCAGAACAACCAAAACTTCCCACCAATACCTTGAACCAATCTGATCAGCGAGCTAGGTTAATTGAATAGGGTCATAAAAATAAATATAACTTGGGTGCAGCATCAATTACAAGATGGTTCTATGCATGCCAAAAATGGCTGTACCAATGAATTTGATGCAAATGGAGATAGAATTTTGTTTCAATGTGTTTTTGAGGAATCTACTCAAATATATTTATGTTGAGGGAAGAAAAGCCTAGAAGTATCAAATCTGAAAAGAAAAAGTGACAGGCTCCCCATACCTACTTCAGTCGGTTTCTTTCCACAAGTATATAGCATCTTCCCCAGCACTGCAGCCCCCCATCACCTAGCATCTGCCATGCTGGACAGGATGATGCATTTTGTAGTGCAACACACCTAGAAGGAAGGCTTCTGTATTATTATGGAAAGAGACAAATTAAGGCTTTCTTGTATAAAGGATGGGTAGCAGCTAAAGTTTTCTGCCATGCAAAAGTAATCAGTATATGATCATTAAGACCTGTGGTTTGAGACCGTGGCAAACTAGATATATAGGGCATAGAAAGGAGACAGTTATATGCTTCTACTAGAATTATTATTATTTTTGTGATGAAGTACTATTTTGTGGAACATTAGCCAAAAGTTGCTCAAGTGGCTAAGACACTGACTGGAAGGTGGCAGGTCAGCAGTTCGATTCCCGAGTACTGCAGGGCGGAATATCTTTGCCCCAGCTTCTGCCAACCTATCAGTTCGAAAGCAAGAAACTGCAAGTAGATAAATAGGAACCACTTGGGTGGGAAGGTAAACAGCGTTCCGTGTATCTAGTCATGCCTGCCACATGACCACGGAAACATCTGCAGAAGCAGATAGCGCTGGCTCTCCGGCTTTGAAACAGAGGTGAGCACTGAACCCTAGAGTCAGATATGACTGGCTTTTGAGCAAGGGAAACCTTTACCTTTACAACCACATTGGCCAAGTTTCTGTATAACATATTTCATAGGCATTAGGCCAGAAGGTTATATAGCCCAGACAGACAGTCTGAGATGTAGATTTAGAGTACTTAGTATCCACTGTTAGATCAATTCTCTATGATTAAACTGTCTTTCCTTGTCAAACAAATATGAAAGTCTTTGAAGCTCCAGTAAGTACCCAAGTAACCTGATTTTAATATATACTATTCCAGTCCTCTGGGTATATCCCAAAGTTCTGACAGTATTGTTTGAGGTGTGCTGGGGAAACACAGTGAACAAGTAGTGCAGACATAAAAAACAAAGAGATTAACAAGTTAAAATCTGAAGTCAAAGACAAACCGTAAACAGGCATAGGTATATTAGTAATGGGACAATGCGTGAAGACTATGGGTATGAATCTTAAAAACTGATATAGAACAAGGATAGGAAGAAAAGGCAGGTGGGATTTGGTGGGTGGAGGCTGCTTACCTGTATTTATTATCTTTTCACTATGAGATAAGAATGGGGAATGCTACCCTGAGACGGTTATTGCAGTAAGACTCAAGTGAGAGTCCATGCAAACATGAAATTGCACCGTCTTGTCCTTCGCCTCAGTCCTGAGTACCACAATAAGCGTAAAGCAGACACTCTCCAGGTAGGCATGTTCAGAGCAAATGATTTGAGGAAGCTCGGTTAAGCTAGACTGGGATGAATTCTCTCTAGGAATGTTTACAGGATAACATCTGTATTTTGGGTTCAAATATATACAACAATAAGCTTTTTATATTGAGTTAAATCTAGTAGTAAGTCAAAACTAGAGTACACCCATTGAATCAGTGGATCTTACAGAGGAATTGTCTCACCAGATTTGCCTGCTACATTCAACTAAGCAAAAGGTCACTGGCAACAGGACAAGTTTGAAAGTATTGCTTTCTAAACTATGATTGCAAGAGTAGTAAACATACAGGTTTTGCTTGTACCAGACATTTCTATGAGTTTAATTAGCTAAGACTTAAAGGTGGCATATGTTGCTATGCTTGCAATAAAATGAATACATTTGCCCTGAAAACTGGAATGAGTTGGCTATACAGTATCTGCAGTGTCTTGGATGGGATGGCTCATGATTTACGTGTTTTTCAATTGTCCACATGATGGAACTTGCTTCCTGAAATCTCCCTCTTTAGAACATATAGACACACGTACATCCATAAAATGTCCATGCAATTTCCTGGAAGTCACAGTTTTTGAGAAGGAGGGTCTGGGTGTAGATTACTTATTTTCAACACAAATCAAAAGCCGTAAGAGTTGAGCAGACTAAATTATTATTATTATTATTATTATTATTATTATTATTATTATTATTATTATTATTATTATTATTATTATTATTATTATTATTATTATTATTATTATTATTATTATTATTATTATTATTATTATTATTATTATTATTATTATTATTATTATTATTATTATTATTATTATTATTATTATTATTAGTGTAGACTTAACCAGTCTACATGACCTTATTCTGAGACACTTAAGCTCCTATTCAAGTAAGAACTTGTTCTGTGGAGCCAAGTATGATCTTCCACTTAGAGATTATGCTGGAAGGAGTCAGCCTGTCTACTTGCACAGGAGGACACCTCTTTGTCCTTGACCCGCATCACTCCAGTAACTCCAAATTCTTGCACAACATACCAGTTGAAAGATAAAAACAGCCCTTCCTTAGTTTGTTCTCTTTGGGAAAGAACAATGCTGTAAAGTAAAAGCTCACCTTTTATGACAACAGAGTGGTTAAGGAGATGAAATGTATACCTTATGGTACAATCCATTTTTCCATTAGAGGAGAAAACAAAAGAAGTGTTTGTGATCATCACAAGATAATGATAAGTAGACCAAAATATGAAATAATAGTAATGCTAATGTTAACCAGAACACTAAGAACAGGAGTGGAAAATGTTTTGAAAACAACAGAAATAACAATAGAATATGATGCAACAATTTGAAAATCAGTTAAAACTACTGGAAAGCTAAACCATTAAATGGACAACACTTGAGAAATATTGGTGGAAAACATTATTACAACTTTACTTGGACATGGCTGAAAATTGGGGGCCATGAAGAAAGACAATGAAGATCTGATTTTTTGCTGCACAAGAACAAGCAGTCCAAACTAATGTTTATGAAAGCTGAAATTCAAGGAATAAAGCAAACAAAAAATCATTACATGAGTCGATTTTTATGTAAATTGATGTGTACGTAAATCTGGATTTTACTGTACTATTATTACTACCAATGCTGCTGCTATTATTATATCTGCTATCTGCTGTCAAATCAATTTTGACTTACGGCTACCCTACTAGGATTTCCCTGGTATGTGAAATATTTAAATCACTGTTTTACCAGCCCCACTCCCTTCCACACCACTTTCTGTGGTGCGGGGATTCAAACACAGGTTTTGTGAATCCTGTCCTGATACACTACCCACTGCATTACACTGGCCACTGCCTCTCTCTCTTTGTCATTCTGTCATTAAAATCATGAAAACGTTTTCTGTTTTGAACTCTCCTTTGATGTAAAAAAAACCTGCTAGTTAACAGGCTATGGAAATTTCATAGTCAAAAGTCAGAGCCCCAATCCCAGTTCATTTTTTCTATCTCTATTCACTGGCTCAGAGCTACCATTAGCTCCCTTGCCCCGTGTACAACCAGTCCTTCAGGGAACTGATATGCATGGACCCCTAGACATTGGGTTATCCACACAGAAAACATATAGCATGAAGCCAGAATTATAATGAATGTTAACACATCTTCTAAGTGATGTCTCAGAGAGGAATTTACCCATGAACATTATGTTCTTCTCTGTCAAAGTGCAGAAATAATTAAAGCACCGCAAATGGGCCTACCACAGATCCAGCCACCTACACTTTTCTCTCAAGACAAGTAATTGCAAAAGAAAATGCCAAAAAGATTGTGCCTAATGTATTTGTCAAGTACTTGCCCCTTTAAGCTTTTGTGCATAAATGCAGGTGACATCCTCAATACAGTATATTGCTTGGTGTTTGATGCAGATAGATTGTAAAGCATGTCCTTATCTACAAATACCAGGAGATGAAAAAGCCTTTGGCTTGACCTTTATTGTACAGGAGAAAGGATTGGGGGAGAAAAATAAAATAAAAAAGCAATTGGCCATAAGGTTTCATTTGCTCATATACCGCATACAAATGAAAAGAGCAGTCTATTTATATCAGATCCTGCACGTGGTTACATATAATTCATCCGGTCCATTTTTGTAACCATATTCTGATTTTTTTAAGCTGCATAGATTTTCATTCATACTACATATTTCCAAAAATGTTGCAACCTAAGATTCAATTTGGTAGCAGGGTTTGCAGATCAACAGCATTTGTTTCCCTATGGCTTTAGGGCCAAAACCTGTGACCTAGGATGGGTCCTTGTGATGTTATAGGGCAGTGATGGTGAATCTTTTAGAGACCGAGTGCCCAAGGAGGAGGAGGAGGCATGTGGGCAGGCACTGCATGTGCCCAAGCACCCATGTGACATTGCCAGCACGCCTCTGACAATGTCACATGGGTGCATGTGCACACGTGGTGCCTGCCAGCACATCGCCTCCTCCTCCTAGGAGGGGTGTGTGTGTGGTTGCCTCACCTCATCCCCGCCACTGCCTCTCGGGTGGTATTTCAGCCTCCTCTCTCACTTCCCCATTGGCAGAGGGAGAGGGGTGGGTGGGGAAGCGGCACTGCCATTGGCATTGGCAGGGTGGGGCTTGCCCACAATGGCACATGTACCCACAGAGAGGGCTCTGCTTGCCACCTCTGGAACATGTGCCATAGGTTCACTCACACTGTTATAGGGTATAGGCAGTGGGCCTTCAGCAACACTCCAAAATAATTTTATGTTAGTGTGATAAACATGCAATATGAAAATTCAATTATGAATTTATAGACAAACATAGAAGTTCTACCAAGAATCTGCCTCCCTGGGTCTGATGGAAAGATCTGCTGCCAATAGTCCATAGAATCCAAATGGTTATATGTATATTATATTGGACCATTCATACAGGTTGTTTGCAAAGTTAAGGGGCATCAGCCCAAGTCACACCAACAACAGCAGCTTTAGAGCATGTAGCCATGATGGCGAACTTTGGCACTCCAGGTATCCTTGGACTTTGATTACCAGAAGTCCAAGTCAGCAATCCTACTGATCAGGGCTTCTGGGAATTCAAGTTCAAGAACAGCTGGAGTGCCAAGGTTTACCATCACTGAAAGGCAATGGAGGTAAAACAAAGCTTCTGAAGATGTCTAAATCATAGGTCTGGAGCCCATTGAACAATCCCTAAATCTTGCTAAATGCTACAAGCAACTCACCAATGTTACAGGCTCTCTTTTTTTACCTCTCTGCCTTCCTTGTAATTGCTTCAGCCTCACAAGAGATCTTGAAGCAGCAGTACAATGTTTAACATAAGGCTGTCCTCAAATCATGTAGTATTTCTGTTCCAACTTTTACTGAGACTGTCCTTCACAACTATAAAAATGACTGCAAAAGGTTATACCTATACTGAAGGAATTATGTTCTTAAGCTGCAATCATGAAGTAATATAATTATGTCTTCATTTATCAAGAAAAGAAGTAATTAAAAGCAACTAGTTATTTGCAACCAATGGGTTACTTCCAAATTCCGCATAAATCAATGACAGATACAGTATGGTCTTTGAAGGTAGAGTACAGCTGGCTGGATAGCTCAGTGATTTAGGTATCTGGCTGTAGAGTTCAATTCTAGTTCAATTTTCCACTATACATCCCAAGATGCCCCCAGAAGGGAATAGTAGATGACTTCATGCTGGAGTATTTTTATTTTTATTTGTTTATTTATTTCAATTTTTATGCCGCCCACTCAGATAAAAAACAGACTCAGGGTGGCGTACACCAATTAAAAAAATGTATACAAACAGATTAAAAACCCCGTCATCCATCCATCTATCCACCCTCCTACTCCCACTCCATTTAAAACTAAAAACTAAAAGGGAAGGGAGGAATACAGAAACACAGAAGGAGGGCACCAAATTGACTCTAGCTGGAGATGAGCCAACATGCTGGGGCCATATTCCCATTAGGGCCCCACACCTGCTCCACCAGCCAGGTCTTCAAACCTTTCCTGAAAGGCAGCAATTCTGTCTGTAGCCTCAATTCTGTTGGCAGGAAGTTTCAGACAGCTGGAGCAGACATGGAGAAGGCCCTTCTTCATGTGCCAGAGAGGCGAGCCCCTCTCTAGCTGAAGGCACAACTAGGGAGCCCCTCCGGTCTGCTCTGGTTGGATGGACTGACACTCTTGGGATGATGTAGTCTCTCAGGTATCCTGGCCCACTGCCATATAGGGCTTTAAAGGTCAAAACAAGCACCTTGAATTGCACCCGGATGCAAACTGGTAACCAGTGCAGCTCCCGGAGTAATGGGGAGGCACGGGCATAATGCCCACACTCCATCACCAGCTGGGCAGCCACATTCTGCACCAGCTATAGCCTCCGAATGGTCATCAAGGGCAGCCCCATGTAGAGTGCATTGCAGTAATCTAGTCTGGAGGTGACCAGAGCATGAGTGACCATGAGTAAGGAGTCCTGGTGCAGGAGCTGGCGCAACTGGCGGATTACTCTAAGTTGAGCAAAAGCCCTCCTGGCCACGGCTGCCACCTGCTCTTCCAGCAGCAGCTGTGAGTCCAAGAGGACCCCCAAGTTGCGCACCGGGTCTGTCTGGGGCAGAACTGCCCCATCCAAGACCAGAGGTGGTAACTCTCTGGATAACCCCAGACCCCCAACCCATAGCCACTCAGTCTTGCTAGGGTTCAGCTGAAGCCGTTGCCCCCCATCCAGACCCCAACGGCCTCGGCATTCAGACAGGACTTTGACTGCATCAATGGGGTCCCCATGGGCCGAGATGTACACCTGGGTGTCATCCGCGTACTGATGGTACCGCGCCCCGTGGGAACGAATGATATCACCCAGCGGCTTCATGTATGTACAGGTAGTTGCACAATGAAATAGGGCAATTATTTAGGTTGTTTGCAAGTTTCTTCTGAAGTTTCCTCACACTCAGCACACTTCTCAGCCAAAAATAATTACAGTGGTACCTCAAAATACTAACGCTTCATTTAGTGTAATTTCCGCCTTACAAATTAAAATCCATTGAAAATAATGTCTTGCATTCTGGAATGGATTGATTAGTTTTCAATGCATTCCTGTGGGAAACCGCGTTTTGCATTACGAATTTTGGTTTTGAATGCATTCCTATGGAAAATTCACTTTACAAATGTTTTGTAATACCAAAGAACACATTAATTTCATAATGTGAGGTACCACTGTATTCAGACCAACAGTTTGAGGTAAAAGGGAAGAACATATTTATTCACAATATGCTTAGGAATCTTAATAGGCTGTTTTCAGGTTTCTTAGAAAAAAATATTTAGATTGGTTACAATTTAAAAATGAAGAGGGTTTTCCTCCATTATAGCTGTGTGGCTGAAAACATACAGAGAGAGTACAAAATGGCTGCATCTCTCTCAAAAACAAATGTTAAAATATTCCCGTCAAATAGGAGATAAATGATTAGGGTTAGGGAATCAAATTTCAGGCAAGAAGGCAGGGGCTTTTCCTGATTGGTTAGCAAACACAACATGCGTGCAAGTCAGTTCTGGTAACAGAAGCTCTTTCCTTCCAAGGATTATGTGTTAATCTTTTGAATGCTGAATTGCCTACCACATCAGTTCTGAGTACTCTCCAGCTAGAAAACCTGGTTACTATAAATCGGAATTGATTTGACAGCAGATGATGATGATTTTTAGAGCTTTCATTGTAGACCATGCAACATAAAAGGGAACAAGTGACTAAAGCATGGATCACCCTAGGCAGCTTGGAAGTTTTCAGATAGGGTCACCTGCACAACAATCTTGTTTGTAGAAAGTTGCTTTTGGATCTTGGAAAAATAGGGCCATGGTTAAAAGACCAACACTTCTAAAGGTCTTGCTGTATTATTGAGGTACCAGACCACCTTTCTTGAACTGCTTGGTGCAAGTCATTTTGCACCAAGCAATCTTGATTAAACAAAACAAAACATAAACAGAGATTGTTTCTTTCCTTTCTTAATAGTTACAGCAGTACAACAGTGGAACCAGCTGCTTTGAAAGGTTGCCTAAAAGGCCCTTTCCAACTCAGTTATTCTACAATTCTATGATTCTATAATGATAGGTCATCCCTATTAGTCTTGCTGTATATTGCAGGAGGTATTTCAACATTGTTTAGTCAACCAACCATAGCAGTACCAAACATAAAGTAGACGTTCTTTCATTTCCTTCAATCCTGCTCATTCAAGGTGAAACATCTTACAAAAACAACCCCTGCCACGAAATACACTTGGATTATAGTAACTTCTAGAGCAGTGGTTCCCAACATGAGGCACAGGGCCCACAGGGGGACTTCAATTCCCAGAAGCCTAAGTCATACATTGGCTGATCAGTGGTTTGGGGGATTGGCTTCGGCTTCTGGGAATTGAACTCCAAAAACCAAAGGCTGGGAAACACTGTTCCAGAGTGACTTCTGTCAATGTATCTAGGAAAATGTGGCCACATGCAGGACTTTCATCTTGTCCAGCAATCATGGATACCAGAAAAGATTGTGGGAACTCCCTTCCGCATTATTAGCCATCTAAAATGTTCTTCAGATTGCTTTGGTCAATATCACAAAACAGTAAATCATACCTTAAAGCATTCTTATTACACACAAGAATCTTAGTTTAATGTCTACTAACTGAACATAATTGAGAAGAACTCAACAATTAAAATTTTTCTTTCAGTACACTAAAATAAATTTTAAGAAGCAAATAAAGCGCTGTTGCCAAACTATTGCATTCCAAGATATATGTTGCATTAATACGTTGGACTGACATCTTAGCAAGCTGAAAATAATAAGGTCTGTTTTATGGTACATTAAAACCTCATAATGACCTTTTCAGAGAGACAACATAATGTATTATTTAAAGTTAAATGCTGTCTTGAGTGATAAGACTAACATGCCATCAACCTGTAATAAACTGGAGGCTTGAAATATCCTTTCTCCATTTATCTGTGAAGTCATTTGCATGGTCAAAGGAGAACCATAGATTTTTTTCTATCTAAAAAAGAAACTGTGTTGTTGCTTTACAACATCAGTAAAAAGACAAAGAAGAAGAAAACTGTTGGAGGAAAAGCCATTATTTTGTGATTTAACTATTCAGGCAAATTATATTACCATAGGTTTTAGAGAAACATTAAATTTATTTACTCTATAGCAGGAGTTCTCAACCTTTTTAAGCCGGGGGATGGGTCACACTCCCTCAGACTGCTTCGGAGGCTGGACGGCCGTTTTGGCCTTCTTCCACCACATGACACTTCTGGGAGTGGTGGAGGTGGTGGGAGGCCACATGAAATGGCACCACAGAAAACAGGTTGAGAATCCCTGCTCTATAGCAATATTTTTAAAATTCTATAGAAAGCATTGCAGGTGGAAGCTTTAATTCTGGTGCTTTCCTCTGGTTCTGTCACATTTTGGAATTAGAACAGTTAGGAGGAAAGGATGACCATCTCATATAAAGACAACTCAAAGAAATATTGGCACATGTTCCCTGCCATACATTTACCTGAGGAAAAGCTGTGGCACTTCTGGACATTATCTTAGGTAAAGGTAAAGGTCACCCTTGCTCAAAAGTCAGTCAGATCTGACTCTAGGATTCTGCGCTCATTTCTGTTTACAGCCAAAGAGCCACCACGGTCTGCATCTGCAGATGTTTCCCTGGACATGTGGCAGGCATACCTTGACACCGCAGTGCACAGTACGCTGTTTACCTTCCCACCAAAGAGTTACCTATTTATCTACTTGCAATTTCTTGATTTCAAACTATTAGGGTGGCAGGAGCTGGGACAAAGACAGGAGCTAATTCCATCATGCAGTACTTAGGTCTAGAACTACTGACCTGCCGACCGTCCAGTCATCAAGTTCAGCATCTTAACCATTTGAGCCACAGCTGTCTGACATTATCTTTGGTATATCTAAAGAGAGAGAAAATTACCCAGAGCTTAGAAATTTTTTGGAATAAGCAAGTGCATTAAGTTTCCTGTTGCTCCATCCAACAAGCCAGCCTTTACTGTTCCTTTTATTATCAGTAATGTTGTTTGCTACCCCATTATTAAAATGCAACATTACGGATTTTCCTTCCTCCTCCCCTTAATTCACCACCATCTCCTCAGGGCTTTTCTCCTGAGGGGCCTGCAGTATCCTCCCCAAAACTAACCTTTCTTTCTCTTTTCTTAAACACATTTCTTCCTCTTTCTTGAAAGAAAGAAAGAAAAACACCAGACAAGGACACACACACACAACTTATAAGATGGGCTTTAGGCATTCCAGGAAACCTTGAGGAAGCTTGAATGATGAGATTTCTCCAGCATTGCAGTGCCCAAACTGACCTTTCTTTCCTTTTTAAAAACATCTTTCTTTCTGACTCATTTTTTTTAAAAAATCCAAATGAGAGTCTCACACACACAGTCATATGGTTCATCGAATCGGTCACATGCCTGTGATGGTAGTAACATACTCTTCCCATGATATCTGATAGAACAAACACGCTAAGAGTGCTCTTCTGCAAGACAGCTGTACGGACTTATACTGTAAGAGCACTCTTTAGTGCATGGGTGTCCAAACTGGTCCTGCCCCCAACACACAGGTGCAGGGGCTGGAGGCAGGTTGCTCTGGTTGCTTACATTTTTGGTGTCATCCATGGTGGCAGCAGTTGCGGCGGTCGCACTTTCTCCCTGTTGTCCTGAACGTGGATCTGCTCATCCCTAAGGCAACAGAAACCCCTGCCAAAGTGGATCGCTGCCTTGTAAAATATTTCACTGCATCCCCTCTTTGAAATCCATGGCATTAGGGACCTCACGGCAGTGACTACATTTCCCTGACTACCTTGGCCCCTGGCACTGAGGGAGTCTGGGAAATGTAGTCATTTCTGCAAGGTCCCTAACACCATGGATTTCAAAGAGGGGACACAGCAAAAAAAAATACAAGGCAGTGATCCACTTTGGCAGGGGGTTCTGCTGACTTAGGGATGAGCAGATTCACATTCAGGACAACAGGGAGAAAGTGCGACCACCACGACCGCCGCCTCTGTAAGTGATGTCAGGTGGGGGGGGCATGTCTGGGAATGACCGGGTTCTCACTACGGGCATGATTAATGAGATACATGGGCCTAATTGGGCCCGCAGGCCATAGTTTGGGTGCCCCTGCTTTAGTGAGAGCTCCCGGTAGGCTTCCATATGTCGAGCCTTTTTGCACAAGAGCTGGATGGAGGATGCTTGAGGATCTCTATCATCCTCCCATATAGCTGTCACAATAACATGGGTCTTGCATTTTCCTGAGTTTCACCCTTTTTTGCCCTTACTTGGGCCTTCACATTTTTGGCTTCCTACAGCATCGGACCTTAGCTCTCACATACCGCTGTTACTGTATTTATACCAGCAGAGACCACTGTATGTATTGCCTGGCTTCTTTGTGTTTTTTAGGCTTTTAGGATGCCGGAGGCCGGACTTGATAATATCCCTCTTTGAAGACTATGGCTCAGGAAAGCTACAGTGTCTGTTTTGAATAAACTGTGCCTTATGATAATGAAACTCACACAAAGATGACATTTTATTGCTTGTGATCTTTCTGATTAGCCCCTGCTCCGCTTTTGATAAATATTTTTAGAAAACCTATGAGCAAGTACAATAGCAGCAGCTCCAGGGTGTCATTTTTAACTGATAATGTTAAAGACTCAGAGTATTTCCGGGGGATTAATGACCAGTTAGAATCAGTTTAATCACCTCAGGCCATTAACCCCAGCTGGTAATTAATCCTCAAGATAGGTTTCCAGTTCTCAATCACCATCACTCTTCTCAACATTTACCACACTTAACAAAAGCAGTGTTTCAGTTTTGAATTATTTGGCTTCCACTGTTTCTTTATTTAAATATACAGTAAAACCCCTACTTACAGGAGGAAAAGTCCATTCTGTAGGCTTTTGCTTAAATTGGTTTTTTATGTAACTCGAAGCAAACCCATAGGAAATCGTGTAAACCGGGACATGGTGTTAGCACAAAATCATTATGTAAGTTGAATTTTATGTAACTCGAGGCATATGTAAGTTGGGGTTTTACTGTATTATGTGGGAAAGAAAGGAGTGTGTTTTACAGATTTCATATCATCAGAAAATTGAGACAGTAATCTCAAAACTCCTTTGACTTGTAAAAAGGAGGTGACACTTAATGCAGTGATCTTTTTCCCCCTGAGTATACCTGGCTTCTTCTTCTTCCATGTCCTTGGCCAGAAGTGAAACTGCCAAAATGAAAGCACCTTTTGGTGAG
The DNA here is from genome assembly GCA_035047305.1 of Bradypodion pumilum. Taxonomy (NCBI): domain Eukaryota; kingdom Metazoa; phylum Chordata; class Lepidosauria; order Squamata; family Chamaeleonidae; genus Bradypodion; species Bradypodion pumilum. The sequence goes on along the minus strand of JAWDJD010000005.1, from coordinate 54,220,616 downwards.
TTCATTCTGCAGTTCCTTTCGGCTGACCTAGTGTGAGAAAGATTAATCAGCAACACAAGGTTGCCGTTACCAGGGTACACCTGATTGTGGTTCAAAAATACCACAATCTTCATGGAGGCTCTCTCTGTGTACCCCAGTATAACCTGGCTGAGGTGTTGCTATTAAATATGTTTTTAGCCATTCGATTTTCATGGTTCATCTACCCAATACTCCAATTGTTTCACCATCATTTACAAATTATGTGTGTGTGTGTGTTTTCCCCCCAAGAATACTTAGAAGAGTATTACTGCCTTGCATATTTTGATAAGCCTAGTTTATTTCATATTTTAATGTGTTGGAAGACAGCTTCATTCTACATTCTAATTGTCAGTTTCTATGACCTTCACCTTCATTGATCTCCCCCACAATGGTTAATATTGACTCTGAGGTTAAAGTCATTTTTGTTCAGTAGATTTGTTATCTACTCTGCAAAAAATCATTTTGGATTGGGAATCAGGTTGATTTCTGCTTCAGCAACTGGCAATGTGCCTTCAAAGGAAATAACTCTGTTTTTTTGAGGTAGTGCATTGCAAATTGCTTTTATCGCTCAATTTAAAAGCATAATGCACTATATTGAAAGAGATATACAGAAAGGCTGTGTATTCAAATAAAAGATAACATTGCTAACAGTACATATATGAGGGCTATCACATATTAGAAATTCAGAAAGTGAAAGCATCTGATATTTTCCCTTCCCAGATGTTTCTTTAATCAAGTTTATACTTGAAGTACATGGATTCATATTATTACATGAAGTAATTTCCCCTACAGATACAGTAACATAATGCAGCATTTTGAATATGGAGCAGGTGAGATTATAAATCAGAGACTGAATGTGCTGTAAGAATCTCTGAACTCATTTTCTTTAGCAATTTATGGTTCTGATTTGATTATATATTTTATTTGCTTGGGTTTATCATTGCATAAAACTTTTACCCCTTTCTGATACTGCCCTATTCTTTATGATCAGGCCACATTTGAAATACTTTCTCCATTCACTTTGAGGTAGAATGAGATGGTGGAATCACTCAGCACCATTAATGTAGTTCAAAACATACTAAAATCAGATGAAGTTACTGGTGTCTTATCCCAAAAAATCATTGTTGATTTGAAAATTAATTTGACAATCTTAGGATGCATGTAACTTTCTACATTGTGTATGAATCACATATACCAGGAAATTGTTGGGATAATAGAAATTTTGCATGCATTAACACTGATTATCAGTGGAAGGAGGCTTTTACAGCCTAATATGATTGTCCTGAACTTCTGGGTAGCTCATTGGTTTAGGTATCTGCTGCAGAGCCAGACTTTGAGAGTTTGATTCTTCACTATGTTTCCTTGATACGGGCTAGACTTGATTCATATGGCCCCTTCCAGTTTTGCAGTTCTAAGATGATGGTCCTTTGCCACTAACAATTTCTACTTCATACTATGCTAACTAATAAAAAGTTCCCCATTAAAATGTATTTAATTAGTGAAAATTTGCCACTGCTGATAACATAAGTCCTGTTGCTCATGTGGAGTTGTGCAACAGGATTTTAGCCATTGTTTGTTATTAGTGACAAAAGAGGAGTCACCAGGCCACTTGCTGGCTTCTGGTGTATCCTTATAGACAACCTCTATCCTTCAAATTGGCAATGCACGTCCCTTTACGTTTGGGGCATGGGAGGCAGTCTCCCCCTTCTGCGCCGTTGCCCAAACGAACTGGGAAAAAGTGTCTATGCAGACGTGCATGTACTGCCATCTGCCAAACTGCGGCACATGCGTGACGTCCATTTGCCACACCTGATTGGCCTCTGTCCCCCGCGGGTTAACCCCCCACGAGGGCCCCCCCCGGCGCCCCTGCGCAATGCTGGCAAGAGCGTACTATACCCTGGGCTTGAGAAAGTGGCAAATTGAACTGTCTGGCGAGTGCCTTGGCGTTTTGGTGAAAAAAGGCATGACTTTGAATTGGAGTAGTGAAAACTCCCAAAACTGAACGTTGCTGAATTTCCTTTGCCGCCGCGTCCGCTCTGCTATTGCCCGCGGAAATCGGACCCGGTAGGTCTTGATGACTGCGGATGTGGGCAATATAGAGCGGCTCCGTGCGGTTTCGCAAGTGAAATTGAGCAGTGAGAAACAGGCTAAGCAGATTCTTGTCTATCGCGGGAGTGATGTAAGCTCCAGGTAGACTGTGAAGCAAATTCCTAACATACAGACTGTCAGTTATGATATTTAAACGTTCCCTGGCGAAGGTGCGCAAAGCAAGGTTCACGGCTGCCAACTCTGCCCGCTGTGCGGACTTCTGTGGAAGAGTTAGCAGCGTGTGCCAAGCTTCGCCCTCCTGCCAGGTCAGGACACCATAAGTGCGTCCGCCATCAGAAAAAACTGTTCTGGCCCCCTGAAGCGGGACCAGCGAGAGCAATTCGAACAAGCTGACTGTTCCTGTTTGAAGCGAGACGAGTCTGGCAAGTGGTATGCCAAGCTTCCAGTGAATCCTTCCAAAGCTATCGGAAGCGAGTCACCTAGCTGCATCAACTGCTGAATTTGTTCCTTGGTGAACGGGACTACGATTTTGGCTAAATCGTGCCCAGAAATGTCCCTAGCTCTCAGCCTGCCGCGGTAGATCACCGCGGAGACCAGTTCTTGGGGCGGAACAATGTTCCGAGATGAGGTGTTAGGCAAGTACACCCACTCCACAATTTTCGCTCCCTTCTCTGAGTCTACTCCTAGCGCCCCAGTGAACATGGATCCCGATCGCACGATGTATAGATTCAGGATTGGGGCATAGGGCCCCTGGGCGATCCTATCTACCCATCTTTGGCTGAGAGCTTGGTTAACTTTCTCGAGCGCCAAGCGCGCGTCTCGAGAAATTTTTATCCGGTCTGCTGGCTGCTTACCTAGCGTTAGCAGCGAGAAGAGCGGTTTCAGAAGATCCGTATCCAATCGAAAATATGGGCTGGCCCAATTAATGTTTCCTAAAACCTGCTGTAATTCTACCAAGGTGACTGAGTCCTGTAGATTAATCTGAGGCAAAACTGGTGCTGCGAAAGAGCGGAGAAGCCGATGGCCCAAGTATGAGAAGGGCTCGGTTCTCTGCACTTTCTCTGGGGCAATGAGTAACCCTTTGTCCCCCAGGCTGGCCTGGAGGTCTGAAAACACTTCGCTGCCAAGTTTTGGCAACGCTACCAAAATATCATCCATAAAGTGACAAACTAAGGCTTGTGGGTAGAGGTTTCGAAACTTTGCCAGTGCGTCGTGAACGTAAATTTGGCACAAAGTGGGCGAATTGAGCATGCCCTGTGGCAAAAATTTCCACGCGTAACGCTGCGTAGGCTCACTGTGGTTCACGACCGGCACGGTAAAGGCAAACCTCTCCCGGTCCCTGGGGTCTAAGGGGATTGTATAAAAGCAATCCTTGAGATCTACGACTAGGATCTCCCACCCCTCGGGAATCATGTTCGGATTCGGGATGCCGCATTGAAGCGGACCCATTGGCTGTATGCATTTATTGATCTCTCTGAGATCGTGGAGGAGTCGCCACTTCCCCGACTTCTTCTTAATAACAAAAATTGGCGAATTCCGAGGACTTGTGGACTGTTCTATATGTCCTGCGTCTAGCTGTTCCCTAACTAGCTGCTTGAGAGCAACCAATTTCTCCCCTACTACCGGCCATTGTTCTACCCAGACCGGAGTATCGGTGAGCCATTTAAGTGGCAACGCCATTACCCAAAGGTAAGCGTAGCACCGTACTGCTGCAGAATGTCTCGCCCCCAAAGGTTGATGTGCACGTCAAGAATGTGCGGTCGGATCACCGCCGTGCCCTCAGCCCTTGGGATTGTGACCTCTACCCATTCTCGGCTCCTAAACGCTTCCTGGACGCCGCCTACCCCCCACACATCGGAGACCGACTCAATGGCCCACTCCCTTGGCCACTGGCTTCTGCTTATCACACTGACATCTGCTCCGGTATCTAACAGGCCTGAGAATGATCGATTATTCAGAAATACCTCAATAACCGGGCGCTGTTTCCACTCAATGTTGGTCTCCACTGTCGCTAAGACCTGGTATCCTTGCGCTGCCTCACTGGCGCTCGAGCGGTCCTCTGACCGGGACTCAAAGCTGTCACTGAGCCCTCCCTGGCTCTCTGCTGGCGAGCGACAAGGAACCATGATCAGTTGCGCTAAGGTGTCTCCTTTAGGGATGGTTTGGGGCAGGTGTGTCCAAAGCTGAACTTGGAGAACGCCCGAAAAATTGGAGTCAATGACTCCTGGAATTATAAAAATTCCGCGTGCACCAGCTACACTACGGGGCAAAACTAAACCTATAAAGCCTCTGGGCAGGGGTCCCATGTACTGGGAATCGACCAGATAGACTGTGCCTGGCAGGTCGCATGTGACGTCCGCCTGGCAAGTCAATTCTAGTCCCGCGCTGCCCCTGGGGCTGGCCTGTGCCCTCGCAATGTCTGGGATGGGGTTGGACTCTACTCTGGCTCTGGGGAGTTCTGGGTGAAGGACGCCTCTGTTTGGACTGGGGCCAGAGACATGCCCGTGTTCCGGTTTCCCGAATTCTGGCAATACCTGGCCCAATGATAGCCTTTCTTGCACTTCGGACAGAGGGTGTTCAGAGCCTTGGGACGGCTGGACTTTTGCCCGCCTCCCTTGGATCGGCACTCCCTAGCGAAGTGACCAATCTTGCCACAATTGTGGCATGCTCCTTTGTTCTTACCATTAGGTCTTTTCCCTCCTTGCACCGCTGCCGCTAGCAGACCCATCTTATAGGATTCTGTGCCAACGTCGGCGCAAGCTCTAATCATGTCCGATAGGGTCAAGTCAGGACGATTGCCTAGGGACTGCAAGATTCTACGGCAGTCCAGGTTGGCATTGTCCTTGGCTAACTTAATCATGAGCTCTTCCTGGGCTTGCTCATTATCAATCTGCCTGCTGATGGCTTCTTCCAGGCGATTGATGAAGTCCATGTAGGGTTCCTGGGCTCCCTGCTTAATGGAGGTGTAATTTTTAGCCGCTTTGCCAGTGGCTGGGATCTTAAAGTAAGCCCTAAAGGCTGCCTCGGCTGACATCTCGAGAGTGGCGAGAGGCAGGTTGATCTGAGCATTGATTGACTCGAAATTACCCGAGCCATACAGCTGCTCAGGAAGCACCGCGCCTCCCATCCTGGCAGCCCGAGTTTGCGCCTCTAGGCGGAACTCGCTGTCCCAGATCATGTACTGGCTAGGGGTCAGCATCATCCTCATGACGGCTTTCCAATCATGGGGGATCCACATGGTGGTCTCGCACACCTGCTGAAGCGTGCCCCTAGTAAAACGACTTTGGAGCCCTGTTTCTGCAATTGCCTTCCGCATAGCCATGAGCAGCTTATACGGGACTGGGGAATGAACAATCTGCTGTGCGCCCGTGAGCGCGTCCATTTCCATGCGGATTGGACATATCTGTCTGAGCTCAGCTAGTTCTTCTGCCGGCAATTCCCCCTTCCTAATCTCCTCTTCAATTGTGCGCTGAAGGGGACTTTTGGTAACTCGGGAACCCAAAGCTGTCAGAGGAGCACCTGCGCTTCTCATGCCCTGCATTCCCTCGGTGACGTCTGCAGCTGTCACCGCGGGAAGGCTCCCTGCGCTACTCTGCTGGTACTTAAATGTCGGATAGAGTGCGGTGGGCGCAGTCGGCTCGACTGGCTGAACTGATGACTTCTCTAACGGGGGTTCTTCCGCTTCTATCCGGACTGGTTCGATCTCAGCTAAGAGTTTCCTACACTTCCTCCATGTGCTAACTATCCCTCCTGGTGCCTTCGGGGGTTGCTGAATGCAGTCTCCTATCCGATCCCAGAGCTGTAGGGTTAACGTACCTGCTTCTGGGTAAAGCAGGCAGTGTTCCCTAAGGTACGCCAAAAGTCTCGCTAGCTCCCTGCTGTGAAAGCGTAACTTAAATACCCTGGCCAGGATTTTAAACTCTTCCTCATGAGTTTTTTGGCTAGCGGACGGACTCTGTCCCTGAGAACAAGTCCCCATATTACCTGCGAGTGGTCCTCTGAAGTTTCCTCCTCGGGACGGGTTGACGCGTCTGGGGGCAAGGTAACTGGTTCTGGCGACGATCGTCTGGGTGGAGCTCGGAGCGTGACCTCCTGCCATGGGCCCTCGGCGGCCTCTGCGCTGTCAGGGGCTCACAGCTGCCCTGAGCGGAACGCGTTTTTCCCTTTGGCGCAAGTCTCCCCGAAAGCTGGGAGCAAGGTGCAGGAATGCCTCTCTTGGAATGCCTCGCCGCTGGCCGTCCTTCTGACCGACTGGCTGCCGGCCAGAGTGCCGCGCTGTCCTCCGGGCGGACGGGTCGCGGTTCAAGCGTGGAACCGGACCGCGTGGTTCGCTACTCGTGAGTAGACCTCTCCTGGGCCGCTTTACTCACGAGTAAATCACGTCTCGGGGTCACCAGATGTAGGAATCGGGGCCACTGGGGTGGCCTTAAGGTCCCGGAGGAGACTGATCAAGTGACGACACGAGGCAAATGGAGCGAGATCAGATCAGTACTTTTTTGGAAAAAGGCAACATCATTTATAGGGGGGAAAGCGCAACGGTGGCGAAACTGTCACCGGACAGGAAAAATACCTCACCCACGTACCCGGGTTAATAGGAAACCTCTCAAAGGGAAGTTAATTAACTTGGACAAACATGGAGCAAGGAAGACCATTGTTTAGGGTTTAAGCAAGGGTAAATATGGCTGATATTTACACCGGGGATTACCTTGGCCAGAGGATGAGTGATTACTCTAATGGATAACTGAGGTCTGCGAGGTGCTTGCTCGGCAGAATCGTCAGTCAGGCTACAAGCGGCCGAATTAATCCCTATCATTAATTCACCCCCCTTACGCCCTGACAAGGGCCAGAGGCCAGGAGTTTGCTCACTGGTTTAACCTCTTCCAGAAGCCACTGATGCCCAACCGGGCACGGGGAATCTTCACATGGGACTTATCATTCAGATGTAATTTCTTTCCTCAGCCATCCTTGGAGTGTTTTATTCCAGAAAAATTTAGTTCAAATCCAGAAGTGGCTATCAGTGGAATAGCCTTCAGTATTTACTTTAAACGATCAAAACTGTACATGTCTCACTGCAGAGGAAGCATGATAACAGATGCCCTACCCCTGGATCTACTCCATTATACTGGATCCTGTTTGGAGTTCATTAAGACAAACTTCAATAGAAGCTCTTAAGGTTGGGGTGAGCAACTGTGGCCCTGCATATGTTTTTGGTTTACAATTCCAAAACAATGGTAAGCAGCGCACCATTGGTGAGGTATTATGGAAACTGTAGACACAAAACAGTAACAGTCCCCTGCCTTGAAAGTCTGCATGGATATTTTTAGATGTCAACAAGCCTTTATATAACCCTTTAATCACAGTAGCAAGGGGGAGGTTACTTATAATCTACAAAATAGAGTGGCAAAGCACTGTTTTACTTTGCCTGTGTAAGTTGTCACTGCAACATTTGCAGGTTCCTGTTAGGCTTTTTCCCGTCTTTTTAAAAAAAATTATTTTAAACTTTAAAACATAATACAAAAAAATGCAAATACAAATACTGTTCAGTGTAAACCCATCACCCAGGGATATCAGTACTTTTCTAAAACAGTTACTTAAACCAACTACAGTATACATATTAAAAATATCTTTTCCCCTTCTCCAAAATACCATATGTTCATTTCTAGCTTTGACACCCTTAGATTTTCTCAATGTATACTCAATAAAATATCCCTAAATATCTACAAACTGACTTTTTTAGTAGTACCTCTTTTCAATTTCAATTTACATGTTAGTTTATCACTAATCGCCATATTCCACATCTCCTTATACCGTTCCTCTAAACCTAAATATCTATATGTTTTCCAGTTTCCAGCTATTAAAATTCTTGCAACTGTCTTCATGATAACAATAACATTTTTTATGTTTTTTGGAGTTTTAATGTAAGGATGTGAATAAAATATAGATACATGTTTTTGAAGAAGTAAACAATATATTATCACTTAGAATACGATTGTGTCCTAGGATCGCTTTGTTAAATGAATTGGGAGGATTAAAATTCCCTATCTTTCTGTGGAATTCAGTTCATACTCTGCCTCCTTCTATGGTTCCTTCATACACTTTCTATCCATTTTGCCTTGCAGTTCTCTGCCTTTCCTATACTGTCATGCTCAGCTATATCCATTGTTCTATTAATTTTAACAATTGTGCAAAGGCAATCATGTAGGGATTTTTCCTCTTCTTACTGTCTTCACTTCATGGGCGCAGTTACACACTGATTGGAAAAAAATCAGACATGCACCTGATCATGCATTGCAGAGGCAGTGGGATGTCAGAGGGGGAAAACAATAGTAAACTGTTTTTGCAAATGATTTTGGCCAGAGAGATTTGTTAAAGATGATTTCCTATTGGCCAGAGAGATTAGTTCATGTGCTTATCTAAATTGCCTATGACAAAGAGATACTTTTCCTTCTATGTATGAAATTTAGCATGTCTGATCCTTCAAGGGGGTGGAAGGATTCCTCTAATGTTCAATCTAAGGGAGAGAACACTGAGGTTATAGGAAAAATAGCTGGGTCTCCCATTGAGAACAGTAGAGAAAACTACAGCACGCACGCACGCACGCACGCACGCACGCACGCACGCACACACACACACACACACACACACACACACAGACTGTTATTTTAATGTATAATAATACAACCCTACAGATGCCTCTTCATACGTAAAACCTATTTAGTTTAGTAGGGTTTCCTCCCAAAGTTTTAGGATTGCAACATAAGTTAATAAGAATTTAATGACAAAAGAAACAGAGTAACTAAGGAAGACTCCATTATATTAGTAGAAGTGTGTCTGCACTGCATTGGTGAGGGTAAAATACATGTGGGAATTATTAACACATTTGGTGGGAATGTAAACATGTGCCAAGATTCTAGTGCCAGATATTACATGAGATATCTCGGACTACTAAATAAACAATTGAGCCTGATCTCAGATTAATGGTGTTAATGTTATCTGCAGATGAGCATAAAAATCTTCATAAAGACCACATAATCTTCTCAATGGTTGCAGTAAGCTTAGAATTGCACAACATCAGAAAACTCAGAAATTATCTCTTTAGCCAAATGGGACATCTATAGATGGAATGTAGCCTTATCGGAAAAACTGATTCATCGGATTAATTGGTCAAGATATGTAGTGAATTCTGATGCTTCCTGTATGGCATGGGGCCTTTTTATCACTCATGCAAATAATGATCCAGGTACTAGACAATTTCTAGTGGTGTTTTAGAAAAGACCCTCTGGGATAAGAAACTTATAAGAATTTTTACTTTGAAAATGTTACATGTGGTATATTGTTTGCACTCAATAATATGAGTCTGCTACTATTTGAAGGTTTGTAATATTTCAAAAGTGTGTTTGTTTGTAAGAGAAAGGAGTACATACACACACAGGGAGAGGGAGAGGATAAAGGACAAGTTGCTAACCAATTTGCCATTGATAATTCTCTGACTACGGCCTTGAAGTGAGAGTGACAAGACTGGGAATGAACTGAGGATTGGAGAAAAATATTTATTTACTTTATATTAATATAAAATGTTAATAATTTATATCAATATAAAATAAATATATGTGGAGGGGGTAAGCAATATCTTGAGTTAGATATGTATTTCTATATCTAACTTTGGCAGAATTGAGACTTCCCCTGCTTTCCATAGGAATCCTGTCCTACTGGAAATTTGCTCCACTGAGTTTCTGTTGAGTCTTAGTATTAATTGCAACGTGACAGCAGATTGGGGGGTTAACCAACAAGTCATTTATTATAGCTCAGTTTGGACTGATTTGGACTGGGGAAAACAGGGACAAGATAGCAACTTATATACAGACAGAATGACAGTTACAATGATACATTTGCCCGGGCTTTTACTAATGCAGGAAACCTGTGTAAACCAATCAGGGTACATTGAAAACATGAATAAGGCACCTTATAGAAAAAGGGCGCGATTACAGCAAAGACTTAGTGGTGATTGCAAATTAAAGCAATATACGTTAATAAATGTTTTGACACAACAGTTTCTCAGCTTTCTAGGGTAGATCTTAGTGTTCAAGGGGATCTACAAGAAAGCTGGTTCTATGAAAGCAATAGGATCCAGTGAAAGGTCACCAAGAGAAACTGGTTTACAATATGATCAAATGATAAAATATGTTAGAGGAAAAGAGTATTTAGATTTTGAGGAATCTAGAAAAGCAAAGTTTTAATAGTTTATAACAGGGGTGCCCAAAATTTTTGGGCCACAGGCCTGTCATGTGGTTCAGGGGTGCATTTTACTTCCAATTCTGGAAGCAATGAGGGCATCACGAACTGGAGGCATTTGCACCAGGGCCCATACCTGTCAAGTTTCAGGAAATTTCTTTCGAACCCCCATATTTTACACTCTTTCCCACCGTCATCCCGTATTAGTTAGACTGCGGTTAGACTGGAGTTAGACTGGAGGCCAGCACAGGATAAGCATAGCTGTCCAGTTTCCTGTTTTGGCTGGGAAATTTCCCTTATTTGACAGATATTTCCCGAAACTTGACAGGTATCCTGGGGCCAGATCCGGCCCACAGGCCAAAGTTTGGGCCCCCCTGGTTTATAACCTTGCAGGGTAAGAATAGGAAGATAGACACGTAGATATTCAGCCTTGTAAATTTATGAAACTAGCAGGGGTACCCAGCGTTGCCCAGGTGGGGCCAAACCCAGGCCGAGGAGAGACCCGGGCCCATTCCTCCCAGCCTGCACCCCTGCTGCATTATCTTTTTGTCTGCTGTCATTGCCCTCATGATGGTGCTGGTGCTGGAGGCCTAGGCTTCACTGGGTGCCGCGTTTCCGCAGCCAACCCTGACGCAGGACAGGCCTGGAGGCGGTTCCAGGGGCTGCTCCCCACAGAGCCTGGCTGCATAGACAGCATGGCCTGGTTCCCAGGCAGGCCAAGCTGAGGGCCAGTGGCCTCCGGCAGCCTCCCAAGCAACTACAGTCAGCAGCCATTGCAGCCCGGCTCCCCATCATCCCAAGATTTGCCTCAGGTGGAAGGGAGGATCCACTTTGGAAGACCGGGCAGAGGATGGGGCTGGGCCACCACCTTCCACAGTTGTGAGGCCTACGGAAGGTGGTGGCCTAGTCCCATCTTCCGCCTGCCCTCCGGCTGTGGGTTCACCTATATATATTTTGTAGGTTGCTTTCCTGTTTTAGGGGGAAAAATGACTCAGTATTACTGGAATATGAAGCAAATGGCAAGCAAGCCATAATTACATTTTGTTTTGCAGACTACAAAATTGTTTTGACTGTTAATTATAATAAGTCACCTGGATTTTCCCCTTGTGTCTCAGTTGATAGTTTTTTTTTAAAAAAGGAACTTGCAGCACATTTTACATTATATTTCCTGAAATGAAAGAGGCCAATAATGGAATATGTTTATTAATGAAGCGTAGAGAAGAAGGTATGAGCACAAAAGAATATAAGGCAAAAAATACAAAGCTCATATACTATTTTTGGGGGTAAGGAAGATCTCAGATACCTCCATTTCTTTGGTGAAATAATCTTCCTGATATCAACAGAGCCATATTTACCTCTCTGAAATCACCCACATAGATTCATCTTTAATTCCGGCTTCATAAATTACTTCCCCATACTGTAGTTATTCTTTGCTTACTTATTAACAACCATACATGTGCATACGTGCACCAAGTTTATAATACAAAACATGGATTCTTCCCTCTTTATTTCATTCTCATCTCAACATTTAACATGTACCCATTGACAATGCTGGCTGAGATATTCTGGGAATCTTTCTGGCAGAGTTGGGGAGTAACCTTTCCATACTTCACATCATTGCCTCAATACCAAACATTGTATACACCCATCATTACTAGTTTTCCCCATCCCACTTCTGTTGCTCAACCCATTTTGGTCTCCCCTACCAGTTTTCTCCACTCCTTGTAAGTGGTCTGATTTGATCACTTTCAGTAGGCTTTCCACCTACTTCCATCAATTTTTGGTGTATTTTAGTATCTCACCCCATTCTTTTTCTTTACCTTTCTTCTCTGTCAACTTTCCCCTTTTCTTGAAATTAGGGCAAGAATTTGAGAATGCCACCCTTGTGATAAAAATTAAACATAATTATAAGAAATGAAAGATTCTGAACATTGTTCATTTCCTTAGACAATAGTACCAAAATCATTGTCTGGTAATAATTGTGGCCATTCCAGAGGGTCAGAATCTTGTAATCCCAAAAACAAAACCATCAACAGACTGGATTACTTTTGTCCCTACTTTTTGCTTTGACATCAGGATTTTAATGCCAACTCAGACCTGGTTAATCTCTGCTTAGTTTATCCATATGTCTCCCTAACAGAAGGTCTTAACTGTTTACTAATCTGAATAGCACATACACCACTGGTTTACTACTCTTGATTTTGTTCAGATGCAGAGAATGATATCTTGAATGCTAACACAGGTCTCAATAAACTGCTCCTTTGTTCTAGGATTAGTACTTCTGGACAGTGTGGTATGAGCAAACTATGATATTTATCTTCAACTTTTATGATACCTGTGTATGTTGTTCCTTGACTGACTTTCTTTCTTTCCCTTCTTATAGGCATGGAAAACTGTAGGGAACAGATGGTGTCCAGAAGAACAGAATAAAAAATGTGTGTGTGTGTGTGTGTGTGTGTGTGTGTGTGTGTGTGTGTGTGTGTGTGTGTGTGTGTGTGTGTGTGTGTGTGTGTGTGTGTGTGTGTGTGTGTGTGTGTGTGTGTGTGTGTGTGTGAGTGAGAAAGGGTAAGAACTAATGATAAGCAGAATGAGAAAGGTGCAGCTCCGATGTCTTGGAAGTAATTCTCACCTTTGTACTTTCTTCACAAGTTGCAGCAACAGCAGCTAGGATTTACAAGGTTTCTCCTGTTTTGTTTATTTCTGCCAAAAAAGTGTCCCTGCAAGATAGATCAATGCAACAGTGTTATCCCTGTAAATACAGAACAGCACAAAGGTCTCAACTATTTCCCACAAATATACAATTCAAAGGGGAGTCGATAGCATTGAGAGGTATTGGAAAGTACCTTTATACATCTGTATGCCTGTCCACTGCAGTCAGAGAAAAATGTATTGCTTTGTAGAAACAGGAAGGAGGTGTAAGCTTAAACACTCCAGTAGGCAATTGGAAAAAGGGCTGTGGTGGTTTAATGGTTAAGACACTCAGCTTGATGACCGGAAGGTCAGCAGTTCAGCAGTTCAAGAGTGCTGTGTGACAGATTGCCCCGTTGTCTGTCATAGCAACTACCAACCAAGCAGTTCGAAAGCAATAAATTGCAAATAGATAAATAGGCACCACTTTGGCGGGAAAGGTAACACTGTTCCATGTGCTCCAGCTTCTAGTCATGCCTGCCACTTGACCACGGAAACAACTGCAGACAAAGACAGCACTGGCTTTTTGGCAGTAAATGTAAATGAGCATTGCTCCCTAGAGTCAGACAGGACTGGCTTTCAAGCAAGGAAGACCTTTACTTTTACCTTTAGGCAATTGGAAAGTCAAAATAGGTGATAACAATTAGTGTATCACTACACGTGGAGCTTCCTTAAGAGATAAAGACCTGACAGGGCAATTAGAGGATAGCTTGTTTTTGTAAATTAGTCTGCTTATGTTTTCTTAATTAGTTTGCTTATGTTTTGTAGTTTGTCATGAACACAGATTTCATTTACATATCTGGTTCTCCAGGCACAAAGCTTTGAAAGAATTACAGCACAATTATAAAGCTTTCATCTCATTCAGTTTGACCCTCATTCTACAGTTTCCACCTCAGATATCCAGAGAGAAGCAATCAGTATCCTTAAGTATTGTTTGCTTATAGAACCCAAGCTATGCTACATTGAAAACTTCAACCAAGTACAGTATTTTCTTCAGCTAATATCTAGCTTGGTTCTGCGGTTTGTCCACCGCTGCAGGGCTGTTGTCGCACCTGAGGCCATGCATGGGCGATTTCTCCCTCCCCGGCTGCAGGACGTCTGTGGTGGTGGCCTTGTCACAGTGGCTTGGCGCTCTCTGTAGAGGTGCGCCTGAGTTCTCCATGGCCGCTGTGTGGCGGCCGTTGGTGTTTCTGTTGTGTGTCTGCAGCCCCGCCTCTCCCGTACTCGTGTTCCTTGCATGTGGCCTCCCTGATTGGCTGGGGTGTGCTGCTGGGACTTGTAGTTGTCCCATTTTGTCTGATTTGTGGGGTGCAGGCCCCACACTCAGCCTTGAGACCCTTGCCGTGTTGTGTCTCTTTCCAAAAGGTACGTGTGTGCCAGGCATTACAGGATATGCTCCAGGGGTGTGGAAACACATTCCGGATACTACCATCTACACCTCTTCCTTATAGGTATAGATGATCTTTCAATCTTTGCCCACCTATTGACACCACATGTAGCTGCAAGTAATAATAATAATTTTGTCAGAAATTATTCTGGGTTGAAAGGATTTTTGCTGGAGAAACTCTGCTCAGGGTACGTCTGAATGAAGCTCCTTTCATGTCCCAAAGATCTTTTCCAACCAAAGTGGTCCCTATTTATCTACTTGCAAGTTCTTGCTTTTGAACTGCAAGGTTGGCAGGAGCTGGGACAGACATGGGCACTCATTCTGTCATGCAGTACCTTGGTCTTGAACTGCTGACTTGCCTACCTTCCATCTTACAAGGTGAATTTCTTAACCACTGAGCCACCGCAGCCCCTAGCTGCACGTTACATTATAAAAGAGGTAAAAGAACAAAGAAAAACCTCCATATACTCCAAAGCTTCTTTCATGTCTAGGTCAGACTAAATTTCCAAAATGAAGCCACCTTTTGGTGAATTCAAAGCTGTTTTAAATCTACTGTATATGTAATTCATATTTTGGGTATCACTGAACATAAAAGAACCTGCATGTTTTCAAGATAAAAATTTCTCTCTCGAATGTGTGTAGCAAAAGAAAATTGGGCAAGGCATTCTTTACTTACCATTTAAATGTATTTTTGTAGTGTTGATTTAAAAGAAATAATGATTGAATAATATCTCATGCTGCCATTTCCCCACATTTATTCTTTTTTCTTTTGAGTTTTGAATTCAATTGGCACTATCTTGAGGACAGTGAACAGCTTAAAAGCTCTGAAAATTATCATACTTTTCGCACCACTATGATGGCATTTTAAAGAAAGAAAAGAAACTGGTGACAAATAAGCAGCACACTTTTGGGAACGTTGGGGCAAAACAAACACTCTGCAATAAGGTGAACATTGGATGAGCCATTGGGAAGAGGGGAAGATACACCGAGAGCTTAACTAATTATTTTGTGATGCTGTAATCAAAGTTGTCACTCAGTTTAATTAGTTAATCTTTAAATTTGAGAAATAAAGAGATTAACTCTTAGTCTGATTCAATGCAGCTTCTGGAAGCAACATTTTAAACATTTGCTATCCAATAGGAAAAGACTATCCAGCAAGCAATCCACTTATATCCTTACATCTCAATGGCTTTAATTAGATTGCAGAGTTAGTTAAATTGGCTCTATTTATTAGGTTATTCACTGTGTAGTATTCTCCTTTTCTTTCAGTTGATGTCCTTATGTATATATAGCCAGAAAAAAATTAACTGGTATGAAAATCCCTGTGCTTGGAAAAAAGACATAGCACTCATAGCTTGCTTCTCACCCTCAAATCAGATACCTGAGAAAGACCAAACCATTCTATTGTCCTATTATGTGCCACCTAGCTGTAAATGGCTTAAAGTGAGCTTTTAAAGGTAAATTAGATATTTAAGGAGTTGTTTTAGCAATGCCAACCCTCCCTTTGGCCCCACCCCAGAAGTTGTCATGGCCAGCTATGAACCCAAGTTTCCTGATCTATCTATCCATCCTTCTAGCTTTTCAGCTAGATAATATATAAAGCAAAAAATAAAATAAAATCACACTTATATACTGCCCCACAGGCAGTGGTGGGATTCAGCCGGCATGCCCCAGTACGCCCATACTGGTAGTAGAAATTCTGACTGGCACTGCCCATCTGGTTGCCAGCGCCTTGGGTCATAGGCCTATACCTGCCTCCAGCCCGGGCGGTGCAGCCACCCAGTCACATGGCCACACCCAGCAAGTCACACCTGCCCAGTCACATGGCCACTGGCCATGCCCACCATGCACACCTACAGAGTAGGTAGTAAAAAAAATGAATCCCACTATTGCCCACAGCGCTTAGTGCACTCTCTAGGCAGTTCACAAGTTAATTAGCATTTTGCCCCCAACATGCTGGGTATTCATTTTATTGACCTTGGAAGGTTGGAAGGCTGTCTCAAACTTGATCCCCATCAGAAAAGGCTCAAACTCACAACAATTTGGTTGTAGTACAGCAGTTATCCACTGTGTCACTAAGGGTGCATATATAAATGAAATAGATTACCTGTCCTGACTGAGAAACCATAACAACTCAAGCTAAAAAGCTAAGAAAGATGGCCCAGGACATATCCTTTTAGGTTTTTAGTTTAATTTTATTGACATGTGGCTTTTTCAGCTACTGTACAGTATTTGGAAACCATAAGTAGAGAAACAAAAAATCCAGATGATTAAGCATTAAAACTATCCATCATTAAGCAAATTATCTTTTTAAACACGGCTGCAGAGATCTGCATTACAAAGACTATCCTGAAACAAAAGTGTATCAATACTTTGCCTGGGTATCCTAATAATGAGACATTTTAAAATAGCAGTGCTGCTTAGCTGCCTGATGGGAACGAATATGGAGTGAGTTTCCTCAGAGCCTGAAGCTGTAAATCTTACCAATATTTTAATGCTATTTTAAAAGAAAAGAAAAGGGGGGGGGGGAAATGCATCACCTACTTTGCTTTGTTCCTGACGATATGTTACAAACCTTCAGAGTGATAGATCTGTGCAGTGGTAGGATCATACCTGTCAAGTTTTGGATTTGGAAATAAGGGACATTTCCCGGCAAATATGGGATACTTGACAGATGCTTATCCTGTGCTGCCCTTCAATGGTGGCAATAGGGCATTGCAGTCTAATTAATATGGGACAACGGCAGGAAATAGGGTAAAATAAGGGGTTTTCCTGGCCAATAAGGGATACTTAACAGCTATGGGTGGGATTCAGCAGGTTCGCCCCAGTTTGCCAGAACCGGTAGCAGAAATTCCAGCTGGCCCCGCCCATCCAAATTTTGAAATAAAGTACTGTAGTCCTAATTTGGGTGCAATGCAGGGCTTTCTCCCTGGCCACGCCCACCATACCACGCCCCCAGAGTAGGTAGTAATTTTTTTTTAATCCCACCACTGGCAATGTGGGCTCACTTTTACCTCCCTGGTACTAAACAAGTATGGTAATAATAATAATAATAATAATAATAATAATAATAATAATAATAATAATAATAATAATAATAATAATAATAATAATAATAATAATAATAATAATAATAATAATTATTATTATTATTATTATTATTATTATTATTATTATTATTATTATTATTATTATTATTATTATTATTATTATTATTATTATTATTATTATTATTATTATTATTATTATTATTATTATTATTTATTTCATGTCAGAAATTATTCTGGGTTTCTATGGGAGAAACTCTGCTCAGGGAATGCCCAAATGAGGCTCCTTTCATGCCCCCAAGAGCTGGGACAGAGACAGACACTCATTCCATCATGCAGTTCCTTGGTCTCAAACTGCTGGCTTGCCAGCCTTCCAGTTAACAAGGTGAGTATCTTAACTACTGAGCCACCGCAGCCCACTAGAACAATTATGGTAATAATTGCTTGATTGAATTGATTGGAGTTTTATTTCTATACCGCCTTTCTTAACCAACGGGCAACTCAAGGCAGTTCACAGCAATAATATACATGATACAAAATACAAAATCTAACAAGGAGCAGCAGCTATAGCATTACAATAGTTACAAGATAATCTATACAATCTATGTCAATATGACAATAAAAGTAACAAAGGTCCCAGAAATACAATGTTCAATCCCCACACAATACAGTACAGTAGCAGAGACATATGAAACATATTATAAAACACTATAATACATATAGACTGCCAAAACAGCATACAATAGAATAAAGATATACCCCAAGACAGTCCTTTCCCGTCCTTCCAAACCAGGGTGGGGAGGGGGCAAGAACGCCAGCAGGTGTGCAAGTCCACGTACTCCTAGCTGGGGGCGTCCTTGCCTCTGCCAAAGCTGAGTCCATGTTCTAAGTCCTCAGGCGGTGGCAGTCTTCAGCCTTTTATCCCTCCCGCAAGGGAGGGGAAAGGAGGATGGGGGCCCCCGCAGCTGTGGCCACAGACTTTGAGCGGTAGCAGTGTTCTTAAGCCCTGGCCCGGCAGCCCATGGCCCTTTATCTCTCCCGCGAGGGATGGGAAAGGAGCCCCCCCCCCCCACAGCTGTCGCCACAGACTTCGGGCAGTGGCGGCATTCTTTGGCCATGGCCTGGCAGCCCATGGCCCTTTATCCCTCCTGCAAGGGACAGGAGAGGAGGGTGGGCCCCCCCGCAGATGTGGCCATGGACTTCGAGCGGCAGCGACATTCTTTGGCATGTCATCAAGTCAATTCTGACTTATAACAACCCTTTTCAGGATTTTCTAGGTAGAGAGTACTCATAAATGGTTTATTATTCCAGTCTTCTGGAAGCCTCCTGTGTAACTTGTCTAAAGTCACAGTGGTGGATTTTCTGGAATGGACAGTGGGTAATTAAATTCCCAGCCTCAGCTAGATACCTAATTCACTGAGATATTAAGCCAGCAAATGACTATTATAAACAAATCTCCATGTGCCTATTAGGTGTGCAAGTTCAGAAGCACATTCCTGGGTGAATGTTTGACTTGGATTGCAAATATGCAAAATATAACATTTCAAAGGATTGATTATAAGTAACAGCAATAAATGCTCTTAAAATCCAGCATCTGAAATAATCTCCAGCCTTCAAAATATAAAAACTGGCTGGTTGCTTAGGGTTTTCCACTGGTTAAGAAGCTGCTGTGAGCTCAGACAGGATAAAAGCAGGCCTGAATTCACTGAATTCAATTGAGTCCACCCCCCCCCCCACCCACACCTGTTCAATGCAGGAATCCAAATCAAAGCAGATTTGACAGATGGCCATCCAATTTTCTGTTGAATGCTTCCAGTGTTGGAGTGTTCACCACCTCCCAAGGTAATTGGTTCAGTGGTGGACTCCTGGCGGCCTGTTGAGGTGCCCTGCACTGAGCCCCCCTGCCGCAGTCCCCAGTCGCGTCTCACCCTACCTGGCGAGGCCGGCTGCTCCATCACCAACACTCGCCTCCTGGGTCTCACAGGGTGAATTTCTGGGCTGCAACTCTCACCGCGCGCCTCGTTTGCCATGCCGGGCCCTCTGCCACTTTGGGCGGCAGTGCTGGCTTGCCCAGAGTCTCCTCTGGAGGCCTCTTCAGCCGGGGGCGTCAACCTGTGTATCAGATGCCACTGTGTGTTCAGCATCCCCTGGCGCGTCAGGCACTCCACCCCATGCGAGGTGGTCCCAGAGCAACGTTGATGGGCTGCTCGCCGAAGCCCTGTGTTCGCCGGCCAGAGGCGCAGGATCACACGATGGCCATGTTCTCAGCATGCAGCAGCCATTGGTGTTGTGGCCGCATGGCCTTAGCCCCGCCTCTCTCATGCTTGTGCTGGCCTCGGCTATTGGCTGCGGCATGCCGCAGTGCCCGCTGGGAGGTGTAGTTCATTTTGTGTTTTTTTTTATTTTGTGGGTCGCAGGGCCCCCCATCATGGCCCAGACCCTGACATTATGGATCCCACATGCCCATTGTTACGTGCGTGCCGAATCTGACAGGGAAGGTAAACAGCATTCCATGCACTCCGGTGATTTGGCACTATTTTATCTAGAGGTTTCCCCTGGGAACACAGTGTTACATGGCCAGTATTTAAAGGACATCCTCTGCTTTATATTAAGAGTACAACAATTGGATGAAGCTACCTTTCTGGACAGATGTTCACCATGTGTTTGCAGGAATGCATCTCTCTTCAGATGTTACTATATTCACCAGAAAAGAACATGGCAGACATTTTGTGCCATTTGTAACATCTGGAGTGGCCTTTTATGTATTTTGTAGTAGGTTTTGGAAGCATTGGGCTGCCTTTATAGTCCCATGTGTGCTTCTTCAGTAGATAAAATGCAGACCATGGACTGCTGAGGAAGGCTTAAAGCAATTTGACAAGAACTTTAGTGTTCGACCAAGTGAGCCATCAGATAAAGACATATGACAAGAACCTCTATACAACAGATATTAACAGCTGTAAGTTCATCCACATCTTTGTAGATGTTTCCAAATAGCTAGTCATATTAGCTTGTTTAAATATATATTGGCAAAATTAAAGGGGGGTAAATGAGATGGAATGACAAAATACTTAAAACTAACAGTTTTGTTCTAGTGCCATCTTTCCAAAATTCTCATGCACATGGAGCACTCCTCTTATCCTGCCGATATTTATACATATCTCCATAGTGGTGGAGGGGAGAATCATGGCCATGGAAGGATACAGAGAAGAGTCCTCCATGTCTTTATGTACTAATCAAGGCCAGTTTGAGGGTCAAACTATATATTACAGATAGCCAGTGGTGGGATTCAAACATTTTTACTATCTACTCTGTGGGCGTGGCATGGTGCGTGTGGCCAGGGGGAAAGCCCTGTGTTGCACCCGAATTAGGACTACTTTATTTAAAAACTTGGGTGGGCGCGGCCAGCCGGAATTTCTGCTACCGGTTCTGGCAAACTGGTGCGAACCTGCTGAATCCCACCACTGCAGACAGCATGCCATTTGAAGCTGAAATTTATGAATGTTCTAGAGATATAATTCCCTCCTTTTTATTCTTCTGCAGACAGCCAAAGATCCATTTGTTCAGTCAGTATTTTAATAATCATAACTGAGTCCCTGGATGCTGGTTTTTTACCTAACTTATTGTCTGTGTTAACATTGTCCTTTTATAAAGTTTGCATTGTTTGAATCCTGTTTTAATTATCTGTTGTTGTTGTTGTTGTTCAGTTGCACAGTTGATTCCGGTCCTTTGCAACCCTATGGACCATTGTCCTCCTGTTGGAATCTGATTCATGTAAAGATCTCTTCAATCAGTCAGCCTCATTAGCAGCAGTTTATATCCTCAGATCTTTTGAGGTAGAGACAGAAAAAACACGACTCCAGTCCTTGGCTGACAAACGATACTCATGCCTTCTCTTTATTCAGGCAGAGAGTCTCAGAAACGAAACTTAAGCAAGCAATGTATATCAGAAAAGAAACTTAACAGAGACAAAACTGAGGGCCCACAGCCAATCAGAAGTGTCAGAGCCCAAATAAGGAGAATACTTTTTCACTATTCTACGCATGCAAGCAAAGAGGCTTTTGGTTACAAAATGTGTCAGAGACAGGCAAGACAGAAACCAGCTGCATTCCTACATGTCCTCCTTTTTCATTTAAATTTGAGAGAGGGACAGACGGCTAATCATACCCCTGCATGTCATCACACTCCATAACTACTCCTCCATATACATCATCACTGTCCTCCCGGACATCGTACCCCTCCTGACTCATGGTACCTTGTTCCGGAGGATGATACCTCATTGAGTACAATTGCCGTCGTGCAAAACTCGATGTCTCCCTTCTATGCAGTGGACATGTGTTACACATAGAAATAAGATTAGGAATACAAGTAATGCAAAAATACAAAGGTATAAAGCAGATAATAATAATAAACCCATAAAAGAAAACTTGTCTAAGGACAGACAAATCAGGCAACCAAGAAGTCACCCAATCAAAGAGATTAACATCAGTGCGTACATTGTTAGTAATGCTCTCCTGTAAATTCTGAAGCTCTTTCTCAATAGTATTATTCAGATAAAATAACCCAATGCTGCACATTGATATTGTCCTGGATGGAAATTCGTGGCAACTCCATTAAAAAAGAACCACATGTTAGGATCCTTGATTTGCCATCCATTGCAAATTGAACCACTATCTATAGCAGAATAATCAGGAGTAAACATAGGAAACACATCATATATATCTTCAATAGTAGTGTTAAACAAGGTATAATTAAGCTTATAAGAACTGTTATAACTACCCCATAACCAAAAATAATCGTCACAACCCGTATAATTGCCTACACTCCGCAAAACCCTTTGTGCTTGAGTCCAGTACTTCCATTTACTATTCCAGACTCCAGAACTATGACAGCAGAAACAAAGTCCTTTAGTGTATTTCTTGAATGTCATGCTTCGCCAGCGGGTGTTGTTAAATTGTTCTGGAGGATTAGAGAAGAGTGTAGATCTATCAAGATGTTGCAAATGTCCAATAACCAACTCTGGCGTGTTGAACAATGCCGGAAGAAAGGCCATTTGAGACACTGCCAGTGGATGCTCATAGTATAACGTTGCATTCTTACCATGAACTTCAAACATATAGTTAGCATGACGAATCCAAAAGTTGGGGTTGCCCCCATGAGGTATTGTTCTTACAGCTGGAAGCACAGCAAGAAAGAAAAAAACAAATGTCAGCACATTTAGTCTACTGGTGAACCACCATCCTGGAGCTGAGTAACCTTCTTCTCTCTCCATGGGCGGATCGCTCGAGCAGGAATCCTTCCACTCAGGATTCCCTTGTTGCCAATAAACGACCAATGGCTTAGGAAGACACTCCCCTAAGAAACAGGAGCATGCCCTGTTATTACTAGTACCATGTAACTAAACATGAAACATGAGTGACATATAACACAAATGCAATATCACAAACCCATATACATGTGTAGGGTACTGAAACTCTGCCATGTACTTCTGAAGGTACCTTGAGATATGCAGTTTCATAAGACAAAATATAACATAAGCAAAGACAGGTCTTTCTCCTGCAAGAGAATAAGCAAACATTTAAGCATAAACAAAACATGAACATTTCTTTTCTTCCTTACATGAAGGAGGTCCGGTTGCATTTTAGAAAGCATTTCTCACTTCCCCAATTACATGAGTAAGGCATTAAATTTCTTCTTCTCCCACTGGTGTGAGTGAAAGAAGCATTCAATAACTTATAATCAGCATAGCATGGTAACTCAAATACAGTACAAATCTCATTAAAGCATTTCACACTCATAGCCTGAGCAGGTAGACAATTTCTTTAAAAAGGCTGTCAGGTTTTATAATGCAAACAAAGCCAATTCTCCAAATCTTGATTGAAGCTTCCTTAAACACTCTCTCCTCTCCAGCACAGTTCTTGGTATGGCAAAGGTTGAAATTAAGCCATAAATTAAGTCTCACTGACTTCACAAGACAATCCCACACAACCCCCCTTTTCAGCTTTTCTGGCACACACACATTCCTTTATGCTCCAGCCACCCCCATCTGCATTAAGGCAGGCGAAGAGGTGTGAAGGCACAAAGAACTTCTCCAGAAGTTGCAAGTAATTTTCACACAGAAGAAAATCACAGGGAATTCCAAGTTGCTTTCCCTGAAATCCTGATGCTTGAAATTTGGAACAGCTCACTCTGGATCTCTTTGTTTGAGGGTTGGGCAGTTCAAAATCAGCCAAAAACTGTATGTCTTCTTCCTCCTTGTATTTTTGCAACAGCCTGCTGTCCATCGAGGAAATATTCACCCCCCTCTTCCTCTGTATTTCTTTCATCTCCAGCATCTGATTCTCAACCTTATGACAAACTGCATCTGTTAGTTTGTACTTGCACCCCTTTTTTGTCTTGGGTTTTGTGCGTTCCTCCTTTAGGCCATCCTTCCATTTCTGCAGGATCTTCCTGCCCAAACGTGAGGTATCAAATTTACTACTCAGCTTTTCCTGCTTTTGTGATGAGGGTTGCTTCACGGGAGGGCTGAGATCTCCTATGCTTTTTGAAACACACTTCTTGCTTCCTGCCACTCTGCATGCATTAACAGCTTCAATCTGTGATGAGGTCCCCACCATTTGTTCCCCATCAGCTGGCACTAGCTGTTTTTTAGACTCGGCAGGCAGTATTGCAGCAGAGAACAGGTCTTTTGTAGGGCTAAAAGTGCTTGATTGCTGCAAGGCAGGATATAATGTCCCATCTCCATTTCCACCTCCACCCCCATCAGGGGGCTGTTGTTTCTCATCTGATGGAGGAGCAGTTGCCATAGCCCCTCCCTTGTCTGGTGGCAAAAGCTTTGGGAGGGGGCCATCAAGCCTCTGAGAGAATAACATATTCTTTGGAGTGAGTCTCTGAAGGCAGTCTCTGACTTCCTCCCATGTAAATAATATTGATATAGGAATTCCATTATGCTTCTGCATTTCTCTCCCAATCTGTTTCCACTGTTTTAAGTCCAGACATTGATCATATTTAACCCAAGGACTGATTTTCCCTATAGCTTTAACTAGCTTTTGTATCTCCTTCTCATCAGCCTTTCGCCCATTGTTATTCAAAAGATCTGAGATATCTGTACAAAGTTCATTCATTTGCGAAGAAAGCACACATCCCATAATTCAAAAAAATAATATTTTTCTTCACTCACCTAATGTGGGACCCAATGTAAAATTGGATGAATTTTGAGCGCTCAATTTATGACCTTCCTCCGGTCTGACCTTTTGCCTGGTCGTAGGTGAATGAGACCTTCCCCGGTCGCCAATTATGAGGTGTTAATTGCTGAAGCAGAGTTCAAAGCATTCCTTTGAATTTCATTCAATTGCCTCACACGGGGCACCACTTGTTGGAATCTGATTCATGTAAAGATCTCTTCAATCAGTCAGCCTCATTAGCAGCAGTTTATATCCTCAGATCTTTTGAGGTAGAGACAGAAAAACACGACTCCAGTCCTTGGCTGACAAACGATACTCATGCCTTCTCTTTATTCAGGCAGAGAGTCTCAGAAACGAAACTTAAGCAAGCAATGTATATCAGAAAAGAAACTTAACAGAGACAAAACTGAGGGCCCACAGCCAATCAGAAGTGTCAGAGCCCAAATAAGGAGAATACTTTTTCACTATTCTACGCATGCAAGCAAAGAGGCTTTTGGTTACAAAATGTGTCAGAGACAGGCAAGAAAGAAACCAGATGCATTCCTACATCCTCCAGGCACCTCTGTCTTCCATCCTCCTCCTCAGCCTGCCCAGCTCTGTGCCCATTGTGTCTACAATACCATCTAGCCATCTCATCTTTATATTTTAATTTTTATTGAAGTATAATTTTTAACTATAATATTTTTTTAAAAAAATATTGTAAGCCACCTTGAGTCCCCCATATGAAGAAAGCTGACCTATAAAACAAAGAAACAAATTAGGCAGACAGCTGTGACTGACCAATCATACATAACATTGGCCTATGCTTACCTCCTGAAGAGCAAATGCCAAAAAAGGCAAGCTAATTTGTAGACTACAGAAGTGTGAAAATCTTCTGCTATGATATTTAGATTTTTTAACACTTTAGCTATTCCCTTTCCTAAGAGTATACTATCAGTAGTATATAATTTGCACCTAAGACATCTTGTTGACGCCTGAAGGTAAGAAAAGGATGGAATTTCTTCTTGTTCCATGTAGAAAGCTCACTCAAGTGAATCAACTCAAAGGACCGGATGATGTCTTCTACTATGTGAGGATGACAGGGTAGCTTAGGAAACAGAAGCCAGGACAAGTGGCATGCAGCTTTCTCTTCCAACACCTTACTGCCACCTCCCAACAACAGCTGTTTGAAGTTACTTCCTCATTCAGCCTATTGGTAAGGTCTAGACCTGGAGAAGAACATTGAAAGTGTCATAATTGACCTTCAGATATTCATTGTCTTCTTAACTATAATAATACTATGCTTCATTGCAAAGGCTAGCGCTCCTTCTATACTATCTACAGTACTTCACCATTCCTTGCATCTCTTTTCTTCAGTGTCATCATATTCATTCTACCCACTATTAGCATTAATGAGATTAAATGTTGATTTGCTCAAAGCAATGATGAGTGACAGTGAAGGGTCTTTTGATCTTCTCATAGATCAAGAACAGGCAATTCTTTGGACCTCCAGATTATCTGAACTTCATCTTGTATTTGTCCTCCTCACATGGCCACTAGTCAGAAACATCTGTAGGGCCAAAGGTTCCTCTCCCAGCTATTGATTGGGATGCCTACTTCTCATTTTCCCCAGCCTACCCTTTTCCTTCTTTGGCCACTGTCATAGTGTGGACAGGTTTGTCTTTCAATCCATCCATCTCTTTCCTGGCATTGAGCTTCATATTTGCTTTAATGCTGTGTATCTTTATTTGCTGTAGAAATAACAGTGATGCAATTTCCCTTATTACTGAATCTTCATGCTGGGAAAGGTCTGTCCAGTGAAGCTTGGTCTGGTGTGCAACACAGGGCATCAAACTCCTGCCAGAAATGTGGTTGAACTATTCTTGCCTAGTTTGTCTATATAGATTCCAATATTTGCTCCAATTTATGCACTGCAGATTGCATTGCATGTACAGTGGAACCTCATACAACAATCACCCCGTATAACAACGAAATCGCATAACAATTAGGTTTGGGGGGAAATGGCGTCCCACTTAACAATTTTCCCTATGGAAACAATCGTACAATAATTTTTCAATGGGAAAAAACACTTAGCAAAAAAAATCGTTGTACGATGCTTCCCATAAGGAAAATTGCTATACGATGCATGTATCATGTAGCAATTGTTTAGTACAACAACGAGCCCCATGGAACGGATTAAAATCATTGTATGAGGTACCGCTGTATTTCTTTTTTAAAGTGACTTTCCTGTTTTATGTGAGGCAGAACTGGATTTTTTCTTGACCTGCCAAAACTCATGATCTTCTGATTGCTAGTCATGCCTTTGTGTTACCTGACTTAGATTAGAAGAAGGAGGTTTAAAAGGAAGGATTAATTTATTAGTTATTCATGCCACTTTGCTTCAAGAAATACTGCTTCTCCCACCCACCCCTCATATTTGGCCTGTTCAGTCTCTTTAGTTTGTGGACTCTGGAATTACTCTCCTTAGTAGAGATGCAACAAGAAAATATAGGGGGGCGTGTCAAGATGGAGAGCTGAGAGGAGCAAACTTTCTTCCGCTCAGAAAGGAGGGAAACGAAAGTGGCTTTTAAAAGTGAAAATAGTTCCTGAAATTTGCAGAAAAATGGATTAGAACATTTATAAGGAAATATAGACGTGGAAATCAGTTTGGACGGTTTAAAATTGTGCCGAGAAAAAGAGAAAACCGTAAGTTTCGAGTTCGGAGAGAGCGGGGGGATGGGCGGCTCTTAATGGCGATGATGTACCAGTGTTATTAGCTGAAGAACGGACGGCTTAGAAAACGGTGCAGTGATCGGCTGGCAGGCAAAATTTGAGAAAATACAGGCAAACAGATAAGCGGACGATCGGACAGAAAAGGGTAAGTCCGGCGGGGATTCGAAAGGGGGAAGCTGAAGCGAGCCTCGCTCTGCCTCGCCGGCCCCTTTGTTCGGAGCCGTGCGGAGCCTAGCGGAGCCGGAAAAATCCTAAGCAGGGAAGCCGAGAAGTCCTGACGGTGAATAAATTTGTTAAAATAGAAGGGGGTAGTTGAAGCGAGCCTTGCTCGGCCCCGCCGGCCTTATTGTTCGGAACTGTGCGGAGCTTAGCGGTGCCGGAAAACTGTTAAGTGGAGAAGCTGAGACTGCCCTGTTGGTGAGCAAATTTGTTAAACTAATTTTTTGTTGCGGCGTGAGCTTTGGAATACGGATCCCGGGTTTTAAAGAAAGAGAGAGAAAGAAGATGAAGTTGGATTTTTGAAGAGCCAAATCAGGTTTTGCTTTGTACTTTTTTCTGAAGAAGGGAAAGTGCTATTTCTTTTGAATTTTTTGGGAGCAGAAGTTCGATCTCGTCTTTGTTTTTTGTTTTTGTTTCTTAAGTTGGACAGAGTTTGTAAGCCGCAGCAGGAATATAAAGCCAGTTGTTGGAAGAGAAACAAAATATTAGTTCTCCTCTCCCGCCTTTTTTGGGATAATTATTGAGGACTCTTTTTCTTTTTACCTCCATGTTGTGATTTTTTTTAATTATTATTATTTTTTAATAGGAGTATTTTACGGGTTTTTTTCTTTTTTCTTCTTTTTTTCTTTTTCTTTTTTTCCCCCTTCCCTTCCCTTTTTTCTTTTTTTCTCTTTTTTCCTTTTTCCCTTACCTGGTTATTGGTGGGTAAAACATTCAAATATCTAAAAAATTTAATACTTAAGAGGGAAAACAATTTTTTTGAATTGATTCCTGATTTTATTTAACAAATCTATGTTGATCAGGACCTTGGTGGACACATATTTGTATATGTATGTGTATATGCGTATGTAAGTACACATACATATAAATGACAGAGGGGGAGGGGGAGGAAGGATAAAGGTCCAATATAGTATTTGGGAAATATTGGTTGAAGTTAAGATAAAAGGTGAATTTAAATAATAAATTGTTTATGTAAATTATTGAAATTAAGTAATTGGAAACATATTTGGATGAAACGGCAGGGGAGAGGGAGAGAGAAGGAGAAGAAATTGGCTTGGATAAGAGTGGAAAGACCAACCTCTTCGGACAGGAGTTTTAGACGGCTTACAAGGCTGGAGGAGGAGGAGGACGAGATGAAGAAAACAACGCAACAAGAGATGAAAGATCTGGAGGTGCAGGAGACAGTGAAGAAGATAGCACAGCAATTACAACAGCAACAGCAACAGAAGATAATAATATCTCCAACTATGGCTGCATCAACTGCGGTAAAAACAATTGTAATAACAACAGCAAAAGTAACAACGGCAACAATCGCCACAACAACTGTAACAACAGCGGCGATGGCAGGGACAACACCGACAACGATTGTAACAACAGCTACAGCAACAACTCCAACAACATTGGCAATGAAGGGGGCAAGGATTTAAATCTGAATTCGAAAGATTTAATGAGAAAGTGGATAATTTGGAACATAAAATTGAGAATATCTTGGCACAAGATAAACAAGAACGAAAACAAGATATGCAAGATATGCTGGCAGATATTAAGAAGGCAATTGATGATATAACAACAGGACATGACAATCTTAAAAAAGAACAGGAAGTTATCAAAAAGAACAGGCAACGATTAGGGAGGGGGTTAAGGATTTGAGAAAGAGAGAAAAAGAAAGAGAAAATAAAGTTGGAGATCATGAAAAGAGATTGGAAATCGTAGAAGAACAACTAAGACGAGCAAATGTTATAATCCGAAAGCTGCCAGAGAATTCCCCTGATAAATTAAAAGAAAGAGTAGTAAAATGGCTTGATGAAATTATGGAAGATGGTTTCACACCGCAGGATGTGGTAAATGTATTTAGGTTGGGGTCAAGAAGGGGTAAAACTGGGTCAAGGAATGTATTGTTAAAATTCGCCAACATGTCTGATAAATTGCGTTTAATGGCACTTATACGGGAAAAAGGAGCAGAGGTGTTAAAAGTGGAAGGCCATGATATTGAAGTGTACAATGACATTCCAATTGAGGACCGTTTTTGGAGACAATGGATGAAACCAATCACAAAGCGACTTCAAGATAAGGGAATAAGGTACAATTGGAAATTCCCACAACAATTAAGTTTTTTCAATTTGGGAAGACGCTATCTGATAAGTGAAGGTCCCAACGTCTTGGATGTAATGGTAGATGCAAAGTAATTGGAAGCAGGAACTAAAGAGTGGTTTGATTTGAAGGAAGAATTGATTATATCTGGTGGATATAGAAGGCGGGTGAGTAATGGAAATGAGAACATGCCTAAAGGAGCTGAAGGAGGTATTGTTCTGGGCGGAGAATAGGTTCAGACTTCCCTGGAGCTCTCACAGTTTGTTGCACCCCCCTCCCCCCTTTGTATTTCAGAGGCCATTCGAAGAAAAAAATGGGGAGGGCAAGTAGTAGAATGTTTAGTGTTTTTTTTAGTTGTCTTTTTCTTTTTTTCTCCTTTTTTCTTGTTTTCTTTTCTGTATAAGGGAAAGGAAGTGTTATATGTTAATCACATGTCCGCAGGAGGAAGTGGGAGATGTAAAAAATTGGGGCAGGAAAATAATAGATGAGGAATATAAAAGTAATAACATGGAATGTGAAAGGTACTGGTTGTCAAGTGAAGAGAAGGAGATTAGAAGCAGCACTCAGAAAAGATAGACCGGATGTAATCTTTCTGCAGGAAACCCATCAGAAATCGGAAGACACCAATAAGCTATTTTTAGGATGGACTCAGGTTTATGAAAAAGCATATGGTACTTCAAAGGCAAGAGGGGTTGCAACCCTGATATCAAATAGATTGGGATTTGAGATGGTAAAAAGTGTCTCAGACCCAGAAGGTAGGTACCTGATAGTAAAGGGGAAAATAGATGAGGAGGAAATAACGTTGGTGAATCTGTATGTGCCAAACGAACACCAAAACGGTTTTTAGATAAGGTGTACCGAATATTGGAGAAGGAAAAAACAACAAAAATGATTGTAGCGGGAGATTTTAATTTAATAAGATCAAATATAGATAGTACAAATATAACAAGATGTGTGGGCGGAAACAAAATGCACGTGTTAAATAACTGGTTGAAATCCTTGGGGTTGAAGGATTCATGGAGGGAACTTAAAGGATTGGAAAAGTCTTATACATTCTTCTCGCAAGTCTACAATACGTACTCCAGAATAGATTATATTTTTGTTACGGATAATTTGACAAGAAATTTAGAAGATATAGAAATAGGAATCTTTAAAGAGTCTGATCATGCAAAAGTATTGCTGGAAATGAAAATAGATGCCACAAAGAATAGGAAAAATTGGAGATATAATGCTAGACTGTTTAGAGATAAAAAAATGTAAAGATCAAATGGTAGAAAAATGGGAAGAAAACTGGAAGTGGAATGATACAGGCGATGTTAGATTTGGTATTGTATGGGATACAATGAAAGCAATTTTTAGAGGCGAAAGCATTAGGTTGGCAAATATTAAAAATAAACAGTTAAAAAGTAAGCAAGAGGAAATTGAAAAAGAGATAAAAACGTTACAGAAGAAACATGCAATAACGAGGGATAGAAAGGTTTACGAAAGAATGCAGGGTTTAAAGAAGGAATTAACAGGAAAAGACATTGAAAAGGTGAAAAGAGATTTGGCATATCTAAAAAGGGAATATTTTGAATATAGTAACAAAAATTCAAAACTCTTAGCAAGAGCGGCCAAGGAAAAAAGAAGCAGAAGAGAAATTGGGACTTTAGTAGATAAGGAAGGTATAAGACATAATAAGATCAAAGATAAATGTAAGGTGGTTAGAGAATTTTACCAAGATTTATACGCTAAAAAGAAGGTAAATATAGATAAATTGAAAGATAAATTGGGAACGCAAGTTAAAAATAAAATAAATCAGGAACACAAACAAAAAATGGAAGAATTAATAACTGAAAAAGAGATAAAAGAAGTAATAAATAAGTTGAAAGCAGATAAATCACCGGGAGAAGACGGACTATCAGTAGAATTCTATAAAGAGTTTAAGGATATAGTAATTCCAAAACTGTTAAAATTGTATAATGCTATACTTAATGGGGAACAGATACCACCATCATGGTACAGGACAATAATTGTGTTATTACCAAAACCAGGAAAAGACCCAGAAAAAGTAGAATCATATAGGCCCATTTCTTTGATAAATCAGGATGCCAAGATTTTTACGGCAATATTGGCGAACAGATTAAATAACTTTATGGATAAATATATAAATAAAGATCAGGCGGGGTTTGTGAAAGGTAGGCACATGGCAGATTTAGTAAGGCGAGTTATAGATTTGATAGATGTTGCAGGACAAAATAAGGAGAAAGTTGGACTACTATCCCTAGATATTTTTAAAGCATTCGATTCCTTGCAATGGATAACAATTAACGAGATAATTAGAAGTTATGGATTCGGTGATAGGTTTATAAAAACAATAGAACAATTATATCAACAAGGATATGCTAATATTAGGGTCAATGATGGTCTTACGGAGGAAGTGAGATTAGAGGCCGGGACAAGGCAAGGGTGTCCCTTATCACCAATACTATTCATTATGGCGATGGAAATATTAGCAAATACAATAAGGGAAGATAAAAATATAGAAGGAATATTGGAAAATAAAATTAGCTTATACGCGGACGATATTTTGATAATTATGAAACACCCCAGAAAAACTATGGAATGTATTCAAAAGCATTTAAAGGAATTTGAACAAATAACAGGCTTAAAGATAAATTGGGATAAATCTGAAATGATTCTAAATAATATTGAAAAGGAAGAACAAGAGAAAATAAGGGATGAATTTAAATTGCAGATTAAAAAGAGTTTGAAATACCTAGGGATAACTATCTCTAATAAGTTGGATGATCTGAAAAATTAAACTATGATAAACAAAAGAAAGAATTAAAAGAGAAAATTTTGCAATATCAAAAACTAAGGTTGTCTTGGTTTGGCAGAATAGCATTGACGAAAATGATGTTACTACCAAAACTAAATTTTCTATTTGATGCCTTACCAATTCAACTGACAGACAAAGAAATTAAGGAATTTCAAAAATTATTAGATAATTATTGTAACGGGGGACGTAGACCAAGAATTTCAAAGAGATTGTGGTACTTATCTCAAAAAGAAGGGGGCCTGGGAATCCCTAACTTAAAGAATTATTACAAAGCATTCCATATAAAGAACGTAGTTAAGATTTTGACAAAGGAGCCGATTATTTGGGAGGAAATTGAAATGAAGGAATTAAAGGAAATGGGTAAGAGCTTTTTTTTTTAGATAAGGAAATATGGAAAATATCAGTTAAAAATAGAATGCTGAGGTCAATGCTGGGTGTATGGAAGAAAGTTAAAATGAAATTGGTCCCTGATACTTCCCCGATAATTGAAATAGAAGATCTGAAAAAGTTTCCAATAAGAATGGGTAATGAAATGAGAGAAATTTTGTCGATGAAAGGGGTTTTCCTGCTGAAAGATTGGATTCGAGTCTGTAGTGACAACGTGATGAAACGAGAGTTATACAGCCAGATGAAGTTGAATTGGTTCCAGATAGCGATGGTGAACAAGTGGAATAATAAATATATGAGGGAGAATCTGGAAAGACACAGGACAGAATTTGAGGAATTAGTGTGGAAGATAAGGAGGAAAGAAATCGGAATTAAAGGAATGGTTAGTAAAATTTATAAAATAATAAACACAGAAATTAATCCACAAGAAGTATTAAGAAATACGTGGGAACAGGATTTGAATATGAGGATAACAGAAAAGGAATGGCAAAATAAATGGAGAAAAAGAATTATGAGATCCTTGTCGGTTAGGGTAAAGGAACATAATTTTAAAATGTTATGGAAGTGGTATTTGACCCCTATGAGATTATATCAGATAGATAAAAAGAATGATAAAATGTGTTGGAGATGCAAAAATACACTGGGTACATATGTTCATATGTGGTATGAATGCAAGGTGGTAGAAAATTTTTGGGTAAAAATTGAGAACGAGATTGATAAAATTATGGGAATGCGTCTCAAATTGGGGCCAAATACTATTTTGTTGACGGATGTAGAAAATATGAATTTAGATAACGATAAGAAAGAACTGTTGTCCATGATGCTGGTAATAGCTAGAATGTGTATTGCAAAAAATTGAAAAAATAATTTAATGTTAAAGGTGGAAGAGTGGTATAAGCAGATGTGGGATCTCGCATTGAATGAAAAATTAACATGGGAGCTAAATATTAAAAAAGGTATAATAAAAGAAAACAGATTTTGGAATATATGGCGAAAATTTGTTGACTATTCACTGACGAGAGAGGGAATAAACAAATTGACACCAGACCAAATGAAATTTTGGGCACAATAGAAATTAATGGGAATTCCCACATCCTCCAGGACAATGTATATAGCACAGGGTGATTCTGTAGGTAATGTGATGAGTTTGAAATACAATAGATCTTGGCAAGATAGAAGAGTTTAAGAAAAGTATGATAATGATATTAAAGGAGAGCTGAAAAATGTGGATTAGATATGGAGGATAATGTTTAATAATAAGATAAAAGTATAGTGTATAAGTAAGAATATTTCATATTGTAATAGAATAAGGATATGATAGCTTCCTCTTGCCTTTTTTCTCTTTATCTATGTAGATGTATTTTTTTTATTTTTGTCCATACAGTTCTTTTTTCATTGTAATCAGATGATTTGTTTTATTTATTTTTGTATGTTGTTATTATGTTTTAAATGTATGTTATATACTTTGAAAATTAATAAAAATTTATAATAAATAAAAAAACAAGAAAATATAGGATCCCCCAACACCATTTTGTGAACAAACAATGGCAACTGTCAAACTAATTTACTCCTGCCTGCATCCCGCAAGCCTTTCTTCTACTTTCTTCTACCTATGTATGCCCTTCTTTTAGGGATACTTTGGAACCATGTAGGTTGCCCAAGGCCACACAACATGGTTCTTCTACTACAAGGTACAGTAGGGAATCAAATTCCTGAACTTTAAGAACTGTAGTTTGCTTAAATAATGGTGGAGCAATAGGCAAGCCACTTGTGCCCGTACCCATTTCAATTGCTTCTGAAGTGGTGGCCTTTGCCACCACTTAATCTGGCATAAACACATTTCTGGGGCACAGAACCACAGATTTTTAAAATAATAATAATAATGTTTATTGAAAAAAGAAGGCATTGTGAGTAACAGGTGCCTTGTCAGAGAGGAGAATCATTGTTCTTGGTGGTTTCTAAGATGCTTTCCCTCTGAAACAAAATATCCAGCTTCCACATCCATTGTTGAGCAAGAAACCAAGAGCAGCATAGGTAGTGAGCAAAAGTGGTTGGGTTGGCAGCTACCTCACTTCTTGTTGCTGCCATAGCACTGAAATTTTGGATGGGGTGCTGATCTACCACTTCATTTTGGGAACTAACATTTGCTCTCAGATCTACCAAAGTTGCCCATGCCAAATTTAAAATGAGAGCTAATAAGAAGAGTAAGGTACCCAGCATCGTGTAGTGGATAGAATAATGGACTAGGACAGGGATTCTCAACCTGTGGCCCATGGGTTGTATGAGGTCTGCGGCACCATTTCATGTCCCCCCTCCCCACTGTCTCCATCACACCAGGAAGTGCCATGAGGTGGAGAAGGACAAAATAGCCATCTGGCCCCCGAAGCTGTCTGAGGGAATGTGACCAGGCCCCGAGCTTCAAAAGGTTGAGAACTCCTGGACTAGGACTTTGGAGACAAGGGTTCAAATCCCCATTTAGCACTGAAACTCACTGGATAAGGAGAACTGGTAAAACCACTCCATAAATACCTCATTTGCCTTGAAAGCCTGGTTAGGGTCACTGTGAATCAGTTCCAACTTGAAAGCACATCTATACCTATAAAATGGTGCGTTAACCTTTGGAATGTGACAAAGGATGTTGCACCAGGCCCCACTAGCCCCATCCGAGCCTCCGTTAACTCGCCCGAACGGGGTTCGCAGGTAACTGTCGGGTTGAAAATTTCGACCCGGGGGCAGGAGCCCCCCAGTCGCAAACAAAAAAAGGGAACTTCAATTCCCAAAGTTCCTTTCACCGCGCCGCGCCACAGCCAATCAGGCTGAGCGGCGCGGCAAAAGGAATGTTCGGAAACGCGCCGCGGCCAATCAAAAAAAAGCCACAAAAGAAAAACCACCGCAAAAAACAAACACGTGCAGCCAAAACTACAAGCCCCAGCATCCTGCGCACCATTAGCGCGCAGGACGCTAAGGCAGCCGGCGCACGAAAAATAAAAACTAAAAAAAGCCCGCCCCCGCTGGAATTCATCCCCACGGGCGAGCCAGCATGGCCCGTGGGGAAAAAATACCCCCCCCCCCGCCGCTGCCCTTCCGTTTGAAGGGCCAGCTGGTGCGCGAAAAAACAAGTTAAAAAAACACCCCGCAAATGCCCTTCTTCACCACGGGCCAGCAAGTATGGCCCATGGAGAAAAAAAACCACCCCGGCCGCCGCTGCTCTTCCATTCGAAGGGCCAGCCGGCATGCCAAAAATAAAGGCAACCTCCCCCCCCCCCCCCCCGCAACTGCCCTTCTTCCCAATGAGCCACCAAGCATGGCCCGTGGGAACGAAAGGCACCCTCCCAGCAACAATGCTCCCTTCCCAAGGGCCATCCAGCATGGCCCATGGGAAGAAAAGGCACCCCTGCCGCCAGTACCCTTCCTACCCACGGGCCATCCAGCATGGCCCATGGGAAGAAAAGGCACCCCTGCCGCCAGTACCCTTCCTACCCACGGGCCACCAAGCATGGCCCGTGAGAACAAAAGGCACCCCCTCCCAAAAAAAAGAATGCAACAAAAACAATCCAAAAACACTCAAAAAGACACACAAAGAAACCCCCAACCAAAACCCAAAAACATTCAAAAAAACACACATACAAACCCCCACCCAAAACCCTAAATAAAAAAAGAATGCCCCCCAACCCCAAACCCCCCTTAAAACACACACACACACAAACCCCCACCCAAAACCATAAACAAAAACAGAATGCCCCCCAACCCCCCCAAAAAACCTTAAAAAACGGAGAGAACTTACCAAAAGACGACTTGCCCCGATGAAACCCGGAAATGAAATGAGGAGAAGAAGAGACTCACCGGAATAAGCAATTCCAAAAAATTGCTCAACACCACCACCCAGTGGCCAAAGGAGAAAAAACATCCAAAATATTCCAAAATATTCAATAAATCCCCAAAAATAGGGTAATCAATTAAAAAAACATTCAAAAATATCCAAAAAATCAAAAGTAATTCACAGATAAAATAAAAAAATAAATTTTCCATAAAAAATAGAAAACACTGTAAAATACATTCAATTTAAAAAAACATAAATTTACACATTTTTAAAATTATTATCCAAAATGAAACAATTTACAAAAATTCACAAAGTAACACATTCTTTTTTAAAAAACAGTAATTAAAAAACAACAACAACCTAACCTCTTTTTAAAATCCAAAAAACAACAACATAACAACACAGTTTAAAACAGTTTTAAAAATAAACATTTTCACAAACACAAATTACACACTAACCTCATTTCCAAAAAAAAAACCTTAAAAAACCACTTCAAACTGAGGAAGCCAGCACACACAAAAAAGCCAAAAAAAAGCCCCCACTGGGAGCGCAAGTCCACCGCAGGCGGACGCAGCGCCTCAAAGACAAAAAAAGCCTCCACTGGGAGCGCAAGTCCACCGCAGGCGGACGCAGCGCCTCAAAGCCAAAAAAACAAAAAACCTTACACCACCATTTAAAAAAGCACAGCACCATTGGTTCAAGAAAAAAAAGGAACCCTTTACTATCCAACACAATTTAAAAAGCCCGGCACCGCCGGGCAAAATATGCTAGTAACTAATAAAAACAAGACCTTGTTTTTCAGTCCTGATTAGTTCTACTTAAGCGACCCACAGTCCTCCAAGTTCAAATCCCATTGAAAAACTGCAGTTAGTTTAGAACTAGAAAGCAGAGTTGCTTAAGAGTGCAAAAAAGGGAGCAACCTAATGTAGTTTTTAACCATCTTGCTGAAGAGATACCATAGCTATTTTAATTTGTTTCTCTTGATAACATTAGAATGCTTTTCTTGAAGCTGAACTCTGCAAGCCCTCAGAGGCCTTACTTTCTCTCTCTGAATCCCACAACCCTTTGCTACTCACCACTACTCTTAGCGACCTTTGAAAGATAGAAATAAAAGTGTTTTGAAATCAAACTGGCACGAACAGCAGTCAGACTGTCGTCACTAGGACCTCAAAACAAGTAGGGCTATAGATTGCAAGCTGTTTTCATAATTACTTGTAGCAGTTGTTGCTCTGGCTTGAGTTTATTCACCGCACCCCAACAAGCAGCTGATATTTATTAAAGCACATAAGCCACTTTGTTGAGGTAGCCCTTGAGATTGTGGGAAACCCTGCAGCTGTGAGTCACATGCCATTCAGAGTATTTTCTCGATTTCTTTGCTTCCATGCATGCCTTTTATAGCAGTGACTTATTACTCAAACAACAATAGCAAAATAAAAAATGAGCAGGATAGAAACAGTCCAGGGGAAGTGGGAGAGAATCCTTACTTAGAAGGTAAAGACTAGCAAACAAACAAACAAAAACTCGAAACCCATAAAGTTTATGACCCAAATCTGTTTCTCATTAAATAAATGTTTGTGCAATGCTAGGGGATTCTTAGTAATAGGAAAGTCATTGCTGGAATTTAGAGATGCCGAGAGTCGATGGAAAAGCAGCACTTACAATCCAACACATTGGCTACTTGTCTGAATTGGCCATCTGCCATAACTGGTATGAGGCACCTGGGGTGAGGAGAGAACAAGGCTCTTTTCAGACCACCTGGCCTTGGCAGATAAATGCCAATATGAGGCTCTGGGGTGGAGAGGGGATATGTTTTCATAATACCATAGCAAAGCAATATAAGACACACCGAGGCCCTAAATTCTGCCAGGTTTGAGGCTCCATTGTGTTACTCAAAATGTGTATTATTCAAACTTTAACATCGGTATTTGAGGACCTCACAGATTGACTGACTAAACTATAACTCATATAGCTTCTGTGTGAATCTGCCACAATGGCACTTATTTGAGAGGGGAAATGGCATAGTAGATTTCTTCCAAAAAAAAAAAAGATTAAAGGGATCCACCACTGTTTGTGTTGGTTGGTTGGTTGACATTTCCGGGTTGTGACTAGGTAGCAACCTTAGGACACAGCATGGAGAGAGAAATGAGATACAGTGGTACCTCGCTTAAAGAGCATAATCTGTTCCACGGGATTGCTCTTTAAGTGAAACACTTGGAAAATGTGCCATTGCTGCCATTGTAAGTTATCAATTATGCCTTCTGGCAAGGGGATTGCGAACCCTGATTTAGTTGTTAAGGGAGGTTTTGGTTGTTTTTAGTTGTTAAGTGAGGCAACCATTCAGAGAAATTTCTGCTCTTTAAGTGAGTTGGTGTCTAAGCGAGGCTCTCTTTATGCCAGGTTTTACTGTACAATTCAACTAAACAAAACGAGTAAATAAGGTATCATATTTAATTTAATGATTCTCTAAAATGCCCAGTGCTTGCTTGCTTGCTCTCTCTCTCTCTCTTATAAAATGACACACACACACACAGTCACCATTTTACTTAAGAGTAAGACGCTGACTAGAAGGTGGGAGGTCAGCAGTTTAATTCCTGAGTACTGCTGGATGGAATGACCTCCCATCTTTGTCTCAGCTCCTGCCAACCTAGCAGTTCAAAAGCAAGAAATTGCAAGTAGATAAATAGGGACCACTTTGGTGGGAAGACAAACAGCATTCCGTGCACTCCAGTGTCTAGACATGCCTGACACATGACCATGGAAACATCTGCGGAAGCAGACAGCGCTGGCTCTTCAGCTTTGAAACAGAGATGAGCACTGAACCCTAGAGTGAGGTACGACTGGCTTTTGAGCAAGGGAAACCTTTATCTTTACCATTACCAATCAAATACCCTATTTCTCTCAGGGAAACTCAGTGGGATGTAGGGTAGACACTTACATATCACCAAAAAGGAGGGATGTTTATGAGGTTCAGTTGATAAGAACACTAATGAGAGATTTGTTTTCTGCTGTTTATACACGGGAATGGCCTCTCTTCAGAGGTTTGATCAGTTTCTTTTGTTGATGCCTTTAGGAACATCTATACAAACAAACATTTTAGACTCTTTTACTGATGGTGGTCATTTTAATAATTATTGAGATTTTGATTATTGCAGTTTTATTGGTTTTGTTCCGACCTGTTTTAAGTGGTTTTCTCTCAGCTTCAATTTTAGTCTTAATCTGTTTGTTTTCAGCCTGGCATCCTATTTTATTTTATTTTCTTACTGGAAAGGCAGGATGTAGGTGAAGTAGAAAGATTCAAGGAAGAGCTAAAAATCCTAGGCCACCTCTGAAATTGCCAACCTTAGTGGCTCATGTTTTGGGGGTAGAGTCCTGTCTTACCCAGAAATCATAAGCCAGCCTGGCGTCAACCAGAGTCGCTGGTGGGATAATTTTTTTAAAAAAGCTTCAAGTACCTGCTGCTTCTTGTTTCTGTGTTCCTCTGCTATGTCAAAAATAGACCTTTTGTGGTCTCCCTCACATTGAAAACATGCCAGAGACGTGCAACAGACAAGAAAACACAGGTGGGTGAGATTAGTCAACTCTTAGACGGATATCGTTTCTCAGCAACCTTAATTTGCCTAAGATCAACCCTTCTGAGATATTTTGAGGCATGGAAAGAGAAAGCAAAAAGAACTCTAGTGTCTCATGGGGTTGGGAGGGGGTTCATCTTTGACTGTTGTATCCCTGGGTTCATGCAGTTTTTGCTCCCTGTGTTTTATCTTAATTTGTACATCTGGCAACTGCTGTTCAGGATCTGTGTACTTTCCCCACATGATTATTTTTAAAGTGTTGCGATAACTCCTGGTGTGCTGTAGTCCTTCAGTCATTGTTCGCACATCTCAGACATAACAGCCAAATGCTTCTCAATCAGAATGGTGAGAAAAGATGGAGGAGGTGGTGGAGGATTTTCATCTCCAGAGGCAGACAATAAACAGGTGGAGAGCAGCGAAACTCACTTGGTTCTCCTGTGGGAGTGAAAGTTGTTGCTGAGTTGGCGTGGGGAAGAGTTTATTTATCACTTCCTTCTTTTCTTTTTGTAAAAGTTAGTGAATAGCCTCTCCCCTCCTTGCCAGAGTTTTGAAAAGCTACTTTTTGAGCTACAACTCACAGTATTCACCCAAATATTAGAAGATTTATGAAAATTATTTCTGCCCCTCTCCCAAAAAGTAAAGTAAACTGTGCACCTTCCCCATTTTTCCAAAACCACGTTTCTCTTACCTACCTATGAGCCACAGCCTAAAACATGTCACTACCTGAACCAGGGCAGGCTCTCAACTCTGTTTGAATTAAGGGTATGCAAAGCCAGCCAAAATATTGGAACACAACATTCAGGAAATCCCACATTTCCTCTCTCCACACCTGGCATTAAAAATACAACAGCAACAATTTAAATAACTGCTCAAATAGTTGCTTAGTTCACTTATTTCAGAAACAAATAAAGCAAAATAGCTTGAGTTCCCTGATGCATCAGCCACATGACAACAACTGAAAAGAAAACAGCAGCCATACCTGCAAAAACATTACGTCTCTTTGTTCTTGGAGTGTTCCCTTTTTGTTTAAAATTCACTTTGTTAGTGTTCCATAATGTAACTACAGAGTACTGTTGCTATGTTATTCACTTTGATAAAACATGTACCCTTATCTGTTGCTCTTGAATGGCTCTAAGATAAGTCAGACTCATGTCCTCTTGTTATCTCTGGAGGTTGAGAGAGAAAATACTAGTTTAGTTACCTGAGGGCCTGTCTACACTAGCCTTTCCAGGTAGAAAGGATGCCATTGCTCGAAAGTCAGTCTTATTCAACTCTAGGGTACAATGCTCATTTACAGTAAGAGAGATAGCACTGTCTGTGTCTGCAGACATTTCCGTGGTCATGTGGCAGGCATGACTAAATGCTGGAGCACACGGAGTGCTGTTACCTTTCCTGCCAAAGTGGTACCTATTTATCTACTTGCAATTTCTTGCTTTTGAACTACTAGGTTGTCAGGATAGAGATGGGAGCTCACTCCATCATGCAGCAACCTGGTCTTGAACTGCTGGCCTGCTGGCCTTCCAGTCATCAAGGTCAGCATCTGTTATGTCCAGCCCTTATAAGCACCAGTTCAGACAACGATGAACAAAACAGCAATAAGTCTTTATTCAACAGTCTTTTAGAGACGAGTTTACAAGATGTTCCAGACACAGAGATGGCTCTACAATCCCAAAGGAATCAGTCCCTCTGGACTCTTGCTGTAGCGGGGCAAATACTAGCTACCATAGAAGCGTAGCATAATGGAGGAGACCCAGGCTTAGCACATATCTGGCTACCTGTATGGAGTGGGAAGTGTAATTCGGTCCGGCCCCACCCTCGTTTACTCGTGGGGCTTATATAGTGTCTCCTCGGTGGTGGCTCCTTGATACAATGTAGCGACTGTAACTAACCAATCATAACAGGGAATATATGTATTTAACCAATGGAGAACAGGATCCAAAACTGTATCCAATCATAGGACTTGGATTAGCATAATTAGCGTGCCCTGTGCAGGGGGTTTTGCGCCACTTTCAGCTCCTAATTTGGATGGCGGGAAACCGCCATTTTCCTCTTGCAAGGCGCTGCCCACACTACTTGCAATTGTGCCTCAATACACAACAACATCTTAATCACTAAGCTGCTTATGGTCATGGAGAGGAGCAAAATACTGGGTAGAGGGATCCCCACATCCAAACTGCATGCTGCTCCTCTAGTGGAGCAAGATGGGGCTTCAGCAACTCCATCAGTGGCAGCAACACTTCCCAGCTGATGGGAAGTAGTTCTTTAGTTGGGCTGCCTCTGATAGGGCTGTTGCAGGGGAAGCAGCTGCTACCAGTGCACTGCCATCACAATACAGCTACTGCAGCCTGATCAGTGGCAGCAGTTGTAGCAGCCACTTCCCAGCTGATGCACAAGTGCTTACATGGAGATGGGATAAAATACAGTGCGGTGATTTAGTTAAATCCAGTGATAAGATCTCAAAATGGGATAGATTGGTCTGATCAATATACGCATACAATCGGATCAACTTGCCTCAAGCCATCCCCAACCTGCCCCAAATATCAGATTAATGCTCATGTCAACAACCCCTGAAACTTCTTAATGCTCATCAGGAATTATATAGGATCAAAGGACTATAAGCAAGTAGGGTACTAACCACCCCATGCAGAGGTGGCATATGATTCCTTCTTTCGCCCTAGTGCACAGACATTTTTGTATTTGCAATTTCCTGCTGGCATGGCCTAATAATTAGGTCCTGATATTCACAGCTGATAGAGAGCAAATGATTCATTTGAAATATGCCCTCCTACCAGCCAGGAGGATAAAGAGCCCTCGTGGCCACAGGAGGCTGAAGATGCCGATGCACCCTCCTTGGCCCTTCCACCAGTGGTTTTGGTTGGGGTGCCATGACGTATTTGTGTGGTGACTTTTGTTTTTGTTGCTGTGGGACTTCTCAAATGAGTTTTTTTTCTTTTATAATGCTTTTTTGATACTGCAATTTGTGATTATGATTATATGATATTGTTTGATTCTACTGTATTCTGTTGAAACTTCTTAATGCACATCAGGAATTATATAGGACCAAAGGACTACAAGTAAGTAGGGTACTAACCACCTCATACACTCCCATCACAATGTGCATGAAGCCCAGTCCCTTAGTTTCTCCACTTGACATGCTGAGAGGCAAATCTGAAGAATTCTACTCATCTTCACTTTGCTGGAAGCATATGTGGAAACATGGCACTCGACTGAGCATTAAAGACCATATAGAGATTACAAGAGCTACATTAATAGAGAGAAAGATAATCTGGGAAACTGCTACTAGGATTCATGCTTAGAAAAAGAAAGGCCAGGGAATTCTGGTATGGTAATAGAGTAGGCCATATTGCCAGCGACTCAACGCAGATCATCAGGCACGTGGTTAACTAACCTGACAACCCTTAGGACAAACAGTCTTGGGTGGAGAAGTCTACAGAGAAGAGTGAGGGTCCCCAAATGGATTAAATCCCACTTGAATCCATCTTGATGGAGGACAGCAGCCATCAACACTGGCCTGCAGCTGAGGAAGACTTTGTTAATTCAATTTCAAACTTTATTACAGTCAATGACCAGTGCACTAACAATTTTATTGTAGCCTGAGCTTTTGAAGATCAGTGTGTGCCAAAAGAGCTCAGGAACAGAAAGTGACTAACAGAACGGGATCAATGATACAGGTGTCACACTGTAATGTGGAAGGCAAATGTGAAGGCATTATATTGCTCCCAGGACAATCTTCATGGCTGATCACCATGATGATAGCCAATATTCAGAATCAGATATGGCACTTGATGAAGAAAGAGGAAATGGAAACATTCCTAAGAAGAACCAAGTGGTACAAACTATTTGGCCCTATTCACCGATGTTGTGAAGGATGTAGAGCCCATGCGGGTTGAGGAAAGCACACTGGCCTTACTTACTTCATTGTCTCCCTAATACTGGAAACCCTAGTGCAATGTTAGTGAATCTTGGCACTCCAGGTGTTCTTGGACTTCAATTACCAGAAGCCCAAGTCAGCACTCCTGCTGATCATGGCTTCTGGGAATTGAAGTTCAAGAATACCTGGAATGCCAAGGTTAGCCATCACCGCTAGTGTCTGAAGAAGACAAGTCTGCTATAGATAGCTTCTCCAACCTTGCCAACAATTCAGAGGAGGGAGTGGCTCACATGAGGAGACTAATTGCATACAGCTGTGCCCCCTCCTAGAGGCAGTTGTCACCAAAAGAGACTGCCTGCTCTCCTCTACACCTGAATGAATGATTCTGCTCCCAGTTACATGTCCTCCAGAGATATGTTAGTGAAAGCATTTATGCATCTTCTATCGCTTCCAACATGGCTGAGAGCAAGTAGAACT
Source organism: Bradypodion pumilum (assembly GCA_035047305.1). NCBI lineage: Eukaryota > Metazoa > Chordata > Lepidosauria > Squamata > Chamaeleonidae > Bradypodion > Bradypodion pumilum. The sequence goes on along the minus strand of JAWDJD010000005.1, from coordinate 54,176,026 downwards.
CTCTGCACCCAAAGATGAAACCTGATAAAGCAAGTTATGTACCTTCTTTAGGCTTAATGCATGACAAATAGTCCCATTGCCTTCCACTTTCATGTTTTATCTTACACCTGCTGTTTTACAGGGTAGATGTTACACTTGTGGGACTAATCAAGAGGAAGCATATGATTCCTTCTTCCGCCCTAGTGCACAGACATTTTTGTATTTGCAATTTCCTGCTGGCATGGCCTAATAATTAGGTCCTGATATTCACAGCTGATAGAGAGCAAATGATTCATTTGAAATATGCCCTCCCACCGGCCAGGAGGATAAAGAGCCCTCGTGGTCACAGGAGGCTGAAGACGCCAACGCACCCTCCTTGGCCCTTCCACCAGTGGTTTTGGTTGGGGTGCCGTGACATATTTGTGCAGTGACTTTTGTTTTTGTTTCTGGGGGACTTCTCAAATGAATGTTTTTTTCTTTTATAATGCTTTTTTGATACTGTGATTTGTGATTATGATGATATGATATTGTTTGATTCTACTGTATTCTGTTGTACTGTAATATTGTAATTATGAGATGTATTGTGACTAGATTGTATTGTGATTGTTGTTAGCCACCCTGAGTTGTAGCTGATTGGGCGGCATACAAGTCCAATCAATCAATCAATCAAATATGATGCTTGAGAAGAATTTTGCAGATATCCTGGAGTGCCAGAAAGATGATGATCGACTAGATCCTGGATCAAATCAAGCCTGAACTGTCTCTGACAGTAAAAATAATGAAAGTGAGGCTGTCCTACTTTAGGTATATTATGAGACAGCAAGACTCTATGGAAAAGACAGCAATGCTGGGAAAGGTATAAGGCAAGAAAATGAGGAAGACCAAACATGAGATGGATTGATTCTGTGGGGGGACCCAGGCTTGTATATGCAAACGCTGAGCAGGATTGTTGAGGACAAGAAATTTTGGAGATCTCTCATTCATTGGATCACGATGGGTCAGGCACAATGTTGACAATACAGGTAAAACTTGGAAAATTAGAATATCGTGCAAATGTTCATTCATTTCACTTAAAAGGTGAAACAAATATATGAGATAGACTCACTACATGCAAAGCGAGATATGTCATGCCTTAATTCATTATAATTGTGATGATCATGGCATATAGCATACATGAGATTATGTGATGATTATGGGGTACATGAGATTGGGGGGTTGGGGTTTTCATAAACTGTAAGCCATAAGCATCAATAGTATAACAAAGTAAGGCTTGAACTATCTCACTTTGCATGTAATGAGTCTATCTCATATATTTGTTTCACCTATTAAGTTGCATTACTGAACTGAATAAACATTTGCATGATATTCTAATTTTCCGAGTTTCACCTGTACATAACAACAATATTTATAGCCATATGAAGCTATTATGCCATCATACTTTCATGTTTAGCTAGCATGAGACAATACAAGAGCAATCTTATTCTTGTCCACTGGGTAGACTTAAGGGAAGGCTTGCACTGATAGAAATTTATTAGAGACTATGTCATTTTAAAAAAAGAAGAAATAAAGGTTAAATCTGTCTCCCTTTCCTACCTTATGGCAATATTATTGATATAATAGATCAGTACATTTTAATAGAAGTACAACTAACATCTAGTATGTTCCTTTGTGTTTTAGCATCAGCTAATAATTATTTGCTATTTTATAGCAATAGTGTTACCATGGTTTCCATCTAAGCCACTATAATTCTGATGTTTACAAATGACATGTGTACCTATTCCATGGCGGAGTGTGGTGAAAGGTCACACTGGATGGGAACAAAGGAAGTTAAGGTTCTCATTGCATTCACTTAAACATTCTGAGAATGTGGAAACATGGCACTTGGTTGAACATTATATAGACCATATATCATACCTGTCAACCTTCCCGGATTGGCCGGGATTTCCCGTTTTTCGGCGCTGATTTTCGCCATTTCCCGCCCGGAGTTGCCGAAACCCCGGAATTTGACAGCGGGGGGAAGGTGTTACTGCGCATCCCTTCTGCGCAGCTCGCTTCTACGCATGCGTAGAAGGCTTTTACGCATGCATAGAACCCTTCTACTCTTGCGTAGAACCCTTCTATGCATGCGTAGAAGGCTTTTATGCAGAAGGGGATCGTAGAAGCCTTCTAAGCATGCGCAAGTCACTTTTACGCATGTGTAGGCTTTTATGCATGCATAAAAAGCGACCTGCACAGAACCATTCTGTGCAGGTCCCGGATTGCCCGGAGGCGTGGTTGACAGGTATGCCATATATAGTGATTATAAGAACTACATTGATAGAAAGATAATCGTGGAAGCTATCACTAGTATTCATTCTTAGAACAAGGATCAGGATTTCTCCCATCTGCCGACAGGCTCCGCTCCCCTCCATTAGAAGTTTCACAGGCCGCGGCACAGGCAGAGGCCACGAATTGGCTAGCGGGCTGAAAGGGTGGCTTCCTCAAGGTTTGGCAGAGGAAGGCTTGGTCCAGATAGTCTGGCTCATAGTTTCGTAGAGAAATGGTGATCCAGGACTGACTACGCAGGGGAAATTGAGCTGCAAAAACCCCTGGGAAGGAAGCGCCACTTTCCCATACGAAAAGCACCCTTATCTTGCTTCTGGGGAACTTCTGGCCTTGGCTGTGTGAAGGTGCGTGGGGGTTACCCTGTTACCTCTTTGTAGCAGCAACATGCTGATCCCGGGGTGTGAAGCAAGGTTTCTTCTCCCTGATAGCAGGCCCCATGGAGTTGGTAAAAATAGACCCAGTCCTTCTTTCAATAAAGGCTTATTGTTAAAGTTCCCCCTCCTCACTTTGCTCCAGTAGCAGTGGGAGCAAAAAGTAGTAAGCTTGACAAATGAAGTCCATTTTGTCAGTTTATTGGAAAGATAGTAAAAGTCCAGAAAATGCAGAATATGAAGGAAAAACTTATTCTAACTAAACTAAAACATTACTTGCCCTAGGAAAGTAACAAAAGCCATAAGCTATCACTTATCCAAGTAGAATTGGTGGTCCCAGCTGCCCCATACGAGATGGTACAGATTGGGACCCATCAAGATAACAACCGACAAGGGCTCTCCTAGCAATGGAGAATAGCCCCTCGATGAAGAAATTAGCTAGGTTTTTATAACTTTCTCCATGAGAAACTTGTCCCAGAGAAGTGCTAATTGACTTGTCAAAGTGACAGTTTCATGCGTAGATCAAAGATACCAGATGTCAGGTTATCAGAGATCGCATCACTTCTCATGAGAGAAGTCTACCTCTTGGGTCACTTCCCAGAGCTTGGCCTTGAGAAAAGAACAAGAGGTGATTTCCCATTGTCTTAGGAAAATGGTGGAGTGTGCTTTCTAAAATGGCTTCAGTTAGGCTAAGTGGCATAACTCATAGAAAGAAAATAAAAGCAGTGCAAGCATTTCTAAGCAAAATCCTACTTAACAGGTAAATAACATAAAATAATGTCATTCCACATGGAATCACGCCAGGAAGGATTGAAGGAAGAAGGAACTGAAAACAGTGAAAGAGACTAGATGAAATGAAGGTTAACACTGCCAAGAGAAGGCTGTCTTCCCAGCAGAGGAGTAATGGTAGTAATTATTAAAGCAGCTTCTCACCATCTATTCCAAAGAGCTGAGTTGGCATCACAGGCTTTAATAAAGACACCCACAAAAGGGAGGCAAAAGCATGCAATTAATTTGTCATTTCTCTGTTATACAACATAAGAAAAGGCAGATGTGGAAGAATGCAAAATCTGGAAATTTCTCCCTTAATATTAAGGAACCTTCTATAGTTTACATAGCAGATAGAAAAGGTTTTCAGAATCCTGTTCAGACCACAGGCAGCACAGTGGCCAGTGGCCATAACATGCCTTTTCCAAACTCTGATAGTCCTTCCCTACATAATAGTAATAATTTCATGTCAGAAATTATTTTGTGTTGAAAGGATTTTTGCTGGAGAAACTCTGCTCAGGGGATGCCTGAATGAGGCTCCTTTCATGTCCCCAAGATCTTTTCCCACCAAAGTGATCCCTATTTATCTACTTGCAATTTCTTGCTTTCGAACTGCTAGGTTGGCAGGAGCTGGAACAGATGATGGGCACTCAATCCGTCATGCAGTCTCGAACTGCTGACTTGCCAGCCTTCCAACTAACAAGGCGAGCTTTTTAACCACTGAGCCACTACAGCCCCAGTCTTCTCTACATACAGTGTGTATATATTGAGATTTATACAATGTACCTTTGTAGTAGGCAGTAGTACAAGGCTTCCCAAACTTTTCAAGCCAGGGGCTGGGTCACACTCTCTCAGTCAGCTTTGAGGGCTGGATGGCCATTTTGCCCTGCCTGCATGATGGGGTGGCCATTTTGTCCCAACAGCTTCAAAGGGATGGTAATTTTGTTTCTCAAATGCCATTGGATTAGGTGGAAGGTGTTGTGTCCAAACGTTTGTTAATGTAGTTTGCTTAATTTGCATTCATCATTAAGTCTTTGCTATATTCACGCCCTTTTCTGTAAGGCACCTTATACAAAGGTTTTCAATGTACCATGATTGGTTCTGCACGGGTTTCCCGCATTAACTGATGTCCGGGCAAATGTATCACTGTAACTGCCTTCCTGCCTCTATATAAGTTGCTACCTCTTCCCTGTTTTTCCCAGAGTTCCGTTAGTCCAACTAAAGCTGATATCACTGAGCTATAATAAAGGACCATACCTGTCAAGTTTCGGGAAATTTCTGTCAAACCCCCGTATTTTACACTCTTTCCTGCCGTCATCCCATATTAGTTAGACTGCAATTAGACTGGAGGCAAGCACAGGATAAGCATAGCTGTCCAGTTTCCCGTTTTGGCCAGGAAATTTCCGTTATTTGACAGAAATTTCCCGAAACTTGACAGGTATGTAAAGGACTTGTTGGTTAACCCCCGGTCTGCTGTGGCGTTGCTGATTTATGCTCTGACACAACAGGGGGGCACATGAAATAACACTGCTGGCTGGATCTGACCCACGGGCCTTAGTTTGGGAACCCCTGCTGTAGTACTTTTTCCTGTCTGGGGTCTGAGCCATTTAATTCCATAATGCCTCTAATGAAGGACACATAATGTAACATTCAGGTGAACTGATGTGAGAAAACATGGCTGATTTCCATTGCCTTGCAAAGACAGCCATGGTTTTAGCCAACAATCTACTGTATTTGGAAGGATGTTACTTGTATTGAAGTATACATCTACTTAGTCCTCTCTGTTCAGTCAATCACCTACTGTCCAAGCCATGGGAAAAAGAGGCCTACTGCCATGTTGCCATGTAAGAATTTTGATAGCCCATAGTCTCCTCCACCCTGAAATGTTGCTCCTTTCTTAAACCTTTTACTTTAATTTTTCTAAGTCTTCTCTGTTCAGTCAATAGCATTTAATAGAAGTGCTCGGGGAATAGCATTGCTGTATCAGTGGGGGTTTGTGGAGTTATTGTTAAGCAGACTGAGGTGATTTTCTCAGCTAACAGCTTTTGGAGGTGGGACACAGATGCACAGTGTTGGAAGACAGTGTTATTCCCGCCGCATGAGCTGCTTTGAGTTCTCTTGAGTTGCTTGCTGTCTCTGGTGTGACAGACGGCCACAGTGGTGAAAATTCATCTGCCAGTCCACACAGCTTCTCTAAAAACATTGTTCTTCACCTTAAGCAATAAAAAACACCTTATGATAGCTTTGCCCATTTAAATGGTTGGGACAGGTTTGTCCCTTAGCCACAGATAAAAATACTCACTTAAGCCTTTTGTTGTTGTTCAGTCGCACAGTCGATTCTGACCCTTTGCGACCCTATGGACCATTGCCCGCCAGGCACCTCTGTCCTCCACCATCTTCCTCAGCCCACCCAGGCCTGTGCCCATTGCATGTACAATACCATCTAGCCATCTCATTTTTGGTCACTCCCTTCTTCTTTTGTCCTCCACCTTTCCCAGCATCAAGGCTTTCTCAAGTGACTCCTCTCTTCTCGTTTGATGTCCAAAGTACTTTAGCTTCATCTTTATTATTTGACCTTCTAATGAGTAGTTAGGGTTGATTTATTTTAGGATCAACTTATTTGTTCTCCTCGCTGTCCAGGATACTCTCAAAACTCTCCTCTAACACCACATTTCAAAGGGCTCTATTCTTCTGTGCTCAGCTTTCCTAATGGTCCAGCTCTCAAAACCGTACATTACCATCAGGAATACCATTGCTTTGACTATGTGAATTTTTGTTTGCAAGGTGATATCTCTACTTTTAGCTTAAGCCTGAGTAACTATATTTTATTACAAGAGAAAAATTATGGAGGCCCTGCTGTTGTGTAGTGAGAATGGCACAGTCTGGGGAGTTTGCTCACCTAAGCTTGCCTTTGCATTAATGCCCCCCCCCACACACACACACACCAATTAGTGTAAGTACTCAGCTTCAGCTGTATTCAAGTAGCACTTTGAGCCAGGACTGTAGCCAGGATTGTAGCTTTTTTTGGGGGGGGGTCAGGAGGGGCAACAATGTTACACTCACATATATAACATTGTCATCCCTAGGTGGGGGTGGGGCTGTTAGCTCAGGTGGGTCCCGCCCCCCACCCCCGCCCTCCCTGGCTATGGCCCTGCTTTGAGCCACCAATTTTATTATTATTATTGTTATTGTTGTTATTGTTGTTGTTATTGTTGTTTAGACTTTTATACCGCTTTCCTCCCCATAAAGGGAACTTGAAGCGGTTTACAACAAGAATGCCAAACAATATAAAATATGATACAAATAATACAGCAAAATACAGTTACAGTATGAATTATCAAAAACATATTCAATACAATATCAAAATTACCCTAACAATCATAAGAGTCAAACAAGTCCAATAATGCAAAACAAAATAACAAACCACAAACTCAAAGTCAAAGAGGGAAACACCCCCCCCCTCACACCCAACCCTTCTGCCACCAAACCGCACCTCCCTACAGTCTCGGTCCCAGTGGCATGGGAGCAAAAGCCCGGGGGTGTGGTGGCTCCACCAATGCTGAAGCTGGCAGCATCCCTTCCAGCTGCACCACACTCCCCAGCCTTTGTAGCCCCGATGGCATGGGGCGGGGGCTCGGGGTGTGGCCGCTCACACACAGCTGCTGCTGGAGCCGGCCAAGCTCTCCTTTGCCACACAGCTGCTCCCTGCATTCTCAGTCCAGGTGGTGTGGAGACAGAAGCCCGGGGGTGTGGTGGCTCCACCAACGCTGAAGCTGGCAGCATCCCTTCCAGCCGCGCCACACTCCCCAGCCTTTGTAGCCCCGATGGCATGGGGGCAGGGGCTCGGGGGTGTGGCCGCTCACACACAGCTGCTGCTGGCGCCGGCCAAGCTCTCCTTCGCCACACAGCTCCTCCCTGCATTCTCAGTCCAGGTGGTGTGGAGACAGAAGCCTGGGGTGTGGTGGCTCCACCAACACTGAAGCTGGCAGCGTCCCAAAAACTTCAAAGTAAGCTCTTTGTATTGTAATGCATTGTTATGCACCCTATTTGACAGAAAGCATAGCTGCTAGAAACCTTAGGCCCATCCGCTGCCATTTTGCATCCCTATGGACCATTAACAGGGGAGTCTTCCTGCATCTCTCCTATGAGGGGGCCACTCCCCCATGAGGAGAACTGTGTTATAGCTACCTCTCAGACTCCTCCATTTGGCTTATCCATGCAAAAGTATGACAGCTCAGAAAAACTGCCACTTAGTAGCTGAAGATAGTAGTAAAAGACTTCAACCATGGATATGTTGAAATACATTAAGATTAAAAATAGAATTATAAAATAGGCTTAGACATATAGATTTAATTAGCTTCCCACATTTTTGACATGTAGGCTAATGGTCAGTGAGCTGTGGGTCTGACAAAATGGTAGAGGTGCATGAGTTTTACTATGATATATTAGGGTGGACAAAGTGCAACCCTGTGTTCCCAACACTCTCATTTTAGTGATGTAAAAAGGTCTCTTACAGCCTTTAGGAGGTACAGGAGACAATTTTTCTATGTTATCAGCCTCCTAGACTATTTTAGACCGGGGGTTACATTTTCCCCCACAACTGGAAGTAACTGGAATGGGGGAGAGGAGGCCCACTGATCACATTTAAGTCTGGTGCCTCTCTTATAGAAGAGAGAGCAATTTAGGAATAAGCCTAAATATGAAATCCCACTCTCATTTCAGGAATGCGTCAGTGAGCAACCAAACCAGAAAAGCTAAAGAATAGGTTTGTATTGGGCCTGAAGCCCTTCTCCTATATCACATTGGTCACATTGTGTAGCCTGGAGTGCTTTTTGAATCAGGTAGACTGATTCGGCTTGAATGTATACTGTACATGCCTTCCTATTGACTCAGCTGTGTGGTTGGGATTACACCAGTGGTTCCCAACGTGGGGCCTATGCCCCACTGGTGGACTTCATTTCCCCAAAGCCTAAGTCAGAACATTGGTTGATCAGTGCTTTGGGGAATCGGCTTAGGCTTCTGGGAATTGAAGTCCAAAAACCAAAGGTTGGGAAACATTGAATTACACCTTTTCTCATGAAGTGGTGTCTATGTGCTTACAATGGCTCATCCTACCTATAGAGTAATTGAGGCTGAATTCCACAACCTCTGCTCCCATCCAATTATTAATTCATTTCAAAGATACATGTCGATAGACTACCTCATGCAAGTACTTGAAAAGAATACTTTAAAATATGGACGGCACAGGAGGAAATTCCCTGCTGACATTATATTTTGTCTGTCTGTAATTAGATGAAGCATTTTCCACTTTAGAGTTGGTAACATGCACCTACTAGTCTGTGAATGTTTTGTTTGTGAGAATTGTGAACCTTTGACTTTCTGATCTTTGTGCGAAGTATAAATATGTTCCTCCTAACATCAAAAGAGCAATTATGTTATACAATCTTTTAAAGAGTAGCTGGGATACTCCACAATAACTTGATTTTTAACTATTGTCCTTATCTCTAGCTAATTGTCTCATTCATGGGTGCCAAATATTTCCAGGCTTTACAACATACTGCACTTTTTAAATAAAAAAAATGAAGACTTTGGAAAAATTATTCTTCATGAAATCATTTATTCTCCTTTGTTGTAACATTGTTTAAAAAGTAGAGGCCCAAATCCTGTGACTTAAAGTAGTAAATCACACAAGAGTAAGCTCATTACATCAATGGCAATTTAATGAGTCAACTCCTCTTTCAGTTATATAGACTAAAATTAGACTACTCTAACTGTGAGTTGCTATGTTAAGTCACAATTAGAGTAGGCCCATTTGAATCAATGGAACATATGGAAAAGGTAATTCATTTAATCCCCATTCGTGCAATGGGCCTATTTTAATGTAATTTTCTATGCTAAGCAAATAGTAAATTACTTAACCACTTGAACCACTGCAGTGGCTCAAGTGGTTAAGAAGCTGACTGGAAGGTAGCAGGTCAGTAGTTCAATACCCAAATACTGCATGACGGAATGAGCTCCCATCTCTGTCCCAGCTCCTGCCAACCTAGCAGTTCGAAAGCAAGACATTGCAAGTCGATAAATAGGGACCACTTCAGTGGGAAGATAAACAGTGTTCCGTGTGCTCTGGTGTCTAGGCATGCCTGCCACATGTCCACGGAAACGTCTGCAGATGCAGACAGCGCTGGCTGTTTGACTATAAACAGAGATGAGCACTGAACCCTAGAGTCGAATATGACTGGCTTTCTAGCAAGGGTGACATTTACCTTTACTATGCTAAGCAAGAGGATTTTGACCAGTGGATTGACTGATCATGTTACTTATTACTTTTTGTTACATTTTTAACTTTCTTGGTGAGGTAATCTTTGGACTGAGAAATGATTGCCATAAAACTGCCACAAGGAATGTCTTGAAATATTTTTTACAAACCCTGGAAAGTGTTATCTGTCACTTGCATCTTCAATTAACTTCATTGCAGAAATTCCCAAACCTCTTTAGCTATGTTACTGCTAACTTGTTATTTCCAAGTTCTTCTTACATAGCCAAAAGCCAGGAACATCCCTGCAGTTCAAATCTTCTCCCCTACAATAACACTACTCATACAGTCATCTCCCCCCAACCCCCAACCCCAACCCCGTTCTTGGCAGGGCTCCATTTATGCCTGTTCAAATTGCTAGGAGACAAAAATCCAAGCAAGTGCTTCAAGTCTTCATGCAAACTCAAGGACATCTTTGTCTACTGAATTTATGTCTGCCCTCCAGTTGTTATGGGGAAGAGGTCAATGCCAGAAAGGAGTGGGGCAGTGCTTACTTTCATTAGTGCACTTGCAGAGAGAAAGGAAATCATAAAAACAGAGATATGGGGTTATAGTTATCCATACCAAATTTATATTATCCAGTAGTTATGTTTAGAGATCTTTTAAAGGCAGACCAGTCTTATCAGAAAAAATAACAAGTCTATCCATTGTCTTCGTCATTGCAGTTCTCAGAAATCAGCCTTCCCCAAAATCCTTTGGATGGTAAAGTCTGTTCATTTCAATGAATGCCTAAGACTAAGTAAGACATGGTACATGAAAGCTCATGCCAAGTAAAACTCTAAGCGCTCTTCAAAGTACACAAGGTCTCTTTATTGTAGGGGGTTCCCAACCTAAGGCCTGTGGGCTGGATCCAGCTCATGGCACCATTTCATGTGCCCCACATGAAATGGCCACCCCCTTTGAAACTGTTGGGACAAAATGGCCACCCTCATCATGCAGGCAGGGCAAAATGGTTATCCACCATTTGAAGCTGACTGAGAGAGTGTGACCCAGCTCCCCAGCTTGAAAAGGTTGGGAATCCTTGCTTTATTGTCATAACTACATGGACTCAGAGTTTTGATAGAGGTAGTCAAGAGGCCTTTCTCAACCAATCAAGGTGGATATGGATGGACATGTTTGCTTTTTGAAGCCAATGGCTCAAAGTCTTATAAATTTAAGTTCTCATTGTTCTAAGAAGGCTCTTAGCAATCTCTCAAGTGCTGTGGCAACAAGGAGTCTAGAAAGGTATTGGGGGAGAGAAACACTGGTTGCTGGGTACACAGGTTTTTAAAAAATGCATTACAAGAAATTATTGCAAGGATGGCTCTCCAAGAGATTCTTAAAACACAATAAAATGCAGCAAGTGTATTTGTTTACACTTAGCAGGAAATATAACTGACTAAATTGATTTGCTATGATCTCAAAAAACAAAACCTGAAAATGAAAATAGGTCTGAAGATGAAGGTTCTTTGGTTTTCAACACCATGCCAAAAAAGCCACCATAAACCATTCTGTTTCAACTTGCTAGCCAACTCAGAAAAAGTACCAAAAATTCTAAATTTGGGGGAAAGCCATGGGAGATCTGAGATTTCATGCATTTTGAAAGAGGTCCTAATTCACATCTCAGAAACATGGACCAAATTAAATCTAGTAATTTCTTAAATCTTGGCTTAGGTCAGAGATGGGCAAGAGAGAAAGAGACAGTTGGATCACAACACCTATCATCTCTTACAATTACTTACTCTGCTTGGGACAAATGAGAACTGTAGTCCAAGAATATGTGAATGGCTACCAGTGGCCCAATTCTTCCTTAGGAGCAAAACTTTCTCATGTGGATTCAAAGGTTGGACTTGTGATTGATTGATTGATGACAATGAATGGGCTCATCGCCAAGCTATGGGCATTCATTGCCTTTTCCCACCCATTTTTTTAACCCAACATAGAAGGTTAGGTAAAGTAATCACTGTGAACTTCCCACACTTCTAAGACATAATGCAAACAAGAGGGTGGAAATGTGTGTGCACGTTCAAAAGACAAACAAAATACTTTGGAAGAAGTGCAAAACTAAAGGAGCCGCAAGAACTGGGTCATTGACTCAGAGCCAGGAAAAACATACACAAGTACTGTAGTACTCAAAGTAGCAAAACTATGCTCATGTGACCTCATCAAAAGGTTTAATGCTGGCAGGATATTCTGTCTTTTGGAAAGTTATTGTAGGAAAGAAAAAGAAATGGCCATTGAAACTTTTTCTACTCAGTCTAATAAGTGTGATTTAAAAAGCGCTCTATCCATCCATGTGTCATCTAAGATGTCCTCTGAATCTAATAAAAAGGAGGGAATTTAATCTGTAGATGCTTCAAGACACATTAGCAAACTCGCTGCTGATATTGATTTATAGAATAATGGATTGGATTAGGCCTGATTAGAGTGATCTTTTGAGATCAATATTCAGTTGTTCATTGATTTGAGCAGATTTACTCTAACCATATCGGACTGCGGTGGCTTAGTGCATAAGATGCTGAAGTTGACAACTGGAAGGTTGGCAGGTCAGCAGTTCAAGCCCCAAGTGCTGCATGATGGAATGAGCTCCCATCTCAGTCCCAGCTCCTACCAACCTAGCAGTTCAAAAGTAAATAAATACATACTACTTTGTTGGGAAATTAAACAGCATTTTGTGACAGCATCTAGTCATACCTGCCACATGTCCATGGAAATGTCTGCAGATGCCACTTTGGCTATAAATGGGAGATGAGCACTGAAATCTAGAGCTGGATGCAACTACCTTCTGAGCAAGGGCAACCTTTACCTTTACCGTACTCGGGATCAAACTAGACATTATGAGAAATATTGCAAAATCAGAGGTTGGAAATTTGATTCTCCACTGAGCCTCTAGCAAGAAAAACCAGCCAATATAGCCATGGGCAAGCTGCACTGTCCTCCAGATGAAGAGAATGATAAACTAATTCTGAGTATTGTCTACCCAGAAAAGTCTGGAAAAGTTCTCCATAAGTCAGAATTGACTTGACAACACACAATTATTACATTGTCTGTAGTGAACATGCCTTTCTCCCAGTGACAATATTTACTCCGAGACACAGTCAGATGCATAACACCTGGTTTTACTTTCCAGTGACTAATCATAAAACAAAGCATAGCTGAATGGAAGATATATAGCTTAAGGAAAACACATGTTATGACAAGTAGAGACTTTCACCACTTGAAATAGAGCACTAGACCTAAATATGGGTTGAAATAATTGTTTGAAGTTTGGAAAAGTTACTTTTTTGGCTGGAATCCAGGGAAATATCTCCAAAACATAACTTTGTCAACCTCTGAACTTGTGAAATAGGCATATGTGATTTCATGGAAACATTACCTTGAAATCCAAGGGATCCTGTCATAACCACCTCATAACAAACACCTTCTAGGCAAGGAAATGTAAAGCATGATAACTTTGTTCCTGATAAAAATCAATGCAAACCTTCATGTCGGTGGGAAGCAAAATCTTAGCAAGTGTGCAAAACGTCCAAATGTCAGGTTTTTAAAAATGGATGGATAGTGATAGTCTATATAGGGGATCCCAACCTAAGGCCCGTGAGCTGGATCCAGCCCATGACACCATTTCATATGCCCCCCCCCACTTCTTCAAAAGCATTTAAGAAACAAAATCACCCCTTTGAAGCTGTTGGGACAAAATGGCCACCCCATCATGCAGGCAGGGCAAAATGGCTGCCCGGCCCTCGAAGCTGACTGAGAGAATGTGATCTGGCCCCCAGCTTGAAAAGGTTGGGAACCCCTGGTCTATACCCCTTTTTATAGTGTTAAAATGTAAGATTCAGACATACTATTGTCAAATGTGCTATCCATTTATTTCATGTTTCATTTAACTCTCCTCAAATTGAAAGCAATGAAGTGGGCCATATCTTAGGTGTGTGGAGGCTCTCCCCTTTAGACCTTTACTCTAAACCTAAAGAGAAAAATGGGAGAGGTGAAGAAAGAAAGCACATTCTGTTCCTTTCATGTTTATTTAAACCAGATAACATAATACCTGAATGAGACTCCAGTAAAAAGGTTCAATATAGTAAACATATTTATCTTTGGACTTATAAGTTTCTGTATGTTTGAATAAGATATCAGATTTTTTTTTCTTCTGAGTGTGCATGCATTTTCAAATGGGATGTTTTTGTAAGTTTGAACAACTGTGTGCAATGCATAAATGTTTCATTGTGTATCACTAAAATCCTCATCGTCAGCTGCTACTCATATCCGAACATACATTTTTCCTGGAAGTGGTTTTCTCAGTTGTTGGATGTGTTTCTGGTGACTCCATAAACCAATCCTGGCATGAAACATGCGACCACACATAGTACACTGAATAGAAGATGGAGGGCGTAGTTGAGTTTGATGAAGCTTTTGTGTTTGTGATAGTTTTGGCCTCATCATAAATGCTCAGAAAACCAAGGTACTTGCACAACCTGCCCTAAGGTCAGCGCTTCCAGAGTTCAGTATTACCATCTCAGATACGACCCTGGAACAGGTAGACCACTTTTCTTACCTTGGTAGCAGCCTGTCTAAAAACTGCACCCTAAAATCCTATAATTTATGTTCCATGGCATAACACTGATAATGTAATCAAGCAAAAGGAACTGGTACATCCAACAAATCTGATTCTGCAAGAGAAACTGCAGTCTCAGAATGTTAACAAAATGAATCACATTTCATTTCACTTTTAAAATTATTTCATCCTCAATCTTTGTCCTTCTTCAGAGTTTTAATGTTTGGTCTATAGTATATATATTTTTCCTTTATTTGGTCTGGAGACAGCTCAAATAGATTAGTTATATTAGCAAACTATAATGAATTTATTGGAGCTGTGTATAGACCAAATAAAAGGAAAAGATCTAATATAGACCAAAAAATCAATGCCATTGAAGAAGGTCAGAAATTCAGCCTGAAACATGTTGGACAATTTTAAACTGAAATATGGTGTAATTTATTTTCTTACATTCTGAAACTTATGTTTCTCCTTCAAAATTTGATGATACTTTAAAAAAAACATATCCCCCTTCTATTTGAGAACCCAAGGAGGTGGGAGCAGGAAATCTTTATTTATTAAAAGTTGCCACATCTGGTGACATCATCTCCATAGCATCTAGTTTTGATTACTGAAAACTTGCCCCCTCAGATTCACAATGATGAAGGCAAGTACATAGGGTTTTTGTGACAGGAGCAGGAAATATTTATCATCAATTTTATGCCATGGAATTTACACAAACAGAATATATATATAAACACCCCACATATAAGAGTGCCTCGCTTAGAGACTAACTCGCTTAAAGAGCAGAATTTTCTCTGAATGGTTGCCTCACTTAACAACTAAAACCAACCAAAAACTCACTTTACAACTAACTCGGGGTTCACAATCCCCCCCCCCCACCGCCACCTGAAGTCACAATTGGTCACTTTACAATGGTGTTTCACTTAAAGAGCAAACTCGCTTAAAGGGCAATCCAGTGGAACACATTATACTTTTTAAGCAATGTACCACTATAATGGTTAATTCTTTGATTATTTATTTATTTATTTATAATGTTTGTATATAAGTACTTCGCAACCCGCTCATCTGCTGGGACCCAAATGTTCTGCAATTTTACTTTTTGCTTTGAATCCTATGTTGCTTGTGTTGGTTACTATTCGGAAACCTGGGGTTTGTAAGTAAACAGATTTCTTCAGAGTTTCGACCCAATGATCTCAGCTTGGTGCTCTCCTCGTGTTTCAAGCTGCCATTGCCATCACCCCAGCAACAGGGCCATTAGTGAGAGATCATGGCTACTAAATTTCAAAATATCTTGCAGGCACTGGATAGAAGAAGTTGGCCTTAGATCAGGGGTGCCCAAACTATGGCCCATGGGCCAAATCCAGCCCATTATTAGGAGCACCTAATAATGGAGCCCACGCTGCTCCCGGAAGCAAAAGTAAAATGCACCCACACATATGCCAAAATGCTGCCGTAAAGCACCCGCAGCTGTCATCAATGTGTTTATGACAGTCACGGGTGCATTTACAGCAGCATTTTGTGCATGCACAGGTGTGTCTTACTTCCATTTCCAGTGGGAGGAACCATGTGACCAACCCACTCAACCACGTGACCAGCCTGTGGCTGAAATGTTTGGGCACCCCTGCCTTAGATGAACAGATTGTTCTGTATACAAACCTAGTAATAAGGAAAATTGTGCCTCTAGAATTCCTAAGTTGACATTTACTACATCTGATTCTGAGGTGCTAGAATATAGGCTTTTAAAAATGTGTCAGGGAAAAATTATTATTATTTCAAAAAAAAATATTTTCCATTGAAACACCAATATCCACATTTATACCTTTAACTACTGCAGACAACAAAAAAACACTGCAACAACAGAAACACTCCTGTTCTACTCAAAATTATTGAGCCAGTGATTCAGAAATCTAAGCTTGCTGGACTTTAGCAAACTAATTTATATTTTATAAATAAAATAATAGTGGGGTCTCATTTTTATGGCAAGATAGGAAATCTTGCTGGCTGTGGTAAGAGGTCTCAGAAGGGAGACTTATAATAACAAAGCTTGGGAAACTGTAGTAAATTTCCTGTGTTGTATTATTGATTTAGCTAAAATATCCTCCAAACATCTCTTAAATTTATAATATCAAAAATCTGCTAAACAGAACAAAGTTCATATTCCACAATTTAGATAGATAGAAGATTGATAGAATCCTTTATTGGCCAAGTGTGCTAACACACCAGGAATTTGTCTTTGGTACATGTGCCCCCCCCCAAGGATAAAAAAACAATGCAATAAAATCACACAATTTAATTATTCAGCAAGTTGATGTCATTTGGAAAGAAACTGTCCTTGTATCTGGTTGTTCTGGTATGTAATGCTTTGAAGCGTCATTTCGGCGGTAAAAGCTGGAGCTGAATATTTTGGGCAATATTCTCCTACACATGCATTATTCTGGAATGCAATCAAAAAATTATTCAGTACCTTGTTGTACACTTATTTTGGGAAATATAGATATGTGCCTTACCATCCCTTGCCTGGGATATGTTGATGGGGCCAGAGTCTGCAGCAGTAACATCCATAGGTTTAGGAGTCAGATCAAAGTATTAAGTAGGGTTTATTGCAGGACAGCAGTTTCCAAAACACAGTTTACTTCACCCTCCTCTGACTCAGTCTCCTTCATTAGCCCAGGGGTCTTTATGTCCCTCTGACAATACCTGGTTGACTCCATTGAGGCTGACATGATCCACAGTATCACAGTCCAACATTATGGGGTCATTTTCTTCAAGGGCAGTTTGTACTGGTGGGCTACCATGGTGCTAGCGGGTCACCCAAGCCCTACTGGAGATGCTGCTGCCTTGCCTTTTAATGAACCTCAGGAGCCATTTCTGCACGGAAATAATGTCAGTTGGCCAGTGGAATATGGTCACTGGCTACCCAGAGGATACTGGTGGGTTTCAGTTTGAAACTCTGACCTCGTCCATGCCATGCAGAAGCCTCAGCTTTACCAAGATACCAGTCCAGGGGTCTTCAGAGAACATAATCAAAGATCATCTACCCAAGCAGAGTTTCCTCAGTTCTATGGTATCCTCTAGGCCAGAGATGAGTAACCTTTGCACTCCAGCTGTTCTAGAACTTCATTTCCCAGAAGCCCTGATCAGCAGAAGTGCTGACCTGGGCTTCTGGGAATTGACGTCCAAGAACAGCTGGAGTGCAAAGGTTAGCCACCAAGGCTCTAGGCTCTCTATAGACTCGAGCGCCCTGGTTGCTAACCTTTGCACTCCAGCTGTTCTTGGACTTCAATTACCAGAAGCCCAAGTCAGCACTCCTGTTGATCAGGGATTCTGGGAATTGAAGTTCCAGAACAGCTGGAGTGTCAAGGTTAGCCATCACTGATCTAGGGTGACCTCTTCTTCCAACCCAGCTGCCTCCTCCTTGGTCTCATTTGAATTACTGGCATCCTGGCCCATGACTCCCCCTCCACTGTTATCCCCACCAGCTGGGTGTAGAGGTCTGTCCTATCCTCCACTGGCCAGGTGGTCCTTCTTCTTCCACATCTAGGCCAGGCCCTCAGCCAGCCGAATGACCTCAGAACTTTGTCTCGGTCCCTGCAGTATGTTACTCTGATGGGCTCTCCAAGGAATGGAAAGTGGAAACAGACAGTCCATTGGGGCACCAGAGGTGACTCCCTCACAATAAAGATATGTTCTACAGCACAATCTGAACATTCCCTGTGAAGAATACCTGAATAGTTTCATTAATACATTCTTGACCTAAAACAATAGGCCATGTATTTTCATGTGCTATTTTTGGCAGCTAAAAGTGTTCCATGGTATGAGAGGGCAGACTAGAGCTGTGGTTCCCAACCTTTTCCCCCCCTGCCATGCCCCACCTAAGCATCTCTAAAATCCTGATACTCCCCCCCCACCCCCAGTGACATATAATTCTTATTATTCAAAAAGTGAACTATTCACATGGAGGAAGCCCAAAATGTTATTCACTGTTCATAATTCATTCTCAAATTGACCCCCTTAAAAATCAAATTGGCCCCCTGTGTGCTGTGTGTCCCACATTGGGAACGGTGGGGCTAGAGTATACCCTCTTACTTGGGTTATCGGCTTCATGGAATGCAGCTCCTAATCTCTAACTCCTTATCAGTTTTAGCACCATAAAACATGCCACAATAAAACATAATACATGTTTAACTCTTTTCTTTAGCCATTTTCATGCTGATGAAAAAAATGGAAGAATTGTGATTGTGAGGACCACTTAGGGACAGTGGGAGCTTTAAGAAGCCTGCGGGCCATATAATTCCCATCCATACTCAAATACTACTTTAGATTGATGGAGCTCTCTTAGAAAAAGAAGCCTCAAAGCTGCACCCTTCAGCTAAAATAAACAAATGTGGTTTGAACTGCGGGGGGAGACTCTCTTTTAAAAATTAGCTATTCTTGGACTCCCAGGTGGCCAGCCTAATGAAAAAAATTGACAGCTATGTTACACTTAATTATGAGGTGGGATGATTTAAAAATGCTACGGTTGTAAGAAAATATAAGGGCATTTTGTATTTTCTGGGAACTGCAGAAATTAAAAAAGCAATGTGCCCAACTGTGGTTCCGAACACATACATTTATCATTGCTCACTCTGGCAGTATTGTTAAACCAAAAAATAAATTTGAATGGTATCGGTGGTGGTGGTGGACTTTAATTCTAGAGTCCATACCAGCAGTGGGAATCTGTAACTTGTACTCAAAAGAATAAACTTTTCCAAGTTCTACGGTAGATAAACTTCCAGATGAATATACATATGATCTACGATGCACACCTTTAGCCACATTTCATCATACATTTATAAAGGAAAATGATTAATAATTATAAGAGGAAGACTTTGAAGTTGGCTCAGGACATTCAGGGACATGCAAGCTAATTTTGCTCAGAATGACTTGAATAAACGCCTTGTATTAAAATGATTGACTCTTTCCAGGAAACTGAAGATCCAATTTCCAGGAAACTAAAACTGTGAAATGTCTGCCTCAGCAATGGCCATATATCTCATACCCACAGTTTTGCATTATAACTCATCTTGTCTAGGAAAATACAGACTCTTGCCAATACATTTGTATCTGAGTACATAAACAAGAACTTGCCAATGGACAGACTTCTCTTTTAAAGTTGTGCTGATGCGGCTGTCTCTCACATGTGTGTGACATGACAGAGATAGGTGTGCAACATAAGTCCAGGGTTGCAGAAGTACAAATTAGAGGTAGAAACTGTTAAAAAGGCTAAGCAAGTCCCAAAACAGGAGAGGGCAAAACGCAGCTTTCCTGATAGAGTTGGAGCTGCAGTTCCCATCAGCCCTAGGCAGCAATGTCAGTGATGAAAAATGTAGGAAACTGCACTCCAGCATCTGGAGGGTTGTGCTTTGTCAACTTCATGTATACCAACACCTCTGAAGTAGGTGTAAATAGCATTCCTTCTTCACAAGATTGGGGCCCATTTTCAGAGTCACGTCTCATGAGAAAGAGGGATTTCTCACTGGCTGCTCCCAGGCCTTATGAACAGAAGTAAGGCTGTTCAGAAGATGAGCCATGGCAGTTCAATATGTATTTTGTTCTCACAACAGGAACAAATGAGCTGCTTGTGGGAAGCTCACAAGCAAGACATGAAGGCAACTGCATCCATTGCCTCATGTTCCCCAGCAACAGATATAAAGAGGCAAATTCCCTCTGATATCAGAGATGAGATCTAGCTGTACTACCAATTTTCTCCAGGTAGGCTTTCAGCACCAGTCCAGAAGTCAAACAGGACAACTGTGGCCAGATCTCTTTTTATTACTGATCTTTTGCTCATTTTTTTAAAAAAAATTAAATTACTCCTACAATTTAATTCTGGGGTAATGTTTAATCTTGACTTGGTTTAATGGTACTTTTAAAGTTTAATATTGCCATAAGCCATTTCGAGTCCCCTTCTGAGTAGAAAGGTAGGATATATGAATCCCATAAATAGAATAACATTAAGGTGAAATGATCTTCAGGTGAAATGCTCACAGGCTGAGTGAATGTAAGGAGAGCCGTACCCACAATGCTGGTGCCCCTCTCTGACATCTGCTTCAGAGTCTGACACTAAATCCCTTTCCCCTCAGCTATCCTCATCAAGGGCCCTGGCTCCTTCTAAATTAGGAGTTCTCAATCTTTTAAAGCCGGGGGCCAGGTCATGCTTCCTCTGACTGCTTCAGGGGCTGGACGGCCATTTTGCCCTTCCTCCACCACATGGCATTTCCTGGTATGGTGGAGGCATTGGGAGGCCACATGAAATGGAACCATGGGCCGCATCCAGCCCATAGACAGCAGGTTAAGAATCCCTGTTCTAAATCATGTTCCCTGGTTGGCCTTACAGAGTTCAGCTTTCTGGGGACTCTAGATCCATGCCTAATAAGAACTATGACAAATATTCTTAACTATCAATTATTTCCAGGAAAGCTTTTTTTAAAATCAGCAGGACACATATGACTGGACTTACATCTTCTCTGGGAGTAAAAGTAGAAATGCAAAAAGAAAACTGAGTGAAACTGTTGCATTGACTTATGAGGATGAAAGTGGCAAGAGTAGTCTAAAGTAGACTAAGAAGGAGATGTAAAATGCTACATACTATCTATAAAACATATTAACAGCACTGGAAAATTTGCCCTATTGCAACAACAAGTACTTCAAGTTTAGCAGATCCAGTAAAACACGATTCTAAGGGTATCAGTATGTGAATTCTAATATTGAATCAGCAAGCAAGGTTCTTTGTAGTCCCATCAGATTTAGCGCATGATACACTACTAATATTCTTGAAACTAAGATTTACAAAGCATTAATTGACACCTTCAGGCAACCTCCCTGATGTGCTAAGTTAAAATTTGCTTTGAGAAAAATGTCAAGCCAGAACTTGACATTATTTTTAAATTAAAGGTTTTCACTTAAATTCTTTTTATTTTAATGCATGGGAGAACCAGAAGGTAAATATAGATATTGAAGTGTACACCTTAATTGAAGACTTATAAAGCCTACCCTTTGACTGGGGTGAGGTGTTGTAAGTGACCCATCTCTGAATCAGAGAACGAAGATTCACAAAAATGTTGGTGCACAAAAAAGACAAACACGCATGTTCTATCACTCTCCATGCAACCTATCACTGGTTTCCACCTTGAACATATTGCATGAACAGATGGGCGTGGGGGGGGGGGGGGGTTGTTGTTTGTTGGCATCTGAATCACACCAAGGAAAGAAAATGAACGCATTGTCCATGTACCCTCCATTAATGCAGACTTTGGAACTCATCTTACCTCCTGTGGTCTTTGGCACTGAAATTCAACCTTTCATTCTCAGGAGCAGCTGGCTCTTGAGCTGGGAATCCCCTGATCTATATGCTACAGCCACTGGGGATATACAGACACACAGAGAACAACCTTGATCTAACCCATTTGTGTCTCCCATAATTACAAGCAACTCTCTAGATTTTCGGAGTCACAAAAAGTCTTTGATATCACCTGCTACCTGATTCTTAAAAATAAAACAAGCTGGTGATCGGTAAAGGTAAAGGTTTCCCTTGCTCGAAAGCCAGTCGTATCCAACTCTAGGGTTCAGTGCTCATCTCTGTTTCAGAGCCGAAAAGCCAGTGCTGTCTGCTTCTTCAGACATTTCTGTGGTCATGTGGCAGGCATGACTAGACACGTGAGCACACGGAACACTGTTACCTTCCCACCGAAGTGGTCCCTATTTATACATTACTACTAAGGGAGAGAGAGTGTACTATTTCCAGGTCACATCATGGCTCTCTTTCTCAGCAATCTGTTAATTCCTTCCTTGGGACCAAAATGACTCTCAATGTTGTTAACCAGCTGTCTGTAAGGTTTTGATGTTTCTTGGAAACAGATGTGAGAGGAGTTATTGTTTTGAACTTTAGTTCCATTGGCCATACTGGCTGTTGCTCTGCCTATAGAGCTCCCATATTTAATTTTATAGATGTCTACTCAACACCCTGCCTGGTTCCCACACTCTCTTCTCAGGCAGCAATCCTCCTTGTTTAAGTCCTCAGTTAGATTTTTATTAAATGAAGGGACTACAACAGCCCTTCACACACAATGACTTAATTGGTTCTCCCGTGAGAGGGACGAAACAAGTTGTTCTAAACAAAAGCTTATTTTCTCATTGGACTCAGTGTTAAAATAGAGGTTTGGTTGCCACACAGTTTTCAAGCCACATCTCCACTTTCCTTTCTTTTTCCTCTACTTCCTCTCCATTCTTCATGATCTTTTTCATTCTTTCTTACCTCCTTGGCCACCCTGTGTTTTCTTCTGCCCATTTTCTATTGTCCTGCTTGCTCCTTGGTCTGAACTTCTGTGAGGCAGATTTTAATTTGGGTCTTTTCTTCTATTCTGCAGACAGGGCTTCAAACACTAGTTCAAGTGTCCACCAACATCGGCGTGGTATCAAGACACTGAATCTGGTTCACAGGCTACTTAATTTCCATTATCTGGGTCTGTCAGCTGCCTAAAAGCAATTTTAAAATGATCCATGGACTGGCAGCTTCAGTACAAGCTGGATCCCTGTTCTCAAAGTCTGAGCAAACTTTCAATTAACTTCCCTTTCATAACTTCCCGGTGTGGTTACTTCGGGAACCATTTGCTTCTAACAGGTAAAATTAGGACTAATAGAAGTAGCATGAAGTCCTGCTGCTGCTGCCAGTATGTCAGATGGTCTCTAATGAAACTAGGAAGCTGATGGAGAGAGCATTCCACCTACTCATCAGAGGAAGGTTTAAAAATAGCTGACCTGCTACTGTGACATCTGTGGTTTTATTATAACAGTCTTATCGGACATTAATAAATGTGAGTTATAAAAGATTTGATGGTCACTGCAATATCCATCTCACCCATTGCATTTGTCTAAATAATTTATATGCTCTTGCTATCATTCTATCAGAGGGTTTGGGTACCCTTTATTACGCTTATCCTTGAGACCCCCCACCATGAGGCCGAGAAGACTTATCCCCTTTCTACAGATGGGGTATTAATGCATGGAGAGATTAATGGCTGGGATTTTCAGAAGTATTTTCTTTGTCCTTTTATCCAGCTGGGTGCATTCTGTGGTGCTGGATAAACCAATGGTCTAGGAACAAACATTTTTTTTTACAATAGTCATTCCTACAATTGTCTGAAGCATCGAGCACATGCTTGTTTACTCATGACAGCCTTAAATGTCAGATCTGCTTTGATTCAGATTCCAGCATTGAGCAAGGGGTTGGAATCAATGGCCTAAAAGACCCCTTCCAGCTCAGTGGTTCTATGATTCTACAAAGTATTATGAAGGACCTTATAAATTGGAGATGGTGTAGAAAGGAGGAAGAAACATTTTGTAACAAACTGAAACTCACACATAAAATTTGGCTCAATAATGTGTATGGTGATAATAAAAATAATAATTTTGTGTCAGAAATTATCCTGGGTTGAAAGGATTTTTGTGGAAGAAACTTGGCTCAGGGAATGCACAAATGAGGCTCCTTTCATGTCCCCAAGAGCTGGGATAGAGACAGGCACTCAATCGGTCATGCAGTACCCTGGTCTCAAAGTGCTGACTTGTCAGACTTCCAGCTAACAAGGCAAGCTTCTTAATCACTGAGCCACTACATAAGATCCTGGAAATGAGGCTCCAGTTGATAAGGCTTACCATCCTACTTTTGGCCTTTGTGGAAACCAGCTGAACATCACAAAGGGAGAGACAACAATTTTGCTTTTAAGCAATAGCAGGAGGTGTCATAAAATTAATATAAAACAACAAGAGATTTCCACATATTAAATCTACCAGTTCACATATATGGTAACTGGTACAATAGTGAAAAGATCAAATAATGCTGCAGCTGAGATCAGCATTTTCTCTTACCCATCCTTGCTTTTAAAAAGAACTAAATCTGTGATTGAATGCCAAAAAGACCTTCTGAAGTGGTTGCTGCCTTGATTAAGATTTCCCATCTTGGCAAGTCCTAAATGAAGATACATCAAAGTAGTTTCAAAATAAAGAACAGCTGAAGAGAAGTGTATGAGATTATGGAAGGAATAAACAATAATACCATGCATATGTTTAAGTCATCTGAAAGTGATTGCAGTGATGTGTAAAATATTTGGAAATAAACATTTAAATAGCAGCATTAAATTCCCCAAGGGAGAGAAGTCAGCATAAACCTTAAGTAAATCCTGTTTAGACTAAACCACATCCAGTTTCCCCTTTTACTTTAAGAGCTTTCTCAGCTTCTCCAATTGGCTCTACACAAAGAAAGATCTTCTGTACCTCCACAACTTTTCATTCAAACAAATGTGGAAGCAAATGCACTAAAAGGTTCAGTCAGAAAGCCCACACAGGTTTTCTTTGGGGCTTTGTCCATAAAATAAGGCATGTGGTCACATTATGAAATTGGTAGAGACTTTCCTAAGTTTACTCATGCAAGAGTATACAGGAATTCATGGAAAAGGCCTGGGAGCATTTCATACAACTTATGAGCAGATTTTCACTATAAAAATTTGAGGCGCAATGAAGTCCCAGTTCAGAATTTCACTGAACAATAAGACAATTCATGTAGTACTGAATTGGTATGTGTACCTTTCCCTACTACTGTGTATTGTCTGAAGTAATATGTGTTGGATAGCTCAATGATTAGGTATCTGCCTGCAGAGCCAGAGGTTAGAAATTCGGTTCCCCATTGTGCATCACAGAAGACCTTGCCTGTAAGAGCAAGCTGAATTGTCTCAGAATGCCCTCAGAAGATGGGAGTGATAAATCTCCTCTGGGTATTTTTTTACCTAGAACATCCTGAAAGGGTAAACATTCCTCAGAATTTACTTTACTGCATGTGATTATTAATAATATGTGATATAGGTCAAGCCTGACAAGTCTTTGGTCCTCCAAGAGTTTTAGAATACAACTCCTATTATCACTTATGTCTGGGGCTTCTGGGAGTTGGAGTTTAAAACATCTGAAGACAAATTATCCCTTTCCCTGAAATAAGTGATCCCAATGGAAGCCAAATAGGCTCAAAAAACAAAATGCTATAATTTGAAAATTATGAGAATTTTGAGTTTTGAAGAAGTTTCTCTTGGGCGAGAACCAGTAACAATGAAGGAACTAAAAAGAGAAAAATCTAAGAAACTTGTGAGTGTATCTGGGGTCTAGTGATAAAGTGTTGTCTGCGGGGGGTGGGGGACAGAATCATAGCTGTCAAGTATCCCTTATTGGCCGGGAAAACCCCTTATTTTACCCTCTTTCCCGCCGTCATCCCTTATTAATTAGACTGCAATGCCCTATTGCCACCATTGGAAGGCAGCACAGGATAAGTATAGCTGTCAAGTATCCCTTATTTGCCTGGAAAATTCCCTTATTTCCAAATCCAAAACTTGACATATATGGACCATACCTGTCAACCTTCCCGATTTGGCCAGGATTACCCCGTAAATTGAAGTCGATTGACGTCATAACCCGGCCCCCGCTGCCAAAAAACCCGTAATTTGGCAGCGGGGGGACGCTTTCTGTGCATGCGCGGAAGGGTTTTACCCCTTCCACGCATGCGTGGAAGCGCTACGTCGCTTGCGTAAGGGCTGCGCAAGCGGCGTAGCGCTTCCGCACATGCGTGGAAGGAGTAAAACCTTTCCACGCATGCGTGGAACGCGACCTGTGCACAAGCGATGTGCGCAGGTCCCGTTTTTCTGGAGCCGCGGGTTGACAGGTATGGTATGGACAGAATAAGTTTTATGAAAGAAAAATAAGAAACAAAAAGCTCCTTAGATAACCGTTTTTTTCCTTTTCTCCCCTTTCCCTGAAATCTTTGGTGCTGTACTTCTTCTTGGTTAAAAAAAGGAGAAGGAGGGGGCAGCCATGTTTAAAGGTTCACACATGATTCACCCAGAACATGCATTTCTTTAAATATGTGGCAGAAAGATAAGTAGCACTCTAAATGGAACAATAGAAAAGTGTACCCAATGGAAATTGACCCCAAGTTGGAGCAATACTATTTTGGAGCTAGTTGAACCCATGGTGAACAAAGAAGATATGTTGACTGGAGGAGTTCTCTAAGGAGTAGCTTGTCTGTCTAGAGAAGCTTATCTTATACAGGAAATGTGGGCAAGGTTTGTTTGTTTTTTAATGGGAGTAGTGACTATCAAATTCTTTAGGGCCCACCCAGGCAAGTGAGACTGGCAGTTAGCTGGTCACAGCAAGAAATGCCTGATTGTAAATACATGTTCACATGTACATTCCTACTGGCCTTCAGGAATCATTGGAAGTTAAAACAAAAGCTTCCCAAAATCTACTTCCCCAAACAACTTGGATGACAGCTGCTTTTTCCCTATTGATGCTAGACTTTAATTACCTTCTGCCCTAGGATCTCTGCAGGCAAGATATCTACATCCCCTGATGTAGTGAGTTTAAATTGTCTTGTCTCACACAGGTTTAGGATCACTGTTTTTCCGGCGCTTGTAGTAATCTTGTAAGACCAGCAATCTCTTCTCCATGGACTACCGGTACCTGGTAGGTTGCTCTCTGGACCACAAAGGGAATTCCCTCAGCTGAGCAGGTTACCCACTTTTATGCTGTTGAATTTATTGCTGCAAGATAGTATTAACATAACACGAACTTCTAAGGATTCATAAAATATTTTGTTGATTAGTTGTGCTAGCAGTTGATTAGTTGGCAATGCAACTCTTCACATCAAAAAATAATATACCTCTGTCAGTTGATGAGAAAAATAGAAACAACTGCCACACTAACAGAAACTTTAAATATTGCAATATTGCATTTCTTTAAGGCAGAACCGTGAGTAAAAAAGGGGACGAGGCAGATTTACAGAAGTGTTACACACTGGATCAGATATAATTGGCATTTCTTTTGTTACAGTGTCACTTTCCATTTGAGACATACCATTAAGTTATGGGGGAGGATGCTATATATAAATTGTATCTTAAGCAGAGTGAGGCTTTTATCTCAGGTGGAAGAATTGCATTCTTACAAAAGATAAATTTTCAACTACGTGTATCTGTTTGAACTTTGCTACTGCCTGTGATCCTATGTAATGGTGGTGGTTCAATACAATAAAGAGCAAGACCACCAGTTCTTAGCTTCAATTCTCCTACACACTCTTTGTCCAGAATACAGCATATGGATTTTTCTGATAACTATTTCTCAGCTGAAACCTTGATACTT
This sequence comes from Bradypodion pumilum, assembly GCA_035047305.1. Classification (NCBI taxonomy): domain Eukaryota; kingdom Metazoa; phylum Chordata; class Lepidosauria; order Squamata; family Chamaeleonidae; genus Bradypodion; species Bradypodion pumilum. The sequence goes on along the minus strand of JAWDJD010000005.1, from coordinate 54,148,524 downwards.
TAAACACATTTGAGAAAGATGCACAGATTGAGAACAATAAGTGAGCACTCTTTGAGCAAATGATCATGCATTCCTTGTACTCCACACACATGCACACCATAGGGATACTCAAGAAAATAGTTTGGTTCACATTTTATTACACAGAAAATTATTTTATACTGCAACTTCATACTAGCAATGGCAATTACACTTAAGAGTACCTGGTGTGCTGGCAGCAAAATGTTAATTAACTTGTGAACCACCCAGAGAGTGCAGTAAGTGCTATAGAGCAGTAACCCTATATTGCTTCATCTGGCCCATGAAACCCTCGTCGCTCCCAGAAGCAGAATTAAAACGTGCCTGTACAGGCATGTTTTACTTCTGCTTCTGGGAGCAACAAAGGCTTTGTGGGCCAGATGAATTGGCATTGGGGGCCGGATCCAGCCCCTGGGCCATAGTGACCAGCCCCCTGAACCACATGACCGACCCACGGCCCAAGAAGTTTTGGCACCCCTGCTCTATGCTAATAAATCTCACCACAAAGCACTTCCATGGCAAAAACTGTTATTTCCAACTGCTTTCTCTAGCTACCTATTGGTACCCTTTCACCCTCTCACAGACCAGTCTCATTCTGCATATCAAACTTTAGTGTATGGGACCAAAGACAACCGGACAACCGAAAGGTTGGTTTAACACAGGTTTATTGCATGAGGTTCCAGTGAAGCATGAGGTAATGGCGGTGATACATCTCAATATATACAGTAGCTCTCTACATTTGAATCTTGTAGCACGGTAGCTCATTGGCTGCTACCGGCGTGGCCTCGCCCAGGCACGCCTCTTTCTTCAGCTGCTGAATGCGGGGAAGGTTTTCCCGCGGCTGTCCGTGATTGAGCAATGTGAACCATGTGAGGCTGAACGCTCGCAGCTGCCCTCTATGGGCTGTCTGCTCGCGTTCCTTTACAGCTGGTATCGTTTGTATCTGGAGTGGTTACATTCTTGCCTTTACAGTATAATGAACATGCATACATACATACATAACATCCCTCCCCCCTAGGATGGGACGAAGTCCCGCAACCATTGTGGCTTGCCGCACGTGCGCTTGGGACGCGCTTGCGTCTGACCTAGTACTGGAGAGCCTGTGATCCCTGACTCCGCGGGTGCTTGTCCTGCAACGGGAAACGGGGATTCGTTAGTGGCTCCGTGGGGCGTCCGTGCCTGCCTCGCGCCCGGGGATGGGAAGGGAATGAATAGTTGGGAGGTGAACCCCTGCCTGTTGCTCTCTGACCCCGGGGATCCACCTATTGTGAACCGCGGAACCGATGAGGTCGCCCTTGCGGTTCGGCTACCTTCTGATCCCTGCTCGGGGGACCTTGAGACTGTGGTGGGCGGACTCGCTGATGCCTCCCGTCTTGGGGGTGTCGGTCTCCGGGAAAGTGGCGCTATATCGCATTCTAACTCACAGGGGCTACTGGGACTGGAGGTACCAGGGGCTGAACTGAAACCCCTCTTTTCGCTAGGACGGGTGGGGGACCACTCCGCTAACTCCCCCTGGTACTGTAAATCAACGTCTAAACTTCTATGGGCATCTGTGTTTCGGGGAAACTCCCGCGGGGTATGTGTGTGGTCGGGGCTCTTCCATTTCTTCGGGGACTCCCGCACAAGATTTCTGTGGATCGATTCCCTTTCCTCCCCCCTTGGTGGGGACCCCTGCTCCCCTTTTCCTCCCCCTTGGGTTAAGCGGGTGGGGGAGTACCCTAACGCCAATTCGATGCTATTCTCGTCTCCGTCCTGCTCTCCGGGGACCCTGCGCCTGAGTTGGTCCACGTGTCGCCTCCACAGGAAGCCTGTACTGGTTTCTACGCGGTATGAGACGGGGCCGGTTTGTTCTACTACGGTGCCCGGCACCCAGGCTGGTCCCACGCTGGCGTAGTTCCTGCAATGCACCGGGGCGCCTACGCTGAAACTCTTTGTGGGTTCCACCCCTATGTTCCGCCCCTTGTCCTCTACTCTCGTGGGGTCTAGCTTGGAGATTCCCGTAGCCAGCTTCCTGCGCATCAACAGCTCTGCGGGGGAGTACCCTGACGCTAGTGGGGTGACCCTGTATCTTAGCAGGAATTGGCACAATTTCAGGTCGAGGTCTCCGGGGCCCATGCGCAGTAGCGCGTCTTTCGTGGTGCGCACGAGGCGCTCTACTTGGCCGTTGGTGGCCGGGTGAAAGGGGGCAGAGGTGACGTGCCGAATGGCGTTGCGCTCCATGAATGCCCCGAACTCGGCGGACGTGAAACAGCTGGCGTTATCGCTGACGAGGGTGTCGGGTAAACCGAACGTGGAGAAGACCCTCCTTAACTGTTTGATTGTTGTGGCCGAGGAGGTGCTTGAGACTGGAATGACCTCCAACCACTTGGAGAACGCGTCCACCACGAGGAGGAAAAACGTTCCCCTGAACGGGCCAGCAAAGTCTACATGTACCCGGGACCAGGGCCCCCTTGCCGTGTCCCACTCCCTAGGTGGCGAGCGAGCCTCTTCTGGCCTTGAGCTTTGGCACGCTTCGCAAGTGCCGACCATGTGTTCGATGTCGGCGTCTAGCTGGGGCCACCAAAAGTAACTGCGGGCCAGCGCCTTTGAGCGGACGATCCCCGGGTGGCTGACGTGCAGCAGTTTAAGCACCCTCGGCCGGAGAGGCGTGGGGATTACTACCCGCTGTCCCCACAAAAGGCAACCCCTCTCTAGGGACAACTCTAGTTTCTTTTTGAAAAATGTGTCGAATTCCGCTGCTGGGGAAGACACGGGCCACCCTTTCTGTACACAGGAGCAGACTGTGGCCAGCGTTTTGTCCTTGCCTGTCGCTTTGGCGATGTCTGCCGGTACTACTGGAGGGGAGTCTAGAACCTCTATCATTAAGACCTGATGGTCCCTCTCTACTTTGTCCACGTGGCAGCAATCCCGGGGAATGGGGGACCTCGACAGGGCGTCGGCATGGCTGATCTCCCTCCCGGGCCGGTATACCAACGCGTGCTGATACGCGTTGAGAAAAATGGCCCACCTGAGCATTCTCGGGGACAGGATTTGGGGTGTGGGCTTATCTGCGGTGAAAATGCCTAACAAAGGCTTATGGTCAGTCACTATGGTGAAGGGGCGGCCGTACACAAAATCATGAAATTTCTTGGTCCCCGCAATTATTGCTAGTGCTTCTCTGTCTGTCTGAGCATAGTTCCTCTCTGCTTGGGACAAGGACCTAGAGTAGAACGCTATCGGGGCCTCCCTACCGTTCTCCAGCACGTGGCATAACACCGCCCCCACCCCCACCGGGGATGCATCGCATATCAGGACCACCGGGCGTTTGGGATTGAAGTGGGTCAGTACGGCATCTGATGCCAGGAGTCGCTTCAGGTCATTGAAAGCCTTCTCCTGGTCGTCGCCCCACTTCCATGCCTCGTCCTTTTTTAACAATTTGTGTAGCGGTTCTGCCACGGCTGCCTTCCGCGGGAGGAAGGAGTGGTAGAAGTTGAGCAGTCCGAGGAACGACTGCAACTCGGGCTTGGATGTGGGGCGAGGGGCCTTCTTGATGGCGGCTACCTTGGATTGGGCTGGTCTTATTCCCTCGGGAGTGACACGGAACCCTAGGAACTCAACCTCTGTAGCGAAGAAGACGCATTTGTCTTTCCGCAACCGCAACCCCGCCTTTTCGAATATTGTCAGGACCTTTCCCAACCTAGTTGCTAATTCGGCCCGGCTCCCCCCTGTAATCAATACGTCATCAAAGTAGGGTAACACCCCCTCTAACCCCTTCAGGAGGCGTTCCACAAGTGACTGGAAGATCCCGGGCGCCGAATTCACGCCGAATTGTAGGCGCGATACCTGGAACGCCCCTTTGTGGGTGACTATGGTCTGCGCAGCAGCTGCGGCGGGGGTCACCGGGAGTTGCTGGTAGGCTTGGGCCAGGTCGAGTTTAGCGAAACACCTCCCCCCGTGTAACCTGGCCAACAAGTGGCTGACTACCGGCACCGGATACGCATTAGGGCGGATTGCCTTATTGATGGTGCACTTGTAATCAGCGCATATGCGGACCTCCCCGTTGGCCTTGAGCGCTGTTACAATTGGAGTTTCCCACTCCGCAGAATCAACAGGAATAAGAATCCCCTGGCCCACCAATTTGTCCAACTCCGCCTCTATTTTGTCCTTTAGTGCGAAGGGCACTCTGCGCGGTTTAAGTCTGATTGGACGTACTCCAGGGTCCAGGTCGAAAGTCACTGGGGGGCCCTTGAATTTCCCGAGCCCCTTTTTAAAAACCTCGGGGTGCACGTCGCACACGCTCTGTATTGGATCAGTCCCGGCGGGGTGTGCTTCCACGGCGTGTACCCCCCCAATGAACAACCCCAGGGGCTGGAACCATTGAGTCCCGAGGAGGCTGCATTTACCTCCCTTGAGGACGACTAGGGGAAGCGTTGCGGTGTGCTTTTTAAACTGGACCCGGAACTTCCCAACCCCCAACACTGGGATGCGGTTCCCTTGCACGTCCTTCAGTGTGGCCCTCAACGCCTTGAGCTTGGGCCGCACGCGGGGGGCGATTTTCATGAACTCCCCCTGGGAAATAATGGAGTATGAAGAACCCGAGTCCACCTCCATTCTAACAGGGGCCCCTTGTATTACTACCTCAACGAAGTAACGGGGGTGCTCCGTGGAAACGCTGCAGACCGGCGCGTCGTCCTCGCTGTCGTCGGAGATGCGCCCTACTCCGTCCCGCGTCCTCGTGGTCCGGGTGCCGTCCTTTGGCCTCGTGGTGCGGTCCTGCCTCGTGGTGCGGTCCTGCCTCGCCGAGCGGTCTGGAGAACTCCTGGTGGCCTCGCGCCGTTTCCGGCAGACCTTGGCGATGTGCCCGCGCCGGCCGCAGTTGTGGCACTCGGCCTTGCGGAACGGGCATTTGGCGCGGGCGTGGGCGGCGCCGCAGCCGTCGCAGCGCCGGCCCTCTCTCTGGACCCTCCGGACGTCCTCGTCGTCGCCGCTCTCCGCAGACGAGTCCGAAACTCGCCGGGCTGCTCGCACCGAGCTCTCTGCCTTTGCGGGCTTCGGGCGCCAGTCCTGAAGCTCGTGCACCCCGGCAGTAGTGGCCTCCGCGGCCTGTGCCGTGTCGAGGACTTGTTGCCACGTGGGAGGCGGCTCCCTTTTCATCAGCGCACGCTGAGTCTCTGTGTCCCTCAGACCGCAGAGCAGGCAGTCCCGGAGGGTGATGTCGGGGAGCTCCCACTTGCATGGGCCGGCGGCCAACTGCAGGGCCGCGGCGAACTCCTCGACCGATTCCCCGGGTGCCTGGACTCGCCTCCAGAACGCGCTCCGAGCGGGGAACATCGCTATTGCTGGCCGGAGATGGGCGCGCAACGCCGCCAGGAGCTCTGTAGCTTTGAGGTCGCCCACCTTCCTCGGCGCGATCAGGTCCACCAAGGTCCTCTTGGTCTCGTGTCCGAGCATGCGGACGAAAATGGCCCTCTTTTTGGCCTCATCGGAGACTTCGAGCTCCACCAGCGCTGCGTTGAAGTCTATCTCAAACAGCTCCAAGTCTCCCGGCTTCTTGATCTCGTAGCCGGCGCATGTCTTGGTCCCGTGGGCAGCCATATCCCATCCTCGTCGCCAATTTAGTGTATGGGACCAAAGACAACCGGACAACCGAAAGGTTGGTTTAACACAGGTTTATTGCATGAGGTTCCAGTGAAGCATGAGGTAATGGCGGTGATACATCTCAATATATACAGTAGCTCTCTACATTTGAATCTTGTAGCACGGTAGCTCATTGGCTGCTACCGGCGTGGCCTCGCCCAGGCACGCCTCTTTCTTCAGCTGCTGAATGCGGGGAAGGTTTTCCCGCGGCTGTCCGTGATTGAGCAATGTGAACCATGTGAGGCTGAACGCTCGCAGCTGCCCTCTATGGGCTGTCTGCTCGCGTTCCTTTACAGCTGGTATCGTTTGTATCTGGAGTGGTTACATTCTTGCCTTTACAGTATAATGAACATGCATACATACATACATAACACAAACTCACTTCCAAACTTTGAAAAGATAGATAAGATCGGTGTGAACAAAAGACAAATTGAGAAAACAGATAGACCTGCAGCTGAAAAATTATAGCACTTGAAAGTAATTATCTCACCCTATCTTACCCAGAAATGGAACATTCAGCTAAACATAGTACATGAAACCCAGGTTTTAATGAGCTAATCATCAGATAGTTCATACATTCATTTCCCCCCTCTTCTCTCACTTAAATTAAATAAAGGCTAGTGATCCCCCCTGCTGTATCTTTTCCTGGTTAACTGCATTTGCTGTACTCGTTCTCTTATATCTTTCTCTGATATTGAAGATATAGCTAACAATCTTTGCATTTTCAAGGCCACACTTTTTACAGTCCTGAGCATCCTCATATCATGGTAATTGCCAGGTTGGAATTAAGGAAGAACATCTATGTTTCCATGTGAAAAAGTTAAGAGACCGGAGTAGAAAACAGTTATGATGGAAAATTTTGAAGTGCAATTGCTTGCTAGTACAATCCCCACAATTCCAAAAATCAAGGAAAATCCAAAAATGCAGACAGCAGTTTTCATCTATATCAACCAGCTCCAGAAGTTTTGGTCTCCACTAATACAAGACATCTGTAAAATTGGTGATCCTAATTACCAATTAAAGCTGGCTAGATAGCTCAGTATTTTAAGCATCTGATTGCAGAGCCATAGTTCAGGAGTTCGGTTCCCCACGGTGCCTCCCAGAAGAAGAGTCTGTCTCTGAAGTTATGGGCAAACTGCATGGTCTTAGAATGCCCCATAAAGAAGGGAATGGTAAATGACCTCTGTGTGTTTTTCTGCCCACAAGACCCTGGGAAGGGTTGTCACAAATCAGAATTGATTTGACAGCAGGTAATTGCTAATTCAAGGGAAACTACACCCAAATTCCTTACATTACTACAGGGACAGTTCATATCTAACAGCTTCAGAAATAGCTCAGCATGATCGCTACTGAGGAAAAATGTGACCCTCATCCCCATGAGTATTGCACATGAAAGTTAATCCAGATCAGTGGTTCCTAACTTTTTTTTGGACCATGCCCCACTTAAGTACTGTATCTCTAAACTCCCACTTCCCCCTACTCCCATGACATATTGCAGGTGCACCCCCCAATAAAGGACTCAGACACTGATAAAAGTGGATAACGGCATTGGGCCACATTTATTGATTCATGCCCTAGTCCGAATTATAAATTTCTATTGGTAATTGACCAATCATAATTCTTAAGGCAAGCAGGCCGAAGTAACACTAGTAAGGTACCACCCAAAATTGCCAACAGCAATTGCTACAATGTATCTATTTGTATCAATTTGTTTGTTGACAACAAACAAATTGTTGACCGTAGTCAATATCTAACTAATGACCCCACCCTCTGACGCGTATCCGTAAAATCACGGGGTGATGCATGCTGTCTAGCTGTAGCCATCACCCCGTCGCCTAGTTCGTCGTTGACCGGACAACGTTTAACCAACTTATGCCTGTCTAGTGTTGTCCAGTCAATTGCGAACTTGCCGGATACCTGTGGGTCATAATGTTTACCTTACCAGTGCTACCCGCCACACGGAGGGGCTTCAAAGAAGGCTCGACGCCCCCCCCAGACCGTCAGCTCGGTCAACAGGCCTGCTCGCCAATCACCCAACAGGAGGTCCATACCTCCTTGCGACAGATGGACCCCATCCCCTGCATAAAGGTCATAATTTCGCAGACTAATGGTGGGGTGAGGGCTGACCCTCCCCCAACCCCTGCTGACAATGAACCGGGCCACAGCCCTGTTCACCATGCGTCTAGCCCGGTCAAGGGCCGGGAGGTCGAACCCTCCTCTATACGTGTGCCGCGGCAACACATCCGACCAAACAATGGTGGTGGCGGGCCACACATAATGCAAGTAGGCGAGGTCACCGCAAATCGCATGCTTTAGCGATAAGCCGGTGACCTGGCCCAAATCATTGCCCCCAAGGTGTATGATGAGAATGTCAGGCAGGTCAGCATTCCGACCTGAAAAAAGGAATGGCAACAGCTCCCGCCATAACATCCCAGGCTTACCATAACATGTGAGACTTGCGTATGCACCCAGTCCCAGTCGGGGTCCCCACTCTTTCGCCGCAGCGTAACGCGCTGCCCTGTGCACGTAGCTATGGCCCACCAGCCATACTGTCACCGGTGTAATACGACACCCAGGGTCTGTCAAGGGAAAAAACGAGGGAGAGAAAAGATGTGGTGACCAGGCTGGTACTCACTGTGGGAGAGGGCGGACATAAAATTGAAAACACCGCGAACCCCACCTCCCCATGCGGCGTATTTCAGCCCCGGAGTACCCAAAAGCAGCAGCAGTGGAGGCCGCCCCTATTCTGAACGAATGGGAGCCGTAACGGGCCCCCGGGAGGCCTACACTGGCGAGCGCTTTGCCTGTCACCTTCCAAAACTGAAACTTAGTAAGGGGAGACCCATCTTGGTGACAGAAAAACGGGCCATGGTGCGTGCCACGCAGTGCAATAAACTCATGTAGGGCACCAACCGGACAGATGTCTGCCAAAGAACACCGTAGCAGTCTCACACCACTGCCTACGCCATGCTGATCCATCTTAGAGGAGCGTATCCTCAGCTGAGCCCAGTCTTTGGCAACATAGACATCCTCGAGTTCCAGTGCCCTACGACTTGTATCCGCCTTAGACAGCATCACAAGCTCGCTGATGCGGAGCGCTCCAAAAAATGCCACCGTTGTGGCTGCATGAAATAGGGCTGCCTCATATCTATCAAAACAGAGGCCAGGCCAGCCCCGGGCCAGTTGGGTAAGAACCCCTGGGGAAATCGGGTGGCGGTCATCCGGGCAACGCCCACGCTCCCGCCCCCACCCCTCCAAAACATGTCTCACACGGAAGTCAGCGGTACTATCCACATGACCTGCCACCTTGGCCATAAAAGCCAATGCTGACAGCCTAGATGCTATGGTACGAGGTGCAAGGCCCTGGGCATGCAGGTAAACCATGAACTGAAGTACATGGGTCACTGGGATCGGCCAGGTTTCTGGCAGCCGGGATTGGATACAGAAGGCTCTGAAAGAATTGAATGCATGGTGATACGCCTTACGCGTGTGTGGCGCCAATGACAAGCCAATCGCCCGGTTCACCTCTCCTTGCCAATGGTCCATATCTCTTCCGGGAGTGGCGAGGGAAATTCCTCCGCATCCGGGGCCAAGGCACGGAACCGGGAGATCTGCAGGCGGGACAAAGCGTCAGCAATATCATTATTGACCCCCAGGACATGCCTGGCCCTGAAGAGGACGTTGAGGCGCAGGCTGCGCAACACAAACCGGCGCACTAGGTCCATGACCCTGGGCGATTTGGAAGTCTGTGAGTTGACAATGTGGACAACGGCCACATTGTCGCACCAGAAATGGACAACCGAGTTGGCCCACTCCTCGCCCCATAGCATCAAAGCCCCCAGGATAGGGAAAAATTCCAGATACGTGAGATCACGCAGGCGACCCGTGCCTGCCCAGGCTGGTGGCCACCCACCATAGGCCCACTTCCCATTGAAGTACATCCCATAACCCAGGGACCCTGAAGCATCAGACTGTATCTGAAAGCGAGGGGAAGCCAGGAGGTCAGACCTCCAAAATGATACTCCATTGAACTCCCTCAGGAACTGGAGCCAGATAAACATATCTGCCCTGATACCCCGGGTGAGTCTAACCCTATGGTGGGGCCTAGATAAGCCTGCCATGGCGTCACACAAGCGCCGAGCAAACGCCCTGCCCTGTGCGACCACCCTGCAAGCGAAATTGAGGTGACCGTGTAGCACCTGCAGTTCCCGCAGGGACGCCTTGCGTTTAGCAAGCAAGTCCGAGATAAGGGCCACAATCCTCGACACCTTATCCCCCGGTAACCTAGAAGCCTGCGCTACCGTGTCAATCTCCACCCCCAGAAATACTAGCTGAGTAGATGGGCCCTCGGTCTTTTCGGGTGCTAAAGGGACACCGAGTTCCTCCATTAGCGTCTGAAATGTGTTGAGGAGACGTGTGCACGTGTCCCAGCCCCGTTCACCCCCGAATAAAAAATCATCCAGGTAATGGGCTACAGACCGGGACCCTGACCTGCGGACAAAAGCCCACTGTAGGAATGTGCTAAAACGCTCGAAAGCCGAGCATGATATGGAACAGCCAAAAGGCATGGCCTTATCAAAGTAATATTCACCCCGGAACTTGAAACCCAGCAACTCAAAATCGCCCGGGTGCACTGGCAAGAGGCGAAACGCCGACTTAATGTCGCACTTGGCCAACAGCGCACCCGGGCCACATGAGCGCACCATGCGCAGCGCGTGGTCAAAAGATGTATACCTGACTGAGCAAAGGTCATCAGGGATAGCATCATTGACCGATCGGCCGGCTGGATAAGACAAATGATGAATCAGGCGAAACTCGCCCGGTGATTTTTTGGGGACCAAGCCCAAAGGTGACACCTTAAGATTGGGGAACGGGGGTGTAGGGAAAGGGCCGGCAACCCTGCCCATATCGACCTCCTTAGTAATGCTGGCAGCAGCTACCTCCTCCCGCCCCCTAAGGGACAAAAGGTTGGGGGCATCCTGGGGGAACCTGTCGCCCACAAAAGGGATACGGAACCCCCGTCTAAAACCTTGAAGAAGGTAAACCGCATCCTCCTCCCTCGGGTACAATGTGAGCCAACGCTCCAACATGTCCACATTAATTGGGGAGGGGGCCTTTTGGTGAACCAGCTCCCTCCGCGGCAGTTTTGCCAGCCCCCTGTCCGCCCCTTCCTCTGCCCCGCATCCCCCCAGGCCTGGGACAGGCAGAGGCCGCATGGGGGCCAGCGCAGGAAGGACACTCATGTCTGTACTTGCAATTCTTCCTGTTGCAGGAACCATTGGACGAGAAAGTCCAGCACAGCAGGCGGGCTGGAACCCCCTGCCCCGCCACCTGGCGGGGAGCCTGTGCTGGGGCCACTCGCTGGACCGCATGTCCACAATGGTATCTTTCCCCGGGCGCAGGGCGCGTGGGAGTCATGTACAGCAGCCACAGCCGCTGGCAAGGCTCGTCCCACCTCATCTCTGGGTGAAGGGGAATCCGCATACGGAATTCCTCGTCGTAAGCCAACCACGACGGGCCCGGGAAGTCAACCATCGCCCGGTAAATGTTGTCCAAATACTGGACCATCGGAATCGCCAAATCAGGCCGGGCCCTGAGGTATACCGCCATGTAGATGAGGTAGGCCGGCAACCAGTTGGCCCACGTACGTGGTGGCTTGCGACGACGCGCTTGCTCCTTATCCTTCTCATCTTGCCCCTCCCTCTCCTCCTTGGTGGGCTCTCTGTTAAGGAGGGAGAAGATGTCCACATACTCCCCCCGCCAGATCTTCTCTCTGGTGGCCTGTGCCAAATGGTCCCCCAGTGGCAAAGTATACCCTGCCGTCAGCAAAGCCGACACAGGCACGGTGGAAACTGCGGGCATCTGCGAAGGAGCCTGGACTAACCCGGTCACCCCTAGAAGATTCCCGACCGGGTAAGAAGGACCCCCCACCCCGGGGCCCAGGGTGATAGTTGAAGTCACCGGGTGGGGCGTCGGTGACTGGACCGCCGCACCACCCGTGCAAGGCCAAGGCCATTGAAAAGCCCCCCCCCCAACGTGGCCATGTGTGTTTGTGCACTATTTTGGACCGCATACTCACACGCTGCGCCCCCATGGGCCGCCCCCACCTGGGGTTCCGACCCACTGGGAGCGTCGGAGCTCACGACCGCCCTAGAGCTCGTCGCCGGGGCTTGATCAGCACCGACCTGTTGATTGGGGAGCTGCAGGGCAGTGGCCGAAGCCGGGCCACGCGCCTCAGGCAGCTCAACCCGTCCCACCGCCTGCCGCTGCCCAGCAGACGATGGACCGACCAGCACCCCAAAAGGGGCCCCAGGGTGACTAACCCGGGCCAGGGATGCCTCAAGGGCCACAACGCGGGCCAGGAGGGCCTCCACGCTGACATAGCCACCTAAACCAAGGGGGGTAAAGGGCCAGCCGGCCCACTAACTACAGGCGTCGGCACAGGTCCCTGTACCCCGGGGCCGGAATAGGGCCACGATCCAAAGCCCGGGCCCGGTAGGGCCGGGGAAGAACCCTGCCATGGAAGGGGGCCACACCACCCCCCAAGGCTGGAAGCCCCCGCATTAAGCTGCGCCCCAACGGAGGAAGGCCCAGCAGAATGGGTGACGCCAGCAGCGGCGGCCGCCGCTTGCGGGCCGGGAGCCGCGGCCCATACTGTGCCCGCACGCGGACCCCCAGCCTCCGGCCAAGGGGGAATTAACCCCATCCCACCGGTCCCGGTGGGTTCGGGCAGAGGAGGCTGCTGGGGAGGCGCAGCCGCGGCCCTCCGACCCGGATTGCGCCTCCGCGCGGAACGAGCCGCGTTCGCAGTCGCCTTCTTCTTCGAGGGCATTGCAGCTGGTCAATGGGAAGCCTAAAAGGAGAGAATCAGCAGCCAAGAGGCTCAGGTGATAGTACAAGCGATGGAGGTAGGAGGGAAAAACTTCTCCGCTCCGCTGCCTCATGGCCACCCCTTTTATAAGGGAGCTGGCCACACCCCTAACTACCCGGATGCCTTCGTCCGGTGGAGGGGGCCCCGCAAAGAGCGCGGCGGCCATTTTGGCGCCGTGCTTGCATAATTCTTATTATTAAAAAAGTGAACTCCTATTTACATGGAAGGATCCTAAAAAGCCATTCACTGTTAATAACTCATTTTTGATTGCCCCCCTTAAAAATCCAATTGCCTCCCTGTCGGGCATATGTCCCACGTTGGGAACCATGGATCTAGATGGAATGTTAGTTCTTTACAATGCATCTGTGTGTCAGCTGTGATCAGATCAGTATTTTTCTTGCTATCCACATGCTTGCCTTATCTTAATTAATATAGTGACAAAATTCATTACTTTCTATACTTTTTTATCTTCTGAAGGGATTTTTGCTTTTTTAGTTCAGTTTGGGGGGGGGAATTGGGGGGAGGATCTAGAATTTAGTGCAATTGTGCTTCTTTTTGTGTTGACAAAATTAAAGGAAAGGAGAAACCAAAAAAAAAGGGTAAGAAACAAAAGGCAACATGTTGTGGCAACTTTAAAATGAGAAGATTTGTTTCAGCATGAGCTTTCATGGATCAAAATCCATGGAGTACCCATCCTATGTACATATACACACTCCCATGGGGGAGTCATGCCAAAAGAATGCCAATGCATTTTTAATGCAGGAATGGGACTTTGAAGATATACATTGCTTACATTTGTAAGCCATAGTTGGGGAAATTAACTGCCTACTCTAGGTAGGGGACTGCAGTGGCTCAAGTGGCTAAGACACTGACTGGAAGGCAGCCGGTCAGCAGTTCGATTCCCGAGCTCCTGTCTTTGTCCCAGCTCCTGCCAACCTAGCATGAAGCCAGCAATTCAACGCCAAGTGTCAGGCGGTAGTTAACTAACCTGACAACCCTGCTAACGGCTTGGGTGCCGACGTCCACAGGGGAGGGTGATGGTCCCCAAGTGGATTAAATCCCACTTGAATCCATCATGATGGAGGACAGCAGCTTCATCAATGGCTTGGGGCTGAGGAGAACTTTGCATGCCAAAAGGGCTCAGGACCAGAAAGTGACTCATGGAACTGGATCAGTGGTACGGGTGTCATACTGCGATGTCAAAGGCAAGTATATTGGCAAGTATCATGGCTGATCACCATGAGGTTCACCAATATTCAGATTCGGATATGGCAGAACAAAAACAAGAAGAAAAAGGAAGGCAGAGAGTTTTTTTTTTCTAGGGCAGAGGGCAAAATATGTGAAAGAGAAAAACTTTTTTAATGCATAAGACATTAAAGAAAATTGACTCATATATATATATATATAATGTGCTACAAAGCCTTGGTCTTTACTTACGTGCTTTAAGATACACTGAAATTTGTTTATTTTTGGAATAGTAGCCATGTTAGTCTTTAAATTGCTACAGCGTTTTTGTTTTGTTTTGTTTATTCTGATATGACTGTAGTTTGTGCATCCCTGTCTCACTTTCCAAACTACCTTTTTAATCCCCCCTCCCCCTTTTTTATTTTAACAATAAGCATTTTTGCATCCTTAACAGAGACTCCAGGGCAGCTGATGTTTATGAAATTCCTTCCTCTGTGTTGCCATTCCTGATATTGGATTTGGATCCATTCTTCTTTTCTTTTGCACCAAAATTGTCCTGCCTGTCTTATGTAGAACACAGAATGACACTGCTGGCAAAACTGCATTAGAGGATAAATTAATAAATAAGATCCTGATGTTGGAGCTGACATTGTTAGGACACTTAACAGGGCTGTCGGTATAAATATGTCATCATGCCTGGCATCTAAGTTTGTAGCAGGTTCCTGTCCCCATCTCTATGTTGTATTCCCTGCTCTGTGCCAGTAGCTCTTTAAAATTGTGAGGGTGGTGCTGCCTGTAAGCAAGTACATGCCTGTTACCCAAAGCTTTGGAAAAGGAAGCATTATTGCATAGAATAGGCTGCCAAAGATTGAATATATGTCTTGGTTGGGAGCTGCATGCAATAGTAGGAAGAAAGAAAAAAGCTGAGGGAGAAGGTGACAGATGACATCCTTGTCCCTGCTAATAAAAAACTCTTGACACCATGACCCTGTGTCCTCTGGCTCCACTCCTCCACTTGGGAAAAACACATAAATTAGCATTATCTGAACAAACATATAAATGCATATATATATTTTAAATGTCATGGAAACTTAGTGAAAGAGTAGAAATTCCATTTGCTGTTTTTAATTTTGGGACAGAATGTATCTAGCTAGATCAGGGGTTCACAAACTATGGCCCACGGGCCAGACCCTGCCCAGTGTGGCAAATCATCCGGCCCATGGCAACAATCCCGGAAGCAGAAGCAGATGAATTTATGACAGCCGTAAATGTATCCATGCCTGGGCCTTCGGCTGCTGCAGTTTATGGCAACATTTACAGCAGGGGAAACCACGTGCCCGGCCCGCTCAGCTGTCTGTGGCATGAAAAAGTTGAGAACCACTGATCTAAATAGTGCTAACATTTAACAACATTTGGGACTGTTTGAGCTGAATTGACTATGAGCCTGGGAAAGGAAATGTTTTGGGTTATAGTCCCCTAGTCTTTCAGCTGGTATGGCCACTATTAGAGGGTTCTGGGAATCATGCTTTAAAAAGTAACTTTTCCAAACTCAAGACAGACTCAAGTGGAGAGATGAGTCTAACAGCATCTGCCAACCTAGCAGACTGAAAGCAAGAAATTGCAAGTAGATAAATAGGGACCACTTCAGTGGGAAAAGATCTTGGAGACATAAAAGGAGTTCATTCAGACGTCCCCTGAGCGAAGTTTATCCAGCAAAAATCCTTTCAACCCTGAATAATTTCTGACACTAAATTATTACTATCTATGTTTGAGAAACAATGTGTGCTCTCTCTACAGTTTAAGACAAGATACCATCAAATACACTTATAACATAAGTGTAAGAATTTACTTGCGCATGTATGTCTCATTTTTTATCTCTAATAGAAAGTCAAATCCCAGACCCTTACAAGCAAAAATGATAAACAGACACAACAAAAAACAAATGGGTTAACCAGTAAGGCAAAATAAATAAAACAGCACTTAAAATAGCACTATAAAAACAATATCATTGAGCAAAGCCAAACTAAAACATACAGCCACAGAGTGCCTGACCAAAAATAAAAGGCCAGTTGACCTAAAATAGTTATAACAGCTTGTTTTAAAAGCATGCAAACAGGGAAATGTCTCTGAAGAAGAAATTCCATAGGCTAGGCATCACAACTAAAGAGGCCTTTCATTCTGGATGTATTTCTGTTGGTGAAGGAAGAGGGAAAAGAGCTTCATTCCCATGTAGAAGCCATAGATACTGATAACTCACATTGGCAATGGCTATATACCCATCTTTACATAAGAACATAAGAACAGCCTTGCTGGAACAGGCCACAGCCCACCCAGTCCAGCATTCTGTCTCACACAGTGGCTCACCATTTCCTTCAGGGTATTCCCAAGGAGATGCCTTCACCTGCTTAGGATTCCCTGGAAATGGCATTGAGAGATATCCTGCCTATCTCTCCAACCCGGAGGTTGTCCTTAAGTATCCATAATTATAGCCATTGATACACTTGTCCTCATGAACTTGTCTAATCCTATCTTAAAGCTGTCAAGACTGACAGCAGTCACCACATCTTCTGGCAGGGAGTTCCATAGACCAGTAATCCTCTGGGTGAAAAAGTACTTTCTCTTATTTGTTTGAGAACTAGTACCCAAAAGTTTCATGGAGTGTCCCCTAGTTCTAGTGTTATGCGATAGGGAAAATAGTTTTTCCTTATCTACTTTGTCCACACCGTGCATGATTTTATAAACTTCAATCAGGTCACCTCTTAGACGCCGTCGTTCAAGAGTGAAAAGGCCCAACCATTGCAGCCTCAGATGGTAAGGAAGGTGTTCCAGTCCCCTAATCATTCTGGTTGCCCTCCTCTGTACTTTCTCCAACTCCGGAATATCCTTCTGGAGGTATGGCGACCAGAACTGTACACAGTATTCCAGATGGGGCCTCACCATAGATTTATAAAGAGGCAAAATGACACTTGCTGACTTATTTTCTATACCCTTCCTAATGATCCCTAGCATTGAGTTTGCTTTTTTCACTGCTGAGGCACACTGGGTTGACACCTTCATTGAGCTGTCTACCAGGACACCAAGGTCTCTTTCCTGGTTTGTCGCAGAGAGTTCAGAACCCATCAGTTTATAAATGTAATTGGTTTTTTTTTGTCCCAACATGCATCACTCTGCATTTACTAATGTTGGAGCTCATTTGCCACTGTTTTGCCCACTCCCCCAGTGTCAAGAGATCCCTCTGGAGCTCCTCACAATCTCTCACAGTTTTCACTACCCTGTATAATTTAGTGTTGTCAGCAAATTTGGCTACCTTGCTTTTTACTCCTACCTCTAGATCATTTATGAAGAGGTTGAAAAGCAGGGGTCCCAGTACTGAACTTTGGGGGACCCCACTCTTTACTTCCCTCCACTTGGAGAAGTGTCCATTTAGTGCTACCCTCTGTTTCCTGTCCCTGATCCAGGACAAGACCTGTCACTTTATTCCATGACTGGTAAGTTTATTCAAGAGCCTTTGGTGTGGGACCTTGTCAAAAGCCTTCTGAAAGTCCAGATAAACAATGTCAACTGGATTCCCCCCTATCCACATGCTTGTTGACACCCTCAAAAAATTCCAACAGATTAGTGAGGCATGATTTGCCCTTGTAAAAGCCATGTTGGCTCTCCTTTAGCAGCACCTTCTCTTCTATGTGCCTATTAATTCTATCTTTTAGGATGGTTTCCATCACTTTACCTGGGACACATGTCAAACTGACAGGTCGGTAATTTCCTGGATCACCCCTGGATCCTTTTTTGAAAATTGGTGTTACATTCGCTACCTTCCAGTCATCAGGCACAAAGCCTGATTTGAGGGAAATATTATATATTTTGGCTAGGAGATCAGCAATTTCATCTTTAAGTTCCCTGAGAACTCGTGGATGGATGCCATGGGTTATAGCAATTATCTTTGTTATAGCTAGGGCCATGATGGTGAACATTGGCACTCCAGGTGTTCTTGGACTTCAGTTCCCTGGAGCCCAAGTCAGCACTCCTGCTGATCAGGGTTTCTGGGAATTGAAGTTCAAGAACAGCTAGAGTGCCAAGGTTCGCCAGCACTGAGCTAGGGTATGGGGAAGTTACTACAGGTCTCAAATCATGTACTGTGGCCACACTGACTATGGGAGTGAACTTGTTTTGAAAGCAAGAGAAAAAGAAGAAAGGGTATGGAACCAACATGTTCGCCTACAAATAAGGGCTTGCATCCAAATGATGTCTTTATTTCAGTGGTTGAAAAAATGAGGCAGATGGCTTGGGGTAAAGCTTCCAAGGTAGCATTCACCCACTCTCAATATGCTTCAAAAGAAGGATGGTTCACTGTAGAAGCAGCAGTAGAACCTCCATCCAAAACTGCAAGGTGGGATATCCCTATCAATCATGATGCAGGGAGAGTCTGCAGAATGGGTTGAGAAGAACAAAAAAAAAGGAAATTTGAGACCTGGATAAAAAATTGGATAATAAAAAATTCCAAGGAGGCACACTGACACATACTGACTATCAAAGATAACCCAAAGAATCTTGCCTTCCTGAAAATTCAAGGGGGGAAAGGCAACAAATAAGATGGAGGCACCCTAGACAGCATGTAGGCAGTAATTCAAGATGGAGGGCACTTAGGAGCTCAGCACTCAATAATCCTGATCCAGTTGGGATAGTCTAGCAAATTCTCATCCTACTGGCCTATAGGTTTTTTTTCCAGCCAACCATTTCTACTTCTTCCTTCACTTTTTCCCATCTAATTATGATCTGCTGAAACAAATTTTATTTATTTATTTATTTATTTGATTTCTATACTCCCCATCTGGGTGTTATCTCACTCTGGGCAGTGAACAAACAGAAAATAAATAACAACAATACCCACAACAAATCAAAACCCACCACCAACAAATATGTCATAGACTAAACTAGAATAAACTAAAATAAACTAAAATAAAAATAATTGGCATCAGAGGACACCAGGACTAAACCTAACTGGCTAATTTATCGATAGGGGAACAAAGCCCTGAAAAGACTCCTAGAAAAAGAGTGTTTTTAATTGTTTTTTAAAGGTAGCCAGTGATGGGGCTTTCTTTAACTGTCATACATCCACTTTCTGGGGGGGGGGGGCGAGGACTCAGGTTTTCTTGGGGACCTGGTTGTTGCCAGGCTGCAGCTGCAAACAGGAAGGGAAGCCCAGAAGCAATCTCTATCATTATAGCAGCTCCTATTTGGCAACTCTGCCATGTCCCATTGGCCAATGGTGGCAGTGGGAAAATTTAACAGTGGAAACATGCAGCAAACAGACCTGAGGACTGCATATGTCTGTTCAGTTTACTCATGCAGGATTTAAAGGGCAGAGCTGAAGACTCTCAAGGTCAGTTGCTGGCTTGGGATCTTACCTAACTTCCCTCCCCTATTTAAACTGGTAATGATTGGTTTATGTCCATTATGTCCATTAACTCCGACATAAGGAGTGGCAATACACAAAAACCTGTTTCAAACCACTTTAATTTGCCTGGAAACTCGGCCATGGACTTGAGGGTTGATGTTCTAGAGCAGAGGATTTACAAAACTAGAATCCAGAGAGAGACAGCGGAGATAAAGTACATGCATATGCTGGACACACATCTCAGAGTTTTGAATATCAGTCAGGGATTTCTTGGACATTATCAAATTTGATGCACCACAACTAACAGGTTGTTACATGCTGCAGTTTTGCCTGGGTCACTCAAACAATTGTCAATAGATGCTAACTCATTGGCAAATGTGTAATGCCACAATATTTGTTGCATCCACCCTTTGGATGTGATGCATCAGCTTGGAAGAGAAGTTTGTTTTGCAATCATTTGCAATAGGGGGACCAGGCTTTGCAGCAGTATATAAATCTATTAAATTAAATTAATTAAATTAAAATAATAACAGGAGATTTTGTTAGTTAAAAAAGTTACAATGTTACTATTCTGTTAGGCTGGCCAATTACTGTGTGCCTGTGTCCCTGATGTGTGCATAAATTGGTGGCATGATGCCACACTCTTAGGTCTGATGAAGTGGACTTGGCCCACGAAAGCTCACAGTTAAATACAGGAGTTAGTCTTTAAGGTGCCAGAACATTTTCTGTCTCTCTCTCTCTCTCTTTTTTTTTTTTTTTTTGCTGTTCTGTTTTATGCACTCTCAGATATGCGTTCACAGACTAACATGGCTACCACTCCAAATGTTTCACTTATATAATCTTGGTTTTGACTGTAGCTACCAGGCCTATTAGATAGACATTGTATACGTTTTTAAGTTATTGGGGTAATTTGAACTTGCAGTGGCCATTAGAGTGGGTATGATTTTTTTTACCGACTTGTATTTGTTGCATTTTTGGTTTTTGTATTTATTGTATAGTTGTATTTGCTATTTTTTAATATTTAGTAATTATTAGGGTTTGGTACACTATTCTTGGTTTATGTAATGATGTAATCTACCCATAATAGTAGTGTAAATTGCAGTAATTGTGCCAGGAAATAAAGCAAACAGGGGTTGGATCCAAATGGTATGAGAACAACGGGCAGGGGCCTGCTTGTCAGAGATTGAGGGTGGGGTTGGGGGCTTAATTTGACCTATCTTGGAGGCCCAGTGGCATGCCCCTAACCTCCAGCTTTAGGGAGCCATGGAGTGGCATATGCTCATGTTGGTCTCCAGGAAACTGCCCTGGCTGGTGGAAGTTCATCAGCTCATGAAGGAATCAATGGTTGGCATCATGGATCAGTCAGGTCATACCATGGAATGAATCTAATTCCCAGTGCCAGACTAAGGGCTGCTACTGTAACCAATAGAATTGTGGCCTTTTTTCATTGTGCATTGTATACTGGGTTTTTATATAGGTTAGAAAGCCTGCAGCTTGTCAGCACT
This sequence comes from Bradypodion pumilum, assembly GCA_035047305.1. Classification (NCBI taxonomy): domain Eukaryota; kingdom Metazoa; phylum Chordata; class Lepidosauria; order Squamata; family Chamaeleonidae; genus Bradypodion; species Bradypodion pumilum. Next base: position 54,127,937 of record JAWDJD010000005.1, on the reverse strand, counting down.
AGACCAACAATCGTTTCCACATATTCCATCTGGATTTTTCCCAGCCAACACTGAACTGATATGAAGCATCATTGTGGAAGAACACAAAGATGCTCTTATAAAACTAGCTTTTTCCCCATTAAGTGAAACTCTAGTTGGAGTATCTGTGTGAATTGTGCTCATAGTGTGCATATTTATGTCAAAATACTTTGTGGCTGACAAGGAAAGATTAGGCTTTTTGACCGCATGCCCACATGATGATTAATTCATCATTTTAATTATAGACCCTTTCTGCAGATAAAAAGCATCACTGAGTGATACAATTGTGGTGACAATGACAAGAGCAAATCTCTCTTCTAATTTAAACATATGACGCAAGTGCTTCATTGAGCGTGCTCATATTGTCTTCCCTTGTTCTATGTGTGCCAAAATCACATTCTCAGCATGAAATGGGTAACAAGCAGGACAAATGACAGGCTAGGAGGGGGTAGCTAAGCAGAGAAACTTCATCTAGTCAATTAAACATAAGCAGAAAAAATGAATTATCATCACAGAAGTGTGCCTGAGTATTAATATATCAAACAGATAGATAATTCCAAGGAGGAATAAGGAAGAAGCTTTACACTTAAACTGTTTTCAGATGCCCAAACTCCAAGCATAATTTCCAAGAAATCCTGTATATGGAAAAATAAGTGTGTGCCAATAAAAAGCTTTTCTGTTGTTATTTCAGATATTCCTCTTCACTGCAACTAATCTGTTTTCCTCCGCAAATCCCCTTCTCTGCATGGTATATGATCAAGGAAATATCCAACAAAGACAGAAATGTTATGGGATCCGTTTGGATGAGCATTAAAATTGATAGACATCATTCCGGGTCCCCTCCCACACCATAGTTGTCGGCACTCGTTGTAACAACATAAGTAGATTTCTAAGAAGAGGAAAGTGCCTTGTACGAGATCAAACTACTTGTCTATCAGGTATTGCTCAGCTAGATGGAACAGTTGTACCCTGGGGTTTCGGTTATTGCCATTTCCATTATTTGTTGCCTGAAAATGTAGCACAATTGAAGCTATGTCATCATTCAGTTTTGGAACATAATTAGGTTCATGTCTGGTTATATATTGGATGGGAGCCCACCAAGTAAATCCAGGGATCTTCAAGTGATGCTAGAAAAGATCCCCACCTGAACCTTTGGAAAGCTAATGCTAATCTTTGTCTACAATACAGTACTGTTAAATGGACCCATGGTTTGACTCACTATAAATCAGCTTCCCATGTCCCAATGGATTTGATATTTCCTGCTGGAGATGACACGGCCTATACCTGTATGTTTCAGAAATAAAAGTAATTGCACTAACATTGACTGCAATCCAGTAGTAAGCCTGCAGTAAACTAGAGCAGGCCCACTGAATTAATGGAACTAGTGTAGGAACTGACTCACTAAATCCGCCCCACTGATTCAATGAGCCTGCTCTAGTTGCAACATACTACTGGATTTCGACCACTGTCACATAGTTTAATAACTTGCATTATAGTAGGCCCTTTGAATCCATGTTGATTGGTGAATTCTCATCTCTACATTCCTGTGAAAGAGACTGTAGTACTGCATGATGGAGTGAGCTTCTGTCTCTGTTCCAGCTCCTGCCAACCTAGCAGTATGAAAGCAAGAAATTGCTAATAGATAAATAGGTACCACTTTGATAGGAAGATAAACAGCATTCCACGCACTCCAGTGTTGAGGCATGCCTGCCACGTGTCCACAGAAATGTCTGCAGATGCAGACAGTGTTGGCTCTTTGACTATAAACAGAGACAAGCACTGAACTCTAGAGTCGGATGCAACTGGGTTTCAAACAAGGGCAACCTTTACCTTTACCTAAGTTCCATTGATTCAAACAGGCTTACACTTTTAACTCTATCCAAGACCTGAAAGTTACAATTCTGGAACAGAGAAATTACAAGACTATGTTCCAAAGAGAGACAGCAGAAATCAAATATGTCCATCTGCCGGACACCCATCACAGAGGCTTAAATATTAGCCAAGAGTTTCTGGTCATTATCAGATTTGATACACAGATTGCTATATGCTACTAGATCTATACCTATAAAATGGTGCGTTAACCGTTGGAATGTGACAAAGGATGTTGCACCAGGCCCCACTAGCCCGTAATGGGCCTCCGTTCACTCGCCCGAACCCGGTTCACAGGTAACTGTTGGGTTGAAATTTTCAGCCGGGGGGCAAGAGCCCCCCGGATGCAAACAAAAAAGGGAACTTCAATTCCCAATGTTCCTTGTGCCACACCGCACCAGAGCCAATCAGGCTGAGCGGTGCAGCAAAAGGAACGTTCAGAAATGCGCCGCGGCCAATCAAAAAAAAAAGCCACAGGAAAAAAACCACTGCAGTAAGCAAACCACTGCAGTAAGCAAACACGTGCAGCCAAAACTACAAGCCCCAGTGTCCTGCGCGCCATTAGCGCACAAAACGCTGAGGCAGCCGGCACGCGAAAAATAAAAGTAAAAAAAAACACCTGCCACCGCTGCCCTTCTTCCCCACTGGCCAGCCAGCATAGCCCGTGGGGAAAAAAGAAACAACCCCCCCCCCACCGCCGCTGCCCTTCCTTTCGATGGGCCAGCTGGCATGCGAAAAATAAAAGTAAAAAAACCCCACCGCCGCTGCCCTTCTTCCCCACAGGCCAGCCAGCATGGCCCGTGGGGGGAAAAAAGAAACCCCCCACCACCGCTGCCCTTCCTTCCAACGGGCCAGCTAGCATGGCCGTGGGAAAGAAAGCCCCCACCACCATTGCCCTTTCTTTCCACGGGCCAGTCAGCATGGCCCGCAGGAAAGAAAGCCAACCCGACCCCTGAAAAAGTAAGCAGAAAAACACAAACCAAAAACAATCAAAAACACTGAAGAATCCAAAAAGGAAACACAAAAACAGCCAAAAACAAACAAGAAAAAACACACAGAACCCCCCCCAAAAAAAATCCCAACCCCCCCCCCCAAAAAAAACCCCAGAGAGCTTACCAAAAGACGTCTTCTATCCATGAGGACCGGAACTCAAATGAGAAAATAAAGAAAAAACTTACCGGAAGCGACACCCAGAGGACAGAAGAGAGGAAGAAAAGCTCACCACCCCCACCCAGAGGCCAAAAGAGAAAAAACATTCAAAAATATTGAAACTAATAAGATTAATTCCAAAATTAATCAAATAAGTTATAAAAACATTCAACAATAATCACACTAATCTCAAAAAATACCAAAAAAAACAGAAATCACTTTTCACTCAACAAAACCAAAACAAAAAATAAAAAATGCGTTAAAATAAAGATTTAAAAAACCAAAATTAAATTTTAAACTAAATAAAATAAAATAAAATAAAACTTGCATAAACATAAAACAAAAACCTTCAAAAACCAATTTAAAGAGCCCGGCACTGAGGAAGCCGGCACACAAAAAAACAAACAAAAAACAACAACACTGGGAGCGCAAGTCCGCTGCAGGCGGACGCAGCGCCTCGAAGCCACAAAATCACAAAACCTTACAACACCATTTAAAACAGTCCAGCACCATTGGTTCAAGAAAAAAAAAGCGAAACCCTCTACTATCCAACACAATTTTAAAAAGCCCGGCACCGCCGGGCAAAATATGCTAGTATTGTATATTCACTAACCTTCCTGCAAATTCCCTTTTACAGCATGAATGCAACAGGATGTGCCCACACAAGTAAGAGGTTAAACCAGTAAAAGGTTAAATTCATTAGCATATGCTTTGCTTGGCAACTTCACACTTTTAAGATTGAAAGGGAGACATTTAAAACTAATCTGAATAATCATTTGTTACTGCTAGCTGTAGGAAGCTGTATTGATATGCATGCTTGTCTGTCATTTTGCTGATTACTCTTTACTGCATTGCTTTGTGATCCATTTGCCTTGTGACACCTTGACCCTGCATCTTGTGTATATAAACCATACCTGGAAGTTTTACTCCTTTGTCTGAAAAAATGGACTTGATCCACAAAAGCTCACAATAAAAATATAGCAGTTAGTCTTTAAAGTGCTGCAGTGTTTCTGTTTTTATTTTCTGATATACTTTTAACATAGTAAGTCATAGTTTTTGCTCATTTGATCAATGAAAAATACAGAGGACTTGACTTTCTAAATCCTCATTGACTCAATGAACCTACTCTAGTATAATTTACTTTACTAAGCAATAGGATTTTGGCCACCAAGTCTAATCACACATTCCAGGATGAGATTACTCACTCTAGATGCCTTTCTGTTAAGCTGTGTTTTAAAAAGGTTTGAGTTCTTAGACAGAGGTGATCAGTTTCTGGTGAACTGGAGGCCACCAAGGGTGTACAATCAATCCAGAAGAGTCTCCCTCAATGCTGCCAAATGTCCTGCTGTTTTGTAGCGATGGAGGAATTTTGCCATGAAACCATGGATACAATGAACATGTAAATTGTATTTTAAACCAAATCACAACATGTAAATTGTATTTTAAACCAAATCACAGTTTTGAGAGCATTGTTTACCTTAAAAGGCAAGAAAAACACACCTCACACACTAGGTTTTAAAACACAAATGCAACTCCCTCTGCTCCCCAGCTACTGTAGCACCAAAATTTAATAACATGGAAGAAAATTCAGCATTGGTGAAGGCTGCATGCAACCCATGGGTAGTATGTTGCTCACCCCTGCCCCAATATGAGCTCCAAAAAATTTACTTGGTTCATATCTTACCTTTTCTTCAATGAATAAATAGGTTAGAATGCCTGCGGCTTGTCAGCACTAGACCACTCTGCTAGCCCTCTCTCCCACTGTTATCTGACTTTGTAAGGTAGGCCATGCTGAAATGGTCATACAGTGAGCTTCAGGGCCAAATAGGGATTGTAAATCAGGTCTCCTGCCTTTGACCTATCACTCCAATCACTTCATCACACTAGTACAGAAGACCAGTGTCACACATGAATTGAACATGAAGTAATTGCTACTTGTGAGCTAAAGGCTTGGTCCTTTTTGTGGAACCATCCCAACCCAGTTTGCTACTAAACCTTGTTGTTCAGTCGCACAGTTGAGTGTGACTCTTTGTGACCCCATGGACAATTGTACGCCAGGCACCCCTATCCTCCACCATCCTCCTCAACCCGCCCAGGTCTGTGCCCATTGCGTCAACAGTACCATCTAGTCATCTCATTCTCTGCTGCCCCCTTCTTCTTCTGCCCTCAACCTTTCCCAGCATCAAGGCCTTCTCAAGTGAATCCTATCTTCTCATTTGATGTCCAAAGTACCTTAGCTTCATCTTTAATATTTGATCTTCCAAGGAGCAATTGGGGTTGATTTCTTTTAAGATCGACCTATTCATTCTCCTTCCCGTCCAGGCGTAGAAACTGGCAAACCACACCACGAATTTTGCCAAGAAAACTCCATGGCCAGAACATGAACAAAAGGCTAAACCTTATGTGCCACAAATGATTGGCATAGAATTTGCTAGTTAGGAAGATGGTATAGACAAGAGCCATGTTCTAGCAGCCATCCACTGCAGCATAGCAAATGACCCTCCTGCATGGTGTGGGCTATCTTCCCTGGAAGTGATACACTATTTAATTTTAGTACACAGATAAAGCCTTTCAAGCCTGACTGAACATTCATGCTATCTGCATAAAGGAGAGCCTGGGGAGTATGAAACTACTAATGGCTAACTCTATCCTCTGAAGCCTCTTGGGGAATTTCCTGGGATGATAGTGATGTGTGATAGGTCAAGTTAATGTACTCCAAATAAAAAGGGAGAAGAGTGTAGGTTCTCTTGCACACTGGAGAAAAGAGAAAGTGTGATAGAGAAACAGCGTAGAAGCAGAATTTGCCTGGTTTTCAGAAAATGAAGGAGAAAATAACGCTGTCAAAAAACTGTGCTTGATTTAATGCTTTCATTACTTGTGAGAAAAGAAATCCCATTGAAATTAGCTACTAAACAAAGGGGAATAACAAAGGACTATTAGAGTATATAAATGCTTTTTGCAAACCTCAGCTTCAGAGGAGTGAAGAGAGCAATAAGTTTGGGGAAAGTATGCTTCTCTGGAGATTTATTGCTAAATGAGTTATCATAAGAAAATAGGTACTATGTTCTGTACATTTAAAACATCTTCACTTACTCTTACACATTGTAATAAAAAATAATGGCCGAAATCTTTTTGCTTAGTGCAGTAAGTTACAATTGCGATAGGCACACTAAATCAATGGAACTTATGGAGTAACTGACTCATTAAGTCCCTACTGGTTCAATGGAACAATTCCAATTGTCACATACTACACTATGCAACATAATTCCATACAGTAAGGTCAATTCTGACTTATCTAAACCCTTTCAAGAGTTTTCTTCACATAGATTACCCAGAATTGGTTTCTCATTCTCTTCTTTTTGGCATTCTGGGGCTGTGCAGCTTGCTGAAGTATTCAGTTAAATCATTTTTGCTTTGAACAGATGAAGTACAAGACTTGATTTCACAGCAAATAGGTTTCTAGGGTACACAGAAAGAGCCTCCTCGAAGATTGTGGTATTTTTGAACCACAATCAGGCATACCCTGGTAACAGCAACCTTGTGTTGCTGGCTAATCTTTCTCACACTAAGTCAGACAGAAGGAACTGCAGAATTAACTGTGGCTTCATTTTGGCAGTTTCATGTCTGGAAGAAGCAAATAAGTTTATTTGTTCCTCCCCACTTTGTAAGCTATAAGTGAAGAGATTGTTTTAAACTCTTTAAAATGATCCAGTCTGTTGATTTCTCTCCCCCCACCTCCCTTTGTCTTGGTAGACCAACCCTAAATTGAAAACTTCCAGTAACAGCTAACTTCCATTGCTAATTCACCTAAGTCAGTTGTCTTCAGAAACAAGAATTGTTTTAAAATCTAGAGAAAGGGTTCCCAACATAAGGCCTGTGGGCTAGATCTGGCCCAGGGCACCATTTCATGTGGCCCTCCACCCCTCTAAGGGCATTTGAGAAACAAAATGGCTGTTGGGAGAAACAAAATGGCTGTTGAAGCTGTTGGAACAAAATGGCCACCCCCATCTTGCAGGCAGGGTAAAATGGCCAACTGGCCCTTGAAGCTGACTGAGAGAGGGTGACCCAGCCCCCGGCTTGAAAAGGTTGGGAACCCCTGATCTAAAGCAAATCCTAAAATTGATCTTCTTTGCTAGAATTTTGTGGTGAGTAGGTGGATATGGATTTGTTTAAGTGGAAAGGTATTAAGCTGAAAGCTTCCAATACAGCAGACACCCACTGTATCTTCTTCTTCTGCCATATCTGTATCCGAATATTGGTCATCATCATGGTGATCAGCCAATAAGACTGTCCTGAAAATATAATGCAGTGGTCTTTCATCTACCTTCTGCATCACAGCATGACACCTGTACCACTGATCCAGTTCATCAGTAACTTTCTGGTCCTGAGCCCTTTTGGCAAGTCCTCCTCAGCCCCAGGCCAATATTGATGAAGCTGCTGCCCTCCATCAAGATGGATTCATGTGGGATTTAATCCATTTTGGGGATTATCACCCTACCCTATGGACTTTGGCACCCAAGGCCATAGTCCTCAGGATTGTCAGGTTAGTTAGCCACCACCTGACGATTGACATTGAGTCACTGACAGTATGGTCTACTCTATTACCGTATAACCTGGCCAGACTGGACCTGCTGTATATCCATTATAAATATTAGCTCTCTTTACAATTAATTCCCTTTTTAAATCTTTCCGAATTTTTTTTTTAAAAAAATCTTTCACTGCTTTCAGAACAATCTTCTCTGCTAAATGTTTTAATTTGCTGTTTGTTTAAGAGTGGAAAAGATTGAACTGAAATCTTCTCTTTGCAGAAGCTCTTGCTGCTTCAATCTGTGAAGAATGAAACAAACAAACCAAAACCACCTACAGAAGATTATTTGAAAAGACACAGAAAAACCGGGATTTTGTCACACTTACCACAGCCGAATTTATTGTCACGTTTGTACCATCTGGACTGTGGGGAAAAGACTGGTATCATCAGCACAGAAAGCAGAAAACAAATTTTCCACTGGCATGAGCCTTTTAGTGTATGTTATGCTTACCTGAGATTTATTACAGTTTTTCAAACAACCTTTTTTAGCATTACATGTACATCTACCCAAATAAGGATGAAATGGGCCATAAAGCCAATTTTAAAAGGTAAGAAAAACCATGCCAGTCTGGCCAGGTTATCTTGCTATGGTAACAGAGTAGACCACGCTGCCAATGACTCACCACTGATCATCAGGTGGCGGTTAACTAACATGAGAACCCTGAGAACTGACAGTCTGGAGGGGGGGGGTTGAAGTCCACAGGGAAGAGTGGTGGTCCCAAAGTGGATTAAATCCCACTTGATTCCATCTTGAAGGAGGACAGCAATTTCATTGTGTGCCAAAAGGGCTCAGGATCAGGAAATGACTCACAAAACTAGATCAGTGGTACGGGTATCACCCTGCAATGTGGAATACAAATGGAAGGCTACGGCATTATACAATCCTGTGACTATCGCAAGAGAATCTTCATGGTGAAAGTATTGCAAGCTGATATTCTAGAGCCACTTAATGGTTAATAGTTAAACCATTAATAGACATTCCTTTTTATTTTAACTGAATCTAATAGTCAAGCAAAAGAAAGCAAACAAATCAGGTCTGTACCCTCCCACCTCTACCACCAACTAGAAAATTGGATCAGGATGAAGGTTTTTAAAAAAGTATTTATAAATGTGAGATTGTTAGCATTACTGGTTAGTGGTTTGTGAGGGCATTCTGACCTGCAGGCATAGGTGAAATACAGTTTCTCTTAAGCAAAGTCCAATATTCTAGTACTTTATCACAGATAAATAAACACTCCTTGTGTTCCCATTCGAAACATCACATTAAATAAATAAGATCTATGACTATCACAAAAGGTAAGAAAAATATTTCTGTCATTAGCAACAGAAGCAAGTCGAAAGGTCAACTGTGAGGCAATTAGAGATTAAAAAGAGTTTATCTGTTCCCTTCCAGGGATAGATTGCCATAGAACAATAGGCAAATTACACAATAGAGAAGCAGAGAATTGAATTTTATAGTTTCTTTACTATGTTCCTTTTCTCAGCTCCATGTGTTGACCAAAAAGAAAATACACATCTTCATTCAGTGAAGTAATGGATGGACTTGCTATTAGCAAATTCAGCTGACAGATAATACAAAGACGGTAGATTTAATTGCTGTGTGAGAAAACTTCATAAAAGCTATAACTATGTCCTGCACTTTCAAATACATACCTCTATTAACAATCCAAACAGTACGCTTCTTTTCTAGTCTTTAAACAAAAGGGCACCAGTTGTTCTATGCTGTTTCAACACACCCACACAAATCTGGTTCCATTTTGGTCCTGTTGTTTATATAATTTGACAGATACACCAGAAGACCAAGGAAAGTTAATTGGATCACAGATAGAATAAAGTTGGGAACATGAAAGTGGCCACAACTGAGCTAAAGAGAAAATGCTTCACCTGTGGAAGATCTCTCTGAAAGACCCAACAGTTGAAAAGTAGAAGGTCTCTTCCAAGCAAACTGACTAGATCAGCCTTTCATTGAGTAAGGGCATCTTCATACAGATTTTGCTAGGTTTGATCCTTGTAAATGTTTCTTCTTGCTAAGCGCATTTTAGTTGGAAGAGCTAAAGATATTACTGATAGGTAGGTCATCTCTTGAAACAACCTGCCATGGGAAATAACCTGGCTGAACTTTGTCTTTTAGAGACATGGATTTTGATCTTGGCCCTAACTACAAAAACTAGCTACACTGAAAAGCATTTTTGAGGGTTTTGCACTAGAAAGGTAAACCTGATGCACCAAGTCTGATGTCAGTGCGACACGCCAGGTTTACCCTTCCAGCACCGTGGATTTTGGAACAGAGAAGGCTCAGAAAATTTCTTCAACATGGCGATTAGTGATGCACTCCAAAAAAAATTGCTGCCACCTCTGTGGGCAGGTTCAAATCTGTGGACAGGGCCAAATCTGTGGGCATGGTCAACACAATGGGGTATGGAGGTGGGCATGGCCAGCCAGGTGGGCGTGGCCTAGGGGAATTTCCGCTACCGGTTCTCCCGAACAGGACAGAACCTGCTTCAGTGCATCACTGATGGCGATCCACGTTGCTTAAGGCTTCTGAGGCACTGGGACCAAGCGGAGACTGCTTGAACCAACAGGAGCGAAGCACGATCACCACCACCACCACCACAGTAGATGACGTATTGCTATGTCAGGCGGGGGCGGTCCTCTGAGTGCCATGGTACTCACCACGGGCCTAATTAATTAGATGCACAGGCCTAATTGGGCCCACGGGCCATAGTTTGGCCGCCCCATTCTAGAGCAGTGGTTTCCAATGTGGGGCCAATGCCCCACAGGGGGACTTCAATTCCCAGAAGTCTGGCTGATCAGTGTTTTGGAGAATTGACTTAGGCTTCTGGGAATGGATGTCCAAAAACCAAACGTTGGGAAACACTGTTCTAGAGCCAGAATATTATGGAATGCCCCTTTAAACAGCTCAGCTTCTACAAGCTTGTGGAAGACTTAATGCAGTGCAAGTTGCCCAGGCATGATTCATAACCCATTATATATAATATTGGATTTTACTGTATATGTTGTGGTCCGTTTCTTCGTACCTTTCATTTATATGCTTCTTTGTTTCAATATAATATTCTTAGAAATTAGTTTGCCAGCTACCCTATAATATATGCTTTCCATCTTAAGGAGACTAAATATATAGTTAAAGATACTCACATCCTGTTTTTGCTATAACTGTTTCTTCTTTACCTTGGCATTTAATAGTATCCCCACAGCTTATCTGGTCTGGATTTTCTTCTGGTTTATTCTGTGGTTATGAATGCTCACAGTCAACCAGTAATTTGGGTTTACATTATTTTGGTCCAGTGGGTAGAATATTTTCTCCTCTTGCCAACAATATACAACATTGTTACTCTCTTAAATGTGTTATCTCAAATGAACTTTATTCCTAGGGGTCAATTTTTTAAACATTTGTTCTCTTAGTTTAAAAGAATGAAGAAATCACATGCATGTAAACACACTAAGACATAAATACACATCCTTCTGTTGTTGATTGTTGACTGAAAATAGATTAGCAACTTGCACTGTATCAAATCTCTGCTTCCCAATGCACTTCCAGAATCCAATCTTCCATTTGCTAGTCTATATAGGTCAAGTATTTTTAACCCCGTCCAATCGAATTTGATCACTGTTTCATATATTACAGGAGCGGAAAACTTGTGATCCTCTAGATCAGGGGTTCCCAATGTTTTCCCACCAGGGGCGAGTTCCCACCACCGCCCTTATCTGTGGGGGCTGGAGGCGCATGCATCCACAACTTATGTTTTCATTGTCATTGGTGTGATCAGCATCAGGAATCACGCAGTTTTTGCCACCTCGTGCACAGCCGCCACCACTTCCAAGGGCAGCAAGAGCCTTTCTGGAGCATGTTCATTCTGGTTTGTTAATTTTCCAATGCTCCGATGCTGTGCTTTGGCAGCTGGAGAGTGGCGGTGGACAATTTCCTGGTTCCATGCTGGGATCCCAGGCACTGATGTAAGTTCCACCTGGCACCGGAAGTCACCCACCACCACCGTTCTCCAGCTGCCAAAGTGCAGCGGAGAAGGCTTGGAAAATTACCAAACTGGAGCAAACATGCACTGGAAAGGCTCCCACCACCCTGGGAAGCAGCGGAGGCTGCACATGAAGCAGCAAAAACCACATGATTCCTGCCACTGCCACCACTGCAGTAAGTGATGTTTTTTGACTTCCAGCAGTGGGGGTGAGTCTAGAGGTGCCCAAGTGGCCACCATGGGCCAGATTAATTATATGTGGAGGCCAGATTGGGCCCACAGGCTGGGGGTGGCCACCCCTGCTCTAGATATTACTGAACTCCAATTACCAAGCAACTTCCAAAAGGTGTTATGAAGGCCAAGCCTGAGTTCACAGTCTGAGCCACATACCTTTCTAGGGCACAAGTGACTCGAGTGTGATCCATATTAATGAAAAATAGACATTGCAAACAAAAAAGTGATGAACTTTTGAACCGCAATGAACAAAAATAATTATCTGAGTGTTCTGTCACAGGTCAAGATCCATTTCTGTCATGTAACACAGTGAGTTACATATTCCATCAATTGTCTGAAAAATCAGTCAAGCCACACAACTGAGCAATCAGACATGCACAGCAAATTACAATGGACACACCCAGTGGTGAGCTCAAAAAAAATTACTACCACACTGTGGGCGTGGTATGGTGGGTGTGGCCAGGGGGAAAGCCCTGTGTTGCACCCGAATTAGGACTACTTTATTTCAAAACATGGCTGGGTGGAGCCAGCCAGAATTTCTGCTGCCGGTTCTGGCGAACTGGTGTGAACCTGCTGATGCTCACCACTGGACACACCCCAAGACACAGACTTTGTATTAATTCTGTGAGAGATTTGGCAGGAACTTATCTACAATGTGATTACTTGCCTTCCCTTTATTAGGCCTGCCTGCTTTTATTTTGTTTTTGAGGTTTTGTAACACAGATGGCTCTTAACTGTTCTGTGATAAGAAGAAAAAATGACACCTGAATAGCTCCTTTAGAGACTTGGCTTGATAACCTTAAGTAACTTGTTGGTTAAATGGTAAATGGTGTCTGATCAAAACTACTGCATAGGTAATTTCACAGGCTAATGCTAAGGTTTAGAAGTAGGGAAGAAATTTGTTTGCTCTTATGCAAACCTGATGAACTTGCACTTTTCAGACCAATCTAAACCATTTCTGTGCCTCGGAAGCTTTTCAGAGGCAGGGCATGCTGGGGCACACTTGTCTTCAAAAGAGGTCAGATGTGTGGCTAGATAATAATAATACAGTAATTTCATATCAGAAATTATTCTGGGTTGAAAGGATTTTTCTGAGAAAAACTCCATTCAGGGGACACCCGGATGATACTCCTTTCATGTCCCCAAGAGCTGGGACAAAGATGGGTACTCAATCCATCATTCAGTACCTGGGTCTCAAACTGCCAACTTGCCAGCCTTCTAGCTAACAAGGTGAGCTTCTTATCCACTGGGCCACCACAGCCCCTTGCAGCCAGATGACACCATGTCATCATCTAGACTGGAGGGATTATAGGTTTTTCTCATCTAGGATGTGAAATCTGCTTTGCTTTTCTACTAGAGGCAAATCCAGTATCCAGAGCCTGGTACAACAGACAGGTAGTTCAGAATTCTGAGCCCAGAACTTTGTTTTGAGTACCTGGGCTGAAGGGAATTTACAGTAAAACTCCGACTTACAAATGCCCCAAGCTACATAAAATTCGACTTACATAATGATTTTGTGCTAAAAACATGCCCCGAGTTACATAAATTTACATAACATCATTTCCTATGGGTTTGCTTCGAGTTACATTTTTCGTATGGGTTTGCTTCAAGTTATGTAAACATTTATTTCCTTATGGGTTTGCTTCAATTTACATTTTAAAAAATCATTTTTCTTATAGGTTAGCTTTGAGTTACATACAAAAATAATTTTTCATATTGGTTTGCTTCGAGTTACATAAAAACCGATTTAAGCAAAAGCCTACGGATTGGACTTTTTGCGTAAGTAGGGGTTTTACTGTAATTCTTCTCACTTAAAAGTCTTTTTCCTGATTATACCAAGCTTTCCTCATTTCAGCATCTCTTAAAGATGTAGACTTTGGTCAACAGATGTTTATACCAAATGAAATGTTAGTTTTCAAGGTACTTTGTTTTTTCCACAGCACACTCCAGACTACCATAGCTTCCCAACCCTGAAAATTCATTTCAGCAATGAAAATATATTTTAGCAATGTAATTTAAGATTGAAGTAGTGTGGAGCCACTTTGCTGCAGGTATTGTTATTGTTAGGTGATCTACTGCAAATCATCTGGAGAGCTATTAGTATCTCCACATCTACTCTCTGCTCTCTTCTTTTGTAATAAATCAGAAAATATTGCTTCAAGAAAATCACGTAAGAATGAAATGAAATAAAATGTTTTATTCTTCAGCCTTCAATGATTAAAATATCCTCTCAGCAATTAAAATCAAGTCCCACTAATTAACCCAATTAAATCTTGAAATCCTAATGATTGTACATTTTCAGTAAAAACTATCTTATGAATAAGAGAATATCATGCGCCTCTGATTTAAATGCAAAGCTGAAGGTGTAGTCCTCTAGGTTACTGTTACTTTTGTTAATTCCAATGACTTGCTGTACCTATTCCTTTAAACAACCTATTCCTTTGAATATTAGCCAGGAGTTTATTTGTCTGGACTCAACATTGGCGACAAAGGTGGCCACCACCACTTCTTCGTTTGGGGTTTTTGACCTCTCCAAGCCAGAGTCATGGCCCATGTACAAGATCCAGTTTGAGAACTTCATCATCACTAAGGGGCTTGAAGAAGAGAAGCAGAAGGCAACGTTCCTGGCCCATTGCGGGAGCTCGTCGTGCACCTTCTTCTGCCACGAGCTCTGAAAGACACACACACACACCCAAAAGACATTTTGGACATCCTGCAAAATCACTGCAAGCCAAAGATTTCAATATTTCCTGCAAGAGTGGCCAAGAAACTCCTAATTTCTGACACTGTCCTCACACTTTATGATCCCCAAAAGCTCCTTATCCTGGTATGTGATGTCTCACTGGTGGGAGTGGGAGCATAGGAGGGGGAAAAGAAGCCCCTGTCACTTATTATTCCAGGTCCTTGTCTGCAGCTGAGAAAAATTATGCTCAGATCGACAGAGAGGCACTGGCAATAATCGCTGGTACTAAGAAATTCTGCAATTTCATCTACGGAAGGGCTTTCACGATCGTCACAGATCAAAAGCCATTGCTAGGCATTTTTAAATCCTGTCACAATGCATGCTGCGCTGGGCAATGTTCCTACAGCCATACCAGTTCGACCTACAGCATTGCCCAGGTGCCAGCATCAGCAATGCAGATGCACTGTCCAGATCCCCAGTTGCGATTGTGAGGAAAATTGAAATGGACCATCAGGTCCTCATGTTAGAGATTTTAAATTCCCTACCTGTGTCCACTGTGGACATAGCGGCTGAGAGAAGGAAGGATTCCCTCATGTCGAAGGTCTCCATGTATGTTCAGAAATGGTGGCCATCGCCACCGGTCTCTGAAGAGTTCAAGGTGTTTTACAGCAAACATAACTAGCTGTCAATTGAAAGAGGGTGGGGGGACAGAGTGGTCATTCCATCAAGTCTAAGTAACAAGGTTCTTCGTACACTACATGTTAGCCACCCGGGAATTGTCCAGTCAAAAGCACTAGCACATAGCTACTTCTGGTGGCCCAGATTAGACCTCGACATTGAGGCATGGGTCAGGCGATGTCGGGAATGTCAAGCCTCCAGGCCGGAGGAAACACATCTTCCCAGTAGAGAGTGAGACACTGCCAGCGGTCCCTGGCCATGAATCCTCATCGATTTCACTGGTCCCTTCAGAGGAGCCACATTTCTACTTATCGTAGATTCATATTCCAAATGGTTAGAAGTCATCTCTGTATTCAGGACTTCTTCCGCAGTCACAATCCGCAAGCTAAGGAGAGTGTTTTGTACTTTTGGTTTACCCAACATTGTTGTGTTCGATAACACATTGACCTTCATGTCAGCAGAGTTTCAAGATTACCTTTGCCGTAATGGTATCAGGCATATTATTGCCGCACCGTTCCACCCCGCGACAAATGGACAGATTGAAAGACAGGTCCGAACTGTCAAAGACACTTTAAAGCGCATGGGGGCTGGAGACTTAGAATTGCAACTATGCCAGTTCTTACTGTCCCACAGAATCACCCTCCTGGCATCAGTTTTTTCACCATCCAACCTCTTAATGAAAAGGAAGCTATCCATGGTCTTGGACCGCCTGGATCCCCACTGTCTAGAGGACAGGGGTCTCAATATTAACATTGCAAATGCAAAGGGTTTTGCAGTAGGGCAACCGGTCCATTGCCGGAATTACGCACCCGGATCTCCGTGGTTGGGGGGGGTGAGATCCTAGAGCAAACAGGTCCAGTATCATACAGGGTACAAATGGACAATGGCACAGGGGGGGGAGATACGCTGACCAAATTCGGCCATGAGTGTCTGGTCAGAATGCTGAACCAGAGTGAGAGCCACAGGGGGAAGTCACTGCTACCAATGAGCAGGAATTTGAGTTAGAGCTCTTTAGTGAGCCCTCAACACCTGTTCCCCTTCTCCTGGGTCCCCACTGGAGTTGCCTGAAGCCAACATAGCTCCTGAGGCTACCTCCAGCGATGACCCACTCCCGAACTGTTAAGAGTTCACACAGAATGGGCACCTAGCCATGAGGTCCTCAGGCACCCAAAACGGACTTGTGGTCCGCCCAGACATTTTGGGGGTTATGTTCCTTGCTAGGTGGGGAGGAATGTTGTGTATAAGGATTTATTCTGTTCAAATGTAAAACCGCACCAAAACTGGGAACCCGGAAGCGTGCCATTTCTAAAGGCGCCAAATTCAAAGATGTGTCAAAGTGGGAAAGACTGAACTTTGTGTGTCCTCCAGAAGCCCGCCTGAATGTATCTTGTTTTGTAATGGTCTGCACACTGTATATATATATTGGCAACCCCTGTACATACTCCCCAGTCCGGAACCTGAGCTGAATAAAGATCACTGAGTTTAACCCGATCCTGCTGGTTAGAATACTTCTTTGTCCGGACTCAACAACGTCCCACTCCTCTGTCTGAGGAAGTGGACTTGATTAACGAAAGCTCACATTAAAAATATAGCAGTTAGTCTTTAAAGTGCTGCAGCGTTTTTGTGTTGTTGTTTTTTGTTTTTTTGTTTTGGTTTTTCCTGATATGCTTTGAACAATAGTTTGTTTAGTAGCAAAAGCTACTTCATTGCCTGGCAGAATGGGCATTGGGCAGTATAATTCTGGATATAGCCAGCTGAGTATGTTCTAAGAATAAGAATGAAAGAATCTAGTTTCATGTGTTTCAACATGTAAACACACCGCCACCTAAAGACTGATGAAGCACTGAAAACATGTCAGTTAAGCAAACTTACAGAGGTTTTGTTTTCATTCTTTTCCCTATTTCTTAAATATTCTTATATTAGAATGATCAGCAGTGTTAAATGTAGAGAATGCAAGCGCGGTGCCAAAATGGCTGCCGCGCTCTTTGCGGGGGGCCCCCCCACAGGACGAAGGCATCCGGGTAGTTAGGGGCGTGGCCAGCTCCCTTATAAAAGGGGTGGCCACGAGGCAGCCGAGCTGCCATTTTGCGAAGCGACGGAGCGGAGAAGTTTTTCCCTCTTACTCCGTCGCTTTTACCTTGATTGGGAAGCCTTTTGGCTGCTGACCTTCCTCTTTACGGCTTCCCTTAGGTCCGACTGAGATGCCTTCGAAGAAGAAGGCGGCCGCGAGCGCGGCTCGGGCGGTTCCCCACCAGCCGCCTTTGCCGGCACCCACCGGGACCGGTGGGATGGGGTCTATTACCCCCTGGCCGGAGGCTGGGTACCCGAGCAGCGCTCCTGGTGCCCATTCTACTGGGCCTTCCTCTATTGGGGCGCAGCTCACTCCAGGGCCTTCCAGCCTTGGGGGGTGGTGTGGTCCCCTTCCTTGGCAGGTACCTACGTCGGCCCTGCCGGGCCTGGGTGTGGGGTCATGGCCATATTCGGGCCCTGGGGTGCAAGGACCTGTACCCACGCCCGTAACAGGCGGGCCGGCTGGCCCGTGGCCCCACGCCAGTGTGGAGGCCTTACTGGCCCGCGTGGCGGCCCTCGAGGCTTCCCTTGCTCGGGCCAGCCACGCTTTGGGGTTCACTTTGACGCGTTGTCTGCTGGGCAGCGGCAGGCGACGGGACGGGTTGAGCAGCTTGAGGCGCGTGGCGCAACTTCGGCCACTGCCTCGCAGCTCCCCAACCAACAGGCCTGCGCGGGTCAGGCCCCGGCGACGAGCTCTACGGCGGTCGTGAGCTCCGACGCCCCCAGTGGGCTGGAACCCCCGGTGGGGGCGGCCCGCGGGGGTGCAGCATGTGAGTATGCGGTACATACTAGTGCACCTACACATGTGGCTACGTTGGGGGGGCTTTCCAATGGCCTTGGCCTCGCGTGGGTGGTGCGGCGGTACAGCCGCTGACGCACCACCAGGCGACGTCAACCACCACCCAGGGCCCCGGGGTGGGGACCGTTTCCTACCCTGCAGGGAATGTTTTGGGGGTGGCTGGGCTAGTCCAAGCCCCTTTCCAGTTGCCCGCAGTTTCTGCTGTGCCTGTCTCGGCCTTGCCGACAGCGGGCTATTCCTTGCCACTGGGTGACCACTTGGCACAGGCCACCAGAGAGAAAATATGGCGAGGGGAGTATGTAGATATCTTCTCACTCCTAAACAGGGAGCCCACCAAGGAAGAGAGGGAGGGGCAGGATGAGAAGGATAAGGAACAGGCACGTCGTCGCAAGCCACCACGAACGTGGGCCAACTGGCTGCCGGCTTACCTCATCTACATGGCGGTGTACCTGAGGGCCCGGCCGGATATGGCAATTCCGATGGCCCAGTATTTGGACAACATCTATCGGGCGATGGTTGACTTTCCGGGCCCGTCGTGGTTGGCTTATGACGAGGAATTCCGTATGCGAATTCCCCTGCACCCTGAGATGAGGTAGGATGAGCCATGCCAGAGGCTTTGGCTTCTGTACATGACGCCCACGCGCCCCGCGCCAGGGGAAAGATACCATTGTGGACATGCGGTCCAGCGAGTGGCTCCAGCACAGGTTCCCCGCCAAGTGGCGGGGCAGGGGGTTCCAGCCCGCCTGCTGTGCTGGACTTTCTCGTCTAATGGTTCATGCAATAAGAAGAATTGCAAGTACAGACATGAGTGTCCCACCTGTGCGGGCCCCCATGCAGCCTCTGCCTGTCCCAGGCCTGGAGGGACGCGGGGCAGAGGGAGGGGCGGACAGTGGGCTGGCAAGACTGCCGCAGATGGAGCTGGTTCACCGAAAGGCTCCCTCCCCAATTAATGTGGACATGTTGGAGCGTTGGCTCGCATTGTACCCGAAAGGGGAGGATGCAGATTATCTCCTTCAGGGCTTTAGGCAGGGGTTTCGTATTCCTTTCATGGGTGATAGGTCCCCTCAGGATGCCCCCAACCTTTTGTCCCTTAGGGGGAGGGAGGAGGTGGCTGCCGCCAGCATTAATAAGGAGGTCAATGCGGGCAGGGTCGCTGGCCCTTTCCCTGCACCCCCGTTCACTAACCTTAAGGTATCGCCCCTGGGCTTGGTTCCCAAGAAGTCTCCAGGCGAGTTTCGCCTTATCCATCACTTGTCCTACCCAGCCGGCCGATCGGTCAACGATGCTATACCTGACGACCTTTGCTCAGTCAGGTATACATCTTTTGACCACGCGCTGCGCATGGTGCGCTCATGTGGCCCGGGTGCGCTGCTGGCTAAGTGCGACATTAAGTCGGCTTTTCGCCTCTTGCCGGTGCACCCGGGCGACTTTGAATTGCTGGGTTTCAAATTTCGGGGCAAATATTATTTTGATAAGGCCATGCCTTTTGGCTGTTCCATATCATGCTCAGCTTTCGAGCGTTTCAGTACCTTCCTAGAGTGGGCTTTCGTCCGCAGGTCAGGGTCCCGGTCTGTAGCCCATTACCTGGATGACTCAACACATTTCAGACGCTAATGGAGGAACTCGGTGTCCCTTTAGCGCCCGAAAAGACCGAGGGCCCATCTACACAGCTAGTCTTCCTGGGGGTGGAGATTGACACGATAGCGCAGGCGTCTAGGTTACCGCGGGATAAGGTGTCTAGGATAGTGGCCCTAATCTCGGACTTGTTGGCCAAGCGTAAGGCATCACTGAGAGAACTGCAGGTGCTGCATGGTCACCTTAATTTCGCCTGCAGAGTGGTCGCACCGGGCAGGGCTTTTGCCCGGCGCTTGTGCGACGCTATGGCAGGATTATCCAGGCCTCACCATAGGGTTAGGCTTACCCGGGGTATCAGGGCAGACATGCTTGTCTGGTTACAGTTCCTGAGGGAGTTCAATGGGGTCTCATTTTGGAGGCATGACCTCCTGGCTTCCCGTCAATTTCAGATTCAGTCTGATGCCTCGGGATCCCTCGGTTATGGGATGTACTTCAATGGGAAGTGGGCCTATGGTGGGTGGCCACCGGCCTGGGCAGGCACGGGTCGCCTGCGTGATCTCACATATCTGGAGTTTTTCCCTATCCTGGGTGCTTTGATGCTATGGGGCCAGGAGTGGTCCAACTCGGTCGTGCATTTTTGGTGTGACAATGCGGCTGTGGTCCACATTGTCAATGCACAGACTCAAATCGCCCAGGGTTATGGACCTAGTGCGCCAATTTGTGTTGTGCAGCCTGCGCCTCAACGTACTGTTCAGGGCCAGGCATGTCCCAGGGGTTAATAATGATATTGCTGACGCTTTGTCCCGCCTACAGATCTCCCGGTTCCGTGCCTTGGCCCCGGATGCGGAGAAATTTCCCTCGCCACTCCCGGAGGAGATATGGACCATTGGCAAGGAGAGGTGAACCGGGCGATTGGCCTGTCGCTAGCGCCACGCACCCGTAAGGCGTATCACCACGCAATTAATTCATTCAGGGCATTCTGTACCCAATTTCAACTGCCAGGAACCTGGCCGATCCCGGTAACCCATGTTCTGCGGTTCATGGTTTACCTGCATTCTCAGGGCCTTGCACCTCGCACCATAGCATCTAAGCTTTCAGCGTTGGCTTTTATGGCCAAGGTGGGGGATCATGTGGACAGCACCTCTGACTTCCGTGTGAGACATGTTTTGGAGGGGTGGGTGCGCGAGCGCGGGCGTTGCCCGGACGACCACCACCCGATTTCCCCAGGGGTCCTTACCCAGTTGGCCCTTGCCTCTGTTTTGATGCATATGAGGCAGCCCTGTTCCATGCAGCCACAACGGTGGCATTTTTTGGAGCGCTCCGCATCAGCGAGCTTGTGATGCTGTCTAAGGCGGATGCAAGTCGTAGGGCACTGGAACTCGAGGATGTTTGTGTTGCCAAAGACTGGGCTCAGTTGAGGATACGTTCCTCTAAGACCGATCAGCATGGCGTCGGCAGTGGTGTGCGACTGCTACGGTGTTCTTTGGCAGACATCTGTCCGGTTGGTGCCCTACAGGAATTCCTGGCACTGCGTGGCATGCACCATGGCCCGTTTTTCTGTCACCAAGATGGGTCTCCCCTTACTAAATTTCAATTTTGGAAGGTGACGGGCAAAGCGCTGGCCAGTGTGGGCCTCCCAGGCGCCCGCTATGGCACTCATTCATTCCGTATAGGGGCGGCCTCAACCGCAGCTGCTTTTGGGTACTCAGGGGCTGACATACGTAGTATGGGACGGTGGGGTTCGCAATGTTTTCAGTTTTATGTGCGCCCACTCCTGCCGTGAGTACCAACCCAGTCACCTTACCTACTTTCCCTCATTTTTCCTTTACACACCCGGGGTGTCGTATTACACCGGTGACAGTATGGCTGGTGGGCCATAGCTACGTGCACAGGGCAGCGCGTTATGCTGCGGCGACAGAGTGGGGACCCCGACTGGGACTGGGTGCATACGCAAGTCTCACATGGCATGGTAAGCCCGGGATGTTATGGCGGGAGCTGCTGCCTTTCCTTTTTTCAGGCCAGAATGCTGACCCGCCTGACATTCTGATCATACACCTGGGGGGCAATGATTTGGGCCAGGTCACCGGCT
This sequence comes from Bradypodion pumilum, assembly GCA_035047305.1. NCBI lineage: Eukaryota > Metazoa > Chordata > Lepidosauria > Squamata > Chamaeleonidae > Bradypodion > Bradypodion pumilum. Next base: position 54,106,193 of record JAWDJD010000005.1, on the reverse strand, counting down.
TGTCGCTGAAGCATGCGATTTGCGAGGACCTCTCCTACCTGCATTACGTCTGGGCCGCCACAACCCTTGTTTGGTTGGTCATGGTCCTGCGCCATTCCTACAGAGGGGGTGTTGACCTCCTGGCCCTTGACCGTGCTAGACACATGGTGAATAGGGCAGTGGCGCGTTTCCTTGTCGACAGGGCTTGGGGGAGGGTCAGTCGTCACCCTGCTATTAGCCTCCAAAGTTATGACTTGTATGCAGGGGATGGGGTCCATCTGTCGCGAGGAGGTATGGACCTCCTGTTGGGTGATTGGCGAGCAGGCCTGTTGACCGAGCTGACAGTCTGGGGGGGCATCGAGCCTTCTTTGAAGCCCCTCCGTGTGGCGGGTAGCACTGGTAAGGTAAACATTATGACCCACAGGTATCCGGCAAGTTCGCAATTGACTGGACAACACTAGACAGGCATAAGTTGGTTAAACGTTGTCCGGTCAACGACGAACTAGGCGACGGGGTGATGGCTATAGCTAGACAGCATGCATCACCCCGTGATTTTACGGATACGCGTCAGAGGGTGGGGTCATTAGTTAGATATTGACTACGGTCAACAATTTGTTTGTGGTCAACAAACAAATTGATACAAATGGATACATTGTAGCAATTGCCGTTGGCAATTTTGGGTGGTACCTTACCAGTGTTACTTCGGCCTGCTTGCTTTAAGAATTATGATTGGTCAATTACCAATAGAAATTTATAATTCGGACTAGGGCATGAATCAATAAATGTGGCCCAATGCCGTTATCCACTTTCATTGGTGTCTGAGTCCTTTATTGGGGGGTGCGCCTGCAAGGAGAAGTGCTGCGGTTCAATATTTATCTCCTTAAGCAAACTATGTCAGAATTGATAGGTAGAAAACAGTCTGCTTATGCCCAAGCAAGCTCTGCACTATTTGGAGATAGAAGATTCAGGTTCCTCAGCCTCCTTCCAGCTACTCACCTATAATAGGTAGCAGCTTATGGACCAAGAAGGAGGAGCACTTCAGCCCAATATTGGGAGTGTGCTCACTGCTCAGGTAGCCAGTCACGATTCATCTGTTGTCCAAAGACAAACAATAGCAACTGGGGGACCCAAGAACAAACATTCTAAGAAATACTGTCAGGTAATCCAATTATTCATTTTAGCATGTGGCTATTAAGTATTTTGTTTGTTGTCTTATTACTGGCTCTTTTTGTCCTCTAAAAAGCTCACACTCTCATCTTGCATGAGCCAGTGCAGCCCTAGGGGTCAGAAATATTCTCTTCATGCTTCAGAATGGATCCTTTCCCCCTTGGGTTGGGCATGGAGCAACTAACAATGTTTCTCATTTTAAATGATGTCCATACTTTCTTACAAAATGGTAGTGGGAAAGAGATTCTAGTAGGAGTTAAATAACAGAGCTTGGGGAAAACATCATAAGCCAATGTGTTAATAGGATATCCCACACCGCATGTTCAAGAATTGAGCCAAGACTCAAGTTAAGCTTGAATTGTTAAGGTATATTTCAGAGTAAGGAGCTGCCAATGGGAGGGAGCGCTTCTCATTTGTATCTGTACAATTATAGGAAGATGCTTTAACAAAATAAAATTGCATCCCATGTGGGTAAGATGAGTTTGTTACATTATGAAAATTTTAAAATAGGCACACTAAGGTGAAGCTGGTAGAGTTCATTCAATACTGACGTAACCTTTTACAGACGTCAATTTGGAGAAGTCAAAAAGCGTTGTTCTATTTTCCAAGCAGATATTATAACAAAGTAACCCAACCTTTCTGTCTGAATTGGTGCAGTTTCTGCAGCTGAGTACAGTAAAACCCCTTCTTACGGAAAAAAGTCCATTCTGTAGGCTTTTGCTTAAATCAAATTTTTTTGTAACTTGAAACAAACCCATAGGAAAAAGTATTATTTTTACGTAACTCAAAGCAAACCCATAGGAAAAATGAAAATTTTATGTAAATCAAAGCAAACCCATAGAGAAAATGAATTTTTACATAACTCAAAGCAAACCCATAGGAAAAAGAATCTTTATGTAACTCGAAGCAAATCAATAGGAAATCGTGTAAATCGGCACATGGTTTTAGCACAAAATCATTATGTAAGTCGAATTTTATGCAACTTGAGGCATCTGTAAGTCAGGGTTTTACTGTATTTTTGCCCTCGGTTTTTCTGTTCTGCTAACCTTCTGATTGTACCTCCCCCTTTGTAAATTGCCTTGGAGGGCCTTTTTAAAAAAGGGTTATAATAAATCAATAGTAAAGGAAAATCCCTGTGGGAGCAGAGATTGTTTTTTCCTACTAGAAAAACTTAAAACTCCCCACCTGCCACTTGACCAGCATAAAGCATGGAATCCTCTCTGTCCTCTGTCGCAGATTATGCAAAGTTATTTAAATCCTGAGTGACAGTATTTACTAAGACAGCTGTTGGGCTCTGCCACTGTTGATGGGGAAGAGGGAGGCTGGAAAGGGTTTAAAGTGTGTAAAGCTGAAGGTAACAAATGATGACTTTGTTGTATACTCTTTTGGCAAAACCACAAAAAGAAACAATGAGAAAGAAAGACACAGCTTTCCCTTCCAGGTGGAAGGGAAAGAAAGAAAGCTACACACAAAATAGTTGTTTTTATTTCATCTCTTTCCTTTCTGCCTGATATAGTTTACGGGCATCAGTGGCCTAGCTACCTTCATCAACAACAAACAACATAATCATCAACAACAACACAGAGACAGAATCAGAGGTTGTCAGAAGACTTCATCCCTTCTTTCTCTCTTATCTTGGCTAGGTGTGATTCATTGTAATACAATTCAGAGTAGGAGATTAAATAAGAATACTATTCTCAGTACTGTATCTTCCATTTCCATACTCATGCTGCACTCTTTTCAACACTATATGTGGGTTTTAGCAACAACAAAATTAAATTCCCTGCATTCTGATCTTGTATTAACATGATCAGCCATAGATATTTTTTCTGCCAGAGGCAGCACAGCAAATGAGCTGATCATCCCAATTCAAAAGACAAACTTCCTCGCTTAAAAATTTTCAAACCTCAACCAGAAATGTCTATGAGGGCTTTTCCTAGGAATAAAATTAAAATGAATGAAATAGGTAACAATTCATTGCCCTTTAATGACACCCAAAATCATAATTAGGCAGCTTCACTGCCAAATGGTAGGAATGACCACATGTAGCCACATAAATTGCCCCTCAAGGGATCTCTTGACCAGTATCCTGGCTTACTAAAAACCTGTTTTCTATCTGTTAAGTCACTATCCCTATTTTGCCATTTAAAATGTTAGAAAAGAAACAACACACCAACATTTTTAATTCAACTGTGCTACCTGCAGTTCTCTATGGGAGTGAAACATGGTCATTAATGAAGGCCAAGGAAGAAGAACTATTAAGAGCCATGGAAAGATCAATGGTAAAGGTATTGGGCTCTGCCACTGTTCGTGACCACATCCCCAATGCCCAGATAAGAAAACAAAGCAGACACAACGAAACTGTTGTCGAATATCATAAACGGAAATTGTGCTGGGCTGAACACATTTCTTGAATGATATATGGGCTTTGGACAGCAGCAGTGCTATCCCAGAGGAGTAAAAAGACCCCTTGGCAGGCCCCACAAAAGATGGGAAGACCCAATTGTGAAAAGTTTTGGTCGAACCTGGATGAGAAGAGCGCAGCAGAAAAAGGAATGGAAAGCGGGTCTGGTGCCAATGTATAGCAAAAGTAAGGCTATGAGAAACTTTGAGGTATGGATCAGTATGAATCAGAGCTTGTGAAAGTTTCTTTTGTGGACCAAAACTCACAGAAACCCCCAAGCAGCATTGCCACTGAGGAATATTATTTCCAAGCTATGGCATAGTAGAGAGGCCCACTAGCTTGACAAGTTGCTGGGAATCCAGTGCTGCCCATCCCCCTGTCGCCTTCTTCCTAACTGCCTCCTTTGTCCTCACATCTATTTGGTCACTGGCTTTAGAGTGGCCAACAATGAATAAAGAAACTTCAAGGCATCAGGAGAAACCCTAACTTCTACTTCACCAAAGGTTTTTTTGACCTTCCATGGCTTGAACTGAAACAAAGACCTTTTTATTCTACTACACTACATGTGCTTATAAAGGTAAAGTTTGCCCTTGCTCAAAAGCCAATCATATCTCACTCTAGGGTTCAGTACTCATCTCCATTTACAGCCGAAGAGCCAGGGCTGTTTACATCTGCAGACATTTCCATGGACATATGGCAGACATGCCTAGACAATGGAGTGCACAGAACACTGTTTACCTTCCCACTGAAGCAGTACTTATTTCTCTACTTGAAATTTCTTGCTTTTGAACTGTTAGGTTGTTTTGTGTTCAGGGAATGAAGAAGCAGACGAGTGAAGTAGTGAAATTCAGCTCTTTAATAGTCGGGTTTGAACACAGTTTGGATGGGGCAAAACACGGACTTATAAACACTATAAACAGTAACAGTAACAATAATACAACAAGCCCATTGACTAACAGAGTGTGCACATTTTCAATCCACTTATTTGCATAAGAATAGATACATGAGAAAAGATACATTCCACTCCTGTCAGAAAACACAGTTAACATACATAACAGGTTGGCAGTAGCAGGGACAGAGACAGACGCTCACTCCACCATGCAGCATTCAGGTCTCGAATTGCTGACCTGCTGACCTTCCAATTGTCAAGTTCAGCATCTTAACCACTAAGCCACTGCAGTCCCCCATGTGTTTATAGGCTTACCCAATTGTAGGATGTTTAGATCTTTTGATAATAACTGATGTAGATCCCCTTGAGTCCATTTATTGGGAGAAAGGCAAGAAATGGATAGATGGATAGACAGACAATGGCTTTATGCAGGGGCACATCGAGTCCTTCAGTGGGAAGAAAGTGGTGCCCTGCCTTTGCCATGACTTCCACCACACTGTCCCTCTATCTGGGGTTATCGGCTGGATTCAGACCTGGGTCCTTCTCTTGGAATTACCCTTCCTCATTCTTAAATTTCATGGGACTAGGTTGCCACCTAGACATTTCTTAGTGTTTTTAGTTAGTTTTCACGGTTGTATTGTTGGGTGGGTATTTTAAGGGCTTTTAATAGTTTTTAAGCTTAAGGGTTTTTGTGATTTTATTACTATGTGCCTTTTTATGCTTGAATCTTGTAATGTTTATTGTGAGCCGCCCAGAGTCACTCAGGTGAGGGGGCGGCAATATAAATTCAAGAAATAAATAATTTCTGTGGTTTCCCACAGCTGTCTCTATCACTAACTGAGCTAGGTTACAAATCCAAATAAATAAATAAATATTATTTTTCTTGCTGGTAGAAAATCTACAAAGAAGTAAAAGGTACAATAGGAACACAATGCTGTTTGGCATCAATAGATCCTGTTTCAAAGCACTATAATTAGTCTCCATGATGTAACATTCTCTTGTTTATTTCTTCTTCAACAGACTAGCACAGCTATCCTGCTGGAAATTTCCTGTGACGTTTTCTTTCTTTCTGGTAGCTGTTAAGAACATAAAACCCTTGCCCTCCACCCCACAGTTAGGACTCTTTTAGTATCTATCTTTAATGTTACCCGTTCAAGCCACTGACCTAGAATATCTACTTTCTCTCCATCCTGATAACTCTTGCCCAAATTTATAACACATTCTCTCCACACCTTATAAAAAATCTGGAATGGAAGACAGAAATGACTTTAAATAGCACTCCCATTTATCCAGTGTTATTTCCCATATAATTCTTGTATTCCTCAGGCCATCTGGATAATCTAGATTAATGATGTTGTCTCTCACATGCAGCTTCTGCTGCCGTAATCATTTTCTTTCCTGATGGTAGTGTAGAAGAGATCAGCCATTTCGTGTTCTGTTTGTTTCAGAGTTCTCAACCCAAATCACTGCTCTTCAGCAAGAAAAAAAATACTTGTTGCAAAGAAGCAAGAAGGGCCCTGGCAAATGTGAACTCTAATGCAACATGAATTAATAATCCCTCTAAATCTTTTATTTGATAAGGTAAAAAATTATGTGGTTAATTTTTAACTACCAAAGGGAAGGCTGGTCATTCAAGCAGCTATATTTACCATTTACCTGATTAAATTATAAATATGCAGCTCTAGCTTCTTGGTTTCTGGGAAGTTGTGGCCGGGTGGCAAGCTGCACAAAGGCAGCAAAGCAGAGCTGAAATGTACAGCATCTTGTCTGAGCCGGATTTTTAGTTTTCTGAACCAGCTAAAGATACAAAATTCAAGAATGTGTCATGGCTAGGAGAAAGGAGAAGTCTTTCATAGGTCTTCGAAGGACTAGATCCTTACGAAATATCTTAACACATTCAGATACCACCACGAACAAGACTCCTTGCCAATACATGTGGGAGATACGAGAGGTGGACTTCCCTGAAGCCAACTTTAAACATATAATACTTTGAGAGACTTCTCTAACTGTAAAACCAAAAATTGCACATATCTGATTGTGAACCACCCTGAGTTGGCCTTGGCCAAGTGGGCGGTATTTTAATTTAATTTAATTGTCAAATTTATATATCACCCACTCGGCCAAGGCCGACTCAGGGCAGTTTACAATCACAATTTTAAAACATGTTAAAAACAGTTAAAACTACCCACCCCCTAAAACAAGGGGTCCAGGATCCAAAGGCACCATGGGGAGGAGTTATTCTCCACCAGCCACCCAATGGAGGTTACCCTTCCACCTGCACCCCACACTTGGCCAGCCAGCCAGGTTTAAAGTTCTTTTCTGAAAGGCAGCAATTCCGTCCGGAGACGTAGCTCTGTTGGCAGGAGGTTCCAAAGGGCCGGCGCAGACACAGAGAAGGCTCTCCTCCTTGTGCCAGAGAGGCAAGCCCCTCTGGCTGATGGAACGATTAGAGAGCCCCTCCGGTCCGCTCTGGTTGGATGGACAGACGTCCTCAGAGCGATGCGGTCTCTTAGGTGTCCTGGCCCACTACTATATAGGGCTTTAAAGGTCAAAACCAGCAACTTGAATTTCACCCGGAGACAAACTGGCAACCAGTGCAGCTCCTGGAGCAGTGGCGAAGTGTGGGCATAACACCCACAACCCATCACCACCCGGGCTGCTGCATTCTGGACCAGCTGTAGCCTCCGAATGGTCGTCAAGGGCAGCCCCATGTAGAGCGCATTGCATTGCAGGCGCACCCCCCAATAAAGGACTCAGACACCAATGAAAGTGGATAACGGCATTGGGCCACATTTATTGATTCATGCCCTAGTCCGAATTATAAATTTCTATTGGTAATTGACCAATCATAATTCTTAAGGCAAGCAGGCCGAAGTAACACTGGTAAGGTACCACCCAAAATTGCCAACGGCGATTGCTACAATGTATCCATTTGTATCAATTTGTTTGTTGACCACAAACAAATTGTTGACCGTAGTCAATATCTAACTAATGACCCCACCCTCTGACGCGTATCCGTAAAATCACGGGGTGATGCATGCTGTCTAGCTATAGCCATCACCCCGTTGCCTAGTTCGTCGTTGACCGGACAACGTTTAACCAACTTATGCCTGTCTAGTGTTGTCCAGTCAATTGCGAACTTGTTGGATACCTGTGGGTCATAATGTTTACCTTACCAGTGCTACCCGCCACACGGAGGGGCTTCAAAGAAGGCTCGACGCCCCCCCCCCAGACCGTCAGCTCGGTCAACAGGCCTGCTCGCCAATCACCCAACAGGAGGTCCATACCTCCTCGCGACAGATGGACCCCATCCCCTGCATACAAGTCATAACTTTGGAGGCTAATAGCGGGGTGACGACTGAACCTCCCCCAAGCCCTGTAGACAAGGAAACGCGCCACTGCCCTATTCACCATGCGTCTAGCACGGTCAAGGGCCAGGAGGTCAAGACCCCCTCTGTAGGAATGGCGCGGGACCATGTCCGACCAAACAAGGGTTGTGGCAGGCCAGACGTAATGCCGGTAGGCGAGGTTCTCGCAAATCGCATGCTTCAGCGACAAGCCGGTGACCTGGCCCAAATCATTGCCCCCCAGGTGTATGATCAGAATGTCAGGCGGGTCAGCATTCTGGCCTGAAAAAAGGAAAGGCAGCAGCTCCCGCCATAACATCCCGGGCTTACCATGCCATGTGAGACTTGCGTATGCACCCAGTCCCAGTCGGGGTCCCCACTCTGTCGCCGCAGCATAACGCGCTGCCCTGTGCACGTAGCTATGGCCCACCAGCCATACTGTCACCGGTGTAATACGATACCCCGGGTCTGTAAGGAAAAATGAGGGAAAGTAGGTAAGGTGACTGGGTTGGTACTCACGGCAGGAGTGGGTGCACATAAAACTGAAAACATTGCGAACCCCACCGTCCCATGCTACGTATGTCAGCCCCTGAGTACCCAAAAGCAGCTGCGGTTGAGGCCGCCCCTATACGGAATGAATGAGTGCCATAGCGGGCGCCTGGGAGGCCCACACTGGCCAGCGCTTTGCCCGTCACCTTCCAAAATTGAAATTTAGTAAGGGGAGACCCATCTTGGTGACAGAAAAACGGGCCATGGTGCATGCCACACAGTGCAAGGAAATCCTGTAGGGCACCAACCGGACAGATGTCTGCCGAGGAACATCGTAGCAGTCTACTCCACTGCCTACGCCGTGCTGATACGTTTTAGAGGAGCGTATCCCCAACTGAGCCCAATATTGTTCACTCAGACATCTTCGAGTTCCAGTGCCCTACGACTTGCATCCGCCTTATACAGCATCTCAAGCTCGCCGATGCGGAGCACTCCAAAAAAGGCCACAGTTGTAGCCGCATGAAATGGGCTGCCTCATCTTATCAAAACAGAGGCCAGGCCAGCCCCGGGCCAATTGGGTAAAAACCCCTGGGGAAATCGGGTGGCGGTCGTCCGGGCAACGCCCACGCGCGCGCACCCACCCCTCCAAAACATGTCTCACACGGAAGTGAGTGGTGCTGTCCACGACTTGCCTCCGCCTTATACAGCATCTCAAGCTCGCCGATGCGGAGCGCTCCAAAAAAGGCGACCGTTGTAGCCGCATAAAATGGGCTGCCTCATCTTATCAAAACAGAGGCCAGGCCAGCCCCGGGCCAATTGGGTAAAAACCCCTGGGGAAATCGGGTGGCGGTCGTCCGGGCAACGCCCACGCGCGCGCACCCACCCCTCCAAAACATGTCTCACACGGAAGTCAGTGGTTCTGTCCACATGACCTCCCACTTTGGCCATAAAAGCCAACGCTGACAGCTTAGATGCTATGGTGCGAGGTGCAAAGCCCTGGGCATGCAGGTAAACCATGAACCACAGAACATGGGTTACCGGGATCGGCCAGGTTCCTGGCATTTGAAATTGGGTACAGAATGCTCTGAAAGAATTAAATGCGTGGTGATACACCTTACGCGTGCGTGGCGCTAGTGACAGGCCAATCGCCCAGTTCACCTCTCCTTTCCGATGTTCCATATCCCGTCCGGGAGTGGCGAGGGAAATTCCTCCGCATCCGGGGCCAAGGCACGGAACCGGGAGATCTGCAGGCGGGACAAAGCATCAGCAATATCATTAGTAACCCCTGGGACATGCCTGGCCCTGAAAAGAACGTTGAGGCACAGGCTGCGCAACGCAAACTGGCGCACTGGGTCCATAACCCTGGGCGATTTAGAGCTCTGTGCATTGACAATGTGGACAACAGCCGCATTGTCACACCAAAGTGGACAACCGAGTTGGCCCCCTCCTCGCCCCATAGCATCAAAGCACCCAGTATAGGGAAAATTCCAGATACGTGAGATCACGCAGGCGACCCGTGCCTGCCCAGGATGGTGGCCACCCACCATAGGCCCACTTCCAATTGAAGTACATCCCATAACTCAGGGATCCCGAGGCATCGGGCTGTATCTTAAAGCGAGGGGAAGCCAGGAGCTCAGACCTCCAAAATGACACCCCATTGAAATCCCTCAGGATCTGTAGCCAGACAAGCACGTCTGCCCTGATACCCCGGGTAAGTCTAACCCTATGGTGGGGCCTGGATAATCCTGCCATGGCATCGCGCAAGCGCCGCGCAAATGCCCTGCCCGGTGCGACGACCCTGCCAGCGAAATTGAGGTGACCATGTAGCATCAGCAGGTCCCTCGGTGATGCCATGCGCTTGGCCAGCAAGTCCGAGATAAGGGCCACTAGCTTTGACACCTTATCCCGCTGCGACCTAGAAGCCTGTGCTACCGTGTCAATCTCCACCCCCAGGAATACTAGCTGTGTAGGCGGGCCCTCGGTCTTTTCGGGCGCTAAAGGGACACCAAGTTCCTCCATTAGCGTCTGAAATGTGTTGAGGAGACGTGTGGACGTGTCCCAGCCCCGTTCAGCCCCGAATAAAATCATCCAGGGAATGGGCTACAGACCGGGACCCTGATCTGCGAACAAAAGCCCACTCTAGGAAGATGGAGGAATGCTCGAATGCCGAGCCCGAATTGGAACTGCCAAAAGGCATGGCATCATTGCAATAATATGCTCCCCGGAACGGGGGCGCAGGGACAGGGCCAACGACCCTGCCCGCATAGACCTCCTTATCATTGCTGGCAGGAGCCACCTCCTCCCTCCCCCTAAGGGATAAAGATTGGGGGCATCCTGAGGGGACCTATCACCCATGAAAGGGATACGTAACCCCTGCCTAAAACCCTGAAGGAGATATCTGCATCCTCTCCCTTCGGGAACAATGTGAGCCAGTGCTCCAACATATCCACATTAATTGGGGAGGGAGCCCTTTGGTGAACTAGATCCATCTGCGGCAGTCTTGCCAGCCCCCTGTCCACCCCTCCCTCTGCCCCGCATCCCTCCAGGCCTGGGACAGGCAGAGGCCGCATGGGGGCCAGCACAGGGGGGGACACTAATGTCTGTATTTGCCATTCTTCCTATTGCAGGAACCATTGGACGAGAAAGTCCAGCACAGCAGGCGGGCTGGAAACCCCCTGCCCCGCCCCCTGGCAGTGGACCTGTGCTGGGGCCGCCCGCTGGATCGCATGTCCACAATGGTATCTCTCCCCGGGCGCGGGGCGCGTGGGCGTCATGTACAAAAGCCACAGCCTCTGGCATGGCTCAACCCACCTAATGTCGGGGTGCCGGGGAATCCGCATATGGAATTAGACGTCATAAGCCAACCACGATGGGCCCGGAAAGTCAACCATCGCCCGGTAGATGTTGTCCATACTGGACCATCGGAATTACAAAATCCGGCCGGGCCCTAAGGTACACCGCCATGTATATGAGGTAGGCCGGCAACCAGTCGGCCCACTTACGTGGTGGCTTGCTACGACGTGCCTGCTCCTTATCCTTCTCATCCTGCCCCCCCTACTCCTTGGTGGGCCCTCTGTTGAGGAGTGAGAAGATATCCACGTAATCCCCCCACCAGATCTTCTCTTTGGTGGTCTGTGCCAAATGGACACCCAGCAATAAGGAATACCCCGCCGTCAGCAAGGCCGACCCAGGCACAACAGGAACTGCTGGCATCTGAAAGGGGGCCTGTACTAACCCAGCCACCCCCAAAACATTCCCCACAGGGTAGAAAACATCCCCCACCATGGGGCCCTGAGTGGTAGTTGTCGTCGCCAGGTGGGGCGTCAGCTGCTGGACCGCCGCCCCACCCGCGTGAGGCCAGGCCATTGAAAAAACCCCCCAACGTGGCCACGTGTGTAGGTGCACTAGCTTGGACCGCATACTCACGTGCTGCACCCCCGTAGGCCGCCCCAACCGGGGGTTCCGCCCCACTGGGGGCGTCGGAGCTCATCGATGGGGCCTGACCCGCACCGGTCTGTTGAATGGGGAGCTGCGAGGCAGTGGCCCAGGTCGTGCCACGCGCCTCAAGCAGCTCGACCCGTCCCGTCGCCTGCCGCTGCCCCGCAGACGATGCGTCGAAACGAACCCCAAAGGGAGACCAAGAGTGGCCAGCACGGGCCAGGAATGTCTCGAGGGCCGCAACGCGGGCCAATAAGGCTTCCACGCTGACATGGGGCAAAGGACCAGCCGGCTCGCCTACTGCAGGCATGGGTACAGGTCCCTGCACCCCGGGGCCCGAATAGGGCAACAACCCCACACCCGGGCCCGTTAGGGCCGATGTAGCAACCTGCCAGGGAAGGGGACCGAACCACCCCCCAAGGCTGGAAGGCCTCGGAGCGAGCTACGCTCCTATAAAGGGAGGCCCAGCGGAATGGGCGACACCAGGAGAGGTGTCCACCGCTTGCGGGCCGAGGGCCGCAGCCCCTACTGGCCCCGTGCGTGGGCCACCATCCTCTAGCCAGGGGGAATATACCCCATTCCACCGGTCCCGGTGGGTGCAAGCAAATGCGGCTGCTGGGGAGGCGCAGCCGCGGTCTTCCGACCCAGATTGCGCCTCCGAACCGCACGAGCCGCGCTCGCAGCCGCCTTCTTCTTCGCGGGCCTCCCAGCCAATCGATGGGAAGCCGAAACGAGAGAATTCAGCAGCCAAAAGGCTTCCCGGTAAAAGCCAAAAGCGACGGAGGTAAGAGGGAAAAACTTCTCCGCTCCGTCGCTTCGCAAAATGGCAGCTCGGCTGCCTCATGGCCACCCCTTTTATAAGGGAGCTGGCCACGCCCCTAACTACCCGGATGCCTTCGTCCTGTGGGGGGCCCCCCGCAAAGAGCGCGGCGGCCATTTTGGCGCCGCGCTTGCAATAACCTAGTCTGGAGGTGACCAGAGTGTGAATGACCATGAACAAGGAGTCCCGGTCCAGGAGCGGGCACAACTGGCGAATCATCCAAAATTGGGCGAAAGCCCTCCTGGTCACAGCCGCCATCTGTTCTTCTAGCAGTAGCCACAAATCCAGGAGGACCCCCAAGTTGTGCACCAGGTCTGTCTGGGGCAAAATAGAACCAAAGATGGTAGCTCCCGGGATAACACAGGACCCCTTATGCATAGCCACTCAGTCTTGCTGGGATTCAGTTGTAGCCCGTTAGCTCCCATCCAAACCCCAACAGCTTCCAAACACCTGGAAAGGACTTTGATGGCATCACTGGGGTCCCCACGGGCTGAGATGTACAACTGAGTGTCATCCGCGTACTGATGGTACCACACCCTATGGGAACGAATGATCTCACCCAGCGGCTTCATGTAGATGTTAAATAGGAGATGAGAGAGCACTGAGCCCTGAGGCACCCCCCATTTGAGGGACCTAGGACTGCACCTCTCACTCTCCAACCACACCAACTGGGTCCGACCCCTCAGAAATGAGGAAAACCAGGACCACACAGTGCCCTGGATCCCCAATCGAAATAATAAATAAATAAATAAATGCCCATGTGGTCTCATTTATATAGGAAAAAGTTTGCATCCGTTAAGGACCCGGACCATGGAACATCGATCCAGGATTGTTGTGTTCTGATGGTTTTACCTTACACATGGATTACAATGTATCTGAGCCAATGTAACCTTGCCTATAGCAACAATGTAACCTTCAGCTGTATCATATAAACCCTGTAATAGGACGCGAGCTAATGACCACCAGCTGGCAGCAGCGAGCGTCCAAGCTCTCTTGGTCCGAACTCATCAAAGGCAACAGCGCGGGAAGTTTTCCCGCCACCACCTTCACCTGGACAAGAAGGGCGTGACCCGCAATGACGTCACGCAGACAGTAGCCAATGGGCTACCATGGCACCACGTTCAAAAGTATTACTACTGTATATAAAGAGCTATCGATCCGCCATTACCTCATGTTCCCTCTGTCCACGATGCAATAAACCTGAGTTAACCCAGCCCGAGGCTGTGTCCTGTGTCTTGGTTTGCATACACCAAATTGGCGACGAAGGTGGGATAATGGATCCCCACGGAACAGCCAGGGCACAGAGCGGGTTCAACATCACCAAACCGCAAGACTGGGAGCTGCTTGAGATGGACTTCCAGGCGGCACTGGTGGAACTCAGAGTCAAAGGAGACGACGAGGAGAGGAAGAGGGCCATCCTCACCAGAATGCTCGGGATGGAAACCAAGCGGACGCTGGTGGGCATCATCGCTCCGAAGAAGGTGAGCGACTTTAAGGCGGACGACATCATGAAGCTGCTGCGAGAGCGCTTCTGTCCCTCGAGGGCAATGTTTCCCGCTCGGAGCGCGTTTTGGAGGCGAGTCCAAGCGCCGGATGAGTCGGTTGAGGCATTCGTGGCCGCCATGAGGGTAGCCGCCGCCCCCTGTAAATGGGGCGACATCCTAGAGATGGCCCTCAGGGACGGAGTGCTGTGTGGCCTGAAAGACAAGGAGGTACAGCGCAGCTTGATGAACAAGGAGCCGCCACCCACGCTGGCAGAGGTCGTAGAGGCCGCGGAAGCCGCAGAGTCCACGAATGCTGGAGTGGACGAGATGCACCAGTGGCGTGAGTGGCGTCCTAGAGCCGGCAAGGCGGAAAATTCGGTGCACGGGAAGTCCGGGCAGTCGGTGCACGCAACTCGACGGGCCTCAAAGTCGTCTACGGAAGGCAGCGACGGCGAGGAGGTCCAAAAGGTCCGAAAGGGTGGTCGACGCTGCGAGGGTTGCGGAGCGGCCCATGAGCGCGCGAGATGCCCGTTCAGGAAGGCCGAATGTTACACCTGCGGCCGTCGGGGGCACATCGCCAAGGCATGCAGAAAACGGAAGGAGGGCCGGAGGCAGTCACAAGACCGTGCGGCCAGACCGGACCGTCCAGCGAGGCCCAAAGATGGCGCCCAGACCACGAGGAAGCAGGATGGCGTGGGCCGCGTCTCGGACGACAGCGAGGACGACGCCCCAGTGTTCAGCGTGTCCGCGGGACAGTCCCATTACTTCGTTGAGGTATTAGTACAAGGGGCCCCTATTAAGATGGAAATTGACTCGGGGTCCTCCTATTCTATAATTCCCCAGAAAGAGTTTTTGAAAATCGACCCCCACGTGCGGCCCAAACTTAAAGCGTTGAGGTCCACGCTACGAGACGTACAGGGAAACAGCATTCCGGTGTTGGGGGTCGGGAAATTTCGGGTCAATTTTAAGAGACATTCTGCGGAACTGCCCCTAGTTGTCCTCAAGGGGGGAAGCTGTAGCCTCCTAGGGACACAGTGGTTTCAGCCTTTAGGTCTGTTCATAGGGGGAGTGCATACCGTGGGGGGGGACCCAATACAAGCGGTTTGCGATGCGCATCCCGCCGTTTTTAAGAAAGGACTCGGAAAGTTCAAGGGACCCCCTGTAGCTTTCGACATAGACCCGGAGGTCCGCCCGATAAGACTCAAATCGCGCAGGGTGCCGTTCGCACTCAAGGACAAGATAGAGGCGGAACTGGACAAACTGGTGGGCCAGGGGATTCTTATTCCTGTTGATTCCGCGGAGTGGGAAACTCCAATTGTAACTGCTCTAAAGGCTAACGGGGAGGTGCGCATTTGCGCTGATTATAAGTGTACAATTAACAAGGCGATCCGCCCTAATGCATACCCGGTGCCAGTGATCAGCCACCTTTTGGCCAGGCTGAATGGGGGAAAGTGTTTCGCCAAACTCGATTTGGCACAAGCCTATCAGCAACTTCCTGTGACCCCCGCCACGGCCGCGGCACAAACGATAGTTACACATAAAGGAGCGTTCCAGGTGTCGCGGTTACAGTTTGGCGTGAACTCGGCACCCGGCCTTTTTCAGTCGCTTGTGGAACGCCTCCTGAAGGGACTGGAGGGGGTGTTGCCTTATTTTGATGACGTGTTGATAACAGGGGGGAGTGAGGCTGAACTGGCAAAGAGGTTGGACAAAGTACTGACCGTGTTCGAGAAAGCGGGGCTGAGATTGAGGAAGGACAAATGTGTTTTTTTCGAAACCGAGGTCGAGTTTTTAGGGTTCCGGATCACACCCGAGGGGATTAAACCTTCTAAATCCAAAGTAGCAGCCATTAAAAAGGCCCCTCGCCCCACATCCAAAACCGAGCTACAGTCCTTCCTGGGGCTCCTCAATTTTTACCATACATTCCTCCCGCGGAAGGCGTCCGTGGCCGAACCGCTCCATCGGTTACTTAAAAAGGAGGAGACATGGATGTGGGGTGACGAGCACGAGAGGGCGTTCAAAGAGCTAAAGCAACTCCTAACATCTGAGGCAATCCTGACGCACTTCGACCCCAAACGGCCAGTGGTCCTAGTTTGTGATGCATCCCCGGTGGGGGTGGGGGCGGTGCTTTGCCACGTGTTGGAGGACGGTAGAGAGGCCCCGGTAGCGTTTTACTCAAGGTCCCTGTCCCAAGCGGAGCGAAATTACGCACAAACCGACAGGGAGGCGTTAGCAATAGTAGCGGGAACCAAAAAATTTCACGATTTTTTGTATGGCCGACCGTTCAAAATCGTGACCGATCACAAGCCACTGTTAGGGATTTTCACGGCAAGCAAGCCCACGCCGCAGATCCTGTCCCCGAGAATGCTGCGATGGGCTATTTTCCTCAACGCGTACCAACATGAGTTGGAGTACCGGCCCGGAAAGGAGATCAGCCATGCTGATGCGCTTTCGAGATCCCCTTTGCCCTTGTCGGACGACCAAAAGGCGAGAGCAGAAAGAGACCGCCAGGTGTTGCTAATTGAGGTTTTAGACGCACCCCCAATAGTACCAGCCGACATTGCTAGCGCGACAGGCAAGGACAGAACGCTGGAGAAAGTTAGTTCATGGGTACAGAAGGGGTGGCCGGCATCGTCCCCGAGTACAGAGTTCGACCCATTCTTTAGGAAAAAGCTAGAGTTGTCCCTAGAGAGGGGGTGCCTTCTGTGGGGCCAACGGGTGGTGGTCCCTACGCCCCTGCGGACGAGGGTGCTCGAACTGCTGCACGTCAGCCACCCGGGCATAGTTCGTTCAAAGGCGCTGGCCCGGAGTTACTTCTGGTGGCCACAGCTGGACGCGGACATTGAGCACATGGTCGGCACTTGCGAGGCATGCCAGGGATCCCGACCTGAGGCGGCCCGTCTCCCGCATAGGGAGTGGGACACAGCAAGGGGGCCGTGGTCCAGAGTGCACGTAGATTTCGCTGGCCCATTCCGAGGAACCATGTTTCTCCTGGTGGTGGATGCGTTCTCCAAGTGGCTGGAGGTTATCCCAGTAAAGAGCACGTCCTCCGCCACGACAATTAGCCAGCTAAGGAGAGTCTTTTCCACATTCGGCTTACCCGACACTTTAGTCAGCGATAACGCTAGTTGCTTCACCTCCGCTGAGTTCGGAGCATTCATGGAGGCAAACGCCATTCGGCATGTCACTTCCGCACCGTTTCACCCGGCCACGAATGGCCAAGTGGAACGGCTGGTGCGTACAACAAAGGAGGCGCTGCGGCGCATGGGCCCGGGGGACCTGAATCACCAAGTATGCCAATTCCTCTTAGCGTATAGGGTAACCCCCTTAGCGTCAGGCTACTCGCCAGCGGAGCTCTTGATGCGGCGAAAACTGACCACGATCCTGTCCAGGCTAGACCCGACGAGAGTCGAGGATAAAGGGAAAAACATAGGGTTGGCAGTCTCGAAAGGTTTCGCCGCCGGTGACCCTGTTCACTGCAGGAACTATTCCAGCGCAGGGCCGGCCTGGGTACCAGGGACGGTTGTAGAACAGACGGGGCCAGTGTCGTACCGGGTCGAGACTAACACCGGCCTCCTCTGGAGGAGGCACGCAGACCAACTGAGGCACCGAGTGAGTGGGCCAGTCAGTGGAGCTCAGCAACAGGATTCAGCGTTAGGGTTCTCCCCCACCCGCTTAACCCAAGGGGGAGACAGCAGTGGACAACAGTCCCAAGCAAGGGGGGAAGGCAGAAGCAGCGGCCCCGACTCATATCCTTTTGATACGCCAGTCCTATCAGGGGCCGGGGAAGGGGGAGAGGAGTTCGCGACCGCTGCCCCCGATTGTAATTTTGATTTTGATTTTGCGAGCCGGGGGGGTTTTCAGCCTGGGTACCAGGGACGGTTGTAGAACAGACGGGGCCAGTGTCGTACCGGGTCGAGACTAACACCGGCCTCCTCTGGAGGAGGCACGCAGACCAACTGAGGCACCGAGTGAGTGGGCCAGTCAGTGGAGCTCAGCAACAGGATTCAGCGTTAGGGTTCTCCCCCACCCGCTTAACCCAAGGGGGAGACAGCAGTGGACAACAGTCCCAAGCAAGGGGGGAAGGCAGAAGCAGCGGCCCCGACTCATATCCTTTTGATACGCCAGTCCTATCAGGGGCCGGGGAAGGGGGAGAGGAGTTCGCGACCGCTGCCCCCGATTGTAATTTTGATTTTGATTTTGCGAGCCGGGGGGGTTTTCAGGAGTGTTCCCCCACCCATCCAAGCGAGAAGAGGGGTTTTTCGTTAGCCCCCAGTGCCCCCGGTTCCTCCCTAAGAAAGAGCACACCTCCCAACAACGCCGCGGAGCCGCGGCAAGTCACTAACGAGTCTCCCTCTCCAATTACAGGACAGGAAACCAGGGGACAAAGAGAAGGTAGCAAACCCGGGGAGAGGCAGCCCGCATCGAGACCCCAGCGTGTTCGAAATAAGCCATCTTGGCTGAGAGACTTTGTCTCCTAAGGGGGGGGGAGTGTGTGTAAGTGTGGGCTCGAGACATTGTCTCGTCCTAGGGGGGAGGGGTGTTGTGTTCTGATGGTTTTACCTTACACATGGATTACAATGTATCTGAGCCAATGTAACCTTGCCTATAGCAACAATGTAACCTTCAGCTGTATCATATAAACCCTGTAATAGGACGCGAGCTAATGACCACCAGCTGGCAGCAGCGAGCGTCCAAGCTCTCTTGGTCCGAACTCATCAAAGGCAACAGCGCGGGAAGTTTTCCCGCCACCACCTTCACCTGGACAAGAAGGGCGTGACCCGCAATGACGTCACACAGACAGTAGCCAATGGGCTACCATGGCACCACGTTCAAATGTATTACTACTGTATATAAAGAGCTATCGATCCGCCATTACCTCATGTTCCCTCTGTCCACGATGCAATAAACCTGAGTTAACCCAGCCCGAGGCTGTGTCCTGTGTCTTGGTTTGCATACACCAAAAGGATTAAAAACAAGATCGAACATGCACCCATGGTCAGCCATTACCTAAAGAAAAGACACACAGAACAGCAATTTAGATTCACAATGTTAGAGGTAGTCCACTCTCAATCCTATGAAAGGATTAATGTAGCAAAAAAGTTACTACAGAGGGAGGCTTATTACATTTTCAGGTTAAAGATCCTGCATCCACATGGGCTCAATGGGGATCTTAATTTGACAAGTTACCATTAACAAACATCCACTCTAATCACAGTAGATTTGGTCACCTACGCCTGCAGTTCCCTATATTTTACCCATTACCACCTTCATGGTTTAATGTTCATTAGCCACTGCAGACTACAGATTAAAACACAGAACGCGAAAAAGAATAAGGAATATTCAAAGGTAAGGTTTAATTGCATTTTATTTCAAATAGATAAGATATCATACTTAGTATATTATATGAGATTTTATTCTTGGTACCTAGGTCTGCGTTAAGAGTTTTAAAGGTATATTGCTAAGAACACATAGATAATATTGCATTGATTTGTTTTCACAGAATATAGTTAAAGAATAAGGATTATACAAAGAAAACTGTAATTAAACATACAGACAACTTTGCACAATTAACAATTTCTGAGGAAGGAAAGTAATCCAAAAAGTTCTAACTCCGGCAATCTTTAAGTTACCTTTGAAGTTATTGTTACTGTTGATATGACTCTTGATAGTTACTTCTGAGAATTGAAGACTGCAAATTACTTTTGAAGTTATTCTTATTTCTAAAAATACTTTTTACAATTACCTTTGAGAGTTGAAGACTATATCTCTTATATGAACTCAATATACAGAAAGTTTATTTGTCTTTAAGATTTATTTCATAAAAGAACTCTGAATAATAAAGAGAATATTTGGTTTGGATTTTTATCGTGGAGCTTGCCTCAAATAGATTTTTTTGGGGTTTTATGGCTAGAATAAGGACATTACTTCTCCCAAGATAAAGGGGATGGAAGTGACTTTTTCTGCCAGGGAGTCCCCTGTGAATCAGTATCCTTTTACTAGTGTGTCAGGATGTGAGTATTCTTTATTCTTCTCCCAGGGTGTTTGTAGCCAACAATCTATAGCTTGTGATCAAAGGTTTACAGGTAGAGTTGCAAGACCAATGGCTTCCCATTCTCTGAGATATTTTAGTCAAAACTTAAGACTTTTGAGTATATCTCTGTCGTGGAATGGGGGAGTATCCTCCTTATATCATAGGAGGCAAACTCTTTGGCAACAACTCTATGCCGTTCCCATGGGGTAAGGTATCATCAGTATGCTGATGATACCCAGTTATATATCTCGGCCCATGGGGTCCCCAGTGATGCAGTCAATGTCCTATCCAGATGTCTGGAAGCGGTTGGGGTCTGGATGGTGGACAACGGGCTACAATTGAATCCCTCCAAGACTGAGTGGCTTTGGATAGGGGGTCCCGCGTTATCCAGGGAGCTGCCAACTTTGGTCTTGGATGGGGCTGTTTTGCCCCAGACAGACCCGGTACGCAACTTAGGGGTCCTCCTGGATTCAGGGCTGCTATTAGCAAGTTAGGTGGCAGCTGTGGCCAGGAGGGCTTTCTCACAGCTTCGCGTCATCTGTCAGTTGCATTCACTCCTGGACCGGGACTCCCTACTCAGGGTCACACATGCTCTGGTCACCTCCAGGCTAGATTATCGTAATGCGCTCTACATGGGGCTGCCCTTATCAACCATTCGCAGGCTGCAGTTGGTCCAGAATGCGGCAGCCCGGGTGGTGATGGGGCGCGGGCGTTATGCTCGTGCCTCACCATTACTTTGGGAGCTGCACTGGCTACCAGTTTGCCTCCGGGTGCAGTTCAAGGTGCTGGTTTTGACCTTTAAAGCCCTTCATGGTAGTGGGCCAGGATGCCTTAGAGACCGCATCGTCCCAAGAGTGTCCGCCCGTCCAACCAGAGCGGATCGGAGGGGCTCCCTAATTGTTCCATCTGCCAGAGGGGCCCGTCTCTCTGGTACACGAAGGAGGGCCTTCTCCGTGTCCACACCGGCCTTGTGGAACCTCCTGCCTGTAGAGTTGCGGGAGCAGATGGACCTGCTACCTTTCAGAAAAGACCTAAAAACCTGGTTGGCGGGGCAGGTGTGGGGCCCAGATGGAAGAGTGGCCCCCGCCTGTTGGCTTATAAATTAAGCCCCCATTTCTTTTAATTGTCAATGAAGGCAGTTTTTTATGTGGGTTTTTAAGAGGAATAGGGTAGGTGGGTGGGTATGTTGGGTTTTAATTGGTTGTATTGTTTTATGTGTGTTTTAACTTGTTGTGAGCTGCCCAGAGTTGGGTTTTCCTGATTGGGTGGCATATAAATTTGAATATAAATAAATAAATAAATAAACAAATGAAAGTATGCCTGTGACTAGGGTTGCCATAATTCTCTCCTGCCAAACTGGGACAACCATTGCATTCTTCAAACTGTGCATGCATTGGATGGGGCTGTCAGAGAGACTGCAGCTCTACAACCCCGCAGAATCCCTGTCAAGGGCAGACAGGGAATGCCAACCCTATGCAATTAACCCTTTGTGGTCACGTGAAGAAGGAATCCTCCATCCAAGTATATGGTGGAGATTTGGCTTCTTAGATATGGGTATTTCTTGCACCCTCCTGGCTTTCGAGGAAAAGGGATAAGGACGACTCCTTGTCCCCCAAACCTCAAGGTCAAAAATTCAAGGGATTTTTGCAAAGAATTATTTCACTGCCTCTGTGCTTTTCTTTCAGATCTTGCTTGCAAGTGTCTCCTCTCCCTGGTGGACTTCTCAGGGTGCTAGTTTGCCTTCACTGCTTTCAAGCAGTATATTTGAAAGAAAGCCAGGGAGGCAGTGAATTGACTCTTTGCAAAAAAAAATCCTTTGTTCAGAAGTGATCTTGCTTCCTTTGTTCAAATTTTAAAATCCGGGACTTTTACATGTTTTTTCTTGAACCTGCTGGGACAGCTTGAATCCAGGAAAATCCTGGAAAACCAGGACATATGGCAACTCTACCTGTGACTGACAATGTGGAAATCTTAATTTAAAGAGTTACATAGTGGTGCTACCGAGGATTCCCCCCCCCCACACACACACACACACAAGAATTTTGGGACATATATCTAAGTAAAAGTGGACTGAGAGTACATTTGGGTGTATTGACAGATCTTTAAATGTTCTACAGTATATCTGATAAGATCCAAAACCATATAAGGCAGGGGTTCGCAACCTATGGCCCATGGTGCCAAATAATCTGGGGCCCCACCTTGCTCCAGCTGCCACTGGAATTAGCAGCGGACTCATTTATGGCCACGTAAATGGGTTTACTATAGCCATAAATGAGTCCATGGCCATCTTAAATGCATTTACAACAGCTATGGATGCGTTTTGCAGCACAATTCTAGCCCACTCAGCTGTCTGAGAGGGTGTGATCTGGCCTGTGGCTGAAAAACATTGAGAACCCCTGATATAAGGGTTGTCACATTATAAGCAGTCCATTCTCTGAGATTTCAGGTCTAAAGTCTAAGCGGTGGCAAACCTCCCTGAACATACTGGTTCATGGACCTTTATAAAAAATATCCTAGGAAAAGCTGTTATTGGTTTGATTTTTACATGGAAAATTGTTGTGTATTAAGGCACAATTTCAAGTTGCGTGGGTAGTGCATTGCAAAGAGAAAATGGCGGTTTCCCGCCATCCAAATTAGGAGCTAAAGTTGGCATGAAATCTCCCTCTCTGAGCGTATTCATTATGCTAATCAGAGTCTTGTGATTGGGTACAGTTTTGGATCCTGTTTCCCATTGGTTAATACATATATATCTCATTATGATTGGTTGGTTATGCTTGTCCAGCGGGTCGCTACTTTGTATCAAGGAGCCACCGCCGGGGAGACACTATATAAGTCCCACGGGTAAACAAGGGTGGAGCTGGACCAGATCTATACTACCCATTCCTCACAGGTAGCCAGTAACGTGCTAAGCCTGGGTCTCCTCCAAATGCTACCACTTCTAGTGTAGCTTAGGCATTGCCTCTTCTACGGCAGATTCCGGAGGGACTGATTTCATGGGATTGTATAGCCATCTTAATGTCCGGAGCACCTTGTAAACGTAACCTGAAAGACTGTTTAATAAACTCCTGTTGTTGTTCTGTTCATCGTTGTCTGGACTATTGCTTATTAGGGCCAGATGCAACAAAAATGTAGGCAATGCAAGGCTTTGGAAATGAGCCTGACATTCCTGGAGTCCCAGTTTGCTAGCCATACACCTTTATCAATGATTCCATTCTTTAGTTTCCCCACTGTCAGCATTAAAGCTTAGTTACTGGCAATAATAAAATTAAACTAAAATGGTCTGGTATCTTTACTCCCACCACCTGCCTTTGGCTTCACCCACTTGTACATTGAATACAGCCTTTTGACAGAAGGATATTTCATATTCTTGCCATATAGCACAGTTTTATTCAGAACAAAAATGCTACATTCTTTCATCCTTTTAAAGTTGGAGAAAATAGAGGTGGATTATTCTACTTGGAATTCTTTCTTAAAGTATGAATGTTCAACAGGAGGTTTTCTTATTACAACAAGCAAAGAATGGTGATGTAAGATCCATCCCACCCATATTGTGTGAGTTGGCACAAATGTTCAGAGTGTGAAAAAAGGGGTTATGTAGGATACAGAATATCTAATCTTTCAGATATTGTTGGTCTGAACCTCCCCATTATTCCCAGTATTGGCCAGGACCAATGGACAGCATGTGGAGGGCTGCGCACATGATTTCCATTCCAATCCCTGGTTATACATGAGCTACATGCTTAATTCACAGATTAGGGATGAGAAAAATCAAAAAACCCTACACTCCTCCAAAATCCTATGCTGTTTTATTATATTAAGGTATCTAGACAAATACTCTGTTTAACAGTGGTATATGCTGTGCATACAAATAATGTCACCATGGTGATTTATATCTTTATCCCACTGGAAAAAAATATTGCTTTCAAACGTTAATAGCAGCCCTCACTATCCCTCACCAATACCCATGCTGGATGAGGATTCTAGAAACTGTTGCCCAACTCACCTGGAGGGTGAGAGATTTCCCCACCACTGTTCTTCTCTGGTGTGATGGTCTACAGTTACTAACACAACAATTTTGCACAGCATGACCAGAGTACTCTAACATCCATATGATGCTCATCATCACCACAAATAGGTTAGAGCCACAGGAGTTCTCGGAGGTATTTTTTGTAACACCATTGGTGTTACTAGACTTTACAGGATCACACTTCAAGCAGCATACTAGGTTGTTAATTTATGAAGTATCTTAAATGACAAGAATGGGGCAAATTAATCTCACCTCATTGGTGTATGCAAACCAAGACACAGGACACAGCCTCGGGCTGGGTTAACTCAGGTTTATTGCATCGTGGACAGAGGGAACATGAGGTAATGGCGGATCGATAGCTCTTTATATACAGCAGTAACACATTTGAACGTGGTGCCATGGTAGCCCATTGGCTACTGTCTGTGTGACGTCATTGCGGGTCACGCCCTTCTTGTCCAGGTGTAGGTGGTGGCGGGAAAACTTCCCGCGCTGTTGCCTTTGATGAGTTTGGACCAAGAGAGCTTGGACGCTCGCTGCTGCCAGCTGGTGGTCATTAGCTCGCGTCCTATTACAGGGTTTATATGATACAGCTGAAGGTTACATTGTTGCTATAGGTAAGGTTACATTGGCTCAGATACATTGTAATCCGTGTGTACAATAAAACCAACAGAACACAACACCCCTCCCCCCTAGGACGAGACAAAGTCTCGAGCCCACACTTAAACACACTCCCCCCCCTTAGGAGACAAAGTCTCTCAGCCAAGATGGCTTATTTCGAACACGCTGGGGTCTCGATGCGGGCTGCCTCTCCCCGGGTTTGCTACCTTCTCTTTGTCCCCTGGTTTCCTGTCCTGTAATATGAGAGGGAGACTCGTTAGTGACTTTCCGCGGCTCCGCGGCGTTGTTGGGAGGTGTGCTCTTTCTTAGGGAGGAACCGGGGGCACTGGGGGCTAACGAAAAACCCCTCTTCTCGCTTGGACGGGTGGGGGAACACTCCTGAAAACCCCCCCGGCTCGCAAAATCAAACTCAAAATTACTATCGGGGGCAGCGGGCGCGAACTCCTCTCCCCCTTCCCCGACCCCTGATAGGACTGGCGTATCAAAAGGATATGAGTCGGGGCCGCTGCTATCAAAAGGATATGAGTCGGGGCCGCTGCTTCTGCTTCCTTCCCCCCTTGTTTGGGACTGTGGTCCATTGCTGTCTCCCCCTTGGGTTAAGCGGGTGGGGGAGAACCCTAACGCTGAATCCTGTTGCTGAGCTCCACTGACTGGCCCACTCACTCGGTGCCTCAGTTGGTCTGCGTGCCTCCTCCAGAGGAGGCCGGTGTTAGTCTCGACCCGGTACGATACTGGCCCCGTCTGTTCTACAACCTTCCCTGGTACCCAGGCCGGCCCTGCGCTGGAATAGTTCCTGCAGTGAACAGGGTCCCCGGCGGCGAAACCTTTCGAGACTGCCAACCCTATGTTTTTCCCTTTATCCTCGACCCTCGTCGGGTCTAGCCTGGACAGGATCGTGGTCAATTTTCGCCGCATCAAGAGCTCCGCCGGCGAGTAGCCTGACGCTAAAGGGGTCACCCTATACGCTAAAAGGAACTGGCATACCTGGTGATTCAGGTCCCCCGGGCCCATGCGCCGCAGCGCGTCCTTTGTTGTACGCACTAGGCGTTCCACTTGGCCATTCGTGGCCGGGTGAAACGGTGCGGATGTGACATGCCGAATGGCGTTTGCCTCCATGAATGCTCCGAACTCAGCGGAGGTGAAACAACTAGCGTTATCGCTGACTAAAGTGTCGGGTAAACCGAACGTGGAAAAGACTCTCCTTAGCCGGCTAATTGTCGTGGCGGAGGACGTGCTCTTTACTGGGATAACCTCCAGCCACTTGGAGAACGCATCTACCACCAGGAGAAACATGGTTCCTCGGAACGGGCCAGCGAAATCCACGTGCACCCTGGACCACGGCCCCCTTGCCGTGTCCCACTCCCTATGCGGCAGACGGGCCGCCTCAGGTCGGGATTCCTGGCAAGCCTCGCAAGTGCCGACCATGTGCTCAATGTCCGCGTCCAGCTGTGGCCACCAGAAGTAACTCCGGGCTAGCGCCTTTGAACGAACTATGCCCGGGTGGCTGACGTGCAGCAGTTCGAGCACCCTCGTCCGCAGGGGCGCAGGGACCACCACCCGTTGGCCCCACAGAAGGCACCCCCTCTCTAGGGACAACTCAAGCTTTTTCCTAAAGAATGGGTCGAACTCTGTACTCGGGGACGAAGCCGGCCACCCCTTCTGCACCCATGCACTGACTTTCTCCAGCGTCCTGTCCTTGCCTGTCGCCCTAGCAATGTCGGCTGGTACTAGTGGGGGTGCGTCTAAAACCTCAATTAGCAACACCTGGCGGTCTCTTTCTGCTCTCGCCTTTTGGTCCGCCGACAAGGGCAGAGGGGATCTCGAGAGCGCATCAGCATGGCTGATCTCCTTTCCGGGCCTGTACTCCAACTCATGTTGGTACGCGTTGAGAAAAATAGCCCATCGCAGCATCCTCGGGGACAGGATCTGTGGCGTGGGCTTGCTTGCCGTGAAAATCCCTAACAGCGGCTTGTGATCGGTCACGATTTTGAACGGGCGGCCATACAAAAAATCGTGAAATTTTTTGGTCCCCGCTACTATTGCTAACGCTTCTCTGTCGGTTTGTGCGTAATTTCGCTCCGCTTGGGACAGGGACCTTGAGTAAAACGCTACCGGGGCCTCCCTTCCGTCCTCCAACACGTGGCAAAGCACCGCCCCCACCCCCACCGGGGATGCATCACAGACTAGGACCACTGGCCGTTTGGGGTCGAAGTGCGTCAGGATTGCCTCAGATGTTAGGAGTTGCTTTAGCTCCTTGAACGCCCTCTCGTGCTCGTCACCCCACATCCATGGCTCCTCCTTTTTAAGTAACCGATGGAGCGGTTCGGCCACGGACGCCTTCCGCGGGAGGAATGTATGGTAAAAATTGAGGAGCCCCAGGAAAGACTGCAGCTCGGTTTTGGATGTGGGGCGAGGGGCCTTTTTAATGGCTGCTACTTTGGATTTAGACGGCTTAATCCCCTCGGGTGTGATCCGGAAACCCAAAAACTCGACCTCGGTCTCGAAAAAAACACATTTGTCCTTCCTCAATCTCAGCCCCGCTTTCTCGAACACGGTCAGTACTTTGTCCAACCTTTTCGCCAGTTCAGCCTCACTCCCCCCTGTTATCAACACGTCATCAAAATAAGGCAACACCCCCTCCAGGCCCTTTAGGAGGCGTTCCACGAGCGATTGAAAAAGGCCGGGTGCCGAGTTCACGCCGAACTGTAACCGCGACACCTGGAACGCTCCCTTATGTGTAACTATCGTTTGTGCCGCGGCCGTGGCGGGGGTCACTGGAAGTTGCTGATAGGCTTGTGCCAAATCGAGTTTAGCGAAACACTTTCCCCCATTTAGTCTGGCCAAAAGGTGGCTGATCACCGGCACCGGGTATGCATTAGGGCGGATCGCCTTGTTAATTGTACACTTATAATCAGCGCAAATGCGCACCTCCCCGTTAGCCTTTAGAGCCGTTACAATTGGAGTTTCCCACTCCGCGGAGTCAACAGGAATAAGAATCCCCTGGCCCACCAGTTTGTCCAGTTCCGCCTCTATCTTGTCCTTGAGTGCAAACGGCACCCTGCGTGGTTTGAGTCTTATCGGGCGGACCTCCGGGTCTATGTCGAAAGCTACAGGGGGTCCCTTGAACCTTCCGAGTCCTTTCTTAAAAACGGCGGGATGCGCATCGCAAACCGCTTGTATTGGGTCCCCCCCCCACGGTATGCACCCCCCCTATGAACAAACCTAAGGGCTGAAACCACTGTGTCCCTAGGAGGCTACAGCTTCCCCCTTTGAGGACAACTAGGGGCAGTTCCGCGGAATGTCTCTTAAACTTGACCCGAAATTTCCCGACCCCCAACACCGGAATACTGTTTCCCTGTACGTCCCGTAGTGTGGACCTCAACGCTTTAAGCTTGGGCCGCACGTGGGGGTCGATTTTCAGGAACTCTTTCTGGGGAATTATGGAATAGGAGGACCCCGAGTCAATTTCCATCCTAATAGGGGCCCCTTGTACTAATACCTCAACGAAGTAATGGGACTGTCCCGCGGACACGCTGAACACTGAGGCGTCGTCCTCGCTGCCGTCCGAGACGCGGCCCACGCCGTCCTGCTTCCTCGTGGTCTGGGCGCCATCTTTGGGCCTCGCTGGACGGTCCGGTCTGGCTGCGCGGTCTTGTGACTGCCTCCGGCCCTCTTTCCTCTTTCTGCACGCCTTGGCGATGTGCCCCCGACGGCCGCAGGTGTAACACTCGGCCTTCCTGAACGGGCATCTCGCGCGCTCGTGGGCCGCTCCGCAACCCTCGCAGCGTCGACCACCCTTCCGGACCTTCTGGACCTCCTCGCCGTCGCTGCCTTCCGTAGACGACTTTGAGGCCCGTCGAGTAGCGTGCACCGACTGTCCGGTCTTCCCGTGCACCGAATTTTCCGCCTTGCTGGCTCTGGGACGCCACTCACGCCACTGGTGCATCTCGTCCACTCCGGCATTCGTGGACTCTGCGGCTTCCGCGGCCTCTATGACCTCTGCCAGCGTGGGTGGCGGCTCCTTATTCATCAAGCTGCGCTGTACCTCCTTGTCTTTCAGGCCACACAACACGCCGTCCCTGAGGACCAACTCCAGGATATCGCCCCATTTACAGGGGGCGGCGGCTATCCTCATGGCGGCCACGAATGCCTCAACCGACTCATCCGGCGCTTGGACTCGCCTCCAAAACGCGCTCCGAGCGGGAAACATTGCCCTCGAGGGGCAGAACCGCTCTCGCAGCAGTTTCATGATGTCGCTCGCCTTAAAGTCGCTCACCTTCTTCGGAGCGATTATGCCCACCAGCGTCCGCTTGGTTTCCATCCCGAGCATTCTGGTGAGGATGGCCCTCTTTCTCTCCTCGTCTTCTCCTTTGACTCTGAGTTCCACCAGGGCTGCCTGGAAATCCATCTCAAGCAGCTCCCAGTCTTGCGGTTTGGTGATGTTGAAACCGCTCTGTGCCCTGGCTGTTCCGTGGGGATCCATATCCCACCTTCGTCGCCAAATTGGTGTATGCAAACCAAGACACAGGACACAGCCTCGGGCTGGGTTAACTCAGGTTTATTGCATCGTGGACAGAGGGAACATGAGGTAATGGCGGATCGATAGCTCTTTATATACAGCAGTAACACATTTGAACGTGGTGCCATGGTAGCCCATTGGCTACTGTCTGCGTGACGTCATTGCGGGTCACGCCCTTCTTGTCCAGGTGTAGGTGGTGGCGGGAAAACTTCCCGCGCTGTTGCCTTTGATGAGTTTGGACCAAGAGAGCTTGGACGCTCGCTGCTGCCAGCTGGTGGTCATTAGCTCGCGTCCTATTACAGGGTTTATATGATACAGCTGAAGGTTACATTGTTGCTATAGGTAAGGTTACATTGGCTCAGATACATTGTAATCCGTGTGTACAATAAAACCAACAGAACACAACAACCTCCCAGTAGTCTATCTAAATGCCATTTTTGGTTAGTGTCATCAGGAGTAAACAAAAAATCAGACACTTATCAGACTTTTCATCTGACACAGTTAGGAAAACTTGCTGCTACACTTGTGGATTCTTGCCATCTTGTGCAGTGCCAAAATAAAATATGAAAACCTGTAGGTTGTCGTATTAAGAGAAGTGACAGATAGCTTTTACCTGTTGTGTCTTGGGAAGAGCAATACTAACACATATTTGCGTTTCCTGTTTTCTCACTTTTAAAATATCAAAGTCCCTTTGTAATTTTGATCCTGGTGCCACTCTGCCCTGATGACATTAGGATGAAAAAGGTGATATCAGCCAGAATGTGTTGTGATAGTTTTGTTTCTTCCTTAATTCCTTCACGGTCCCGCTTCAGTACATGGCAAGTTCAGAAAGCGGTCAGGCTTATTGCTTGTACAGAAATGATTGAAAGCCTTTAGGATTCTGTTTCATGAGGATGACGCCAGGGCACGGTAGGTCATGAATGGATATGTAATACTTTTGCTAGGCAGTGTGGACCTTCTTAGTCTCAAACATAGCAAAAGCAAACTTATATTATTTTGCAATATAAAAATAAAATAAAGGTTATGAACTCTGTAGCATTAAAAAGATACAAAATCATAACACTCAAAGGATGCTTTTTACCTTTGCATTAGGTTGTTCACAAAATTCAAGTCATTCTCTCAGGTCAAGGTGTTTGATTTCCCCCAGACAATGGAGTTGATACTTGTATAGCCATATCAATGCAAGCACATACAATAGACCAGTGTATACAGAGGGAGGAAATTGGGGGACAGTTAATAAAGTAGTTTAATAAGGGGACAGTTTTCCATCTCAGATGTTTCAAAAGGATATTAGAACCCATGGTTTTGTTTTGGTGCTTTGTGTTTAACACAAGATGCACAAAATAGTGGTTCTCATAGAGCAAGAAACATCTCAGTCAAGAATAGGGGGAGAAAACAAGCCAGAAATTGCATTTCTGCCACAGCAAACTGAATAGAAAAGACAATCTTCTCTACAAAAATTAAAACATAACCCTTTTGCCAATATCAGTGGCAGAACAAAGGCCAAGAGCTTATTATGTTTTGGCATGAGCTTCTCCCCCTGGAAACTTGGGACTCTAGATAGCAGACATAGGAAGGCAATTTTTCCATCCATACAGCATGTTTGGACAGAAATGGGAAATTAAAGGCCCCGTTACTAAAGCTGTAACAAACACTCACGTATTTTATCCTCCTTGACAAAGAGCATAGGGGTAGCAGGTGAAATGCTTCAATTTCTAACCTGGTGAAACTCCCTTCATTTCTTTGCATACAATATACACAAAGTGGACCTGCAGACCCCCAGGAGCCCACACCATTGGCTCCGGGGGTCTGCAGGCAGGTTGGAGCCGCTGTTGTCCCAGCTGTTCCTGCTCTCTGGGCCTCACTGTCCTGGAGAGCTGGAAAGGAGGAGCCGCCAACACCGCTGCAGCCCTACACACTCCCTGCCCAGCCCCAGGAGCCCACACCATCGGCTCCGGGGGTCTGCGGACAGGTGGAAGCCACCACTGTGCCAGCTGTTCCTGCTCTCTGGGCCTTGCCATCCCCGAGAGCTGAAAAGGAAGAGCCGACGACACCGCTGCAGCCCTGAATGCTCCCTGCCCAGCCCCAGGAGCCCACACCATCGGCTCCGGGGGTCTGCGGGCAGGTGGGAGCCATTGCTATCCCAGCTGTTCCTGCTCTCTGGGCCTTGCCATCCCCGAGAGATGAAAAGGAGGAGCCGACGACATTGCTGCAGCCCTGAACGCTCCCTGCCCAGCCCCAGGAGCCCACACCATCAGCTCCAAGGGTCTGCGGGCAGGTGGGAGCCATCGCCGTCCCAGCTGTTCCTGCTCTCTGGGCCTCACCATCCCGGAGGACTGAAAAGGAGGAGCCACCAACGCTGCTGCAGCTCCACACGCTCTCTGCCCAGCCCCAGGAACCCACGCCATCAGCTCTGAGGTCTGCGGGCAGGTGGGAGCCGCCGCCGTCCCAGCTGTTCCTGCTCTCTGGGCCTCACCATCCCGGAGAGCTGAAAAGGAGGAGCTGCCGATGCCGATGCAGCCCTGAATGCTCCCTGCCCAGCCCCAGGAGCCCACGGCATTGGCTCTGGGTGTCTGCAGGCAGGTGGGAGCCGTCGAACTTTTCCAGGTTCTATGCTCCGCTCAAGGACATTGGACTCTGGGTTTGTTGCTGGACTTTTTAGGGGAGACTGCAGTTTGTTATGTTTGCGTTTTCATTGTATATTTTGATATGAATATTGTAGTGATTGTATTACATTTTTTTTAACTTTGTATTGGTGTATATTTGTATTGTGTACTCATTTGTTCTTTATAGTGTTATTGTATTTCTTTTACTTTTTCTGCTGCTGTCTGCTGTGCAGACAGCACGCATGGGTGTAAACTGCTTTGAGTCACCTTCGGGCCAAGTAAAGCAGTATATAAATAAAAAATGAAAAAGTGAAGTGAAATCTAATATTTCAGCCAACAGCACACACAAATTATATCCATGGTTACTAGCAGAGGTCCAAGGAAAAGACTGAGTTGTTATCTACAGAGACATTTATCTCGCTCTTCAGGATACTTTTGTGGTGGGCTGCTCTGTTTCCTCCAGCATCCACATTTATTAGGCACTGGAGAAAAGCACTTGCCACAAATTGCTACTTTTTGAACTCCCATCAATGGGTTCTGTTATTTTGGTGCTCTCTTTAATCTGGTTCCCAGTGCCTAAATATGCTGGGAATTGGATAAATGAAAGCAAACCAGCTATCAAAGCTGTTTCTGGGGTAAACCTCTGGTGTCAAGTTGTTGCTGATGAGCTGATGTATGGTGCCAGCAAATGAAACATGTCCCCAGGGGACACTCAGAGGGGAGGAGTAATTTTCCCCTTAAGTTCTGTAAAGGATCACTCCAGTGCACAGCAGTCACCTGCTAAACTCAAGGGGGGATTATACTTTTTCTGACCATTCCCAGACAATAAGGGGAAGTGCTTCGTTGGCCAGCAGCAAGCAGTGGCATGCTGCCAGCAACAAGGGTTGCTTCTTCTTCTTCTTGAAGTGCCATATTAAATTCCAAATATTGGCTATCATCATGGTGATCAACCATGAAGACTGTCCTGGGAACAATATAATGCTGTGGTGTTCCATTTGCCTTCTGCATCACAGTGCAACACCCATAACACTGATCTAGTTCTGTGAGTCACTTTCTGGTCCTGAGCCCTTTTGGCACACAAAGTCCTCATCAGTCCCAGGCCAGTATTGATTGAAGCTGCTGCCCTCCATCAAGATGGACTCAAGTGGGATTTAATCCATTTAGGGACCATCACCCTTCCCTATGGACTTCTCCATCCACGGCTGTTAGTTCACAGGGTTGTCAGGTTAGTTAACCACCACCTGACAATCAGTGTTGAGTTGCTGGCAATATGGTCTACTCTATTACCATAGCAAGATAACCGGGACAGCAACAAAGTTTGCTGTCAGCAACAAGGTTTGCTGGGAGAGTAAAATGCCATTTGGACACAGGGATCATGCCAAACAGCATTTTGTACCCCCCCACCCACCCCTTCATCCTATACCATACCGACTAAAACTTGGTTGATGTAGACAGGCCTTGAGTTACTGAAATAAAGATAAAAAACTTAAGCCAATGGTCTGAGTACTCATTCCAGGAACAGATTTTGCAGTACCTAGTTCCCCTTTGGTGGGGTGACAAGAAAAGTACTTCCTTGGAATTCCCTAGCTGTAGTTAGTTATCTGTCCAAGTTTTAGGACAGATATTACTGTGTCTGGTGACCTGGGGGGGGGGAGCAGGGGAAAAAACAACCCTTTAAAAAGCAGAGCTAAACTTTGCTTGCTGTTTTATTTTCACTGAGCATTAAAGGAAAAAAACAACTGCCCTCAATATAAATAGGTGGCTATTGAATAATAACGGTATTTCAATATGTTCCTTTTTTCAAATATCATTTCCCATTAACTTGACAATATGCCCAACAAATTTTACTGACAGTCATCTGTGCCTCACTGGAAAAAGTCCCAAGTGGAAAGCCTTCCCCTTTCACAAGGCGCCTTCTGAGCATTTAAGGTATCTTTACAATACTTGGCTGGGTTACTGTTTTTTGAGGAACAAATCACAGGGGTACTCCATGTTGAGTAAACCATCTGCACAGATGGTTCGATGGTATCACTGCATGACTTAATTTTCTACTACTTTCCAGCACATTTGATTACATTAAGGGACTACTTAGTGCTCTTGATTCTTCAAAGCATTTGCAATGGATAATGGTTCAGTTGTCTCACCACAAGCGCTTTTATCTCTAATTCTTCTTCAATGGAGTGCAGGAAATCATGGTTGATGCCAGTATGTGGGGAAAGTAGAGCCAGCTTTATTAGGGAGACGTGGAAACAGATGCCCACTCTATCTTACAGAACTCCCCTGTTGCTTTTAGTAAAAAAAATATTAAAAAATGAGGTTGCATTTTGTCTGTTCTGTTCAAGTGAGGAGCAATTTTCTACCCAAAATATGGCAAATATATGAAAAAGGAGCTGGTTTCATAAATACTGCAACACACACATACACCTCAGCACTATCAGTTTTTCCCTAAATGTCCCATTGTTTCCTATTAATATCTTGTGCCAACACTAGGTGTATTGGTGTAGTATCTGCTGCACAGGCAAAATGATTAACTGTACACCATCAATTCACTAGTATTTTTGAACCACAATCAGGCTTGCACTGGGCAATGGCTACCTTGTTGTGTTAGGTATTCTTTCTCTCACTAGGTCATGCAAAAGGAACTACAGAATGAATTCCCCAAAGGGTGGCTTCATTTTGGCAGTTTAAAGTCTGACCTAGACATGAAGTCAGAAGAATCAATTCACTTCCAACATATGGTGATCCTCCTCAGGATTTTCTAGGTATAAGGGACTCAGAAGATGGTCTTCTGGGGGGTGTCCTGGGATAGTACAGCTTGCCTAAGAATACACAGCCTTGCTGTTCTTCTGGGACACAAACTGGGGAATGAAAGACCCAACTTCTGGATCTGCAACCTGATACCGAACTCTCCAGCCAGCTTATCTGCACAGTTCACTTGTATAATTTGGGTTTTTTCTTTTAAAAAAAGCAGATTTTGAGATCTGCTTTTGTGTAACTAGGGCTGTGATGGCGAACCTTGGCACTCCAGATGGTTTTGAACTTCAATTCCCAGAAGCCCAAGCCCCCGTGAATCAACACGAGGAGGTATAGTGCGATTCATCCGGCCCGCACTGCCCTTGTCGCTCCTGTATGGGCGTGTTTTACTTCTGCTTCCGGGAGCGACTAGGGCGGTGTGGGTCAGATGAATCACAGTAAACCCCTTCATGTGGATTCACGGAGGCTTGGGCTTCTGGGAATTGAAGTCCAAGAACATCTGGAGTGCCAAGGTTCACCATCACAGAACTAGGGGCAGCTTCAGTAGGTTGGGCAGTTGACCCAGGTCCCAGGATAAAGAGGATGCCAAAATGAACTTTGTATATCTGTGCTGACTCTCATTAGCTAAAACAACCCTGTTCCCAAAGAGAGAATGTGGAAGGTCAGAAGGATAAGGTTACTATGTCAACAGTATCTCATCCCTTGGGAGATCAGGGTCAAATCTGGAGATTTAAGGAGAGGTGGTTGTGATAACACAGAGGCAAAAAATGGAAGGTTTGACAAAAAGGATAGAACTTGTACAAAAAATAGGCGAGCCTACTATTTGGGTAAAAGCCTGGCTAACTGGATACTATAGCTAGCATAAATGGATACTGACAGCCAGGTTTGTTTGTTTTTAAAGTCAAATACACAACAAATGGCACATACAGAGTTTAGTGTCATATCAGAGTTAAGGCAACAAGAAGGCTCAGAATTCACAATCCCATACTACACTCCTTGACTTCTTCCAGGTGGCATGATGGGTTCAAGTGCACACAAGTATCCAAGGTTTGAAACCCTTACAATCTTTCTCTCTCTCTTACACACACACACACACACCCCAGCGCCTACTTTTTGTTTTTCTGCCGTAACTGAATCCAAATATTAGCGATCCTCATGGCGATCAGTCATGAAGATTGTCCTGATAATATAATGAAGTGGCCTTTCGTCTGACTTCTGCATCACAGAATGACACCCATACCACTGATCCAGCTCTGTGAGTCACTTTCTTCTCCTGAGCCCTTTTGGCACACAAAGTCCTTGTTAGGCCCAGGCCAGTATTGATGAAGCTGCTGCCCTCCATCAAGATGGATTCAAGTGGGATTTAATCCACTTGGAGACTATCACCCTTCCCTGTAGACTTTGGCACCCAAGCCATTAGTCCTCAGAGTTGTCAGGTTAGTTAACCATTGCTTGACACTCGGTGTTGAGCCGCTGGCATTATAGTCTACTCTATTAGCATAGCAGGATAATTCCTGGTGTCCCTACATCACAGAATGTATAGCCTACTATAGTTTTTCCTTTTTTATATAAACATTTATTTACAGTTACTATGTACAGATATAAGAGCTGGACAATGAAGAAAGTTGAAAAAGGTCAGGTGAATGGAAGTTTGGAGTTGGATTAGAACTTTCCAGATCCCAGTGAAATATGAAAATGCCAGGATAAGTGGGATGCAGTATGTTGTGTCCAAATGTTGTATTGCTTTAAATCTGCAATCGCCATTAAGTCTTTGCTGTAAACGTGCACCCTTTTCTGTAAGGCACCACTTTCATATGTTGTTAATGTACTCTGATTGATTTAACACAAGTTTCCAGTGTTAGCAAAAGCCCGGGCAAATGTATCACTTTAACTGCCATTCTGATTGTATATAAGTTGCTACCTCGTCTCTTATTCCCCAGTCCGAACAAGCCTTAGCAGGAGCTAACAATAAATCACTGATGTTAACCCCAAACTTGTAGTCGAGTTGCTAATTTCCTTCGGACACAACACAGTAAGAAAAGAAGAAGACCAAATATGAGATGGATTGACTCAAACTGTGTAAGCTATGGCATTTAGTTTGCAACACCTGAGTAGGGCTGTTAATGATAGGACCCTTGGGGGGCAATAGTTCATAGGGTTACTATAAATCAGAAGCAACTTGATAGCACTTAAGAATATACATATAGACTGTTATGGTGCAGATGCTCACATTGAAGTATACACAAAAAGAAAAGTATTTATTCTTGTTGCTTCCCTCTAGGTGTTGTGTGCCTAAAATTCAAGGTAGAGGTACTTCACATATCTGTATAAACATACACGTACTTATTTGCTTTCATTAATTCACCTCACCCTTTGCCTACATCCTCTTGCCGTATGTGGCAATTAAGTGTCAATGACCTTCTGCACTACTTCTGCCGCACTTCTCAAAGGAGCTATTATGTGGCCGGTTAGGACAGCACAAGTCTGGTTCTGTTTGAGTCAGCATGTCGGTTACAGGAAAAACACTGCAAAACTTTCTCCGTGCAGCCAACCTCGCTTTGTTTTTGTTAGGAAAGGTCAAAGCAGCACAGGAGTGAGTGGAAACTCAGCCAGTGCTTGGAATCCATCCCACTTCAGCAAGAGTTTTGCTTTTCTTAGAGTCAACAAACTACCTTTCAGTCTTTCACATATGAAGTCTGCTGAATGAGGGCCTAAATGTGAAAGTCATGTTCTTCAATTATAGAAATGCCGTTCCTACCTTAACAAAAGTTCCCAAAATGCCTTCAGCTCTCAGTGGCTTTTGATTCCTCTAAAAGCTCTGCTTCAGTGCTAACTTTATGTTTATTCCACAAAACTCTGTTTGCTTTTCCTCCCAGGAAATCTCTCACCGGTGACTTGACAAGCATTCTGCCTGTAAATATTTCACACTAGACATACATTTTTCATTTTAAAAAATATAAACGTGAGCACAGAATTCTGAAAAACGTTAATTTCTCTAGACATGTACATAAACTGCTATCCTTCTCATTATATGAAAAGGGAAGAAAACAGAAGTACAGTAAAACCCCTACTTACATAAAAAGTCTGTTCCGTAGGCTTTTACGAAAATCAGTTTTTTACTTAACTTGAAGCAAACCCGTAGGAAAAATGAATTTTCACGTAACTCAAAGCAAAGCCATAAGAAAAATGAATTCTTACGTAACTCAAAGCAAACCCATAGGAAATTGTGTTACGTAAATTGGGACATTTATGTAAATCAGGGCATAGGTTTAGT
This sequence comes from Bradypodion pumilum, assembly GCA_035047305.1. Taxonomy (NCBI): domain Eukaryota; kingdom Metazoa; phylum Chordata; class Lepidosauria; order Squamata; family Chamaeleonidae; genus Bradypodion; species Bradypodion pumilum. The sequence goes on along the minus strand of JAWDJD010000005.1, from coordinate 54,068,347 downwards.
GCAAACCCATTACATAAGTTGAATTTTACATAACTTGAGGCATACGTAAGTCATGGTTTTACTGTACCACAAAAACTGGGTAAGGTGGAGTTTGCACAATGGAGGCAACAATCTGAGAAGGTAGTAGGCCATCCTCTATTTACCACTCATCAGTAGTAGCCAAACACCAGTTCTTTCTTCCCTCCCATTAACCATCAGACTCACTAAGTTCTTGTAGGGGTACACAGAAAGAGCCTCCTTGAAGATTGTGATATTTTTGAACCACAATCAGGAGTGCCCTGTTAATAGCAACCTTGTGTTGCCAGCTAATCTTTCTCACATTAAGTCAGGCAAAAGGAACTGCACAATGAACTCACCAAAAGGTGCCTTCATTTTGGCACTTTCACGTCTTGCCTAGACACAGAAGAAGTTCTTGTATATACTGTACAACCTTTTCCTATTTCCAGGCATCAATCCCCTATATCAGTGATGGCAAAACTTTTAGAGACCGAGTGCCCAAACAGAGGGGTGTGGTGAACTCTGTGCTGTGGGGAGGGAAGAAGAGCTCCCATTGGGCTGCTGGGCAGAGGGGCGAGGAGAACTCTGTACTGAGGAAAGGAGGAAGAACCCCCATTGGTCAGATGGGTAGAGCAGCACAATGAACTCTATGCTGGGGAGATGGAGTTCAGGGCAACAGAGTGGTTTCTTTGGCACATGTGCCATAGGTTTGCCACCACTGACCTATTTGAAGGGGACCAGTCAATAAGTTGCCTCACTGTCACTGCAGAGATTTTGTGCCTTCTTGGTATTTTTGGATCCCAGCTCTTGTGAGCTTTAGCTAGCATAAGAAGTGGTGAGATAGAAAGATAGAAAGAAAAAATTAGACTTATATAAGCAATTAAAATTAAATTGGCTCCAAATTATTTCTGTAGATAATTGGAATAAAAGGTATATAGCAGATGATGATCTGAACAGAAAAAAATACAAAATTTGAGGATTTATGGAGTAATTTAAGATCTGTAGCAATAAATTTCAAGGGATTAGTAGGTACACTGTATAAACTGCTAAATTCAGATGATAAATCACAAGAAGTATTACGGACAATTTGGGAACAGGATCTAAAAATGGAAATAAATAAAGATAATTGGAAAAGATTATGGAGTAAAAGAATTATGAAGACATTATCTGTGAGGGTTAAGGAACATAATTTCAAAATACTATGGAAATGGTACTTAACCCCTATTCATCTTCATCAAATAGATAAATCAAATTTGTTAAAGTGTTGGAGATGTAAAAAAGAGTTGGGTACCTACACACATATATGGTGGGATTGCAATGTGATAAAAAAAATTGGATAGCAGTAGAAAGTGAAATCAAGGGTATAATTGATGGTAATTTTAATTTAGGAGCTCATATGGTATTGTTAACTGAAATTGAAGATTTAAATATTGACGTGCATAGAAAATATCTTGTTTCAATTATGGTATCAACTGCAAGGCAGTGTATTGCTCGAAAATGGAAAGGTGAAATTGCTCCTGAAATCAAGGAATTATATAAAGAGATGTGGGCAATGGCCCTAAATGACAAATTAACTTGGGAAATGAATGTTTAAAAAGGATTAGTTAAAGAGAATATTTTTTTTTTGCAATTTGGAAGGACTTTATAACATATGCAATTGAGAAAAGAAATGGACTTGTGCCAGGAACCGATCAATTAGTTTTTTGGAAACCAATGTATAAATATTGGTGTTTTCAGCCTCATGGACAAATGTAAATAGCACAAAGGTATTATGTGTCTTTATAAAATGGTAATAAGCAAAATAATACTGGTAGAGCTTGGGACGGTTAGTTGTAGTTGGATAAGATAGTAGTAATAAGGTAGAAATGTCAAAATATTCACATACTTTAAAATGTTAAATTGATCAAAGATAATTTAATATTATCTAATTGCATGAATAATTTAAAGGGGGTGTATACATCTCTACCATTATTTTTGTATTTTTAGGAGTGTTGGAGTTTGTTATGTATTTTTTAATGTTTGATTATGTTTCCTTTTTTGTTCTTCTTTCTTTCTTCTTGTTCTCTGTTTATGTTTTTATCTATCTTGTAGAATATTTAATTTGAATAAAAATATTTTTATTTATTTTTTTAAAAAAAGAAGTGGTGAGAGGCTATGGGAGATGGAACCCACACGTTCCTTATCCCCATCTTACAGGGGAAAGTAGAATATCTTAGGGTATCATGAAACACACCAAAAACAACTGTGGCAAATCACAGGATAGCACAGTTAATGTAAACATGTTGTAAGAAGCCTTACTGTCTTGCCCACTATGTATGAAACCTGAAGAATGGACAAGTACAAAGCGCATTTCTTCATGTGAATGACTTTTGAACCAGGGTCCACTGTTTGGAAGTGTCCTCCATTTGGAGGGATATCTAAGCTAAGTCCAGTTTAAAACTGAAGAACCTCAAGAAGAAAAGATTAGGGTCCTTTAATATGCCCATCAACAGCTAAGCCACGGGTAGCAGTCCACAGGCTTACAAATCAGCTGGTCACAGACCTCTGTACTATGGTCAGATGTAAAAACACAAAACAGTGATACAATGTGCGTGTGTGCGTGCGTGCGTGCGTGCATCTCTGTGTGTGTGCTTGCATCTGTGTGTGTGTGTGTGCTGCGTGTGTGTATGTGTGTGCATGTGCACACACACACACGTGTGCGTGTGCATGTGCATGTGTGTAGCTTCCTTTATTGCAGGGGTTCCCAACCTATGTCCCATTGGCCTATTCTGGCCCATGCATCTCATTAATCCAGCGCACGGTGGGAACTCCGGCACCTCTAGAATCGCCCTCCTCCACTGGAAGTTGAAATATGTGACTTACTGTGGTGGCAGCGGCGGGAATCGCAAAAGGATGCATCCATTGATAACAATATGGCTGAAATATCTTCTCAAATTTCTTTGGAGGACAGCCTATGCTTACCCTATATTCCTCATTTTTTTCTTTAACATTTGATTCCTGTGACAAAATACATCTTTCTACCATTTTATAGGAAATAGTCCTCTCCTGATCCTCTTAGATACCAAACATGTTCACATCATTATTTGCACAGGAAGAGACGATATCTCTAATATCATTGTCTAGTCTACATTGTACATTATATAATTAAGATCTTAACATGAAACCATTTCAGAGCTGGCCAGTACTGCCCCAGTGGTCTACTTGGAAAGCAGCTAATGGCTGCAAACTTGCTGGCATTTCCTAACATTCAAAAGTATCTGAGAGATCAGAAGATGCCTATTAGAAATGTCTGGGTAGATTTGTTGGCTTTTTACTCAGTGATGATCTTCCCATTCAAAGCCTTTAAACCACATAAGTGTTCTTCTGAACAAGGTTTCAGCAGCTTACTGCTGAAAATGCTGCCTCAGCTCTTTCATATACCACATTCTCACAATGTATTACCATACAGTATGTGACTGCTTTTGCATTACTGATTTTTAACAAAACATAGAAATATAATCTTGATAACTACCAGTAACTGTATCACTCCCCAGTGTTAAAACTAGAGGACAGACTTTGGAAATAAAGTTATATTTATCAAAGCTTGGCCAGAGAGAGGGACAGAGGACTACTAAGAGATGCTTATGCTTTCACCATTTGACATACATTTATGTTGGGTCTGCTGAAAACTGTCTTTATCCTTATTCCTCTTATCATCATGTATACCAATTCTGTTTCAGAGTCTTGAATTTCTCGTAAAATTCCTTTTGGTTGCACAGTAAAATAAGACCCACAGAGGAGAATAGCTACAAGTTTCCCAGAGTCCACCCCGTTCTCATTAACTGGCACTGAAAGTCTCAATGCCTCAATCTGATATATTTATAGGAGAAAGGGGGAAACCTGTTCCTTTACTTACAGTTACTAGAAATTGCAGACATGTATATGCTGCTTTCTTTACTACAAGTATGCTAGCAACCAATCTAATAGATCAACACAACTAACAACTGATACCAGCCAACAAAAAGAGGGAAAGAACACAGAGCCAAGAGAGATTTGAAGGTACCTTTGGTTAATACTGGACAAAACGGCAGTCACCCCAGCCCAGAGAATGTAACGTAAACAAAATGGCATTGTACCCATACTAGAAGGAAAGACGAGTAAGCTTATAGGGAAATCCTTGATTTGCTGAAGCAGAAAAAGAAAATTTGGGGGAAACTAAGCAGACCCTAACAACCATTGAGGAACAAGTATGCTCAGGGGGTACCAAATGTTGATTGATTGTGAGGAAAAGATGCAGAAAAGTGGGTGAGGAGAAGACATGGAAGGGAATACCCAGGGAAAAGCCCTTACTGAAGTTCTAAACAGGAGCAATGTGCCATTAATTTGTAGTTCCTATATCCTTTTCCATAACAAACTCATAGTTGAGTACCCAATAGTTTAGAAATAAAATATGTCCCTACAAAAATAAGGTGGCATTTTAGGCTCTCCTTAGGTACACACAGAAGCATTCTTCTTCAAGCACCTTATCCAATTCTGAATAATGTATTGGTTATCATCATGGCGATCAGCCATGAAGATTGTCCTAGGAACAATATAATGCAGTGGCCTTCCATTTGCCTTTCACATCACAAAGTGACAACCATATTACTTATCCAGTAAGTCACTTTCTGATCCTGAGCCCTTTTGGCACACAAAGTCCTCATCAGCCCCAGGCCTGTATTGATGAAGCTGCTGCCCTACAACAAGATGGATTCAAGTGGGATTTAATCCACTTGGGGACCGTCACCGTTTTCTGTGGACTTCGCCACCCAGCCTTGGCAATTTGTCCTCAGGTTTGTCAGGTTAGTTAACCGCTGCCTGATGATGAGTCATTAGCAGTATGGTCTACTCTAGGAGCCCTGGTAGCACAGTGGCTAAACTGCTGTACTGCAACCAAAAAAGGTAGAGAGTTCAATCCTGGCCAGGGCTCAAGGTTGACTCAACATTCCATCCTTCCTTACCTTGGATACGTTGGAGTCATTATTCAGCGAGGAGTCCATGCAATGGTAGACATCTCCACGATGGCATTCCGTACACTCGAATGGACCTGGGAAATCAAGCCCATCTGCGTGCATTTTTTTAGCCATTTGGATCATACCTGGGATTGGCCGGGATTTCCCTTAATTCAGAGCCTCAAACTCTACTTTCCCATCACCATCCACCACTATCCCGTAATTTGATGGTGGGGGAAAGTAGTTACTGCACATCCCCTTCTGCACATGTGTAGAAGGCTTCTGCGCAGTCCCCTTCTGCACATAACCCCTTCTACACAGAACATTTGTAGAAGGCTTCTGCACATGCATAGAAGGGTTCTGCGCAGAAGGGGACTGCACAGGCCCCGTATTCTCTGGAGACACGCTTGACAGGTATGATTTAGATATCACATCATCCACTGGCTAGGCGGACCATGACGTGTTCCCTCCACTTTCACCTTGCCCAAGGGATCCAACGGAAGACACTTTGATGAGTCTTAGTCTATCCTTCCATCCTTCCAAGGTCAGTAAAATGAGTACCCAGAAAAATGCTAATTAACTTGTGAACTGCTCTGTGATTGCTTTTCTTTTCTTTTCTTTACTCTATTACCATAGCAGGATAAACTGGCCATACTTTACAGAAGCATACATTTGTAAATTTAAAAAAGGAAAATACAGTAGCTACTTTAAGCAGCTAAGAAGAACCTGTTTTGTTACCAGGGTGTCTAAGTAGGGAGACGAATCTTAGAGTGAGGAGTAGGGGAAAGAAAATCAGTTTTATTTTTCCTTGTAAGGTGTCATTAAATCCTGGGCACTCTTAATCACCTTTTCCAACTGACACCAGTCACCATCCAGCTCAATAGCTCAGTGTTAAGGTGTATATACTGTATGTTTTCTGCTTGATCCTATCTTAAGCCTTGCCTGCCCTATTGCTGTGGCATCAACAAAGGACCTGCCCATAGATGTCGGCTCTGAAGCCTGAGAGAATGGGACCATACTAATTTCATAACTGAATGTCTAACATATAAAACTTGGAAGCCTAACTAATGATTGTGACCTCTGGTGTCAACCCTGATGATGCATCGTGTGGCTTTGAGCTTGCCCCAGAGAGCTAATACAGGATGTTGCTTCAGCATTTTTGTTTCAAAATGTTCTGTGACTCTGAGTCTGTAGCTCTTATGTTGCACAGAAATGGATTGAGAAAGATAAGGTGAGAGTGTGACAGTCATGGAAGCACCAGCCACAAAAGTCATCCAGCTACTCACTAGAACTGGCTGTTGGGAAAATATCAAGCTTGCACGTGATTAACACTGGGGATCAGTGGTCGGGGTGCTTTTAGGATCCAGAGTGATTCTCCTTTCCCAGTAACCTATTACTAAAGTTCTTTTTCCGGAGTCTAGCTTACTGTTCCTCTTTTCCTGTTTGTCTGATTTACTTCCTGCCTTTACTAATTTGTCTTCTCTTCTTTCTACCTTCCAATCTTGTGGTTGCATAGATCTGTATCCTGCAATAGCATTACTCTATTTTCCTTTCATTTTTCTCTTTGTAACTACTGAAAAGAACTATAAGATGCTTTCTATTTCTACTAAAGAATGCTCCAAGAGGTATTTTTAAGAGTTAAAGTGCTGTTTATTGAAAGGAGGGGATAGATATAGGAACTTTAAGCTACTTTCTACACTTTTGTCTGTGTGTGCTGTTGTTTTCTTGTCTCATGTTCTGCTAATGTTTGAGGAACTACCAAATTTCTCCAACACTGGCATAGTGAAACAATTTTCCACTAACCTAGCAGGAATGGTGAATTTGTGAGAAACATGCTAGGTTGGCAGGACCTGGGACAGAGATGGGAGCTCACTTCATCGTGCAGCACTCAGGTGTCGAACTGCTGACCTGCCAACCTTCCAGTCATCAAATTCAGCATCTTAACCACCAAGCCACATGCAGATAGCGTGGGATAAAAGCCAGTCTTTTGCTGCCATTCGTCTCTTTCTATGGTGGGCAAATTTGCAGGTGCTGAGATGATTTTAGCAGTTGGTCTAAAGTTTTCCTGTCATTCTACAGTTCTCTGTGCTGGTCGTGTCAACATACGCAGGCAATAAGGGAAATTGAGCATGTTCAGTTCTCCTGCAAATCAAGACACTTACTTACAAAAGAACTATCTTAACAGGTAAAATGGGATCTTGGGGTCATATCCTTCCTCAAATTAATTGTATCTCAAAGTTATAAGCATAGATTGTATTTCCTGGAAACAAAACAGCTCACCTGCTAATGCGTCTGGTGTAGAACCTAGATAATATGCCATTCTGCAAATCATGTAATTCACACATTGATTTCAGAACCTCTCAAAAGACAGCCATTTCTGTTAGAAAATAGTGCCCAGGCCATAAAAGAGAAACAGTTTTAGTTCATCGGGGGGTGGGGGTGGGAAGTAAGATAATCTCATGAATTTCCATTTGACTTTATAGAGATTTCAAAGTATACAGGATTGCACTGTTCTCCCCACAACAACTTTGCTGTAAAGGGGGTAACACAACAAAGCTGTTAGCTGCATCACAGCCATGGAATAACAAGATGACATGATGAAAGCATCAAGACTACCTAGAGACCTCAAAGAAGAATTGACATTTAAGCTCACCGGTTTTGACTTGTCTTCCACAAAAAAGCCAAAGTAGCATCAGTGCTGTTTGAAATTGATCATAAAACAAGACAAGAGAAGACACATGCCAATTGAACTACCAAATATGAATGGGAAAGCAAAAGGTTCTGGAATTTCTGCAATAAAATACACCGTAGGTCAACTCAACACTGTATCTGAGGAATCAACTGAGCTTAATTTTGTATGACTTCCTCTTCTGTAATCAAGCCCCAGGGATCTTGTTCCACAGCAGAATAAATCCAGATCTGCAAAATAGGAATTTTCCTGGTTAAAAGAAGAATCCTTTCCTACCTAGATAAGAGATATGCAGAATTCTAAGTAGAGCCCCAAGGTAGAATGGATAAACAATGTATAAAGCATGCTGCATTTATTATGTGTCTAAAATTATCTATAAACCCTATGCAGAAAGTTATGCAAAAAAGTGAAGATATATTCAGATTGCAAAGACGCTGGTATTAAAAAAGATAAACAAACAAGAATTTGCTATGTGTTCAAAATTGCACAAAATCAGTAAACTGCATGTACATAATATTGATAAAATAGATACCCAGACATACAGAAATGCTTACTGGTAACAAATAATTTTAATTTTGTGGGCTGGATAGAAGTTCAGCAGACATCATCTAGATTTCAGAACATTCCACTCATGGAACCCAAAATTAATATTCAGTAGGTAGGTTAGCCAAGCCCACAGTGGCTTTATGACTAATGTGGAAAGAGTAAGAGGGAAAGAGATCAGTTTATGAGCAAGAAGCACATTGATTATTTGTCTTTAACAGAACCTAGGCCCTAAGCCAAAAAACATTAAGATGAGATTTTATGAATTATTTTTTTAAAAAAACAATTCCATGCCATCAAGTCAGTTCCAATTTATAACAACCCTTTCCAGGATTTTTTAGGTGTTGATACACACAAGTGGTTCACCATTTCCTTCTTCTGACCATACAGGCTGGCTTTCTCGAAGGAAGCACAGTGGGGAATCAACCCCCTCAACCTTGGGCTCTACAACCAAATGCCTAAACCACTGAGATATCCAGCCAGTGAAAGTTTGTGAGTGGATTGGGATTAAAAGGAAAGCATTCATATTGGAAAGCACAGCAACACTGAAAAAAACCAGAATGCAGTGATAAATTGGGGAGCAGGTGAGGCAAGTAATGAATTTGGCACCTTTGAAAGCTACTCTAAAATCCAGTTTTAAATCTGGAGCAGATTCACTGCTATCATGAACCCAGAGACATCAGCCTCCTCTACTCATAGGAACATCTGTTACATTATAGCAGGGGTTCACAACCTATGGCCTGCAGTTCAGCCCCAGCCCATGACACCATTTCATGTGGCTCATTGCCCTCGCTCCCGCTGTCGCTGGAAGCTGCAAAAATGGCAAAACCAGCCAAAATTACAACAGTGTTTATGGTGGGGGAAACTACATGCCCGAGCTGTCTGAGGGGGTGTGGTCTGGCCCACAGTGTGAAAACGTTAAGAACCCCTGCATTGTAGCATGTACAGTACATGCTTACAAACTAGCACCTGCATACATAAACTGAATCTTTGAAAAACTCAGTCGAATAGTATCATTAGCAGAAACATTATCATGTCCTAGCAAGCGTGTGTTTACCACAATTTACTAAATTAGGCCATAATTCCACTTTATGTCTCCAGTGGCATTTCACTTTAGATCAAGATAATTTAGTTATATGTTCAACACAATGCTTTCCTTTTACTTTTAAAGGGCCACAAAATGCTGGAACCCTCGGGGTGGAAGGGATAAAATAAATTCACCAGTTTGTACAAGCCTGTTTCTCCCTATCAGCACCTCCTGTTCATTATTTTTTTCTTTTCTTCCCCTTCTCCAGTACACATCACTTAAGGAAAAGCTTGTTGATTAATGTTCTTCCCCAGCTTCACAGAGAAACAAGGATTACATTTCCTGGTGAAAGTTTTAGCCCTTGAAGGAGCCTAGAGCTACAACAACATGTTTCATCAGGATTATGTGCAAGGGCAAAGGCTTTGTTTTGATCTGCACAAACACATAGCGATTCCTATCAGGCTGCTTGCTGTAACAACCCTCACAGATCAAGTTTCTAATGGTGTAGAAAGGAACAGATGGGATTTTCCATGATGCATCAATGAGTTCAAGAAGTTAATCAAGACTGCAAAAAATACATGGTTTGTTTAGAAAATACGTGAAGCAAAACTTCCAAACAGAGGAATACAGTAAAACCCCTACTTACGTAAAAAGTCTGTTCCGTAGGCTTTTAGGTAAATCGGTTTTTTACTTAACTCAAAGCAAACCCATAGGAACAATGGAATTTTACATAACTCAAAGCAAACCCATAGGAAAAATGAAATTTTTATGTAAATTGAAGCAACCCCATGGGAAAAACGAAAATTTTACACAACTCAAAGCAAACCCATAGGAAATTGTCAACAAGTGCCCCTTTTTGGCTCATCAACAAGCTCCGGGATTGTCAACAAACTCCCCTTTTTGGCTTGTCTGAGGCTCCCCCCTCCTGTAATTAATTTTTTTAATGTTAAGGTTGTGTAGAGTTTGTATTTGTTTTTAGATAGTAAATGGCACAGTGTGGGGTAATATTGCTATGTTTTTTAAGGTTTTTTAATTGTTTTATATTGGTTTTAACTTGTGTACATTGCCCAGAGTCCATTGGATAGGGCGGTATATAAATCAATTAAATTAAATTACTTGTACTACTTACTTTAGTATGCAAATTGTGTTATGCAAATTGGTACATTCATGTAAATCAGGGCATGGTTTTAGTGCAAAAATCATTATGTATGTCGAATTTTATGTAACTTGAGGCAAATGTAAGTCCCATTTTTAAACACGTTAAGCAAAAAGGGTGTGCCAACCAATGGTTCATTGACTTCAATGTAAAAAAAAAGCTAGGGGTGTTGTTTGTTGAGCAAAGCTACTGCTAATAAATTGTGTTACTGGTTTTTAAGTGCTGTGCTGGCTCCATTCATCTATAGTCAAGGCAATCACCATGGAGAGATAATGCAAGCGCGGCGCCAAAATGGCCGCCGCGCACTTTGCGGGCCCCCCCCCACAGGACAGAGGATCCGGGTAGTTAGGGGCGTGGCCAGCTCCCTTATAAAAGGGGTGGCCACGAGGCAGCCGAGCTGCCATTTTGCCTCAGCGACGGAGCGGAGAAGTTTTTTCCCTGCGCCTCCGTCGCTCGTTGGTATTGCCGGGAAGCCTTTTGGGTCGATTTTGCTTAGCTAGCTTCCCTTTTTTGCCCGAGATGCCTTCCAAAAAGAAGGCTGCTGCGAATTCAGCTCGGGCTGTTAGGAGGCGCGACCCAGGTCGGAGGACCGTGGTGCCGCCTCCTCAACAGCCACCTTTGCCATCCCCGGCCGGGGCTAGTGGCTTGGGGTCTATCGCACCTTGACCCGTTCAGAGTGCGGGCGCGGAGGGCGCTCCGGCCCGCGGCCCGCGAGCGGTGGACACCGCTCCTCCTTCCGCCCAACCCGTTGGGCCGACTACTTCTGGGCCGCAGCCTCTCCCGGGGCCCTCTAGCCTTGGGGGGTGGCCCGGTGCCCCGCCTTGGCAGGTTTCCTCACCAGCCCTACCGGGCTTCGGCCCTGGCCAATGGCCATATCTGGGCCATGGGGTGCAGGGAACTGTCCCCATGCAAGGGTCAGGTGGGCCGGCCGGCTCTTTACCCATGGTTACTGTAGACACCTTACTGGCCCGTATTGCGGCCTTAGAGGAGTCTTTGGCCCGGGCCAGTCAGGCAGGTGCCCCTTTTGGGGTACCTTTGGAGGCGCTATCGGCAGCAGGACGACGGCCGGCGGGGAGGGTTGAGCTGCTGCAGGCGGGTGGCGCGGCTCCGGCCACTGCCTCGCAGCTCCCCAGCCAGCAACCTGGCGCGGGTCAAGCCCTGGTGATGAGCTCTACATCGGTCGTGAGCTCCGACGCCCCCAGTGGGCCGGAACCCCCGTTGGGGGCGGCCCGCGGGGGTGCAGCATGTGAGTATATGGTGCAAACGAGTACATCCACACACATTCCCAATATAGGGGGGACCTTTCAGTGGCCTTGGCCTCGCGCGGGTGGTGCAGGGGCTACGCCGCTGGCGACCCACCCGGCGACAAATACTGCCACCATGCCCGCTGGGGTGGGCATTGGTTCTTACACTGCTGGGAACGTACTTGGGGTGGCAGGGTTAACTCAGGCCCCTTTGGGTAGGCCAGCTATCCCCTTTTCGGCTTTGCCGACGGCAGGGTATTCCCTGCCATTGGGTGATCACTTGGCTCAGGCTACCAGAGAAAAGATATGGCGAGGGGAGTACGTGGATATCTTCTCACTCCTGAACAGAGAGCCCACTAAGGAAGAAAGGGAGGGTCAGGATGAGAAGGACAAGGAGCAGGCACGCCGCCGTAAGCCGCCGCGTACCTGGGCTAACTGGCTCCCCGCTTATTTGATATACATGGCGGTGTATTTGAGGGCGCGGCCGGATCTAGCTATTCCCATGGTCCAATATTTGGACAACATATACAGGGCGATGGTAGATTTCCCGGGCCCCTCATGGCTAGCATATGATGGGGAATTCCGTATGAGGATTCCCCTGCACCCCGAGATGAGATGGGATGAGCCGTGCCAGAGACTGTGGCTCTTGTATATGACGCCCACACGTCCTGCCCCGGGGGATAGATACCATTGTGGACATGCGGTCCAGCGAGCAGCTCCAGCGCAGGTTACCCGCCAAATGGCGGGGCAGGGGGTTCCAGCCCGCCTGCTGTGCTGGACTTTCTCGTCCAATGGTTCCTGCAGTCGGAAGAACTGCAGGTATAAGCACGAGTGTCCCACATGTTCTGGTCCCCATGCAGCCTCTGCTTGTCCCAAGCCTGGGGGGGTGCGAGGCAGAGGGAGGGGTGGACAGTGGGCTGGCAAGCCTGCCACGGATGGAACTAGTTCTCCGAAAGGCCCCCTCCCCAATTAAGGTGGACATGCTGGAGCGCTGGCTCGCATCGTACCCAAGGGGAGAGGACAGGGAGTACCTCATCCAAGGTTTTAAGCAGGGATTTCGTATCCCTTTTATGGGTGATAGATCTCCTCAGGATGCTCCCAACCTTTTATCCCTCAGAGGAAGGGAGGAGGTAGCCGAGGCCAGCATTAAAAAGGAGTTAGACGCGGGCAGGGTCGCCGGACCTTTTCCCGCACCCCCTTTTCCCAACCTTAAGGTTTCACCATTGGGTTTGGTTCCTAAAAAGTCCCTAGGTGAGTTTCGCCTTATTCATCATTTGTCCTACCCAGCCGGCCGATCGGTCAACGATGCGATACCTGATGACCTTTGTTCGGTCAGGTATACATCGTTCGACCATGCGCTGCGCATGGTGCGCTCGTGTGGCCCGGGTGCCTTGCTGGCCAAGTGCGACATTAAGTCAGCTTTTCGCCTCTTGCCGGTGCACCCGGGCGACTTTGAATTGCTGGGTTTTAAGTTTAGAGGGGAGTATTATTTTGATAAGGCCATGCCTTTTGGCTGCTCCATATCATGCTCGGCTTTCGAGCGTTTTAGTACCTTCCTAGAGTGGGCTTTCGTCCGCAGGTCAGGGTCCCGGTCTGTAGCCCATTACCTGGATGACTTTTTATTCGGGGGTGAACGGGGCTGGGACACGTGTGCACGTCTCCTCAATACATTTCAGACGCTAATGCAGGAACTGGGTGTCCCTTTAGCGCCCGAAAAGACCGAGGGCCCGTCGACCAAACTAGTATTCCTGGGGGTTGAGATTGATACAGTAGTACAGGCTTCTAGGTTACCGGGTGATAAGGTGTCCAGGATGGTGACCCTTATCTCGGAATTGCTGGCTAAGCGTAAGGCATCCCTGAGGGAACTGCAGGTGCTACATGGGCACCTCAATTTTGCCTGCAGGGTGGTCGCACCGGGCAGGGCTTTCGCCCGGCGCTTATGCGACGCCATGGCAGGGTTATCCAGGCCCCACCACAGAGTCAGGCTTACCCGGGGTATCAGGGCAGACATGTTTGTCTGGTTGCAATTCCTGAGGGAGTTTAATGGGGTCTCATTTTGGAGGTCTGACCTCCTGGCATCCCCCAATTTCCAGATCCAGTCTGATGCCTCAGGATCCCTGGGTTATGGGATGTACTTCAATGGGAAGTGGGCCTATGGTGGGTGGCCACCGGCATGGGCAGGCACAGGTCGCCTGCGGGATCTCACATACCTGGAATTTTTTCCCATTCTGGGGGCTTTGATGCTATGGGGCGAACAGTGGGCTAATTCGGTGGTGCATTTCTGGTGCGACAATGCTGCCGTCGTGCACATTGTCAATGCACAGACTTCTAAATCGCCCAGGGTCATGGATCTAGTGCGCCATTTTGTGCTGCGCTGCCTGTGCCTCAACGTCTTGTTCAGGGCCAGGCATGTCCCAGGGGTTAATAACGATATTGCTGACGCTTTGTCCCGCCTGCAGATCTCCCGGTTCCGCGCCTTGGCCCCGGATGCGGAGGAATTTCCCTCGCCACTCCCGGACGAGATGTGGACTATTGGCAAGGAGAGGTGAACCGGGCGATTGGCCTGTCACTAGCGCCACGCACGCGTAAGGCGTATCAACAAGCATTCAATTTGTATAGGGCTTTTGCTACTCGATTTCAATGGCCAGAGACCTGGCTCATCCTGGTGGACCATGTTCTGCGGTTCATGGTTCACCTGCATGCACAGGGCCTTGCACCTCGCACCATAGCATCCAAGCTCTCGGCGTTGGCTTTTATGGCCAAAGTAGGGGGTCATGTGGATACCACCTCTGACTTCCGTGTGAGACACGTTTTGGAGGGGTGGGTGCGCGAGCGCGGGCGTTGCCCGGATGACCGGCACCCTATTTCCCCAGGGGTTCTTACCCAGTTGGCCCGGGGCTGGCCAGGCCTCTGTTTTGATCATTATGAGGCAGCCCAATTGCATGCAGCCACTACGGTGGCGTTTTTTGGAGCGCTCCGCATCAGCGAACTCGTGATGCTGTCTAAGGCGGATGCAAGTGGTAGGGCACTGGAACGCGGAGATGTACATGTTGCCAAAGACTGGGCCCAGTTGAGGATTCGCTCCTCTAAAACAGATCAGCATGGCGTAGGCAGTGGAGTAAGACTGCTACGGTGTTCTTTGGCAGACATCTGTCCGGTTGGTGCCCTACAGGAATACCTGGCACTGCGTGGCATGCACCACGGCCCGTTTTTCTGTCACCAAGATGGGTCTCCCCTTACTAAATTTCAGTTTTGGAGGGTGACTGCCAGAGCCCTTACCAGGGTGGGACTACCGGGTGCCCGTTCTGGCACACATTCGTTCCGTATTGGCGCAGCCTCTACAGCGGCTGCTTTTGGGTACTCTGGGGCTGACATACGTAGCATGGGGAGGTGGGGCTCACAATGTTTTCAGTTTTATGTGCGCCCACTCCCGCCATGAGTACCAATCCAGTCACCTTACCTTCCTTTTTCTCAATTTCTTATAGACCCTGGGTGTCGTTTTACACCGGTGACAGTATGGCTGGTGGGCCACAGCTATGTGCTCAGGGCAGCGCGTTACGCTGCGGCGACAGAGTGGACCCCGACTGGGACTGGGTGACCACGCCAGTCTCGCATGGCACGGTAAGCCTGGGATGTTATGGCGGGAGCTGCGGCCTTTCCTTTTTTCTGGCCTGGGGGCTGACCCGCCTGACATTCTAATCATCCACCTGGGGGGCAATGATTTGGGCCAGGTCACCGGCTTATCGCTCAAGCATGCGATTTGCGAGGACCTCGCCACTTGCATTATGTCTGGCCTGCCACAGCCCTGGTTTGGTCGGACATTGTTCCGCGCCACTCTTACAGAGGGGGCGTTAACCTCCTGGCCCTTGACCGAGCTGGGCGCGCGGTCAATAAGGCAGTGGCGCGGTTTCTCACCACCAGGGCTTGGGGACGGGTTAGTCATCACCCCGATATTAGTCTGCAAAATTGTGACTTGTATACAGGGGATGGGGTCCATCTGTCGCGTGGAGGTATGGACCTCCTGTTGGGTGACTGGCGAGCAGGCCTGTTGACCGAGCTGACGGTCTGGGGGGGGGCGTCAGGTCTTCTGTGAAGCCCCTCCGTGTGGCGGGTAGCACTGGTAAGGTAAACAGTATGACCCACAAGTATCCGGCAGGTTCGCAATTGACTGGACAACACTAGACAGGAATAAAGTAGTTAAACGTTGTCCGGTCAACGACGAACCAGGCGATGGGGTGATGATGATTGCTAACCAGCATGCATCACCCCTGTGATTTCACGGATACGCGTCAGAGGGTGGGGTCATGAGTTAGTTATTGACTACGGTCAACAATTTGTTTGTTGTTGACAAACAAATTGATACAAATTGATACATTGTAACCAATTGCCGTTGGCAATTTTGGGGTGGTACCTTACCAGTGTTACTTCGGCCTGCTTGCCTTAGGAATTATGATTGGTCGTTTTACCAATACAAATTTATAATTCGGACTAGGGCATTGAATCAATAAATGTGGCCCTTTGCTGTTATCCACTTTCAATGTTGTCTGTGTCCGTTATTGGGGGGGTGCGCCTGCAATGCAAGCGCGGCGCCAAAATGGCCGCCGCGCACTTTGCGGGCCCCCCCCCCACAGGACAGAGGATCCGGGTAGTTAGGGGCGTGGCCAGCTCCCTTATAAAAGGGGTGGCCACGAGGCAGCCGAGCTGCCATTTTGCCTCAGCGACGGAGCGGAGAAGTTTTTTCCCCTCCACCCCCTCCCTAGTTAACAGTGTGATCATGGTCGCTTCGGGGCCGGGTGGGAATTTTTGGTTGGGACCCATATTGGCTTCGGGTCCTGGCTTTTTTGCCCATCCCACACTGTTGCTATGGTTTGATATAGGGGTCTTTCTTCGTTCTTACTGTTGACTTTGGTCACATGGGCGGGTAGCACTGGTAAGGTAAACAGTATGACCCACAAGTATCCGGCAGGTTCGCAATTGACTGGACAACACTAGACAGGAATAAAGTAGTTAAACGTTGTCCGGTCAACGACGAACCAGGCGATGGGGTGATGATGATTGCTAACCAGCATGCATCACCCCTGTGATTTCACGGATACGCGTCAGAGGGTGGGGTCATGAGTTAGTTATTGACTACGGTCAACAATTTGTTTGTTGTTGACAAACAAATTGATACAAATTGATACATTGTAACCAATTGCCGTTGGCAATTTTGGGGTGGTACCTTACCAGTGTTACTTCGGCCTGCTTGCCTTAGGAATTATGATTGGTCGTTTTACCAATACAAATTTATAATTCGGACTAGGGCATTGAATCAATAAATGTGGCCCTTTGCTGTTATCCACTTTCAATGTTGTCTGTGTCCGTTATTGGGGGGGTGCGCCTGCAAAAGAAAAAAGAACTCCTGAATCATGACTGGGGAGGGGATGGTGGAATATAAAATCAAGTTGATTCTGACTTATAGTAACCCTCCTGTTGTGTCCAAAGCTTATATCCATTTTAAAAGACAAACCGCACCAAAGCGGAAAGTCAAGACGCGAGCCATTTCTAAAGGTGTGAAATTCAAATAACTGTCAAAGCGGGATATGTTGAACTTTGCTTGTCCTTCGGAAGCCCGCCTAAATGTATCTTGTTTTGTAACGGCCAAATCACTGTATATATAGAGGCCACCCCTGTACATATTCCCCAGTCCAGTTCTTGAGCTGAATAAAGAATCACTGTTGTTAACCCGATCCAGCTGGTTAGATTACTTCTTGTGCCGGACTCAACACCTCCCCAGGGTTTTCTAGACTTGAAGTAAAGTACTCAGAAGAGGTTTACCACTCCATGCTCCTGGAGACACTTTGGAACTGTGCAGTTTGGTCAGGGCCACACAGACTGGCTCTTCTTCTGGAAGGCAACAAATTCTTGACCGAAGGGCCTCAACCTACAGAGCTATCCAGCTAGCTAACACTATCTATGGTTAGCATTTTAAAAGGTGGTTGAAGCATGCTTTGTAAGCACTACTTCAAGTTAGCTATACTTAGCATTTGCCTAGTTTGCCATTCTCATGGAAGAAGAAGCAAACCAATCTGTCATTTTGGTTTTTCTCTGTTGCTCATTCCTCAACATTAAACTCAAATTCCTCCCCACCCAACTGAGAACTATAATCCCAGAAATAAATAATTCCCAGTTCTGAGGTTGCTTCATCCCATTTGCATGGCCATTTCCTATTTGTTTTTGTTAATTGTGATCAAGATGGAAAAGAAGCCCACATAACATTTCAAACCCATTTCTGTTTGCATTTTTGCTTATTATATGTACAGTATAAACAAAGTGGTGTTCACTCAGGATTGCATTGTCTTGGAAGAAACAGACTCACAGATCAAGATAGTCATTTATTCACTTTTGGGAGGTCCTTTGTCATTAGAAGCACATGTTGAATTGGTGGAAATATTGGTGTTTTTTTTATTAGCTTATGCTGACCACAAGCCGCTGGTCAGATTCTACCAGCTGAAAGCCCTGATTTTACCTTTTGAGCACTTTGGGGGCTTTTATAGTTAAAAACACCAGTACTTGAAGGACTAGCCCAGGGGTGGCCAAACTACAGCCCACAGGCTGGATCTGGCCCATGATGCCCTCGCCGCTACCAGAAGTGGATGCACCCAACACATGTGCAAACAAGCCTGCGCCCCGTGCATTCACATACCACTGCCGTAAATGCACACACAGCTGTCATAAATGCATTTACAACAGCCACGGATGCATTTTACGGTGGGATGAACTACGTGACTGGCCTGCTCAACCATGTGACCCATGGCTCAAAAATTTTGGCCACCCCTGGACTAGCCATTTCCATAGGTAGCACTCTGTACATTTAAAAAGTCACCTTAGATGAGACTGAAAGCTACCAGAGAGAGGATGGTCATGAATTTAGTACCTGTTTTACTTAACAATTTTAGCATGAGGCAAATATGTTTCCATTTTCTTGAGCTTTTTAGGTACAATTTTAATTCTGATTATTTCTTTTATACTGCTTTTTATTACTGTGTTTCTTGCTATGGTTTCTTTTTTTATGTTTCAAATACTTTAATCCTTTTTATAAGCCTCCCTGGGAATGTGACAGAAGGTTAGTATAGGTAAATAAGTAAGTTAAGTTTATTTGAATAGCTATAGCCATTACAAAAAAAACCTCAAATAAAATAAAATGATCAAATAAATTGCTCAGCTTAAGTCAGCCAAAACAAACATTCTAATAAACTCAACTATTATCAGCTTTTAAAAATTATCAGCTTATCATCACCATGAACTTTCCTCCTTAAAACTGTTGCTCTACAAGCAAAACACGGTGAAATATCCCTCCGAAAAAGGTTTTATCAAATGTGCATCAGATTTATTGAATTCTGATGATACTCAGTTATACATCTCGGCCCATGGTGCTCCAAGCGATGCAGTCGGAGTCCTATCCAGGTGTCTGGAGGCTATTGGGGTCTGAATGGGGGTTTAGTGTATGAGAGTCAAGACACAGGAAACAGCCGAGGGCTGGGTTAACTCAGGTTTATTTCATGGTGGACAGAGGGAACATGAGGTAATGGCGGACGAACAGCTCTATATATATGGTAGTAACGTATTTGAATGTGGCTCCACGATAGCCCATTGGCTACTGCCCGCGTGACGTCATGGCTGGTCACGCCCTTCTTGTCCAGGTGTAGGTAGCGGCGGGAAACTTCCCGCGCTGTGGCCTTTGATGGGTTTGAACCAAGAGAGCTTGGACGCTCGCTGCTGCCAGCTGGTGGTCATTAGCTCGCGTCCTATTACAGGGTTTATGGTGATACAGCTGAAGGTTACATTGTTACTCGTAGGCAAGGTTACATTGGTTCAGATACATTGTTATCACATGTAGAAGGTTACACTGTTAGAACACAACACTCCTCCCCCCTAGGATGAGACGAAGTCTCTCAGCCAAGATGGCTTATTTCGAACACGCTGGGGTCTCGGCGCGGGCTGCCCTGCCCCGGCTTCGCTCCCTCCTCCTTGCTCCCTGGCTTCCTGCCCTGTAATCGGAGAGGATGACTTGTTAGTGGCTTGCCGCGGCTCTGCGGCTTTGTTGGGAGGTGTGTGCTTTGTTTGGGAAGAACCGGGGGCACTGGGGGCTAACGAAAAACCCCTCTTCTTGCTTGGATGGGTGGGGGAACACTCCAAAAAACCCCCCCGGCTAGCAAAATTAAAATCGTAATCGAATTCGGGGGAAGCGGCAGCGGCGGCCGCAAACTCCTTTTCCCCCTCCCCGGGCTCGGATAGAGCTGGTAGAGCTGGCGTGTCAAAAGGATATGAGCCGGGCTCACTGCTTTCCCCCCTGGCTTTGGACTGGTGTCCTTCTCTGTCTCCCCCTTGGGCTAAACGGGTGGGGGAGAACCCTATCGCTGAATCTAGTTGCTGAGCCCCACTGATCGGTCCCTCACTCACTCGGCGCCGCAGTTGGTCAGCGTGCCTCCTCCAGAGGAGACCGGTGTTCGTTTCCACCCGATACGACACTGGTCCCGTCTGTTCTACTATCGTCCCTGGCACCCAGACTGGGCCTGCGTTGGCATAGTTCCTGCAGTGTACAGGATCGCCTACGCCGAAACCTTTCGAGACCGCTAAACCTATGTTCTTCCCTTTATCCTCGACCCTCGTTGGGTCTAACCTGGACAAGATGGTGGTCAGTTTCCTCCGCATCAGCAGCTCAGCCGGCGAGTATCCGGACGCTAAGGGGGTCACTCTGTACGCTAACAGAAATTGACAGACTTGGTGATTTAGATCCCCCGAGCCCATGCGCCGCAGCGCATCTTTTGTTGTGCGCACCAACCGTTCCACTTGGCCATTCGTGGCCGGGTGAAACGGCGCGGATGTGACGTGCCGAATTGCATTTGCCTCCATGAATGCCGCGAACTCAGCGGACGTGAAACAGCTAGCGTTATCGCTGACCAGAGTGTCGGGTAAACCGAACGTGGAAAAGACCCTCCTTAGCTGGCCAATGGTAGTGGCGGAGGATGTGCCCTTTACCGGAATGACCTCCAGCCACTTTGAGTACGCATCCACTACCAGGAGAAAAATGGTTCCTCGGAACGGGCCAGCAAAATCTACGTGCACCCTGGACCACGGTCCCCTTGCTGCGTCCCATTCCCTATGCGGGAGATGGGCTACCTCCGGTCGGGAGCCCTGACATGCCTCACAAGTGCCAATCATATGCTCTATGTCGGCGTCCAGCTGGGGCCACCAGAAATAACTCCGGGCCAGTGCCTTGGAACGGACGATTCCCGGGTGGCTGACGTGCAGCAGCTTTAGCACCTTCGGTCGCAGGGACGTAGGAACCACCACCCGTTGGCCCCACAAGAGGCACCCCCTCTCTAATGACAATTCTATTCGTTTTCGAAAAAATGGGTCGAATTCCATGCCTGGGGATGACGCCGGCCACCCCTTCTGTACCCACGAGCATACTTTCTCCAGTGTGCTATCCTTTCCGGTCGCCTTGGCAATGTCGGCCGGTACTATTGGGGGTGAATCTAAGACCTCTATTAGCAATACCTGGCGGTCTCTTCCTACCCCTGCCTTCTGATCGTCCGACAAGGGCAACGGAGACCGTGAGAGCGCGTCTGCATGGCTGATCTCCTTCCCGGGCCGGTATTCCAACTCATGTTGGTATGCGTTAAGAAAAATAGCCCACCGCAGCATCCTCGGGGACAGGATCTGTGGCGTGGGCTTATTTGCAGTGAAGATTCCTAACAGGGGCTTGTGATCAGTCACAATCTTGAACGGGCGACCATACAGAAAATCGTGAAATTTTTTGGTTCCCGCTACTATCGCTAATGCCTCCCTGTCGGTCTGTGCGTAATTCCGCTCTGCTTGGGACAGGGACCTTGAATAAAACGCTATCGGGGCCTCCCTTCCGTCGTTCAACACGTGGCAAAGCACCGCCCCCACCCCCACCGGGGATGCGTCGCAGACTAACACTACTGGCCGTTTGGGATCGAAATGAGTCAGGATTGCCTCGGATGTTAGGAGTTGCTTTAACTCTGTGAACGCCCTCTCTTGCTCGTCACCCCACAGCCATTTTTCCTCTTTTTTAAGTAACCGATGGAGCGGCTCGGCAACAGACGCCTTCCGTGGAAGGAAGGTATGGTAGAAATTGAGAAGCCCCAGAAATGACTGTAGTTCGGTTTTGGATGTGGGGCGAGGAGCTTTCTTGATGGCGGCTACCTTAGATTTGGACGGCCTAATTCCCTCGGGCGTGACACGGAACCCTAAAAACTCAATCTCTGTTTCGAAAAATACACATTTGTCTTTTCTCAGTCGCAGCCCCGCTTTCTCGAACACGGTCAGAACTTTATCCAATCTATGTGCCAGTTCGGCCTTACTCCCCCCCGTTATCAACACGTCATCAAAATATGGCAACACCCCCTCCAGCCCCTTCAGGAGGCGTTCTACGAGCGACTGAAAAAGGCCAGGTGCCGAGTTCACGCCGAACTGTAAACGCGACACCTGGAACGCCCCCTTATGTGTAACTATCGTTTGTGCCGCCGCTGTGGCGGGGGTTACAGGGAGTTGCTGGTAGGCCTGTGCTAAATCGAGCTTAGCGAAACACTTTCCCCCATTCAGCCTGGCCAGGAGGTGGCTGACCACTGGCACCGGGTATGCATTAGGGCGGATCGCCTTGTTAATTGTACACTTATAATCAGCACAAATGCGCACCTCCCCGTTAGCCTTCAGTGCTGTTACAATTGGAGTCTCCCACTCCGCGGAATCCACAGGAACAAGAATCCCCTGACCCACCAGTTTGTCCAGTTCCGCCTCTATTTTGTCCTTTAGTGCGAACGGTACCCTGCGCGGTTTGAGTCTTATCGGGCGGACCTCCGGGTCTAGGTCGAAGGCTACAGGGGGTCCCTTGAACTTTCCCAGTCCACTTTTAAAAACGGCGGGGTGTGCGTCGCACACCGCTTGTATTGGGTCCACGCCTACGGCATGCACCCCCCCTATGAACAAACCTAAAGGCTGAAACCATTGCGTCCCGAGGAGGCTACAACTCCCCCCTTTTAGCACCACTAGGGGAAGTTCCGCAGAATGTCTCTTAAAACGAACCCGGAATGTCCCGACCCCCAACACTGGAATGCTGTTCCCCTGTACGTCCCGTAGTGTGGCCCTCAACGCTTTAAGTTTGGGCCGCACGTGGGGGTCGATTTTCAAGAACTCTCTCTGGGGAATTATAGAATAGGAGGACCCCGAGTCAATTTCCATCCTAATAGGGGTCCCTTGTACTAGTACCTCAACGAAGTAATGGGGCTGTCCCGCAGACACGCTGAGCACAGGAGCGTCGCCCTCGCTGTCGTCCGAGATGCGGCCCACGCCGTCCTGCTTCCTCGTGGTCCGGGCGCCATCTTTGGACCTCGCTGGACGGTCCGGTCTGGCCGAACGGTCTTGTGACTTCCTCCAGCCCTCTTTCCCTTTCCTGCACGCCTTGGCGATGTGCCCCCGACGGCCGCAGTTGTAGCACTCGGTTTTTCTGAATGGGCACCTCACGCGCTCATGGGCCGCTCCGCAACCATCGCAACGGCGCCCTCCCCTTCGGACCTTCTGGACCTCCTCGCCGTCGCTGCTTTCCGAAGACGACTTCGAGGTCC
The DNA here is from genome assembly GCA_035047305.1 of Bradypodion pumilum. Lineage (NCBI taxonomy): Eukaryota > Metazoa > Chordata > Lepidosauria > Squamata > Chamaeleonidae > Bradypodion > Bradypodion pumilum. The sequence continues at coordinate 54,045,088 of JAWDJD010000005.1, read as the reverse complement.
GTCGGGTTGCGTGCACCGACTGTCCGGACTTTCCGTGCACTGAGTTTTCCGCTTTGCCGGCCCTCGGACGCCACTCACGCCACTTGTGCATCTCATCTACTCCAGCATTCGTGGATTCCGCGGCTTCCGCGGCCTCTACAACCTCTGTCAGTGTGGGTGGTGGCTCCTTGTTCATCAGGCTGCGCTGCACTTCCTTGTCCTTCAGGCCACACAGCACTCCGTCCCTGAGGGCCATCTCTAGAAAGTGGTCCCATCTGCAGGGGGTGGCGGCTACTCTCATGGCTGTTACGAAGGCTTCTACCGACTCGTCCGGCGCTTGAACTCGCCTCCAAAACGCGCTCCGAGCGGGAAACATTGCCCTCGAGGGTCGGAAACGCTCACGCAGCAGTTTCATGATGTCATCGGCTTTGAACTCACCCATCTTCTTCGGTGCAATAATGCCCACCAGCGTTCGCTTGGTCTCCATCCCAAGCATGCGGGTGAGGATGGCCCTCTTCCTTTCCTCGTCGTCTTCTTTGACTTTGAGTTCCACCAGTGCCGCCTGGAAGTCCATCTCAAAAAGCTCCCAGTCTTGCGGTTTGGTAATGTTGAACCCGCTCTGTGCCCTGGCTCCTTGGGGATCCATCATCCCATCCTCGTCGCCAGTTTAGTGTATGAGAGTCAAGACACAGGAAACAGCCGAGGGCTGGGTTAACTCAGGTTTATTTCATGGTGGACAGAGGGAACATGAGGTAATGGCGGACGAACAGCTCTATATATATGGTAGTAACGTATTTGAATGTGGCTCCACGATAGCCCATTGGCTACTGCCCGCGTGACGTCATGGCTGGTCACGCCCTTCTTGTCCAGGTGTAGGTAGCGGCGGGAAACTTCCCGCGCTGTGGCCTTTGATGGGTTTGAACCAAGAGAGCTTGGACGCTCGCTGCTGCCAGCTGGTGGTCATTAGCTCGCGTCCTATTACAGGGTTTATGGTGATACAGCTGAAGGTTACATTGTTACTCGTAGGCAAGGTTACATTGGTTCAGATACATTGTTATCACATGTAGAAGGTTACACTGTTAGAACACAACACTCGGACAATGGGCTACAACTGAAACCCAGCAAGACTGAATGGCTATGGGTCATGGGCCCTGCGTTATCTCGAGAGCTACCATCTTTGGTTCTGGATGGGACTATTTTGACCCAAACAGACCGGTGCATAATCTGGGGGTCCTCCTGGATTCGTGACTCCTGCTTGATGAGTAGGTGGCAGTCTTGGCCAGGAGGGCTTTTGAATAACTTCGTGTTATACACCAGTTACGCCCACTCCTAGATCGGGACTCCTTGTTCATGGTCATGCACACTCTGGTCACCTCCAGACTTGACTATTGCAATGTGCTCTACATGGGGCTGCCCTTGATGGCTAATCGGAGGCTGCAACTGGTCCAGAATGTGGCTGCCCGGATGGTGATGGGGTGTGGGCAGTATGCCCGGGCCTCGCCAATGCTACGGGAGCTGCACTGGTTGCAATTCAAGGTGCTGGTAATTACCTTTAAAGCCCTACATGGTAGTGGGCTAGGATACTTAAGAGACTGCATCACCCCAAGAACATATGTCTGTCCCAACAGAGCAGACCGGAGAGGCTCTCTTATCGTGCCATCTGCTAGAGAGGCTCATCTCTCTAGCACCAAGAAAGAGGGCCTTCTCTGTGACTGCTCCAGCCCTTTGGAACATCCTGCCATTTGAGCTGTGTCTTCAGATGGAGTTTCTGTCCTTCATGAAAGGGCTAAAAACCTGGCTGGCAAAGCAGGTGTGGGGCACCAGCGATGTGGTGACCCCTGTCTGCTGGCTGATTTAGTAAGAACATTCTCTCCCTCTTTTAATCTCTTTTAATCTTTAGCAGTCGGAGTAATTTTTGGTGGCAGTTTTAATGGGTTTTTTATTGGTTTTTAAAATGTGATTGGTTTTATTTTCTGTGAGCTGCCCAGTCTTCGGAGTTGGGCAGCAATATAAATCAGAAAAATAAATAAATTAATAAACAGAGTTACTCTTAGTATAGATCACTTATGAATATGAATGAATAATTGCTATACAGATTCAGAAAAGATTTGTGTGTGAGAGAGATGAAGGATCTGCGCATTTTATTGTCCTCCACCAAGCATCTTTACTGTCACATGGCAATCATTGTGACAGAAGCAGCAGCAGCAACAACAAAACACAGAGAAACCCACTCACAACAGACAGTCAGCAATTCTTGGGCATTTTTAACAATATAGTTATTTGCTTAAGACCAATAATAAAAATTGAATCATATAATTTTAAATTTAGAAGAGACGTTAGATATCTAATTGAATTTCCCTCCTCTGGTGCAGAAATATTACAACTATAGGATATCTGGTTGTTGGCTGTCTTATTATTCTTAGACTATGTGCGGCTTGTGTTTTTAAAAACATTGCTTTAGAACTTTGCAAGATACTCATACAGTACTTCCGATTTAGCCTGGCGGTTCACAATACAACAGAATCATTCCTTCTCATAATCAGGACAGTGCCCTATCTCTTGCTGCAGCCTATGATTATGTAAGCTATTTTTAGAAGCTGCATTACACTACTGCCTCATGTGCAGTTAGCGATCACCACTGTCCTCTAGATCACAAACCCATGCCCTATGGCTGCCAGAAGCTACATGCTGGTATGAACCAGCTGAAATATGAGATAGCCCCAGTTTAGTAGGTACCTGTTGCCCCTAGGCAATCACAGCCCTGATATTTAGATGCAGAGAGGTCAGGAGAGGAACGTTTTGGAATGATATCTGACCACAACAAACAGCTTGATTCAAACTGCCATTCTTAAAAATCCAAAATTCATAGGTGAGCAATATCTTTACAATTTCAGAAGTTCTGAAACTATTCCCAAGAATTCCATTTTGGGACTGAACTTAGTGGTAGGACCCTATAGCATAGCACAGTTTAAAATACTATTTTTTTAAAAAAAAAATCTGCCTTTTTTCTTCCTCCTCACATTTTACCAACTAGCATTCAGGAGAAAATAAAATCCTGTGTGTTTTGTGACTACCAAGTTGACCCCAATAAAAATATAGTTTACCTGTAGATTTTAGATTTTGTTTTGTTCCTACATTTCTTTTTACAAAAATGCTTAAAAGTTTTCAGCTGATAGATCTGCTATAGAAACATACCTGTACTAAGGTGGAGGGGAGCAGATGCAATGTGTAAATATGCACACTTCAACCCAAAAAAAAGGTACAGTGGTGCTTTTGCACACCCTGGAAAATTGCCACATAGTAAATGCCGTTGAATGCTTGAATAAATGAACAGCAGGCAGAGAAGAGCCTCGAGCAAAATAGCGTAGAATGAGAGGTCAGGGGCCCAGTCTGTGATCCCTGGTGGGTTTTAACAATTCCTCAAGAGTGTCCATATTTGGAAAATCTCTAAAACATTAGAGGGTATGAGACAGCTGGCATTAGCCTCAACCCCCTTGTAAGGCTGCATCGTTCATTCAACTGCTAGACTTTATTCCACACAAGAACCGCAACAGAAAGGGAGAATACAAGCATAAAGGTTTGTAAGAGGGAAAGTAATGAAGGCATTTTAAGAAACTGGCATCTGTGTGTAGATATTCTACTAAGCAAAAGAGAAGCTAAATGCATCTTATGAATTATGCATTGTGAATTCTTCATTGAGTTCCAGCAAGTGTGGCATCAACTTTAGCCTAAATAGGGGCCTTTACTGAAGAGCCTTTGTCAACTGCATCCTTGTTCCCTACCAGCTTTTCACAAGCCTCGTAGAAGGGGGCAGATGGGGAATTTTAGCACTGCTGCTCACTCATATAAGATGGTTGCAAATTTATTGTGTAGTGAATTTTTAAAGACATACATTTCCTAATGTGATCCCCAGATGTATCTGAAAACAGTAAAAGAATCAGCCTTTCTTTTCCCCATCACAAGCTCAGCCTTAGGCATGTGCTTTCATGGGCTGGTAACAGTTGTTTTTGGTTTTGTTTATTTGTTTATTTTTCTCCAAATCCCAGAATTCTTCATTCTGGGAATGGAGTCCCAACTTCCAGCCACCTGGAGAAAACTAGCTGGAAATCTTCATGACCTTGGATAGGGCTTATGGAAATTGAAGTCCAAGAACAGCTGGAGTGTCATGGTTCATCATCACTGCCCTAGAACATGGTGGGTAAACTCAAGGGTTAATTTTCTTGGTAAATTCTGAGAGTGGACGTTCCAGAAATCTAAAAGTCCCACCCCTAGTCTGCATGACCAAATACACAATCAAGACATGCCCTAGAACTTTGACTACCTTCAGTGAGTCACAGCAAGTGATGCAAAACTCACTGAAACACTAAAAAGATTCTAGTTAATGCATCTACTCTGGTGGGACTAACAATAAGATTCCAGCCCGTGAACTTATCCAATCTTCTTTTGAAGATGTCCACATTGACAACCTACAATACATTTTGTTGACAATGCATTCCATAACTATATGACTCTTTTCCTCTAACAGGTTAAAAAACAGAAGTATTCTATTATGGGCACAAAATATCAGAATATATGTTTTTCTCCTGCTCTGGTTAATATAGGAGGCCTTATCTGGGCATTAGACATGTTCATCATAATTTGGCAAACTATACGCTACATATTTTTAGTCATTGTTTCACTTCTTAATGAGCCTCATTGCACCTTAAATGAACTATAGATTACTTTCAATGAAGCCAAACAGATGTTGAAGTCATACGTTAGACTCCCACCATTGAATTGACTTGGAGATGCTTCAAGAATACCACTTTTTTCTGCCTGATTTTGATCTTCAGGAAGAGGTAACAGATGCAAAATATAATTTATGCACAAATGTCACCAGGTATAAAGGGAAGGGAAAAGCATGGCCTCTGGCTTTAAATAATAATGTCTTAAAGTTAAGATTAAAAAGGGTTGTAAGAGTTCCGATACCAGTATTAATTTTTGTTCTGCCCTTCCCTCCCCCTTTTGGCTAAACATAGAAACATTTCTTCAAACAGTCAGACATCTGCCCTTTGCTATGTTCTCCTAGAGCCCTTGAAATCTTATCTGGATTCACATAAGCAAAGAGCCATCTTTGAAGTCAATACAGCACATAAAAAGCTTCAAAGATCAGTAAAGCAATTCAGAGAAAAATTAATTAATGTAGGAAAAATCCATTCTGTTCCAAACCATACCACCCTTTCCTTGCACATAGTTCTTCCTGACTATAGTTTCTTACTTTAAGGAGAGGCTTACTTCCAAAATTAATTCATCTGTGAGCAATGGAAAGTAGGCCAATTGAGTAGCATCTACATAATCACCAGAATGATGTAGGGGTGTGTGTTTCATAGTGAAAAAAATCATAGTGAAAGTTCTATAAATGAGCAGAGGGGGAAAATCCTTTTTGTAAACGGTTTGCTGTTGAACAACCCAAGCCCAGTTCCACGTGTTAGGTACACTCAGCAAGGTTCCTTCCGGTGGATCCTCTCTACCATCAATAAAACCAATGAAGTAAGCAATGGACAAAGTCTAATTCTGAGAAATGCTGAGAAAACCAGATCTATGTTATTCAGTAAAAGTAAGTAGCTGAAAAATGCAGTTAAAGATCAAAAATGAAATTTCTCAATTTCTCCTTACACAGAAAGACCCTCCTGGAAGACTGTGGTATTTTTTAAACCACAATTGGGTGTACTCTGGTAATGGCAACCTTGTGTTGCTGGCTAATCTTTTTCACACTAAATCAGGTGAAAGAAAACTGTAGAAAGAACTCACCAAAAGGTGCCTTCATTTTGGCAGCTTCACATCTGGCCTAGACACGGAAGAAGAAGAAGACCTTGTAACACAAAGAACCTTTTACAAAATGAAAACCACTCATAAATGCTTCTCAAAAAAACAAAAAAGAAGCATGGCTTTTAACAAGACAGCTAGAAAGGGATTGCTCAATTGCAGTCAATAATTGTGTTGAATGCCCTGCAGCTGTTCCCTGAGGCTTCCCCAGACTGCAGCCATTTATTTGCAGAGTCCTGGAATTTTAGAAGTGTCTGCATTTGTTCTGCTGTTTAATTCCTGATATGGTTTATCCCAATGCTTTAGGGCAGATTTGGGGGTGTTAATAGAACTCAGCGAATTGTAGAACTGCTTTTCTTAGACTTGCCTTCCATCCTAAAGACAGAAGAGATCTAGAGTTGCATGACCTACTACAATCCATTATTTTATCATAAAGTAATTCACTTTTGGGATGCCTTATTGGGGGATACAAGGAGAATTAGCAGGTTTCCTACACATCATTTAATTGCTCTTAACATCAGTATTTATCGAAGTTTGAGAGCGGGAACAAAAGAGCAATTCTTTCTTTCCTTTACAACAGGGGTCCCCAACTTTTTTACACTGCAGGGCTAGGGATGCCATACATACCAGAAAACTGGGAATTTCACGGGTTGAACCTGTCCCGTCCCGGTTCCAAAAAAAATAATTTACAATTCCCGCTTTCAGACCAAGTTGGTGCAGCAGTAGCAGCTTGGTGGCCAAAGAAGACAGAGAAAAAAATGTGCCATTTTATTGCTTCTATTGAAGTTGCGGCAGCAACAGCTTGCGGAATGAGCTCCCATCTTTGTCCCAGCTCCTGCAAACCTAGCAGTTAGAAGGCAAGAAATTGCAAGTAGATAAATAGGGACCGCTTCAGAGGGGAAGGTAAACAGTGTTCCGTGCGCTTCGGTGTCTAGTCATGCCTGCCACATGACCACAGAATACGTCTGCAGAAGCAGACAGCACTGGCTCTTCGGCTTTAAAACAGAGATAAGCACTGAACCCTAGAGTCGGATATGACTGGCTTTTTTGCAAGGGCAACCTTTACTTCTGTCCTGTTTTTGTGGGAGGGAATTATGGCATCCCTATGCAGGCCTGATCACGCCCCCAGACAGCTGAGGGGGCTGGACCACACACACCCGGAAGCAGAAGTAAATGCACCCGCTTCCACATTTGCAGCAGTCACAGGTGCCTTTACAGCTGATGTAACCATGTTTACGCATGCATGGGTGCATTTTACGGCTGCTGTAAACACGCCTGTTTTCACTTCCAGGTGTGGTGTTGAGCCACATGAAATGGTGCTGTCGGCCGGGGTGAATTGTGTCGATACATGTTTTCCCCAGCTTGCTCAGTAAGTTATGACTGTGATGATCTCTGTGCTTCAGACAGCTGTGTGATACACAAACCTTGTAAAGGTGACTACTTTCTAACTCTATTTTGGGAAAAGCTTCACCAATAGTGTCTGTTTGTCTTGCTAAAAATGCAGCATCTACCAAGCAGAAAAATAAAATACAGTGGAAGCCGAACATACAAATGGTTCGACTTACAAAAAATTCGACATACAAATAGAAATCCTGGCTTTTTAAAAAAATCGACATACAAATTTTTAATAGGAAAAATTCAACATACAAAAAACAGTGACATCTAGTGGCCTCTTCTGGTAATGCAAATTGTTTTTGAGATACAAATTTTTCAACATACAAATAACCTCATGGAATGAAAAAAATTCGTATGTAGAGGTTTTACAAATGCTTACCTGATGAAATCTAGTGAAATCTTCTTAATATTTTAACCATTCAAACTGGAATAACCATGCTTAACATTACTCAGAAAGAAATCCCAGCGTATAGTCAATTTGCTGTAGTAAAAAAATATATCTAGTAGACATGGATAGGGTTTGGCTAAAGACCCTTTGATTTCAGAGGAACATATATAGTTTAGAGCTTTTTCTACATGTGAGTGAAAGTAACATGTCCCTGAATGTTGTGGGTGGGGATATTTCCACTAAAACTTGGGGTGAGGGGCCCTTTAATTTTGCCATGGCCAAGAGATCTGGGATGGGGGTAATATTTAAAAATCATTGCTGATGAAGACATAAAACAAAACTATGCAGCACATTATTTCCATCTATCGTCTCTCCAAGAATTTATTTATTTATTTATTTATTTATTTATTTATTTTGGTTTATATAGTAAAGGTAAAGTTCTCCCTTGCTCAAAAGCCAGCTGTATCCAAATCTAGGGTGTGGTGCTCATCACTGTTTTCAGCCAAAAAGCCAGTGCCGTTTGCATCTGTAGATATTTCCACGATCATGTGGCAGTCATGACTAGATGCTGGAGCACATGGAACACTGTTACCTTTCCTGTCAAAAATGCTACAATATCCGTCTTGAAACAATGTTCTATGGTTTATTATCCTTATTTACTTAAACGAGTAACTCAAAATCCTTGCTTCAGGTACATAACTCAAAGTCCTTGTTCAGGTAACATAAAGTATCCATAAAATTGTAATATGTAATTAATGAACTAACCTGATAACTAACCACTAAGGTAAGAAAAATACAATTACAAGTTTATGGAACTAAGGGGTTGGATATTGCTTATCCTCCTGTAAATTATGTGATGAGACTTACCTGCGAAGAGAAATCTAGTTGTATTAATATATTATCCAATATCTGATGGTGTAAATGTGTATATATGTAATCTTGTAAATATGTGTTATTGATATGTTACTCTTAATTGTACTTATAGAAAACCCCGAGGAAGCGGCTCGAGAAAAGCTATTACAGCAGATTAGCTTTGGTTTTCTTTACAAGTTCATTAATTACATATTACAACTTTATGGATACTTTATGTTACCTGAACAAGGACTTTGAGTTATGTACCTGAAGCAAGGATTTTGAGTTACTCGTTTAAGTAAATAAGGATAATAAACCATAGCACATTGTTTCAAGACGGATATTGTTACATTTTTGATACTCCACTGTCTGGCCATATACAGTATACCTTTTCTGTCAAAGTAGTACCTATTTATCTACTTGCAAATCTTGCTTTCAAACTGCTAGGTATGCAGGAGCTGGGACAAAGACGGGAGCTCACTCTGTCACACAGCACTGGGGTCTTAAACTGCTAACCTGCCAACCTTCCAGTCATCATGCTTATATACCACACATCTAACTACCATATATATTTACTCTGGTCACTACAAATACAACAGTAAACAAACCCAGCAAAAATTAGAACTAAAACCCCATGGTAAAACTAACTCACAAAACCTCCCAAAAGAAATAATACAGTTTGGGCAGAGGAAGAAAAAATAAAAAATAAGTAGTTGAGGGGTAGGAAATTCTTAAAAGCTTGCTTAAACAATTCAGCTTCAGTCAGCTTGCCAAAAATAGACAAATTTGAGGCCCAACAAATATGCCGCAAAAGGCCATTCCACAGTGTTGAAGCCACTGCCGAAAAAGACCTATTTCCGTTACGGATCTTAGTTCCTTCTCTCAGAATAGGCACCCGAAGGCCCCCAACTGTGAAAATTGTGTTGCCTGGGCATAAGCTATCAAGAAGAGAAACTAGAATGTATTGAGATTCTTACTCATTTAGAGTTTTATAAGTTAATATTAGAACCTTGAATTGGGCACAGAAAACTATAAGTAACCAACATGGGTTTAGTAGTGTCGGGGGAAAAACAATTGAATCTACACAACCCCGACACCAGTCTCATAGCCACATTTTGAACCTGCAGCAGCTTCCATACTGTCTTCCTCTAGGGGTCTTTGTGACAATTGCAAGAGACAATGTTGTTTAGGGGAGAGAGGAAGAGTTAAACCAAAGAAAAAACTGGGGGGGGGGGCAATATAGTGACAAGAGTAGTGGCCTGTGATAGGGGAGAACCAGATTCTCACTCCCACTCAGCCATAAAATACAGAATTAAACTACATGAAAAGGGGATTTTGTGTTTCATACAGTCAACCAATTTTCCCTCCCACAACTGAATTTTCTGAAAAATACATGGTTAATGCAGCCAAAATCCCACCTTCACCTAGAATAGGATCTGAATTTGCAGTGACCAACCAAGAAAAGGTAATTTTATAAAAACACAACTTTTCTGTCATTTCCAACATGAGACAAAATCTACTCCTCTTCTAGACAGCCATAGATAGAGGAGTTACATCATCTTTTGTAGGAGGTTGACTTCATTCCCATTAACATATTCATCGGTTCTGGATCAGTTTCCAGTCACTTCAGTTCTTTGTTGACACATGGTATATGATTGGTGTCTAGTTATTTTACTGTACATAAAGCAACAACAAGCAAAAACCAAAGAAAGAGAAAATCTTGCAACATGAAGTTGGATATAAAATAAGCAGGTATGCAAAGAAATAATCTAGGACTGGGTGAGGGAAAGGGGAATAATACATGAAGATTCATCAGTCTACAACAGTCTTCTCTAACATAGTATCTAACATAGTACCTGAGAAATGTCTCATCATGTAGAATGCCTTTCCAACATCTGCCCTGGCCCTGTGGAACCTCATGCCAACTGAGATGCGTCCCCAGACAGAGCTGTTGCCCTTCAGGAAAGAGCTAAAAACCTGGCTGGCAAAGCAGGTGTGGGGGCACTGTGGATCTGGTACCCCCACCCCCACCCCACTGGCTTATATAATGAGGGCCGCTCACACTTTTAGTTATAATTTTAACTGGCTGGGTTGGAGGGTAGTTTTGGGTGTTTTAATGGTTTTTTGATGTTTAAGGTGGGTAATTTTATGTATTGATTATCTTGGTGTTGTGAGCCACCCAGAGTCACTTGCCAAGTGGGCAGCAATACAAATTTGATTAAATTAATAAATAAATGGGGGTCATGGACTTTGTAACCCCACAACAGGTTACAGTAGCCAACTGAGGCACCAGATATGTAACTGGTTAGTAGAATAATGATGACAACAAGATGGGAATTACAAAATATGAAACACTACTTGTAATGTATTTCCCTTCTCTGTTTCCAGGTGGTTGTGCTGTTTTAAGTGTTAATTTTGAAGTTACATTCATTGCTCTTATCCTGCCCTCTGCTGACAGAAAAGTTGAACAGCTTTTAGTAAAATATTAACCTAAGTACAAGATGAATTTGATAAAGAACAATTCAACAGAGGAACATATGTATTTTCTAGCAGGAAAAGATAAGAGAATATGAATTGAAATCATACATTTGGAACCTTATGGTTAAATTATGGAGAAAACATCCATACTATTAAAGAAAGCTGATCTTTTAGGATCTCTGTGATGTATGTAAGGGTAGTACTGCCATATTCTAGTTATCTGAGTACTCTATGCAAATTATTATGAGGTAGGCTTATTTGTATAATATTATTTGCATTTAATGCTGAGTAATATGGATTGTTGTGTATTATGGAACTGTAACAGGGAATTAAATTTATAGCACAGCTTTTTGGATGATATCAGTCAGAGTAGTCACTGTTCTTGTTGACTATATTATAATAGCTTTGCACACTTTTACTTCCTAATAAATAAATAAAAATATCATTTTGATAGGTGCATTGACAGAGGTGCAGGTCCCATTAAGTATAGTGTGTAAGGATTTCAAACAGCCATATCATACTCCATAACAAATAAATATACAATTGAGTGAAATTAGTTGGCTGCCTGGAATGAAATAACTGCTGCTCTTTGTTGAGACATAATATATGATTGATGTAATTGCTAAAGACAATAAATTTAGCATTCACAACAACCATAAAATATCCCCGATGGGCAATATAGAAATCTAATAAAGAAGCTCTGTCTTGTCAACAATAACAAGCAGAGGCTTCTAACGCCTCCCCACTCACCCGCTAGCTCTTAGATTCTGTTAAATTGTTGATGGGTTTATTTATTGGCTAATCACATGCAAAGACTTATTTCTTCCCACAAAACAATTCGTCAACCCAGTGATCAGCAGGTTTTGCCTTATATGTCCAGTTCTAGAAGAGCCGAGATGCAGACTTCTAAAAACAGAAGTGTACAGTCTTTGCCAGCTAGCGAGCTAAAGCGGCCCTAGGTGACATCTCCAAAATCTAGGACCGAAATGGTGAACTTTGGCACTCCAGATGTTCTTGGACTTCAATTCCCAGAAACCCAAGCCCCCATGAATCCACACGAAGGGGTTTACTCCGATTCATCCGGCCCATGCTGCCATTGTCACTTCCGCTTCCGAGAGCGATGAGGACAGCGAGGGCTGGATGAATCACAGTAAACGCATTTGTGTGGATTCACAGGGTGCTTGGACTTCTGGGAATTGAAGTCCAAGAACATCTGGAGTGCCAAGGTTCACAGATCTAGGGGAAGCCTGGCCTACCTGGTAATAAGGCATGCCTACATGTGAATGAAGGATCTACGGTGGCTTAGTGGTTAAGATGCTGAATTTGATGACGGGAAAGTTCGCAGGTCAGCAGTTTGAGACCCGAGTCTGAGTTTGAGCTCCCATCTGTGTCCCAGCTCCTGCCAACCTAGCAGTTCAAAAGCAAGAAAATGCAAGTGCATAAATAAATAGGTACCACTTTGGTGGGAAGGTAAACAGCATTTCATGCACTCAGGTGTTTAGTCATGCCTGCCACATGTCCAAGGAAACGTCTGTAGACACAGATAGCGCTGGCTATAAACAGAGATGAGCACTAAACCCTAGAGTTGAATACGACTGGCTTTCAAGCAAGGGAATCTTTTACCTTTACCTTACATGAGAATGTCTTTCTTTGAAGTTTTCAAGACAAGTCTGAACTACCATGGTTTATTGCATATCTGATTCCATTTCTTATTCTTTCCCATTCTCCTGCTGTGAAAATGGAAGGAAACAAATATAAGATCCTCAGCTTTGCACACATTCTGATTCTAAAAAGGATAGAGATCTAGTAAGAAGTAAGTGTTCTTGTGCCAGTTGCTAACTGGCTATTCACGGTCACCTACTCATAGACAATGCTCATCTTGAACACCATTCCCAGACTGAGTTCCATGCATGTCTGTTCAAATACAAGCCCAGTGCCAGAACTTTCCTGCCTGTACAGCTATTTCCAACCCAACAGCTTTTTATCCTGCGAGGCAGAGCTTTGTTCCATAGAACAACTTTCCTGTAAAGTAACTATGTAAATATGCTACCATCTGAAAAACTCCACAAACTGCCAGCATCACCAGGAGGCTTCTCTAACAATGAATAAAATGCTGTCATTCTTCCCCTACCCAGAAACAATAGGTCTTCATGAAACAAGACCAGCTGGCCTTACCAGTACTTTAAATTTAGCAAGTTGTCACAAACTGGAAGGATATGTGACTTTTGCCCAAATGACATTGTGAAGACGTCTGGCTGCACAGCAAGGCAGGAAAGCATAAAATGAGCATCTTTCCCATCTCTCTGTTTGTTGGAACAAAATTACAGAGCTGACAGGAGATGCATTTGTTGGCAAGAAGGGTATGACATTTTGTAAGCCACAGAGACCATCCGGCCTCACCAAATGCATAGCAGTACAAAGAACATGCAGACAGCCTTGGTAAAGAGGCACATCTATTGTCTTGCTGGCAGATTGAGCCAAGATGGAGAATACTGTAGAGATGAAGTCCAAAGCTCTTTGAACACCTCCTTGCCAACACAGAAAGGAAATGAAAGAGCACAATAGTAGCCATAGAATGAACAGTTGGGCCTGCATATTTCAGCTTGAATTATCTGCCCGGTTTCATACTGAAGACATGAGCTTCCCAGAGGGAGGATTTATTTACTTATTTAACAAAGGACCAAGCATTCGGTTTCTTTTGGATAGATAAATAAATAGATGGAACAGAGATACAATTTAATGTTGGAAGTGAATTTTAAGGGTCAGTAGTAATACAAGCAGACCACTAGAATCACTTAGGAGTCTCCTTTTTTGTTTGTTTCTATACTCTGTTCTTTTTTATGGCTTACATGGGCACAACCTTGATGCTTAGCATAGTAAATGACATTAGAGTAGGCCCATTGATTCCATAAGTGTATGATGAGTCAACTCCTGATTCAGAAGCGAGATTGGTCTGTAAGACCCCATCTTTTCCCTATCCTTCCCAGGTTTGGGTATTAACACAGTAATCAATTTGCTCCATGATTCTGGCATATCCCCACCTTCGAGTATATAGTTAAATAAATTTTTAAGTCTGGGGACTACTAGATCTCTAAACACTTTATAGAACTCAGAGGGGAAACCGTCCTCTCCTGGAGCTTTATCTAGTTTAAGTTTTTTAATTACTCCCTCTATCTCTTTATCATTTATCTTTTCCTCCATTAATTTCTTGTGGTCGTCATCTAGTCTTTTTAAGTTATTAGCTATGTATGTCTTTAATAAATCTTGATCTACTTCTTTTTCCTTATAGAGTTCAGAATAGAAATCTTCTGCTATTTGTATTTTTTCTAACAGTTTGTTACATCAAATTCCATTCTTATCTACCAAAATTTATATCTCGTTTTTACTCTTCTTTTGATTAACCGCCTTCGCTAGCCTTCTCATACTCTTATTACTGAATTCGAAACTATCTCTTTCTAGAAACACTAAATCTCTTCTTACCTTCTCCATTTCTTGTCCTGTCATTGCCTTTTTTGCACCTTGTAGTTTTACCCATATTTCTTCTGCCCCAGACTTAGCATGCTTTAATTCTAATTCTTTTATTTCCTTTTCCAATTTTTTTGTACTTCCTTCTTTCTTTTACTTTCTATTATTTTTTTCTTTAATACAGTCTCCCCTAAATATTACTTTAACTGCATCCCACAGAACGTGAGGTGAAACATCCCCTGTGTCATTCATTTCCCAAATAAATTGCCACTTCTCTTTAATTTTTTAATAATGCTGTATCTAATCTCCCCATCCAAAAAAAATAATAATTTTTGAGGATCCTGCCAGTTATTACTTTTTGTCTTAGTAAAATCGTGACTGGTTTTAATTTCTGCCTCCATAGTTGTTCTTCTTTTGAAATGTCATGATAGACTTCCAATTGTTGACCTTCATATTGCAGAATCTCACTACCCTTATGTTTTATACATGCCATTATTCTCAGTTTCGAATCTAAATTTGAAAATTTTACTAGGACTGGTCTATTGTTTGAGCTGTGTTCTTCTGGCCTATCCTATATACTCCTTGAATCTCTTCCGGGTCTATTCCTCTGTCTAATTCTAACAAGTCTATCCATTTTAATATTCTCGATTTTAGTGAGTCTGGTTTATTTATGAGGAGATTTCTTAATACTATATTCCTTTGTCTTATTTGATCTTCTAATCTAAATAATCTCTCCTCTTGATCTTGTATTTTAATGTTTCTCTCCCTCTCTTTTTCCTGTATAACTTTAAGCTCATCTTCTACCAAATTTAATTTTGTTTCTACTTGAGAAACTTTTGCATTAATTGTTTTTGTGAAGTTATATAACACCTCTTTTAGTCCTGTTGCCCTTTAATTATGTCTTGTTTATCCTGGCTTCTAGTACTATCACTTTGTTGCAAAAATATTTCAAATTTATCCATTCTAGACTCAATCTTCTTAAAGACTGCACTTAATTCTGATTGTAAACTTTCTTCTTTCTCCTCTTGTAATTTTCCCGAACAGCCACTATTATCAGTTTTATCTTTTTTCCCCCTTTCATCTCTAATTCTAGTCTAGTCAACCTTTTATACTTACGGTCCAACGATTTTTCCCTTGGCTCTTGAGTCCACCCTAATTTAGGATTTTTTGGTTTATGTCAGCTCATTCACTTCCCTATTTGCTTTTACCTTTAATTTGCTTTAATCTTCATTGCAGATCACTAATTAACCACCCTAATTTCTCCACCTCCCCCTACAAGTATATTCAAGTTTATCAAATTTATCAAGACTATTTGCACACCTCTTATCAGTTTGGAATTGTATTCTTTTAGTCTGTTATAGGCCCTTTCTAATATGTATGCAATGTATACTATTGTATATATAAATACAAGTTAACTTTTCAGTCTGGCCCCCATGAACAAGGGAGCCTTAAACATAAACCAATACTTTTCAAATAGTAACAAAGCACTAAGATATTTCAACTCCTAATTAAACACAAATTGCTGTTCTAGCTTATGATATTGTTGAGGGCTCTTCACCAGTTTATATCAATTCTTCTTCTTCTTCTTCTTCTTCTTCTTCTTCTTCTTCTTCTTCTTTTCTTCACCACTCGCCCTGCAATCTTCCAATTTAATTCCTCTTCTCTCCCCTTCTCTCCCCGAATATGTCCGTTTTGTTAAATTTTCCAAATTTTCAGTTCAACAAACAAAAGGGCAAGAGTAAGTCTCTGAAACAACTTTGTTCCCCCCCTTTTTTTTCTCGTACTTGCAAACGAACAAATGAACACCTGAGTTTTTCTCCCGATAACACACTGCCTCACTTCTCAAAACTTACAGGGTTTAGGGTTTTTACCATCCAGTGGCTTTCAACATCCACAACGTTAGGGTTAGTATATGAACTTCTTGGCAACAATTTATCTGGCAACAGTTCAGCTCTCGCAAATCACTTGGTGATTAAACTTCACACTTCTCTTCTGGCGCTTGGGATTAGGCTCCCCCCATGTCTCAGCCTCATCTTCAGCCGACTGAGTGCTGGATTGCTGGAGGCTCTTTTCCCAGGCACCACAAATCAAGTTTTAGCAAGCTGAGCACAAAATGCCTTCTCCCAGGGTCTATACCTTCGGCATTCCCCCCGCCGCTTTAGCGCTCGTTCCTTCGCCTCCTGGAATGCTCACTCCCCTGCCGTTTCGCTTCTCTCACTTCAAAGCCAAGGAACCATTTTGTAGAACTCTCGACACACAGTGACCCAAACACACAGTGTTGTACAAGCGACCCAAACCAAGCAATCCGTCCGGTTGCCAGGTTGTCTTTCCCAAAGCTCTACTCCTTTTTCTAGTTCTGATTTATCACGGTCACCTCCATAACAGACATTTTGTTGCAAAAAACCACCTCCTCTCCACCTCACCGCCTTTAGTACAGTCTCCTTAGCATTTTGTTCACGCTAGCACATAAAGTAAGTACTCTTTTCCGCAAACTTCTTTTCTGCAAACTCTTTGCGAGTCTTTATAATCTTTATAAGTCTCCAGCAGCCACTGCCATTCCTCTATAACATATCTAAACAGGTTTCTTTTACTCCACATTTATTCACCCACGAGAGCACTCACTCCTTGCTGCTCTTCAGCCATCTTGCCGGAAGTCGATCAGGAGAGAGATTTCTACCACTTTGAAGAAATAACTTAGAATCTCATTGTGTACAGAAGGCCAGTCTTGACTAGAATCTTGGTGTCAGTATTAAGATTTCACCACATTCCACAAACTAATAAACATTATTTATGTGTCACATTAGAACAAGGTCCTATGGAAAGATTCTAAGTTATTTCTTCAAAAATGCACCATCCTTGCTCCTGCTGCCACCACTGTCTATTTTCCAGGGACTGATAGGGCCTGTTGCCATTATCTTGGTTTTCTTGATGTTGGGTCTCAAGCCAGCTTTTGCACGCTCTTCTTTCAACCTAAGCAAGAGCTTAACAACAACAACAACAACAAAGAGTGTTGTAGCGCTTTCCAGGCCCCAGGTTTATTTTAGCATGAACTTTTGTGCAGCTGAAGCAATGGATCATAATGTTACCTTCAGCCTCATACTAAAACACAGCTACCTCTTTGTAAGATGAATTTGAATCCCCCCCCTCTTATAGTCAATACAACATAGTTTTCTTAAAATTCCTGACAATAGCTACCTTGCAAGATATTTGTTTCTGCGCGTGGGTTTGAAATAGATAAAGCAGTATTTAATTAGAACATGGAATCCCATTTATTTAATTAACCTAATGCAGTCCAGATGTCAGAGTCCAAAATTCTATAAATTAATTTGTTGTATGAGCATTTTATTTATTTGTCTGGGAAGCTGACTGAGGAGGACAAGAGGAGGGTATGAAGCAGCTCAGAAGCTCTATGAAGCTGTTTGCTCTTGCTTAAACAGAAGGAGCTCATCTTGTTTATTCACATTTGTTCTGAGAAGAAAAATAAAAGGAAAGAAAACATTTATTTATTTATTTATTTATTTATTTGTTTATTTGTTTGTTTGTTTGTTTGTTTGTTTGTTTGTTTGTTTGTTTGTTTGTTTGTTTGTTTGTTTGTTTGTTTGTTTGTTTGTTTGTTTGTTTGTTTGTTTGTTTGTTTGTTTGTTTGTTTGTTTGTTTGTTTGTTTGTTTGTTTGTTTGTTTGTTTGTTTGTTTGTTTGTTTGTTTGTTTGTTTGTTTGTTTGTTTGTTTGTTTGTTTGTTTGTTTGTTTGTTTGTTTGTTTGTTTGTTTGTTTGTTTATTATAACTCAAATTTCTATGCCGCCCAATCAGGCGAACCCGACTTAGGGCGGCTCGCAACAGGATTAAAACATACATATTAAAAATAATTAAAACCCCAACATACCCACCCACCTATTAAAAACTAATCACATTAAAACTGGCTGCATTAAAAAGATGGGGAGGCTTCATTTTATAAGCCAACAGGCGGGGGCCACTCTTCCATCTGGGCCCCACACCTGCCCTGCCAACCAGGTTTTTAATTCCTTTCTGAAAGGCAGCAGCTCCGTCTGCTCCCACAACTCTACTGGCAGGAGGTTCCACAAGGCTGGTGCGGACATGGAAAAGGCCCTCCTTTGTGTGCCAGAGGGGCGAGCCCCTTTGACAGATGGAACAATTAGAGTGCCCCTCTGGTCCGCTCTGGTTGGACAGACAGACACTCTTGGGATGATGCGGTCTCTTAGGTATCCTGGCCCACTACCATGTAGGGCTTTAAAGGTCAAAACCAGCATTTCATGGCTCCACAGTTCCAAACTTCCTAAATTCAACCTGGGAGGTTACAATAAAGAATGGCAACCTTCCACTGTCCCAAGGTTATCAGCAGGGCAAGAAATATCAGCTTATTTCCCTCTTCTTCATATGTGTATGTGTGGTGAGAAATAAAGTGTCCTAAAAGCCCCTTCCCTCCCACTGGTTGGTAAATGGATTGTATTCCTGCTGCCTCAGGAAGCGTTTGGATTACATTTTGCTGTCAAACAGAGAAATCACTTGGCACCTGATTCTGACCAGGCTTTCACTCCTCATGGAGTTTATAATCTTAGCCTCACATGGAGCTTTTCACTGTGGTATCTTGGGAAAGAATCTTTTCCCCCTCTTTTGATTCCACATGTCATTTTGGAACCAAAGTTTTCAACCCACTCCAAGAAAACTTTACAAAGAACAACAAATTAATGCCCCAAGGGCTCTTTTTTATTTAATGTAGTTTTCTTAATCTTCCTTAGAACATTAGGTTAAGAAGGATACCGCTAGAATAAATGCCTATGGCAGGCTCAAGTCTCCTCACAGAAGTAATTTCTGCCATTTAGAAAAGGCAGTGGAGAGAATGCTGTGCTAATAAAATACATTTGTTCATGTGTGTATTTTCAGCAAGAAAAAAAACTATGGGTGTATATTACATTTGCCAGGGAAAGATATCTCTTATTTAATAATGAAAGCAACAACTAGTATGGAACATTTTCCTGCAGTAATTCTTATGATAATAATAATTAGTAGTCACAGTGCGGTAACATGATTTCTAGTGGTTTTAAGTTTTCTGTTAGAACTGACACTGGAGCATTTCCACAGTAGTCAAAGAACTGGTGGCCTCATTAAAAAAAACACCAATTAAATTAAAAGAAACATTTACTTTTAAATGAAAGCAGCAATTCTCGGTGGGGGAAGAGAACTGCCACACTGTCTATTTCTTTGGAGAAATCCATACTAATCATGTTTTCCCATCTATGCGCTGCAGCTGCAAAGTGAAATTTTCAATAGGTATATATAAACCAACTGAGCAAATTCCTACTTTCCCAATGTATATGTAGGTCACAGCATAGCTATATTTTGGATTATTTTATAAAGCAGTTTTTGACTCGAAAATTTCATACCAAAATGCATATGTCAGGGAGAAACTGCGTATCTCAATGGCATGCAAGACATACATCCTAGAAAAAGTGTATCTCAGAGATTTCTTATAATACATACATAATTTTAAAATTTTATATAAAAATAAATGTTATTTTCCTTTTTAAAAAAAGGTAAGTTGTGGAATGTTTGGATGGAACAAGTGTGAGAACACAAATAAAACTGACATGGTCTGCAACCAGAATTTGGAAAATGTATGGCTAGCTCTAATGATAATCCAAATAAGTAAATTTTCCAAGCTGCTTATACAATTCCTTGCAGTGTTCAAAAAGAGAATTTAAAACACAGACCCAAAGTTTTATTTGACCTGCATGCCTGTCCATGCACACATGCAGCCACACAAACCCCATAAATCTCATGGGCAAACTATGCAGATAATTATAGTTAGAAAAGGCAATTCCTTAACTACAGGGATTGTATCGTTGCCAAAGCAGGAACTTTTCCATCGCCTATATTTTGCAAATTAGCTGGCTTTCTTTTATTAAGATCCCTGGAGGTGCAGTGGTTAAACTGCTGTATTGCAGCTAGTATGTTGTGAGTTCAATTCTAGCCAGGACTCAAGCCTTCCATCCTTCCGAGGTTGGCAAAATGAGGACCCAGCATGTTGGGGGGAGGCTAATTAACTTGTGAATTGCCCGGAGAGTGCACTAAGTTCTATGGGGCGGTATATAAGTGTAATTGTTATTGCTAATTGCTCTTATTGCTTTTCAGGAGCTAAGCTTTGTAGATCTTATTGATTAGGCAGGAAGCTTTGCCTCAAATATGTGTTTGGGTCACAAATTTCCACGCTAAGAATTTTTTTTTTTTTGGTAAAATATTTTGGCCTTGAGATCCTGTACACACTTAAGGTAAAAGTAAAGGTCACCCTTGCTCAAAAGCCAGTCATATCTTACTCTAGGGTTCAGTGCTCTTCTCTGTTTCATAGCCGAAGAGCCAGCGCTGTCTGCTTCTGCAGATGTTTCTGTGGTCATGTGGCAGGCATGACTAGTCACAGGAGCGCACGGAATGCTGTTTACCTTCCCACTGAAGTGGTCCCTATTTATCTACTTGCAATTTCTTGCTTTCAAACTGCTAGGTTGGCAGGAGCTGGGACAGAGATGGAAGCTCAGTCTGTCATGCAACACTCGGGTCTCAAACTGCTGACCTGTAGATATTCCAGTTGTCAAGTCATCAGCATCTTAACCACTAAGCTGCTGCAGTTGATTAGGGAGGGACCTGTACATTTAAAACACAAAATGCCCCCGAAACCCCACATGATATTTTAATGCAAGAGTTATGGAATTACTGGCCATCAAAATCTCGAAGGGCAATAGCTTCCCTAGATGATGGAATAAAACGTTATACCGGTGAACTTTTTTACCTTATACGGAATAGATAAACAGGTACCACTTCGGAGGGAGGCATTCTGTGCCTGCCACGTGACGATGGAAACATCTGCAAACACACAAACCACTGGCTCTTTGGCTGTAAATGGAGATGAGCACTGCATCCTAGAGTTGGATATGACTGACTTTTGAGCATGGGCAAACTTTACTTGCCAGCTAAAGGATTTATCTGCTTTGGAAACAAGATTTATTATTTATTTATTAGTTCGTACTTGTATTGCTGCCCCCTCACTGAAGTGACTCCGGGCGGCTAACAGACAAAACACAACAAAATAGCATACTAAAAACCATTTAAAATCAATCTTAAAAGACCCACTCAGCCTATCCTTAAAAGAGAGGGAGAGTCTTAATTCATACAAACCAGCGGGTGGGGGTCACCTCACGCCCGCCCTGCCAGCCAGGTTTTGAGTTCTTTCCTGAAGGGCAGCAACTCCGTGTGTAGCCATAACTCTATTGGCAGGAGGTTCCATAGGACTGGTGTGGACATGGAGAAGGCCCTCCTTCATGTGCTAGAGAGGTGAGCCCCTCTAGCCTATGGTACAATTAGAGAGCCCCTCCAGTCCGCTCTGGTTGGATGGACAGATGTTCTTAGGGCAGTGCGGTCTCTTAGATGTCCTGGCCCACTACCATGTAGGGCTTTAAACATCATCACCAGCATCTTGAATTGCATCCGGAGGCATACTGGTAACCAGTGCAGCTCCCAGAGCAGAAGCAAGGTGTGGACATAGTGCCCGCACCCCATTACCGCCCAGGCTGCCGCATTCTGGACCAGCTGCGAATGGTCATCAAGTGCAGTCCCATGTAGAGCGCATTACAGTAATCTAGTCTGGAGGTGACCAGAGCATGCATGACCATGAGCAAGGAGTCCCAGTCCAGGAGCGGGCGCAACTGGTGAATTACACGAAGTTGTGCAAAAGCACTTCTGACCACGACTGCCACCTGCTCTTCGAGCAGTAGTCGTGAGTCCAGGAGATCTGGCTACTTCCTCTCTTCTTGCCAGGACATGTAAGCAATTGTGTGCATTCATCAACAAGACAGAGCTCACTCCATAGCCGTTTAAAGCAAGCTACACTGTTATGGTAAAGATCAATTTACTCAGAAGACAAATACAGTACCATTGCAGAGAGAGAGATGTACCAATGCAGGCTACTCTTTATTAAAGACCCATTAAATTTTATATCTTGTTTTCTATTTCTTCACAAATTCGACAAGGCCTTTAATTTCAAGGTTATGGTCAACTAGTATGAAAAAAATAGTCAGTGTTGTTTATGTTATCTACTAGAAGATGAGCTGTTACATCAAAAGTTTTCATGCTCTTGGTATCGTAAGTCATTTAAACAGTGTCAGTATCTCCTAACTATCCTCCTGCTAATCCACTGAAATGAGCATGAAATTGCTAAAGTAAACAGAATTCTAAAGCTCTCTTTGAAGTTTTGTAATCAGAAGTCTTGTATGTTGGGGTAATGGGCAGAAAGTCTACAATTCCGTTTATAACTGCATTTTTCTTAAGAATCAGCCATAATGTTGTGTTTATGGAGAAAGAAACAGGATAGGGTATACATTCATTTTATGCATGCGTAATTGGCAGGACCCCCCACATGGGAATAATGAAAGCAAAGAAAATTGGTTTTAATCAGGGGCCATTTGGGGAGTTGAGAACATCTAGCATCCAACCATTGCCAGTTCCACTCCCAAAATGCACCCTTCTTTTCTACAAATTACAGTGCCTGGTAGAAAGATGGAAACGTGACACATTACAATTGAACACAGAGTGGCTTCTAAGAAGAGGCAATATTTGCACATGGGACACATACACAGGCCCTTCTCCAGTCACGTTGTGGATGGAATCCTGTTCATCATCACGTTGGATAAAGTTATGCTGGAGTAAGTCTGCTGGGCATTACATCTGGATTGCCTGATTAGTTTGTGCAATTTAAAAAAATAAATAAATGAGGGAGGCCAGCAAGGGAAATGGAGAGAAAGAGTTCCAGTCAGCTTTAATGAAGCTGATTATTGTAGGATTGGCAGGAGAGAAAGAAAAGGAAAACATTGTTGGATGCCAGGCTTAAGGTTGAGTTATGCCTGAGAAGCAGCCACTCAACAGGATTTCAGCCAGTGATTGGGATATGAGATTGAAATCCAAACAAACGATCCAGGCAAAGAGTGGACAATGCTAATGTGCCCAGAAGCCATCCCTTAGATGCCATACCAAATGCCAAAGTGGCAGAAAATAAAAAGCAAAATTGGAAGTGGCTGGACATTCACTGGCTTCAAAGACTGGTATTTTGGACATTGCAGGTAAACTGGGTGACATACCAAAAGGCGAGTTGAACCTCCTAGAGCTGTAGTGGTGAACCTTGGCATTCCAGGTGTTCTTGGACTTCAATTCCCAGAAACCCAAGTCTCTGTGAAACCATGTGTGAGTTCACAGAGACTTGGGCTTCTGGGAATTGAAGTCCAAGAATACCAGGAGTACCAAGGTTCACCATCACTGTCCTGGAGGCTTCCAGGAGTACCACCTGTTCTTTATTTGACAGGGGAGTTTGGAAGGGGGAATAGAAGAATCTGAGCGGGGCAGTGCCCACTAGTACCACCTGGAGAGAAGGCACGTGGTGTCATTCCATACTTTGCTTAATTCTGTCCTAGAGCTTTCAGTAGCTTTATAAAAACCAGCAGTGTAGTATTGGCAGGAACATAAGGAAACACAGCTCTAGGATGTTTTCGAGAACAGATGTGGGGATGTCAGCTGCTAGAACTCCAGAGTAGCTTGACTGGTGGCCTTCCTCTGGCAAGGGAAAGAAATAATAATGAAGCACTCCTGTTTTATTTACATTTGTGGCAGATAAGGAGAGGATCTATGCCAGGGTGGAGAATATGCAGCCTGTGGGCCTAATACAACTCCAGAAGGCCATTTTTCTGGCCACATTCTGTCCCTCTGGCCACCAGTTGGTTGCCAACCTAATAAATTCAGCCACTAAATGTGGCAAGTAAATCCACTTCAGTTTTCACTTGGCTTCCTCACCCCTCCAAGCTTTCTGTTGTTTTCTGTTCAGGGAAGCAAAGGGAAAAAAACAATTATAGTACACTTATATACCACCCCAAAGCACTTAGTGAACTCTCTGGGTGGTTCACAAGTTTATTTATTTATCATATTATGAACTTCAGGTTCTGTTAGATCCAGCCCTTATAAGCACCAGTCCAGGACAACGATGAACAAACAGCAACAGGATTTATTTAACAGTCAAATAGAGATGAGCTTACAAGGTGTTCCAGATCCTAAAATGGCTATACAATCCTAGCAGAGTCAGTCCCTCCGGACTCTTACCTGGCAATCGGCAATAAACTAGCTACCATAGAAGCGTAGCATAATAGAGGTAACCAGGCTTAGCGCTACCCGGCTACCTGTAGGGAGTAGGAAGTATAGATCTGGTCCGGCCCCACCCCTGTTTATCCGTGGGGCTTATATAGTGTCTCCTCGGTGGTGGCTCCTGGATACAAGGTAGCGACCTACTGGGCAAATGTAACTAACCAATCATAATGGGGATATATGTAGTTAGCCAATGGAGAACAGTATCCAAAACTGTAACCAATCACAGGGCTTGGTTTAGCCTAACAAGCACATCCTTTTGCAGGAGTTTTGCGCCACTTTGGGCTTCTAATTAGAATGGCGGGAAACTGCCATTTTCCTCTTGCAAGAGCACTCCCCGCGCTACTTGCAAATGTGCCTCAATACACAACAGGTTCACAAGTGAATTAGCATTTTGCCCCCAACATGCTGGGTACTCATTTTACAGATGGAAGACTGAGTCAACCTTGAGCCCTGATCAGGTGGTCCCTAAGGGCTCTCTGGTACAGGAGGATGTTCTATCACTCTCCTGCACCACAGAAATGCTGGATACTTCGTTGCTGTTGTTTGACATAGCCCCTATTTCACACCAGTGGTTTAAATTAAATGACTCCTAGTCTCCTACTCAAGATTAGTTGCATTTCTAGTGAAAGCTGAAGGTTGCATGTTATTTGGGTAAAGTTCTTCTGTTTGGGGTTTTACAAGTCAAACTCTTGTCTAGCCATGATGAAAAATAGCAGGTATTATATTATGATACCTTGTTTATACAGGTTTGTCTATTAATTGCAGCCTTTGAAAACACAAACATGAAAAAAGGCAAACCGAAGGAAGAGAGGAAAGCTTGTTCAGTTCTTTGCAAGACACTTTATCGCCATCTTGTGGTTATTAACTTCTTCATTCTTCTTCAGGTGTGGTATCCATTCAGGATGTTGGCTATTATCATGGCAACAGTCTTCCTGTTCTTAACTGCCACACCAGTCTCTCAGGTTATTAACTACTAGCAAATTTTGCCCAGCGGTGCCGGGCTGTTTTAAATTGTTTTGGAAGGGTTTTTTTTTCTTAATGTTGGTAAAGAAGAGGTTAGTCTATATTTGAAATTTTTAAAATGCTTATTTATATACATTTTTTGCCAGGCTGTTATAAACTGTGATCATTTCTTGTTTGGTGGTTTTTTTGTGAATTAAAAAAAACAAAGGATGATATAATTTTTTCTAAATTTTTTAGTTAACCAAATAATTTTTTAATATGTAATTTTTTAAATAGTTCTACCGTAGGTATTATTTTTAAAAATGTGAAAGTACATGTTTTTAACATGGAATGTTTTTAAACTGTGTTTAGATGTTTTGGGCTTTTATTTGAGTAAAAACTCAACACAGGATTTTAGAAAAAAAATTTGTGACATGTTTGTGATTTGTGTAAAATTGTTTTTTATGTTTTTGACTTGTTTTTATTCTTGTGGCCTCTGGGTGGGGCTGTTGAGTCTTTTTGAGTTGTTTTTTTCTATTGTGCCCTGCAGGTGGGGCTGCTAGTGGTTGTCTTTAACTTTATCTGTTTTTTCTCTTCTGGCCTCTGGTGCTTCTTCCAGGGTAAGTAGTCTGTTTTTTCATTTCCTTTCCAGTCGTCGTTGAGGGAGGACACACTGGTGAGCTCTCTCGTTTTATTTATTCTGGGTTTTTTTGGTGATGGTGGGGTGGGAGGTGTTTGTGTTTGTTATTTTTGGAATTTGTGGTTTTTCATTTTATATTTTGGTGTTTTGTTACTGTTTTTGTGTATTTTGAGATGTTTTTGATTGTTGTTTTTTTGTTTTGTGTTTTTGTGTTGGGGTGGCTTTCCTTCCTGCAGCCTGGGCAGCAAGGCTGGGTTGCGGGAACCCCAGCGGTGCTTCAGGCGCCGTTGGGGGGGGTTCCTTTCCGTGGCCTGGCCTCGCTGGCCGGGCCGTGGGAAGGCCAGTGCCGGGGGTTTTTCCTTCCCGCGGCCTGGCCTCGCTGGCTGGGCTGTGGGAAGGCCAGCACTGGGGGGGGTGTTTCATTCCCACGGCCTGGCCTCACTGGCTGGGCTGCGGGAAGGCCAGCGCTGGGGGTGTGTTCCATTCACGTGGCCTGGCCTCAGTGGCTGGGCTGTGGGAAGGCCAGCGCTGGGGGGGTGCTTCATTCCCGTGGCCTGGCCTCGCTGGCTGGGCTGCGGGAAGGTCAGCGCCAGGGCGGTTTCCTTCCCGCAGCCTGGCCAGCGAGGGGGGGTGTTTCCTTCCCACATCCTAGTCTCGCTGGCCGGGCCACAGGAAGGCCAGCGCTGGGGGGGGTGTTGCATTCCCGTGGCCTGGCCTCACTGGCTGGGCTGCAGGAAGGCCAGTGCTGGGGGGGGTGTTTCATTCCCACGGCCTGGCCTCGCTGGCTGGGCTGCGGGAACGCCAGTGCCAGGGGGGTTTCCTTCCTGCAGCCTGGCCTCACTGGCCGGGCTGCGGGAAGGCCAGCGCTGGGGGGGTGTTGCATTCCTGTGGCCGGCCCTCACTGGATGGGCTGCGGGAAGGCCAGTGCTGGGGGGTATTTCCTTCCCACGGCCTGTCCTCGTGGTTTTTTTCCTTCCCATGGCCTGGCCTCACTGGCCTGGCTGCGGGAAGGCCAGCGCCACTTCTGGCGGCATTGGGGGGGGGGTTCTTTCCTGCGGCCTGGCCTCGCTGGCCGGGCCATGGGAACCGCAGCGGCAGGGGGGATTGTTTGTTTTTTGTGGCTGTGAGGCACTGCATTTTTTATTTTTATTTTTTGCACGCTGGCTTCCTCAGCGTTCTGAACGCTCATGGCACGCAGGTTGCTGGGGCTTGTAGCTTGGTGTTTCTGTTTACCGTTTCTGCAGCAGTTTTTTTTCTGCAGCTTAATTTTGATTGGCCACGGCGCGTTTCCGAACGTTCCTTTTGCTCGTGCCTCTCAGCCTGATTGGCTGTGGCGTGGCGCGGCCCAAGGAACATTGGGAAATGGAGTCCTTTCTTTTTGTTCGCTTTGTGGGTCTCCTGCCCCACAGGCGCAAAATTCAACACGACAGTTACCTGCGAACCCCGGTTGGGCGAGTGCATGGAGGCTCCGACAGGACTAGTGGGGCCTGGCTAAACATCCTTTGTCACATTCCACCGGTTAACGCACAGATTTATAGGTATAGATGATGGCCATTCTGTAATATATTTGGAATGGTACAAACTAGTTCAGACTAGAGATGCTGAAAGTATGGCCCTCCAGATGTTGTTGGAATAGATTTAGGAGTGGACCAGGGATCACTATAAAAATCCACCTGGCTTCTGCATAGGCAATGGAGGGTAGGGCCATCCTATTCTTTGCCTTAAGCAGGAAAAATGTTTCAGATCAACCCTGCTATTCAATCAACTGTCTTCCAGACTAGACAAAAAAATTTGTTTTACTTCTGATCTTTGCCTTTTAGCATGTGATGGGATTATTGTGCTGCAAGAACAGCACAAGAAGACAACACTAGAATATTTTCATGTAATCATAGAAGATTGAATGCTACCACAGAAACTGCAACAAAAGGCATTTTATGTATTCTAATGAACATCTGCATGAGAGACTAAAATCAAGGTGTCACAAAAATATTTTAATAAAATAATTAATTCTCACTACCTTGTCCACAGAATGAAAGCAATTATCTACAGATGGTTAGCAGTTGTCGTCATCAATACATTGCAAGATGGACCAGGAGAAACAAGTCCCACAGTGGAGGCTCAGTTAGAACTGAAGAGGAAAAGATTTGAAGCAACGATGCACAGAGGAGACTGGAAGCACTTGCCAAACTTGAAACTGGTATCACAGAAAAAAGCTCAGGCAAATAATTGCCAATGTAAACTGCATTATTACAATACTATCCATGGAAGAACTATCATGTACAAATCAATTGATATGCAACATGGCTTTGTTAGTAACAAGGGAACTTGGATTGATGGTGGTGGTGGTGGTGGTGGTGAGCCAGCAAATTCCCTGTCTGCACATTCCTAATTTTTTTAGGGAATGGATGGTCGCAATAACATGTCACAAAGACATTGTGCTTAAATCCATTCATATTTTCAAAGAAAAGAAATCTCAGATTTCATCCATGGGTGCACACTGCTAGTGTACATGTAGCATTGCTTTGCCGCTACAAAACATACCCATATGTTTGCCAGTTTTATCCATCAGAGAAGAGGCTTTGCTGTTTTATGTTATCAGACTGTGCCATCTGCTGCACTGGATGGATGATAGCATAATTCTCCATAGTATCTGTGTGTACTGCATTAATTTGGGCATCACCTTGGCAAGGTTGGAATCGCTTTCTTTGTCTCTGTTCACCTGTATCCTTTGTTATGTTACTACAAAGGAACTGTTACAGCCTTTGTTAAAAAGACATCAGTGCCATCTGCTCGTCCAGCAGGTTCTATGGATTCAAGTCAATAGGAGTTAATAGCTGGATTGTGCTTAGTGTTTAATAAGTACACCATTTTCTTTTCAGAAACTCTCTCCTTTTCTGCAGAAAATTGAAGTTCTTTTCCAAGATAATGCCTTCAATCAAGTTCAAAACATTCAGATGCAAAGTTTGCTAAAAGACCAGGAGAAATTCAAAGTTGTAATCTATACCTATAAAATGGTGTGTTAACCGTTGGAATGTGACAAAGGATGTTGCACCAGGCCCCGCTAGCCCGTAATGGGCCTCCGTTCACTCGCCCGAACCCAGTTCACAGGTAACTGTCGGGTTGAAATTTTCAGCCGGTGGGCAGGAGCCCCCCGGACGCAAACAAAAAAAGGGAACTTCAATTCCCAACGTTCCTTGCGCCACGCCAGAGCCAATCAAGCTGAGCGGCACGGCAAAAGGAACGTTCGGAAACGCGCCGCGGCCAATCAAAAAAAAGCCGCAGGAAAAAACCGCTGCAGTAAGCAAACACGCGCAGGCAAAACTACAAGCCCCAGCGTCCTGCGCGCCATTAGCGCACAGAACGCTGAGGCAGCCGGCGGGTGAAAAATAAAAGTAAAAAAAATGCCCGCCGCCGCTGCCCTTCTGCCCCACGGGCCAGCCAGCATGGCCCGTGGAGGAAAAAAAGAAACCCCCCACCGCCGCTGCCCTTCCTTCCCACGGGCCAGCCAGCATGGCCTGAGGGAAAGACCCCCCCTGCCGCCGCTGCCCTTCCTTCCCACGGGCCAGCCAGCATGGCCCGCAGGAAAGAAAGCCACCCCCCCTGAAAAAGTAAACACAAAAATACAAACCAAAAACAATCAAAAACACTCAAAAATCCGAAATCCAAAAAGGAAACACAAAAACAGCCAAAAACAAACAAGAAAAAACACACAGACCCCCCCCCAAAAAAAAACCCCAACCCCCCAAAAACAAACAAACCAGAGAGCTTACCATAAGACGTCTTCTATCCATGAGGACTGGAACTCAAATGAGAAAATAAAGAAAAAACTTACTGGAAGTGACACCCAGAGGACAGAAGAGAAAAATTGTAGAGAGGAAGAAAAGCTCACCACCCCCACCCAGAGGCCACAAGAGAAAAAACATTCAAAATATTGAAACTAATAAGATTAATTCCAAAATTAATCAAATAAATTATAAAAACATTCAAAAATAATCACACTAATCTCAAAAATACCAAAAAAACCAGAAATCACTTTTCACTCAAAAAAACCAAAACAAAAAATAAAAAATGCATAGAATAAAGATTTTAAAAAACCAAAATTAAATTTTAAACTAAATAAAATCAATTTACATTAAATAAATTAAAATAAAATAAAATTTGCATAAACATAAAACAAAAACCTTCAAAAACCAATTTAAAGAGCCCGGCACTGAGGAAGCCGGCACGCAAAAAAAAAAAACACAAAACACTGGGAGCGCAATTCTGCCGCAGGCGGACGCAGCGCCTTGAAGCCACAAAATCACAAAACCTTACAACACCATTTAAAACATCCCAGCACCATTGGTTCAAGAAAAAAAACGAAACCCTTTACTATCCAACACAATTTTAAAAAGCCCGGCACCCCCAGGCAAAATATGCTAGTATATAATATTTCTGATATGGGGAGGGGCATGATTTGACTCACACAATAATTCAAACATGCTGGATCTCAGATTGCCACTAGCCTCACAGTTCTTGATTTAGTAATTTATTCAAAAGTGTTGAACTATAACACCCATCAGTATAAGCATTGTATTTAAAGTCCTGCAAGGGATGAGATCAGGGGACACTAGCCTACGTGATCTGGTTGTTGTTTGGTAGGGGGCCTAGACAAAGGATATTTTAAAAGGAGGTCTACTCCTGTAAACAGGAGGGGTCCGGATGCTTCTGCTTCAGTGATTTGCAAGATCATCCAAACAAGAAGGAAAGCCAATATGTGATGATGTTTCACTTTGGCCAAAAAAAGTACAACCAAATATCTTCATCAGTCATAGTCCACTTTCCCTGCTCTTCCATTCTTTTGGCATGAGTTCAAATTAGCTTGGATTCCCTGCATCTCTCCTTCCTATTTTACTTCTCTTTGGGACAAAACTCCCTCTCCTCTGTGATCTCTCTACAAAACACATCCAACTGCAAAAGAGAAGGCTAAGAACCAATAATCATTGGGGGAGGGGGGAATACAGGAAAGGATACCTAAGATATAAGAAAACAGTTATGAATACAACAGAAGAAACAAAGTCTCTATAAACCTATCCTATAGTCACCTGCCTTGTTAGGTGAGGCAGCCACACTACTATCTAGGGCAGGGGTGCCCAAACTATGGCCCGGGGCCTACATCCAGCCCCCAACACCAATTCATCCGACCCGTGAAGTCCTCGCTGCTCCCATATGGGCGCGTTTTATTTCTGCCTCCATGAGTGACAAGGGCTTCGTGGGCCAGATGAATTGGTGTTGGGTCCAGATCCAGCCCCTGGGCCATAGTGACCAGCCCCCTGAACCATGTGACTGCCCTGCAGCCCAAAATGTTTGGACATCCCTGATCTAGGGCATTTTGAGGGGTGTAAGTACCTAATGGGGGACTGTGGTGGCTTAGTGGTTAAGATGCTGAACTTAATGACTAGAAGTTCGACAGTTCAGCCATTTGAGACCCGAGTACTGCATGGTGGAGTGAGCTCCCATCTCTGTCCCAGCTCCTGCCAACCTAGCAGTTCAAAAGCAAGAAATTTCAAGTAGATAAACAGGTACTGCTTCAATGGGAAAGGTAAAAGCATTCCATGCACTCTGGTGTCTAGTCATATCTACCACATGTCCACAGAAACATCTGCAGATGCAGACATCTGGCTCCTTGGCTATAAACGGAGATGAGTCAGATACGGGCAGCTTTCGAGCAAGGCCAAACTTTGCCTTTACCTAAGTACCTAATGGCTACCGTCCTCCACTGCCCAACTCACTGGTGATATGAATGGGAGGTCCAGACCATGCCTTGGACAAGACAGTGACCTCCTTCACACCACTCCCCAAGTAGACAGTGTGTTTGTTGACATAAAAGGCTGTGTAAATTTCAAATTAACAAAAAATTTACTATGAATACCAGAAATTAAACTGCTGTTGTTTTTGCTTCATGGGAAGAAAGAATGCTGAAGATATAGGCCAGCATCCTGTCCAATGATAACTGTACCCAGATTGGTCCATCCCATGAGTGGTCCTTCTGATTTCACTGATCACACAAGGGGGGGGGGACTAATAACTCATTGCACAACTTCAAAGCTCCATCATTTGCACCCAGAATGGTCTTCAGCTCATGTGTGACAATAATGGCAGCTGTGTTCACATAAAAATGGTGTCAGTACCCCAAATAAAATATCTGTTTGATGCAATTTACTCCAACTTTCTTTCCAAGATCCTGCCGCATGATTGGTGGTTCTTCATAATATGCATTGGGGTATTGGCCTTTTCTCTGTGCCTGCCATCATTTGTCCTATAACACTCTAGGTGTTCTTGAACTTCAATTCCTAGAAGTAAATCCATTCATGTGGATTCACAGAGACTTGGACTTCTAGGAATTGAAGTCCAAGAAGACCTGGAGTACTAAGGTTCACAATCACTGTCCTATTTTTTGTTGTTCAGTCGCACAGTCGATTCAAACCCTTTGCGACCCCATGGACCATTGCCCGCCAGGCACCTCTGTGACCTCCACCATCCTTATCAACCCACCCAGCTCTGTGCCCACTGCATCTCCAATACCATCTAGCCATCTAATTTTTGGCCGCCCCCTTCTTCTTTTGCCCTCCACCTTTCCCAGCATCAAGGCTTTCTCAAGTGAATCATCTCTTCTCATTTGATGTCCAAAGTACTTTAGCTTCATCTTTACTAGTTGACCTTCTAAGGAGCAGTCAGGGTTGATTTCTTCTAAGATTGACCTATTTGTTCTCCTCACTGTCCAGGGTACTCGCAAAACTCTCCTCCAACACTTCATTTCAAAGACATCTATTCTTCTGCACTCAGCCTTCCTTATGGTCCAGCTCTCACAACCGTACATTATCACTGGGAATACCATTACCTTGACTATGTGAATTTTTGTTTGCAAGGTGATGTCTCTACTTTTGACTATGTTCCCCAGGTTTCTCATAGCTTGCCTCCCAAAAATGTCTCCTTTTTATTTCATGGCTGTAATTCCCATCTGCAGCCATCTTGGATACTAAAAATGTAAAATCTGTCACTGCTTCTACTTCTTCCCCATCTATTTTCCAGTTAGTGATACAGCCTGTGGCCATTATCTTGGTTTTCTTGACGTTAAGTCTCAAGCCAGCTTTTGCACTCTCCTCCATCAACCTAAGCAGGAGCTTCTTTAGGTCTTCTTCACTTTCTGCCATTAGGGTAGTATCATTTGCATATCTCAAATTATTGATGTTTCTCCCAGCGATTTTAATTCCAACTTTTGATTCATCCAGCACTGCATTGTGCATTATATGCTCTGTGTATAAGTTCAATAGGCAGGATGACAAAATGCAGTCTTGTCTTACTCCTTGTCTCACTGTCCTATAGACACCTGAAAAGCTGCCCCAAAGGGAGCCCTGACCATCTGGAGGTACTTTGGGGCAGCTGTGAACTCTTGAAAGGAAGGGCTATTTGGCAACATACATACTATGCGTGCCGTAAACAGAAGTGCCTTCTGTCTATTCAAGGCATTCTTTGGATCCAAGCCTTTGTTACTGATAACGTTACAATATTTTGTTGCTTTTTTTGATATGTACAGCTGAGCTTCACACAAGTATAGAAATATTTTATAACATTTTGATCAGCTATAACAGATCATAAATGGTAACAGAGGCTCACATCATGCTTGAATAAGAATGGAGATTGGAAAGATTTTGGTGGCTGTGCTGACTATAGGATTCAGAGTGGTATCCCCAAAGGTATATTTTACTACCTTTAATATGATTGACTTAAATCTCTTTGGTGTTGATAGATCTACCTTAAGTAGGAATAAATATGAAGATGGATGTTACAGACAACTCATAACTAGAATTTATTTATTTATTTATTTATAATTCAAATTTCTATGCCACCCAATCAGGCAAACCCGACTCAGGGTGGCTCACAACAGGATTAAAACATACATATTAAAAACAATTAAAACCCCAACATACCCACCCACCTATTAAAAACTAACCACATTAAAAGTGCCTGCATTAAAAAAATTGGGGAGGCTTCATTTTATAAGCCAACAGTCGAGGGCCACTCTTCCATCCAGGCACCACACCTGCCCCGCCGACCAGGTTTTTAATTTTTTTCTGAAAGGCAGCAGCTCCGTCTACTCCCACAACTCTACTAGCAGAAGGTTCCACAAGGCCGATGCAGACACGGAAAAGACCCTCCTTCATGTGCCACAGAGGCGAGCCCCTCTGGCAGATGGAACAATTAGAGAGCCCCTCCGGTCCGCTCTGGTTGGACGGACAGACACTCTTGGGACGATGCGGTCTCTTAGGTAACCTGGCCCACTACCATGTAGGGCTTTAAAGGTCAAAACCAGCACCCTGAATTGCACCCAGAGACAAACTGGTAACCAGTGCAGCTCCCGAAGCAATGGTGAGGCGCGAGCATAACGCCCGCACCCTACCACCACCCGGGCTGCCACATTCTGCACCAGCTGTAGCCTCCGAATGGTTGTCAAGGGAAGCCCCATGTAGAGTGCATTGCAATAATCTAGCCTGGAGGTCACTAGAGCATGTCTGGTGTTCAAGAGTTGCGATTCAATTATTATTTTTTGAGAAATCAGACCTTACGTCCTGACAACCAACCACAATCAAAGCAAGCTACTTTACAAACTACAGGAGGTGAATAAAATTCCTGCCATAACAACCAGAATCAGGACCTAAGGCTATCCCATTTATAATGATAAGTTATCTACAACATATAGTTAGACCCTTAAGCCTAAACAATCCTTGATATTTCAGATATATTTGCTATATCAGTGTCATCAATATTTATTTTAGAAAAAGAAAGCCACTCATTAGCAACACATCCGAAGTTTAGTCTCTTTTTGCATGAAACAATGTTAACAAAAACTTGATGAAATACACTGTTCTTTTTCTTCAGTTCAAACTGTACATGATGTTGCAAAGATTTTTTTTTAGACTGGAGTCACTTGGTTGATCTTAGATGGTGTTTTGCTTTCAGCCAGAGCTGCTGAAGTTGAAACTTCTTCTTCTTCTTGGTTTGACAGAACAACCTGGCCACAGGTTATAAATTCAACTGCACAGTCACGAAACTGGACCAAAAGAAAAGAAAAGTAATGTGAGTGAGAGCTTTATACAACCAATTGGAATATTATCCCTTTCTAGCAAAAACCTAAATAGTACAGGTTTTCTAATATAAACCTAAATTGGGTTTGAATTCCTGTTCAACCATGAATTAGAAGCAGGGGTGGGGTAGAATTCATAAAACTCGTTCCCGTCAGCTGCAACTCATATCCGAGAATTCATTTTTTCCTGATGCAGGAAAAATGCCATTGGCGCGAATTTGTTTAAGGTGGATCTCAGCTTGTGATGAGATCCATCTTATGATCACAGAGCCAGCTCCTGTGGCACATAAGAAATGAGACATGTAGGATTTAACACCAGGACTGCAGTGGACCTGCAGCCTTGAGGATATGGACAAGGTGTGCCTTCACAGCCAGTCCATCTGGCATGGCCTCTTCTGCCTTCATGACCATTGGGAATTAGACTTCCTCCTCTGCTCATTTTGCCATTGGGTCCAATATGATGGTTTCCAGTGGCATTTCCTCCACTGAGGGGACAATCAACCCACCTAAAGGGGTTCATCCACCCATAGCTGTTGGCCCCTTTAGGGAGTCAAGTTATTTACCACTGCCCAAGACTCACCATTGAGTCGCTGGCTGTACAGTCTACTCCATTACCATAGTGGGATGTCTGTCCAGACATGCACTCATAAAACAACTCTTTAAACATCTCACTTACATAGAAAGCACTATTAGGGTCTCTATGTATAAGCCTTTTGGTGAATCACATACTGTATATGCCTGCCTTTGAATTATTGCAAGGTTTCTTTATTTGGGCTGGGCAAACTACAGTGGCTACAACGATGTGAGATATCAGTGCTTTCTTTCTGTGCAAAAGAAATCCAGATCAGAGACAGAAAATGTTTTTGTCTATATTGGATTATAGCTTCCAAAATTCCCAGCCAGCTCAAAATACTCTAGCCTGAGGGTCAGCAAACTTGGCTCTCCAGATGTTCTTGGACTTCAGTTCCCAGTAGCCCTGATCAGTAGGAGTGCTGGCTTGGGCTTCTCGTAATTGAAGTCCAAGAACACCTGGAGAGCCGTGGTTAAGGAACCCTGTTCTAGCAAATTCATGGTAGCTTCTAGATTCTGAGAACTATGACCCAAATTAAATATTTCCAAGCTCTGGGTCTGTATCTTGTTTGTAAGCAAAGGCATTCTTCCTCTGTGATTCTACTGTTGCACACACTGGGGCAGTTAAGTTCTGTGGCAAGAGCTTCAACCCACTGGGGATGCAGGTAACCCACTGGCCATGCTTACTCATCTTTGCGGAAGAGCTGCACTAGCAACAGTAGGTGAATTTTAGAACAATGTGTTGTGGTCCACACACCTCCCTCTCCACTCCATTTTTGCTAATTATCTAAATCCAAGTGTTAGTTCCAGCTAGTATAGACCTGTTGAAGCAATGTTTAAGTGTTGATTCCCACTGATTCTGAGGCTGATAATTGAATTGAGGCCCAGTCTGCTATTCTTCAGCATTAGGACTGAATAGCAGCCAGATCCTTAATGTGGAATGGGAGCTTTGGCCCAGGTTGAAAATTCAGGGGGGACCCACATTCCAAACCTGGCCATTGATATTTATTACTGAGAGTTTACATGCCTGCCTTCTTATGCCCTTACTCCATTTCTCCCAACATAGGCTCATTGTGGAACCAATATGGCTCCTGTGTTGTCTCCCTGAATATATAATGTCACGTGACCGAAATTTAACCAATCAGGCAGTGGATCATTGGGCACCAGAATTTCCAGCCAAATTTCTACATGCAGTGTGTGCAGCCGATATGTACCAACAGTGTACCCTAAGTACACTGATCCTACGCTTCCTGCAGGGCCATAGCCAGGGCGGGCAGAGGGGACGAAAACCCTCCTGAGCTAACAGCACCCCCACCCCACCCCACCCCACCCCATGGTGCCAATGTTATGTATGTGAGTGTAACATTGTTGCACCTTCTGGAAAAAAATTGCCCCTTCTGACCCCCCCCCCAAATAAATAAATAAATAAATCTGGAATCCTGGCTACAGCCCTGGCTTCTTGTGTAGTGCAGTAGAAACTGTCAAAGATATTGCTATTCCTTAAAAATACTTAAGCCCATATGCCCTCCCCACACATTTTACTAAATCTTTTATGAGATTATAACAGTTTCGAACAGGGGTTCCCAACTTAAGGCCTGCGGGCCAGATACAGCCTGTGGCATCATTTCATGTGGCCCCCCCACCCCTCCAAGGTCATTCAAGAAACAAAATGGCTACCCTTTGAAGCTGTTTGGACAAAATAGCCATCCCCATCGTGCAGGCAGGGGAAAATGACCATCCAGCCCTCGCAGCTGACTGAGAGAGCGTGACGTGGCCCCCAGCTTGAAAAGGTTTGGAACCCCTGGTTTAGAACATGAGCATGACTCAAGACTGCCTGTTGGACGGTTTGGGTTTCAGACTCAAATATGTGGCTCAGTTTGATTCTTAGCCTCAAAAACAGATTTTTACAATTTTTCAATATTTCTTATCAGCCACTACTTACTTGTTTGTTCATGAAGATGTAAATGATGGGATTGTATACTGGACTTGTCTTTGAGAGATATGTTGGGATGGTTGCAGCCAGAGGTGAAATATTTAGTGATGGCTTGAAAACAACCGTAAGGGCAAAGAGAGTGTACGGTAACCAGCAGATAAGAAAAGCCACCACCATCACAAGGACCATAATTACAGCTTGGAACTCTTCCTCTGGGTTACATTTTCCTCCTATTTGTTCAACCTTCTTATTTAGCTGTGGAAGAAAAACAATATCAGCCACTTCATTAAAGCCATTTATTCAACTAGCTTATGTTAATTTTGTATCTATAATATATACACTAAACATATACACTGAACATAAGAACAGCCTTGCTGGAACAGGCCACAGCCCATCCAGTCCAGCATTCTGTTTCACACAGTGGCTCACCATATGCTTCAGGGTATTCCCACGCAGATCATGCCTTCACCTGCTTAGGATTCCCTAGAAATGGCATTGAGAGATATCCTGCCTATCTCTCCAACCCAGAGGTTGTCCTTAGGTATCCATAATTATAGCCATTGATATCCTTGTCCTCCATGAACTTGTCTAATCCTTTCTTAAAGCTGTCAAGACGGACAGCTGTCACCACATCTTCTGGCAGTGAGTTCCATAGACCAGTGATCCTCTGGGTGAAAAAGTACTTTCTCTTATTTGTTTGAGAACTAGTACCCAAAGGTTTCATGGAGTGCCCCCTAGTTCTAGTGTTGTGCGATAGGGAAAACAGTTTTTCCTTATCTACTTTGTCTACACCATGCATGATTTTATAAACTTCAATCAGGTCACCTGTTAGACGTCGTCGTTCAAGAGTGAAGAGGCCCAACCGTTGCAGCCTCAGATGGCAAGGAAGGTGTTCCAGTCCCCTAATCATTCTGGTTGCCCTCCTCTACACTTTTTCCAGCTCCATAATATCCTTCTGGAGGTATGGCGACCAGAACTGTACACAGTATTCCAGATGGGGCCTCACCATAGATTTATAAAGTGGAAAAATGACACTTGCTGACTTATTCTCTATACTCTTCCTAATGATCCCTAGCATTGAGTTTGCTTTTTTCACTGCTGAGGCAGTGAAACATGTATGTTGAAGAACCTATATGGAGTATAAGAACTCTAGAAATGACTGAATAGCTCAGCGAAGTAGGCATCTGGCTGAGGAGCCAAGATGATTTATTCATTCATTCATTCATTCATTCATTCATTCATTCATTCATTCATTTGTTTATTTGATTTCTATCCCGCCCTACTAGGCACCGGCTGACTCAGGGTGGCTCACAACATGTCAGTAAGAATACAATATAACAAAAACAAAGATACACTATAAGAAAAGCAAAATACAAATACAACGGGGGTGGGGCCCGGAGACGCCAGCAGTGGTGGAAACTCCCAGCGTCCAACACTGCAGGGGCCGCTCTGCCTCGCCCGCAGGGAGACCAGGGCAGCGACGAAATCCTGCTGCCTCACCGGTCTTTAACCCACCTACCCCAATGGGTATTGGGACACTGGTGTTGGTGGAAACTCCCGGCGTCCGATGATGGTAGTTCAATTCCTCATTGTGCCCCTCCAGGTGAAAAGCCAGCCCTTGTAGACTTAATCAAACTGCCCAGTCCCAAGGCAGCCCCAGATGAAGGGAAGAGTAAACCATTCCTGAGTCCTGTATACATAAACTGAATTACTTGAAAATAGTTGCTATAGGTCAGAATTGTCTTCATGGTATGGTGGTGGTGGTGGTGGTGGTGGTGGTGGTGATGATGATGAGACCATTTTCTAGTGGTGCTTTCTAGACCACTATTGCTGTTATTCTGGCTGGTTCATTTAAAATTTATTTCAATTATTCTTATAAAGGTAAAGGTAAAGATTTCCCTTGCTCGAAAGCCAGTCGTCTCCGACTCTAGGGCTCAGTGCTCATCTCTGTTTCAAAGCCAAAGAGCCAACACTGTCTGCTTCTGCAGACATTTCTGTAGTCATGTGGCAGGCATGACTAGACACCAGAGCGCACGGAGCGCTGTTACCTTCCCACCAAAGTTGTCCCTATTTATCTACTTGCAATTTCTTGCTTTTGAACTGCTAGGTTACTGGAATTGAATTATACAGTAGACCCTCGCATAACAACATTACTTGGTTCCCCAAGTACTGTTGCTAAGTGTTTTTTGTTGTAATGCGGGTTTCTATGGAGTTTCCCAGACAACGGCAATTATTTTAGCATCGTTATCCAGATACAACGCTAAAAACATTGTTATGCGGGGGAACACGTGGCGCATAAAAATGTGTTGTTAAGCAAAAACAATGCTATCCAAACGCGTTGTTATGTGAGGATTGATTGTACTTATAGTAGGCACATAGTAGTAGGCACATTTTGATTAACAAAAAGCACTACATTCATCTTGATTTTGCCAGGTCAAAATTCATCCAAAGACCAAAAAACAAAACAAAAATCCCACATACATTTGTATGCATACATTGAATAAATGGCCTTTGATGGGTGATTTAAAATAATCTGTATTTTGGCTTGAAACCAATCAAGATTAAACTCACAGTGTCTTGGCTGCAGTACAGCAGTTTACTCACTGCACCAAAGCTCCTGAATTAACACTCTTTGAGCTGTTTCAGCCAAATCCCTTCAAGATGTCCTCAAATGGACACTCAGGAATGAAAATATTATATATTTCTTGTTTAAAAGGCTTGATCATTCTTTCATATGAAACTTTTGTGTATGTTTGAAAAGATACACCTTTGAAACTCCTTAATGTTGCAAAACAGCCAGGAATATGAAAACTGCTTCAGCTACAAAGCTGTATATGTATTAACTATCAAGATCAAATTATCTTGATGAGAGAAAAGGCTGAAATGCAGTTTATCAGCTTCCAGAGAACACATATAACTTTATCCTCTTGCTTGTTTACTTACCCCAGGGATTCTCAACCTGAGGCCCATGGGCCGAATGAAACCTGCGCATACCTGTCAAGCGCAGCTCCCGACAATACGGGACCTGCACAGAACGGTTCTGCACAGGTCGCTTCTATGCATGTGTAGAAGCCTTCTACACATCCCCTTCTGCACAGACCCCTTCTACGCATGCGTAGAAAGGACCTGCACAGAAGGGATGTACAGTAACTACTTTTCCCCCACAGCCAAATTACGGGATAGTGGTGGCTCCAGGCGGGAAATGAAGAAAAGTGGCACAAAAATACGGGGTAATCCTGGCCATTACGGGGTACTTGACAGGTATGAGCCTGCGGTGCCATTTCATGTCCCCCCCTGCCTCCACCACACCCAGAAATGCCACATGGTGGAGGAAGAGCAAAATGGCTGTCCAGCCCTAGAAGCTGTCTGAGGGAGCATGACCCGGCCCCCAGCTTTAAAAGGTTGAGAACTCCTGACTTACCCCATGTAATGATCTGATAACGTTCCCATAGGAAAATCCAATGATTAGAACAGGCAGAAAAAAGCAGGACAGAAAATAGGTAATCAGATAGCTATAGTTGCTCCAGGATCTTTCTTCCCAGCCAATAGAGCATGATGTTTGGACTCCTTCAGGACCATATGAACTCCAACCAAAGAGAGGTACCACAGCCCAGAAGAGGCAAAAAATCCATATAAAGCCAAGTAGTTGGTATCCTCGCTTAGTACTCATCTGGAGAGTTCCCAGGGGTCGGCATACCACATTATATCTTTCATATGCTAAAATGGTTAGGGACCAGAGAGAAACAATTCCTGGAAAATAGTGGGAGAAGTTAATGTTGGCTGATCAGCTTCTGAGCCAGCAATGTCATGTTTTGACATCGTTCTTCACATTTCTGGGAACTGGTAAAAAAAAAAGTGTCTAGCTCTGCTTAACTGGACTTTTCCTGACCGATCCTTTCCCCTAGACTTCCATAGTACAATCTTAGAGCCAAATCGTAAACCTGTTTACCTATAAGTGAGTCCATTAAAGCTGATAGATCATACATAATTTAAAGCTACAATATGTATACCACTTGCCTGGGAGCAAACCTGGTTGATGTCAAGGGGGTTTACTTCTGAGGAGTCTTAAGACACTTGATCTTAAAATTGCAGCTATGTATGCTAGTCAGCAGTTCAAAACCCAAGTACTGTACTGCATGATGGAATGAGTGCCCATCTCTGTCCCAGCTCCTGTCAACCTAGCAGTTCGAAAGCAAGAAATTGCAAGTAGAAAAATAGGGACCACTTTGGTGGGAAGGTAAACAGCATTCCATGCACTTCAGTGTCTAGGCATGCCTGCCACATGTCCACTGAAACATCTGCAAACACAGACAACATTGGCTCTTCAGCTATAAACAGAGATGAGCACTGAACCCTGGAGTCAGATACGACTGGCTTTCAAGCAAGGGTGACCTTTACCTTTATCCCAGTCCTAATTATGTCTGCTCTAAGGTGAATCTTCGTCTTGTGCCATATCTGATTGTGAATATTGGCAATCATCATGGTGATCAGCTATGAAGACTGTCCTGAGAATATAATGCAGTGTCCTTTCATTTGCCTTCTGCATTGCAGCATGACACCTGTACCATTGATCCAGTTCTGTGAGTCACTTTCTGGTCCTGAGCCCTGGCATGCAAAGTCCTCATCAGCCCCAGACCAGGATTGATGAAACTGCTGCCCTCTATCAAGATGGATTCAAGTGGGATTTAATCCACATGGGGACCATCACCCTTCCCTGTGGACTTCACCACCTAAGGCCATTAGTTTTCAAGGTGAATCATAAAACACAAATCTACACACCTCTAGTACTGACATAAAAAGTCACACTCATTTAAAAGGTCTCCTGTAGTTGGGATGGATAACTGGGTTTTCAACCTTCTTATTAAGGTGTGTCGATTTTATGCTCATTTAGTATTTTGACTGCGGTGCGGCTATTTTGGTTCTTGGGTAGCTTTGACTATATTTCAATATGTATATTATCACAAACAATCAAACTACAATTGCAATGGTAGCAGATGTAATAATCTGACTATTTTACTTACCAAAATAGTTTACTGCAAATCCCTGAAAAATGCAGAATTTTCCACCCAGGTAAAAATATCCTTGGTAGTTTGTAGCAACAACAATAGTGGTACCACAGAGGGACATCATAAGATCTGAAAAGGAGAGGTTGAAAATGAATATGTTGATGGGATTGCGCAGTTGAGGATTCTTCAAAGTTACAGCAATAACCAAGAAATTATTAAATACGGAAAACAAAGCATTCAGAAACATCAGGAAAGCCAGCACTCCATATCCAGCTCTTGGGAAAATGGTAGGTCTCTCTGTGATACTCTCATCTAATTCTGTTGCAAGAAAACTGTCATTCTCCATGACTGCTGGGCTCAAAACTACTGGTTTTATCATATACCACGTAGCAGAATATATGACTCATTTTACAAATGAATTGAGATGTTATAATTCTTATAATTACATGGACATTTTGAGGTGATGAATCCAAGGATTAAAGTAACAGCTGTCTTATTTCAGCAGTGCCTTTTGTTCCATTCATAGAAGAAGAAGAAACAATTAAGTATGCTAATATGATTACATTCAGAACAATAGTAGCCTCTAGTTGACAACATTATATTAAAGACATTTCTGAAAGAACCACTTACTAAGTCTGGGGATTTCTTTAGCTTTAGGAAGGGGGGAGGTGTGTGGGCAGGAGCCATAAGATAAAAATACTGGATAGCTCAGTGGTCTAGCTATTTGGCTTTGGAATCAGAGGCTGGGAGTTCTATTCCTCACTGTGCCTCCTTTGAGAGAGACTGGAATCGATGATCCATAGCATCCTTTCCAACTCTGCAATTCCACACACACAAATATTTCAAATTTTTGTTACCTCAGAATCTGAAAACCCCCAATTTTATTTGCATTTATTATACACACAGACAGACAGACAGACAGACAGACAGACAGACAGACAGACACACACACACACACACACACACACACACACACACACACACACACACACACACACACACACACACACACACACTGTATTTTTGGACCATAAGACACACCTGACCATAAGACACACCCAGTTTCCAGAGCAGGAAAACAAAAAAAAGTTAGTACTGTATTTTGCACTAGT
This sequence comes from Bradypodion pumilum, assembly GCA_035047305.1. Classification (NCBI taxonomy): domain Eukaryota; kingdom Metazoa; phylum Chordata; class Lepidosauria; order Squamata; family Chamaeleonidae; genus Bradypodion; species Bradypodion pumilum. The sequence goes on along the minus strand of JAWDJD010000005.1, from coordinate 54,001,205 downwards.
AACCAGTGATGGCGCTGTAAGGGAAATGGGCAGGCAGGCCAATTGCAGTGGGGAAGGAAGTGATACTCTAGCCTAGCCTCTTGCTCTCCTTTCAACCAGGAAGCATGTTTTCCCCCTCCATTTTGTCCACTTGGAGTAGAGACAAAGGCATTGAAGGTAAGTGAAACCCTTTCTTTTTAAGCACAGGTTTGGTTTCCCACTTAAATGCATTGGGAACATACACACAGAAAACTTTTGAATACAAGAAATTTATTTCCAATGCATTTAAATGGGAAATTGTTATTTTTGCCCTCTAGTGGCCACTTGTTTTTCATATGTTTTTCTTTCTCCCGCCCCGGAACAGCTGAGAGGTGGCAGTAGAGGTCTTCAGCCAGCTGCGGCTGTTGTAATCCTTTTACAACAGCCGCAGCTGGCCGAAGACCAGCATTTTGACTATAATATGCACCTTCATTTCCCCACACACGCGCACACACACTTTTGGGGGATCTTATGGTCCCAAAAAACAGTGTGTGTGTGTGTGTGTGTGTGTGTGTGTGTGTGTGTGTGTGTGTGTGTGTGTGTGTGTGTGTGTGTGTGTGTGTGTAATATTTTTCCCAGCTCTACCCACTAGGCACATGTTTGCACAAACAGTCCATTTTTACACTCAACCACCCACCAGACTTGCAGGTAAATAACTGCAAGAGATCTATTTTTAAATAATATTTTAAACATCAAACTGCTATTTTAAAAGTATTTCTTTGCAAGACGTTTTCTTAGAAAGCTGCCGCTGCTGACAGCACAGGTGAGCCAGGGCCAACCCCTCCCAGCCCGGGAGGGGATAAGAGCGTCCTGGCTCCAGCAGGCTGATCATCGTCCTCGGCTGGCCAAGGAGGCCCGCTGGTTTCGAGCACCAGGACTTGCAACACCTGTCAGTGCTCCCGGGCCCCACCTCGGGCCAAGTTAAAAGACTTCCGTGGCAGTGGGTGGATGGACTCTCTGCTGCTGCCACCCACAGACTTCGTCCTCGGATGGGCAAGGAGGCCTACTGGGAGGCTTCGAGCACTAGGACTCGCAACACCTGCTGGCGCTCTGCCCCTTCCCCCCCCCCTTTGGGCTTGGAAGAGGCAAAGAGGCCTTGCAGCGACGGACCAGGACCAACACCATCGCCGGCATTGCAGGCCCTGCCTCCAGTCAGGACTTAAAGACAATAGAGGCCGCTGGACTTTCACCACCGCCTCTGGTCTTCTTTGCGGGGCGAAGAGGCTGTGATGTTACTGTACTCTATTGAGATATTACTGGACTTTATTGTATCTTGTATTTTGTTCTTTGCTAAATTGTATTTGCTATTGTATCTTGTATTTTGTTTTTGCTATATTGTATTTTTGTTCTGATGGGTTGTGAGCCGCCCTGAGTCATCGTTTGCTGAGTAAGGCGGCATATAAATCAAATAAGCATAAACAACATAGAAAGCCAGCTAGTGTAAGTGAATGGAGCCATTGAAGTACATGGGGCTCCATTAAAGGGGGAAAAAGTAGGAGTATTTATCACTTCAAAGGCGGACTTACCCCTTTCATTCCCGGTCATGTTGATTATGTTCAAAAACCAATTAAAAATGTTTCCGTGTACTGTATATTAAACTGTTGGATTTTTACTTATTTATTGTATTAAAGCAAGAACTTCAGACACCTCATCCACATGTTCAGGACAGATGAGGTCAAGCCTAAAATTAATTAAGATAATTCTCTACATACAAATTATTTCTTTACACACCCTGGGACAATCTTAATGGGAAATCTCCAGCTTTCACACCTGGAGATTACTTCTAATTGCATTTTCCTCTCACATCTTTTGTTCTATGGGTTAGCCAGATGTGGAATATCTGCATATGTATAAACTGTAATGTTTGTATTTCTTACAATTGGTGAGGTGTACCTGGGAGGAGGAAGGTGGCTGACTCAATCAGCATATCCTGAGGAGAGAGCAATTTCCCACTGGATGTTTGAAAGCATATCTTGCCTCTGACGTCATCCTGATTGGTGCATATCTGCTAAACAGGCATGCACATTGACTGCACGCCTCAAGGATTATCCCTGCCATTGGCCTGCTGCAGCCTCACCTACATCCCTCACCCCGCTCTTCTCCTTCTATCTTTCCCTAGAATATGTAATCTTTTACCATTAACTTTATTTGCACGAATGTTGATTTATTGTAACCTATGATTGAATTCTTTTGTGTTCCCCTTGACCACCTGCTGGGGTTCCTTTTGTTTTGTTGTATAACTTAAAATTGATATTGATAGCTTTAGAATTTAGTCTGCATGAGTAGGAATGCATAAAAACTGTTTTGCAAATTCAGAAGTCTGCTCTCTTCTGAAAAGATAGACAGGGACGGTCATTTTTGCAGAAGGTGGGTTTTATTGCTTTTGATCAGCAGGTGGCCAACTGTTGGTTTAAACCAAATAAAATCTTTTTCTTCACCCTTAACCAAGACTCTGTGGTACCTACAAATTCCGCCAGTGAAAGACCTCCTTGAAATTAAGTAAGTGCCTCTCCAGCTACCAGCGATCCTCAACCGCACTCTACCCCTTTTTCCTATGAGGCTAGTGCAGCTTTTTGCCAACGATCTGCAGCAGGGAAGGGGAATGAATTTTTAGGTAACATTTTGAATGATATTTTATTTATTTATTTATTTATATTCATATTTATATAGCCGCCCAACTCACAAAGACTCTGGGCGGCATACAATCTTAAAACCCTTAAAACAAGAACAACCCCATTAAAACAAATTACCCCGCTAAAAACCCCACACATTAAAAAGTGGAAGATTACTTTGATATTAAACCAACCAGCAGGTTGGGGTCACGACATCTTCAGGACCCCACACCTGCCCTGCCAGCCATGTTTTCAGATCTTTCCTGAAGGGCAGCAATTATGTCTGCAGCCTTAGTTCCACTGGCAGGAGGTTCCATAGGGCCAGAGCGGACACAGAGAATGCCCTCCTTCTTGTGCTAGAGAGACAGGCCCCTCTAGCAGATGGTACAAGCAGAGAGCCCCTCAGGTCCGCTCTGGTTGGATGGACAGATGTTCTTGGGGCGATGCGGTCTCTTAGGTATCCTGGCCCACTACCATATATGGCTTTAAAGGTAATGACCAGCACCTTGAATTGCACCCGGAGGCAAATTGGAAGCCAGTGCAGCTCCCGAAGCAGTGGTGAGGCGCAAGCATAATGCCCACACCCCATCACCACCCGAGCAGCCGCATTCTGGACCAACTGCAGCCTCTGGATGGTCGTCAAGGGCAGCCCCATTTAGAGCATATTGCAATAATCTAGTCTAGAGGTGACCAGAGCATGAGTGACCATGAGTAAGGAGTCCCGGTCTAGGAGTGGGCGCAACTGGCGAATCACCCAAAGTTGGGCAAAAGCCCTCCTGGCCATGGCTGCTACCTGATCTTCAAGCAGCAGTCGTGAGTCCAGGAGGACCCCCAAGTTGCGAACCAGATCTGTCTGGGGCAGACTAGCCCCATCCAAAACCAATGATGGTAGCTCCCGAGATAACACCGGGCCCCTAATCCATAGCCACTCAGTCTTGCCAGGGTTCAGTTATAATCCGTTGTCCCCCATCCAGACCCCAACAGCCACCAGGCACTCGGACAGGACTTTGACAGCATCACTGGGATCACCACAAGACGAGATGTACACTTGGGTGTCTTCCGCGTACTGATGGTACCGCGCCCCGTGGCAACGGATGAGAGAAGATGGATAGATGTTGTTCCTTTGTATCATAATACTAGAATCTGGGGTCACCTAATGGAGATTAATGGTAGGAAATTCAAAACAGGCTGGGGAGGGGGATGGTCCTATGAACAGTGCATAGTTAAACTATGAAATCATGATATTTTCTACCAAAAGATGTAACAATAGCAAACAGCTTTAAACAAGGGGGTCGGATCACACGGACTCGACCCTGTGCCCTCCACCTACATCAACAGTAGAAGGGAAACCTTTTACTGTACTTCAATATCCTAAAATGAATATAAACTTCTGTATATTTATTAGTTTTCCTTTTAGCTTGGCACTCCCATTTTGGCACTTTGGGTCTTCTGCCTACTGTAGCAGATTTTATGCGCCATGAAAGGACAGGAAGTTGTTGCTACTGGCAGCAAGAACACTAATAAGATTTTTGTTTCTGGTGCCAAAACAACCTAACTGGCTTACAATACTATTCAACTTTAATTTGGGAATCTGAGAGACAAATTTGCTTTTCATGCTCAGGCAGAAAAATCTTGAATCAGCCCTCTTCCCTTTTATACTGTTCATAATTTTACTTAGTTTTATAATTAAATCTAATTAAAAGGGGGGATGGTTAGTCAATTATTTCTTTTCTGGTACACTTAAGAAAGAAACTCACAATTTGGCCACAGCAATTAATAATTCTTTCCTGACCCACTGGAATAATATTTGAAAATGATTGCTAAACTGTAGAGAGAAGTAATACGATTTGTGAGGAAGCAAGCAGGTACCCTGGTAAATCTCAGTTCCACCTCCACATGAACAAAAGCAATTCCTGTTCATACTCATTGCAATCACATGGTCTAAGCCAGGGGTGGCCAACCTTAGTGCTCCATGTGTTCTTGAACTTCAATTCCCAGAGGCCTTGAGCTTCTGGGAACTGAGGTTCAAGAACTCCTGGAGCGCACAGGTTGGCCACCTCTGATCTAAACAATGGTCATGGAAGAGGTAGAATAGCATCATTCCAAATTCAGTTGTCATACATTAGTAACACCTGAAGGGGAGTACTGTATGTGATTATGCATTTGATTATGTTTTGTTTTGTTCTGTTGTGAGTGAGGAATGTTATGTTATAACTGAGAAGGCCACGTGCTGTATGGGACTTAAAATAGTTGTGGTTGTTATAGTAATAGTTGCTATGGAAATGGAGCTTCTAGCTAACCGTTTGAAAATTATGAGGGAGAAACTACCTTAAAATGACTGCATTGGTCATCAGGAACAAATATAATAGGCTTTTAGAAGGTTCAGAGAAAAATACAGTCAGGGGTTCTGGTCATGAGGAAAGAGAGAGAACTGAGAGCTCAAAAAAGAAAAAAGAGAATCCCTGTCTGAGGAGTCTAGGTTAGGGGTGCTCTAACTTTTCGGGCTGCGGACCAATCACATGGTTCAATGGGCCGGTTATGTGGTTTCTCCCACCAGAAATGGAAGTAAAACGTGGCTTGCAATCTGTTTTGCAACAGGATGAGATAGATTTTAGGCTGCCATTTTCTCTGTTTAAATCATGGGTGCCCAAACTACAGCCCGTGGGCCAGATCCAGCCCCCTACCCCAATTCATCCAGCCCACAACACCCTCATCATTCCTGGAAGCAGAAGTAAAACACGCTGTATGGGCACGTTTTACTTCTGCTTCCAGGAGTGACAAGGGCAGCATGGGCCAAATGAATTGGAGTTAGGAGCCAGATCTGGCCCATGGGCCATAGTTTGGGCACCCATGATCTAGGTTAACAACTTCTTATTAGAGGTGTGCAGATTTGTGTTTTTGAACTACAGATTTCAAAATAACTTTCTGGGGAATCATGGGACCAGTAGTCCAAAACCATAATTTTTCACTCTTCAGTTCGAAAGCAAGAAATTGCAAGTAGATAAATAGGGACCACTTCAGTGGGAAGGCAACAGCGTTCCGTGTGCTCCGCTGTCTAGTCATGCCTGCCTCATGACCACGGAAATGTCTGCAGAAGCAGACAGCGCTGGCTCTTTGGCTTTGAAACAGAGATGAGAACTGCACCCTAGAGTCGGATACGACTGGCTTTTGAGCAAGGGAAACCTTTACCTTACCTTTACTTATTAGATTGTTTTTAGCAACTCTAGAGCACAACGTTTGGATGCTAAAAGAGAAGGCCAATATGCCATCCCATTGAATATAAAGAGGTTTACTTGGCTAAATGTTTGAACTTTATAACAACAATAGATTATTTTTGAAATTGATTGCCTTTCCCCTCTTAAATTACACTTTTTTTTGCTGGCTGTACATTTTATAACCCTACAATCTGTTTAATTATACAGTTGTATAATACTTAATATCCCCCACTAGGTGAGAGCCTTGTCAGGGCACGGGGGCTTGAGCGGTCTAACTAGGCAGTGTTGGCCATCTCTTGTCAATGATGTTAGGCCAAGACACTCTCTAACCCCCATCGCACTTACCTTTTGCATGCTGGGTCTCCCCCCCCCCCGGGCGCGTTCTTCATCCACGCCCGCAGGGATGAAAGAGAAGGCTGGTGTGCCTCCCAACACAGAAGGCCGCACCTGGGGGGAAAGACCCAGCCAGCAAAGGGTAAGTGTGGTCGGTGGGGGTTAGGGAGGGGGGCAAGGTGGTGGGGCGGGGAGCGTGGTTACCGGGGCCATGCTCCCCCCCCCCTCCTCCCTAACCCCACTGACTGCACTTACCTTTTGCCGGCTCCAGCTGGGTCTTTGAAATTCTTTCCCTCCCGGCGCGGCCTTCTGCATTGGGAGGTGCACCGGCCTGTCCTTCGTCCCTGCGGGCATCGAGGCCTTCACGCCCGCAGGGATGAAGGACTGGCTGGTGCACCTCCCAATACAGAAGGCCGCGCCGGGAGGGAAAGACTTTCAAAGACCTAGCCGGAGCCGGCAAAAGGTAAGTGCGGTCGGTGGGGGTTAGGGAGTGGGGTGGGGGCTATGTGGTGGGGCGGGTTGGTGGTGTAGTTACTGGAGCCATGCCTCCCCCCCCACTCCCTAACCCCCACTGACCGCACTTACCTTTTGCCAGCTGGGTCTTTGAAAGTTTTTTCCTCTCTGCGATGTTTTTTTGAAACCGCCACACCAGCTGCCCGGCCTCCTCTGCACTTGCGCCCTTCAGCCTCATTGGCTGAGGGGTGGTGCAGTGCGGAGGATGCTGGGCCTGGTAGTTTTTTTTGTTGGCCATGTTCGTGTAGCGGTTGCCCCACTGGCGACTGCCGGACCCTTGCGGCAATGGTGAGTCGGGGTAAAGGTAAGTGTGGGCGGCTCAGTACAGGATAGTAGGGATGGGTGTGGGCATGAATGCCAGATTCCAACGGTTAACATCCCTCCTTATAGGTAAAGATGTAGCCTTAGAGCAGGGGTACCCAACCTATGGTCTGGCCAGTCGTACCATATCATGTAGGCCGCATCGTTGTCACCACTGGAAGTGGACGTGGACGTAGAACCATCAGTCCAGCCAGCTCAGCTATCTGAGGGTGTGTGGGCTGGCCCGCAGTTTGAAAAGGTTGAGAACCCTTACCTTAGAGCACATGAGGGTAATAGTGAAGATTTTCTAAAAGCGACTCCTGGTACAAACGAATATATAAATTATTTAGATGTTTGTTTATAAATTAATGTTTAGTCTTATGTAGTTTATATATATATATATATTCTTTTTGTTATATGTTGACTCAATGTGTACAAGTGTCATATGCTAAATAAATAAATTTAAGTCAGTCAGTCTTTCTCAGCCTTGCTTACCCCACAAGAATGTTGTGAAGATAGAAAGGAAAGCCTTGAGCTCTTTGCAAGGAAAGTGACAGATTTAGTTAATAAATGATAACAGTGATTACCCTCATAACTACCAACATTCTCCTCTCAAGTCTAGTATATTGGTATGTTGAACTCAAATAGTAATTCAATAAGCATTTTATTATTACAGGTAAAGATATGATAAAACGTGTTTTTGCTGTATCATCAGCAATATCTGTCATGCAGATAGAGCCAAGCTATCATACCAATGGAGGCAGAGATGTTTTCAATGTCAACATCCAAAGACCTGGGCCTGGAGAGGAAGAAAAGGAATCAGGAAGGCCCAGCTCTACTGCCCATTCCATCCAGAGAGGCCCACGGGGGAGGTGAGTAAAGCATCTTGCCCCTCCCTCCCCATCCAAAGACCTGGGGCCAGAGAGAAGGACACCTCAGGAGACCCCCGACCACCCCCAGGAGATATCATCCACAACCACCATCACAGCGAGGCCCGAGCCAGCGCCTTTGACCAACTCCATGCGGCCGAAGAGAGGCAAGAGCTGCTGCGTGCATGCAAAGGATAAGTAATCGAACTGAAATAATATAGTTGACTAAACATAGATGGCTTATGGCAACTGACATAGTGACTGTACAAGAAACTGACTTACATAGAGACTTGATATAGTGGACTTTTTCTTTCTTTCTTTCTTTCTTTCTTTCTTTCCCTTTCATTAATTAGTTCAACTTTTACTGTGATACTATGTGATAAACTGTGATATTGTGCATGATAATACTTTGTTTTAAAACTGTTTAAACTGTGATAACATGTGTGATGGGAAAAGACTGGCGTAGAGACTGGCAAGGCACGCCACAAAGTTTGCCAAGAGATCCCTATGGACCAAAACAAAAGGCAAAACAAGGGGATGCTCAGCACAGCAGATCTGAAAAGGGGGAGGGATACGAAAGGGGGAGGAGAAATACAGTGTTGCAGGGAACAATACTGCATAGGGACATGGAATGTGAGATCTATGAATCAAGGAAAACTGGAAGTGGTTAAAAACGAGATGGAAAGAATAAGCATTAACATCCTGGGCATCAGTGAATTAAAATGGACAGGGATGGGTGAATTCAGCTCTGGAAACCATCATATCTACTACTGTGGGCAAGAAAACCTCAGAAAAAATGGAGTAGCCATAATTGTCAACAAAAGAGTGAGGAAAGCAGTAATGGGATACAACATCAAAAATGATAGAATGATGTCAGTCAGAATCCAAGGCAAACCTTTCAATATCACTGTAATCCAAGTCTATGCACCAACCACTAGTGCAGATGAAGCCACAGTTGGCCAGTTCTATGAGGACCTACAACACCTCATAGAACAGACACCAAGAAATGATGTCCACATTATCTTAGGAGATTGGAATGCCAAAGTAGGAAATCAAAAAGTAAATGGAATAACAGGCAAGTTCGGTCTTGGAACACAGAATGAAGCAGGGCAAAGATTGATAGAGTTCTGCCAAGAGAACGCACTAGTCATAGCAAACACCCTCTTCCAGCAACACAAGAGGCGACTTTACACATGGACATCACCAGATGGCCAGCATCGAAATCAGATTGATTACATACTCTGCAGTCAAAGATGGAGAACCTCTATTCAGTCAGCAAAAACAAGACCTGGAGCAGATTGTGGCTCAGATCACAACCTACTGTTCGTAAAATTCAGGCTTAGACTAAATAAAATGGGGAAAACAATTAGACCAGACAGATATGACCTACACAACATCCCTAAAGAATACAAGGTGGAGGTCATGAACAGATTTAATGTCCTGTATCTGATAGACAGAGTACCAGAAGAATTATGGACAGAGACGCGGGACATCATGCAGGAGGCAGCAAGAGAAACCATACCAAAAGAAAAGAAGCATAAGAAAGCAAAGTGGTTGTCTGATGAGGCTCTTAAAATAGCAGAGGAAAGAAGGAATGCAAAAGTCCAAGGAGAAAGGAAAAAATACAACCACCTGAATACAGAATTTCAAAGGAAAGCAAGGAGAGATAAGGAAAATACCTGAACGAACAGTGCAAAGAAATGGAGGAAAACAACAAAAGAGGCAGGACTAGAGATCTTTTCAAAAAAAATTGGGGAAATCAAGGGAATATTTAAAGCAAAAATGACCATGATAAGGGACAAAGATGGAAAAGAGTTAGCTGAAGCAGAAGAGATAAAAAAAGATGGCAAGAGTACACAGAGGAACTCTACAAAAAGGACCTCAACACTCCTGATAATAACAATAATGAGAAATTTGAACTTGAACCAGACATTCTGGAGAGTGAAGTCAGAAAGGCCCTAAAAAGCACTGCAAACAATAAAGCTAGTGGAAATGATGGCATCCCAGTTGAATATTTCAAAGCCCTAAAAGATGATGGAATCAAACTACTGCATTCAATATGCCAGCAAATTTGGAAAACAAAACAGTGGCCACAGGATTGGAAAAGATCAGTGTACGTTCCAATCCCCAAAAAAGGCAATGCCAAAGAATGCTCAAATTACCGAACAATTACGCTCATCCCACATGCCAGCAAGGTGATGCTCAAGATAATACAGGATAGACTTCAACAACATGTGGAGAGATAACTACCAGAGGTGCAGGCTGGTTTCAGAAGAGGCAGGGGGACTAGAGATCACATTGCCAACATACGTTGGATCATGGAGAAAACAAAAGAATACCAGAAACAAATCTACTTTTGTTTTATTGACGACACCAAGGATTTTGACTGTGTGGACCACAACAAAATGTGGCAAGTAATTAAAGAGATGGGAATACCAGAACACCTCATATGCCTCATGAGAAATCTGTACACGAACCAAGAAGCAACAGTTAGGACAGAACACGGAATGACAGAGTGGTTTGGAATAGGAAAAGGAGTAAGACAAGGCTGCATTTTATCACCCTGCTTATTCAATCTATACACAGAGCACAAAATGTGCAATGCAGGGATGGAGGAATCACAATATGGGATCAAAATTGCTGGGAGAAACATCAACAATTTGAGATATGCAGATGATACCACCCTAATGGCAAAAAGTGAAGAAGACCTAAAGAAGCTCCTGATTAGGTTGAAAGAAGAGAGTGCAAAAGCTGGCCTGAGACTCAATATCAAGAAAACCAAGATAATGGCAACAGGCCATATCAGTTCCTGGAAAATAGATGGGGAAGAAGTAGAAGCAGTGACAGATTTTACTTTCCTGGGATCTAAGATCACTGCAGATGGCGACTGTAGCCATGAAATAAAAAGACGACTGATTATGGGGAGACAAGCAATGAGAAACCTGGGGAATATAGTGAAAAGCAGAGACATCACCTTGAAAACAAAAAATTGCATAGTCAAAGCAATGGTATTCCCAGTGGTAATGTATGGGTGTGAGAGCTGGACCATTAGGAAGGCTGAGCACAGAAGAATAGATGCCTTTGAGATGTGGTGTTGGAGGAGAGTCCTGAGAGTCCCTTGGACAGCAAAGAGAACAAATAGGTCAATACTGGAAGAAATCAATCCTGACTGTTCATTGGAGGGACAAATAGTAAAGATGAAGCTAAAGTACTTTGGACATCAAATGAGAAGGGAGGACTCACTTGAGAAGGCCTTGATGCTGGGAAAGGTGGAGGGCAAGAGAAGAAGGGGGCGTCCAAAGATGAGATGGATAATGGTATTGTAGACACAATGGGCACAGAGCTTGGTGGGCTGAGGAGAATGGTGGACGATAGAGGTGCCTGGAGGAAAATGGTCCATGGGGTCGGGTCGCAAAGGGTCGGAATCGACTGTGCGACTGAACAACAACAAGGGGTTTTGGGAAGACACTGAACAAGACTTTTAAAAAGGCATCTTTTTCAAGGGAGGGGAAGCCTCTTTGTATGGAAGGACAGCAAGAAAAAGTCACAAAGCAAATGTTTTTCTACATACATTCTCATATTAAAGGCATAGTAACTGACAAAGCTCCTCTAATAATATGGCTTTTGCTACTCTTTTTCTGTCTTTCTCCCCCTGCCAAAACACTGACCTCTAGGGCTGGATGAAAACATTTGAAAACTGTGTGGTAGTTGGGAACTGAATTAAATAAATATGTCTGAAAGCAAATATGTCTGAAAAGCAAATCTGTTATATATGAGGGCAGATCATGTTACCTTCTACAAACCAGCTTGTTCCCATTTCTCTTCGGGCTGTGTTGAGATAAAGAAATCCCTTGGAAACATAGAAAAGCGGAAGAACAAATTCCTTGTTCTTGCAATCAGAAAAGAGGCTTGGAAAGTAAAGAGAAGAGAGATTCCACTGTTCAATCTAAATATACAGTTAAGCTTCCAGAGGATTCAGCAGTTGATTTAAGTAACTTGCATGCTACAAATTTGTACACAGGATTTGACACCCATAATACATGACAATATTGTTGTTACTTTTGCACCTGCTGCTTAAACTGTAAGTACGTAGTCTATCATGGAGTTGCTGAATCAGATTGTGTGCATTCTGTTATTATTTCATATTTTCATGTATAAAATACTGCAGATTAACTTCTGTATTCCTTCTGATTTTGTGATATAAGTATGTCAATATTCAATGAACTCAAAGTACTTTAAGATAATGTGCAATTTAATCCTATGCACATTTATTCCACATGAAGTCCGATGGCAGTGACGGTTAACCTTGTCCCCAATATGCTGGATACAAATTTTTACTGACTTTGGAAGAATGGAAGGCTGGGTCAACCTCGATACCATCAGGAGTGAACTCCTAATATGAGCAATTTGGGCTTCAATACTACAGTATAATTACTGCACCACTTTATAAAAACTGCATGGTGTCAAGTGTATTATGACTTATGGTGACCTTCAAATGTTGCATGCAGCTTAACATCCAATGATGTACACCTTCATTTTTACTGTTTCAAGCTGTCATTATGCTATTTAAACTGTGGTGACCAGATTTTAAGAAGGGTTATAAAAAAGCTGGAAGTCAGAAAGTCAGCAGTTCAAGACCCAAGTCCTGCATGATGGACTGGGCTGCTGTCTCTGTCCCAGCTCCTGCCAACCTAGCAGTTCAAAAGAAATAAATTGAAAGTAGATAAATAGGTACTACTTCAGTGAGAAGGTAAACCATGTTCTGTGCCTAGTCATGCCTGCCATATGTCTACAGAAACGTCTGTAAATGCAGACAGTGCTGGCTCTTTGGCTGTAAACAGAGAGAAGTGCCAAACCCTATAGTCGGATATTCTAGTAATACAATACAGTAGTTTCTAGGGCCCACTTGACTTCACACTCCAGGATGTCTGGCTCGAGGTCAGCAATCACACCACTGTGTTTGTTAGGGACATTAAGGTCCTTCTTGTATAGCTCTTCCTCTATCATTTTGCATTGTTCATTTAAGAAAGACTCCTTATCTCTCCTTGCTGCTCTCTGGAAATCTGCCTTCAGTTGGGTGAATCTTTAACCTTTGCATTTTGCTTTCCTTCTTTCCTCAGCTATTTATAAAGCCTCATCAGATAGCCACTTCACTTTCGTGCATTCTCTGCCCCCTTTGGAATGATTCTAATTGCTGCCTCCTGTACAGTGTTATGAACCTCTGTCCATAGTTCTTCAAGCACTCTACCTGCCAAGTCTAATCCTTTAAACCTATTCTTAAATTAGAATAAAACAAGACCTGGAACTGGTCTCAAATCATGACCTACTTAATACAAAATTCAGGCTTAGAATGAAGAAAGCTTGAAAAACCATTAAGCCATTCAGTTATGACCTAGATCCAATGTCGGGCATCAGCCGGTCCGCCCCGATCCAAGCGGATCAGTAGGAAACCTGGCTGACCACCCCCCCTCCCCTCCCCACCCCACCCACCTCTTCCCGGGAGAGCGGGCGACCCGGCGGCTTTGGTGCTTCATTCTCCTCTGGAGCGGCTGCGGGCCATGCCCCACAGTGTGGTAGTAAAAATTTTTGGTGCCCATCACTGCCTAGATCACATCCCTAATGGAGGTAAAGAGTAGATTTAAGGGATTAGTCTTGACAGTCAGAGTGCCTGAAGAAATATGGACAAAGGTTTTCAAACCCAAATACTGCAGACAAAACTTGGCTCATGATCTGAGTTTGCTCCTGATGTGTTCAAACTTTCCATCCTTCCATGGTCAGTAAAATGAGTACCCAGCTTATTGGGGGCAAAATGTTAATTTCCTTGTGAACTTCCCATAGAGTGCTTTAAGCACTGTTACTGTTGTAATGGGCTGTCAAGTCATCACCAACTTATGGTAACCATATGAAAGAGAAATCTCCAAAATGCCCTAAACTCTATGACCCCCCTCAGTTCTTGCAAACACAAGCCTATGGTGCCCTTATGGAGTCAATACATCCTATGTTGGCTTCCAGAGATGGTTCAAGAGTTGATTTACTCTAGGAGCCACTTTGCCTTTTGGCAGTCCAGGGTATCTGCAAAGCTCTCCTCCAGCACCATATTTCAAAAGAATTTTTTTTCATGTCAGCTTTCTTTGCTGTCTAACTTTCACATCAACTCTAAAAACTCCCCCACATTAGTATTAGTATTAGTATTGAACTTATATACCATTTTCCTTTGTCAACGACAAACTCAAATCGGTTCACAACATGTTCAAAAATTAAAAAGAAGAGGGAAATGCCAAAAACATTTGGAAAGAAATAAAATAAAATACCTAACGCTCTGCCATTGGCAATATATTCTTAAAAGCCTATTTTAAAAAGAATGGTTTTAGTTGTTTTTTAAATACAGTATAGGCAGAGATGGAACCTGGTGCAGCTCAACTGGAAGAGAGTTCCACAAAGTTGGTGCGGCCACCAAGAAGGCTCTTCTCCAAGTCATAGCCTTTCTTGTTAATCTTGGGGGTCGGCACATGGAGCTGCATGTCAGGGAGGAACGAGCGATGCAGGCTGATGTTCTGAGGGGAAAACGTATAATTGCTGTTGCTATTGCTTGGCAAAAGGGAAAAGGATGGAGTGTTAAAACAGTCTTGATCAGAGCAATCATATAGTGCTATGGAAGCAGCAGAGATACAATGTCCTAAGCCTGTGACAGCAAACCTTGGCATTCCAGATGTTCTTGGACTTCAATTACCAGAAGCCCAAGTCAGCACTCCTGCTGATCAGGGCTTCTGGGAATTGAAGTTCAAGAACAGCTGGATTACCAAGGTTTGCTCCTCTTTCCCTTGGCCTTCCATTGACTCCCATGGCAAGATTTCAGCCATTCTATCTGTCTCCATTACTAGCAGCATAGCACAGCTTTCGGAAAACATGGCTGGAGAGGTGGAGGAGCTGCAGCAGCATGAGTCCAACCCTTATGGCGGGTTTAAACCCCCTCTTGCCCATACATATACCTGACCAAAAGCTATAAAGCTATATCTCGTACAGTACTGAGAATTGCTTGCCAGGCCAGATGATTTTCTTTGATAAAGACTAACATGAGATGTCTTTTTTTCCCCCCTAGGAATCAGATTCACATAGACCTATTGGATATGTATATACTTTATCGTGGGGTTGGGGGTTTTTTTAGGGAATCAATTTTTGTTTGTTTGTGTTGATATCAAATGTCAATGTGATAAATTTATTGCACCCAATGCTAGCAAGATCAGTTCTCAGTTCTTAGAAAGAATGAACCAGTTTTGAAACTTTTTATCTCCAAATTGATTAGGTTATCACCAAGTTGGCTGTTCCCAAGAACAATTTGTACAGATTGTCAATGACTTTTCATGGTATGTGCCAACGACCTTTCATAGTATGGTCATCTAAGAGTTGTAATGACCAGCCTTGCAACCTAGGTTGCCAAGAGAAGAGATACATGACAGTTCTAACAAGCTAGTGGATTTCTTCCACTTGAAACCTGATGCTAGAAATAATCTTATATCAGGCAATATTCAGTGCTTGGAAACATTCCCTTTCAGACTATGAGCTCCAGCTGTGTTGGCGGAGGAATTCTGGAAATTGGAGTCCAAAAAAATTAAATTTTCTAAGGTCTGGTTTTCTTTTGATGCTTAAGTGCTTGATGGACAGCAGATGGGAAAGTATGTGTAAGGCAATAGCCTTTCTGAAGGCAGAGGACTTGTAAAGAACTACTGCTGGACATCTAGATATTAGTAAATATAAATAAGCAAAAAGGCTACACAATGTGAACTTTCCAAATCCGAAAACATTTAATGAGCATAAGAAATGTCATGTTGAAGGAGACGAATGATCCATGTCAGCATCACTTGGATTTACCAGAAGTGGCTGATCAAATGCTTCAAGGTAGGAAATTATCTGTATCTATTCACCTACCCTCTCACTGCTAACCCCAATTACCAAATTACTAAAGGTCTAAATAGAGGTCAAAACAGTCAACTAACATTCTTAACAGCCACCAATAGCCTGATTCCTGAAATATATATACCCTATTGCAGTGGTGGCAAACCTATGGCACACGTGCTATATGGGGGACTCCCAGCCCTTTCAGTTGGCATGTGGGCCATTACCCACATGACAGAGTTCGCCTCACCCCTCTGTTTGGGCACTCGGTCTATAAAAAGTTCACCATCACTGCCCTATTGCTATTGTACAGATCACCCCCATCCATTATGGATTTCTATTACATTTAGATACAGTACTCCATTTTAAAGTGATATAAATATCTATTTAAGGAACTTCAACTATACAAGCTCCCATAGCAACATGATGAGACCCTGGTCTTGTGTTTCATCTCTTTGTAAGACTGCCACTGAAGTTTCTGTAGGCAGAGCTCCATATACACATATGTACTGCACAGAATATTCTGCCCTCATAACATCTCTGGGCTTTTAAAAAAAATCTGGCAGCCAGTACAATATAAATGTTTGAGTTTTTGACTATGACCTAGATGGCAAGGGTTCAAATTCTCATTCAGCCATTAAGGTAGCTGGATAATTTTGGGATAATTGCTATTCCATGGCTAAACAGGCAGGTTTTAATGGATCAGATCCACTCTTTGTTCCAAGGAGAAAAAATGTGTATAGTCAATCATCATCTGTCTGACAAACTAAGAAGTAGGATTGCATTGAGATGTCCTTGTAGACTTCTATTTTAAATTGTTAATATTTTGTAGTGCTGCTAATGGTGGTGCTTTTCACTTCACAAAGATCACTGCCCAGCACAGAATTAGGTGTAATTGAGCCCATTGAAATCAGTGAGTATGATAACTATATCTGATTGGATGCAAGACCTAAATCAACAGTGCAAACACTTGGATCAAACTAGCAATTAACACAATACATTATTTCTAGTAAATTTAGCAGGGAAAACAAAGTATTACATTTCACACAGAATCTACAGCTTTAGAGTTTACAGGTAGTCTCTTCATAAACTGAACAGTACACATATGCTTTTCCCCAACCCTAACCTTTACTGTTGGTCAACAGATCTACAATGTTTATACTTAGAGGTTTCCAATCATTTCCAGTGCATTTGTAGTACAAACTGTTGGAAGTATCACTTGAAATATAGATTAAAATATCAGGCATAACATCCCCACATTTGTTTTTGTACAATTAGTTATGTGTCTCGGTTTGCCTTCAAGATGTGTGCCTTCTGTGTACAAAGACATTTTCATTAAATGCCTTCTTTTCGTAAAATGCAAAGTGTCACCAATCACCTAGTCTAGCACATTTTCTGTTGAGGAAATCTAGTATGTTCTCCATTCTCCACCAACCCTGGAGAATATACTAACAATTCTCTGCCAATGGAGATGGGGGGAAACAATTGATCAGATACTGCCTGAGATGAAACTGGATACCTGAAAGTGATTTGGTGTTTCATAGCCAATTTTGCAGTCTCCGTCTTGGGATGTTTCTTTAACTGAACTCCTAATGCTGCTATAATTAATCAGGATTCCTTATTTCTAATTCTCTAACCCCATCCACTTGCCTCAAATCCCACAACTTAAGTAATGCCCATCTTGAAGAACATTTTTGCCTGACTTGAAAACTCACTTACCTTTAATATTTCAGTGGTCCAATGATATTATGTTCTCTTTTTTTGAAAATCCGTATTATTTTCAGGTAATATTATGTTAATGTAAATGTACAGGCCATTTACATTAAAATTTGCTTTTTTATTATCAAATGGGTTGCTAAACATAATTACATCACTCCATAATTCCTGGTATGAAATAAAATGGCTGCCATGTGGAAGCCATTCTTAAAGTACGTACCACAGTAACCATGGCACTGCTAGAGCATTATTCATGTCAACCAGTTACCTTTGCCAGTCACAATGTTACTGTCTTTTCCCCTCCCTTTTGGAGATCTTGATTTTTTGACATCTCTCTAATGTCAATTTTAAAAGGATGTTCAATTCTGACATAGTCAGCATGATATTGTGGCTTTAAAGCAGTGGTTCCCAACGTAACACCCAAGTCCCAGAGGGGGAGTTTAATTCCCAGAAGCTCAAGTCAGTACATTGGCTGATCAGTGCTTTGGGGAATTGACTTGGGCTTCTGGGAATTGAAGTCCAAAAACCAAAGGTTGGGAAACAGTGCTTTAGAACATTGGGATTTAGGTGACCCATTTAGTTGAACTGGGAAACTCATTGGGTGATCATGAGCCAATTATTCTTTCTCTGAGCTTGGCTGACTGCCTAGGAGTGTTGTGAGAATATTTGGAAATGAGAAGAGCCATTTAAGGCAGGAGTTGAGGAGTTCCCAACATTTTCAAGCCAGGAGCCAGGTCACATTCTCTCAGTCAGCTTTGAGGTCCAGATAGCCTGCCTGCATGATGGAGGTGGCCATTTTGTCCCAACAGCTTCAAAGGGGTGGGCATTTTGTTTTTTGAATGCCCTTGGAGGAGTGGGGGCCACATGAAATAGTGCCGTGGGCCAGATCTGGCCCATGGGCCTTAGGTTGGGAACCCCTGATTTAAGGGAACAGTGCATATAAATGGGACAACTTGCTTCCCATATGAAGAATTTGGGGTAGTACACTGAGATTATTCTTCAACTTTGTTTCTGCTCTACTGACTTCTGCCATCTGTCATCTAAAGTTACAGTCTTAATACTCCAGTTATGAATGCAGGATTTATTTATTTATTGTGGTAAGGAATAAAGTAAAGCCTTGCATTTCTTTACATCTTTAACAGTACCAATCCCTAAAAACCTGAAAGTCCTTTCTTGAAAATGATATGCAACTTTTGAATTTTCCTTGCAGTCAAAATAGCTCAACAGAACGCAGGCATAGCTCAGTGGTGAGTTTGCCTGGATTTGAGATGTTCCCAGGAGACTTGTTGATACCTGATATGGCAGCAAAATTCCTGTACCACTCAGCTTCACAGCAAATTTCAGGTCAGAAAGGGTATGAGTCTGAAACTTTGGCATGTCTTGATGGTCAAAAGATTCAGGGTTTCAATCTTTTTTTAAAAGCAAGTCAAGATCACATTATGCTTATGTTGTTGTTTTTCACATCCTTTGGAAAACCTTGCCCAACCATGTATTCCACAGTCTTTAAATCAATCTGGAACCTGGTAAAACTGATGAAAATGTAGTATTTGTGTGACATCCATATATTACTGGGCCTTTGTTTCCATTAAACTACAGTTTTCTATCATTTCCCTTTAATACCAGAGCAACCCTACCATTAGGTAGATAGAGACACTCACCCCTGATTGATTAGACACACAGCATTACCCAAACTATGTTCTGCAGAACACCAGTGGAGTTCAATTCCCAGAAGCTTCAGTCAATACATTGGCTGATCAGTGCTTTGGGGAATTGACTTAGGCTTCTGGGAATTTAAGTCCAAAAATCAAAGTTTGAGGAAAAACTGGATTAGGGAACAGTAGCAGCTGAAACTACCCAACTATTTCTTCTGAGTCTCCTACTCTTTTCCAGCCATTTGATAACTTGGGCCAGCCATGTCAAAGTGTCCCTTTGAGACACATTCCATTTAAACTGAGATTGTCATATCTGGGACAGAGGCTGGAAACATCAATGTTCCAGACTATGGCTCCCAATTCCTCCCTGCTTGCATGGTTATTGGCCATATTGATTGAGGGATTCTGGGAGCTGTAGTCCAAAGAAGTCTTCCTCTTCTTCTTCTTTGTCTAGGCCAGACGTGAAACTGCCAGAATGAAAGTACAGTAAAAAAAAAACTACTTACGAAAAAAAAGTCAATTCCATAGGCTTTTGCTTAAATTGATTATTATTTTTTGTAACTCAAAACAAACCCATAGGAAAAAAAATATTAATTAACTCGAAGGAAACCCATAGGGAAAAGAGTCTTTATGTAACTCGAAGCAAACCCATAAGAAATTGTGTAAATTGGGAGATAGTTTTAGCATAAAATCATTATGTAAGTCAAATTTTATGTAACTCGAGGCATTTGTAAGTCAGGGTTTTACTGTACAGTACCTTATGGTGAGTTCGTTCTGCAGTTCCCTATAATGTTTCTACACTGTAGCTGGCTCACTTATGGACATACCAGTTTGGGTCCTAACTCATGTTCATTTAAGGTGATTTCTGAAAGAAACTTTGCCTCCTCCTTCCCACCACCACAATTTACATCCCCAAGAAACACTCTAGAATGTTGGCGGTGGGGGGGGGGGGGAAGGATCCTGAACAATGTGGTACAGTGTTCCTAACTGCACAGAGGAGGTTGTCTGAATTAAGCTATCTTAAGTTTCATGCTTGATTTGAAGCCTCTATACCAGTTCTCAACCTTTTTAAGCCAGGGGCCGGGTCACGCTCCCTCAGACAGCTTTGGGGCCAGACGGCCACTTTGCCCTTCCTCGACCAAATGGCACTTACTGGTGTGGTGACAGCAGTGGGGGGGGGACACATGAAATGGTGCTGCAGGCTTCATCCGGCACATGGACCGCAGGTTGAGAATCCCGGCTTTATACCCTCTCTCAGCAGCAAACCCTGTCCTGTTTGGTGAGATTGGTGTCATAGGAACTGTGGGAGGGAATGACAGGCAAGAACCTTCCCTTCTATGAACATACAGTATTTTCGGACCCAAGCCACAGTCTTGTCAGCAGGCAAATAGATCTATTTCTGTCAAGGCAACATTCACAAGCATTTTAGGAGCAACATTGTCTCTCTGCAAACAGATGCTTTTGAAATAGATACCTTTTTGTTGTTGCGGTGGTGGTAGGCTTGTGTTGTTTTTTTGTCTGGGCCAAAGGATGCACTCGATTGATGCTTTGCGGTTTGTTTTTGGTTTGTGGGGGCACTCACCTTGCCACACTCATGGAATTTTAGAGAGGGTCTAGTCAAAACTGTCTTCCATTTGTGATTCCTTCTTTTTCCCAATGCTTTCTTCATTTATTTTTAAACCAAAGAAGACTTGCTGAAGATTGGTAGAGCTAGAAATCCTTCATTGGAAAGCATGCTGTTTATCTGTTCCATTTCTTGAGTTAACAGTTCCCTTGTTTTTCTTTCTATTTTATATGTCAGAATTCAAAAAGCCTTGGTGGCCATTTGCCAAAAAAGGAATGGTGAGTATTTCTCTGTTGCCTCACCCCCAATTTCTACCGATTGAAAGCTAAATGTTTTTCTGGTTCCAGTAGCAGCTCCTGGAATATGACTTAAACACACTTCTCTTCCTTGTAATTGTCCTTGTGTATTCTTTATTTTTGGGACAGCAGTGGTTTAGTGGTTAAGACACTGAATTTGATGACTGGAAGGTCAGCAGTTTGAGACCCAAGTGCTGCATGACAGAATGAGCTTCCGTCTCTGTCCCAGCACCTGCCAACTTAGCAGTTTGAAAGCAAGAAATTGCAAGTAGATAAAGAGGTAACACTTCAGTGGGAAGGTAAACAGCGTTCCGTGCACTCCGGTGTCTAGTCATGACTGTCACATGTCTATGGAAATGAATGCAGACACAGACAGCTCTCGCTCTTTGGCTATAAACAGAGATGAGCACTGAACCCTAGTGTCAGATATGACTGGCCTTCGAGCATGGGTGACCTTTACCCTCACTATTCTTTATTTGCGTGATGGGGAGCAGCAGCAGCAGCAGGCTTCCTGGAGGACAATTGAGCGTGTAATTTTTTGTCTTTAAACAGGGTAAAGACAAACAAAAACAAATATCAGACCTGGAAAACTGTCTTTCTACTGTAACTATCAACATGTCAGAGTACAGTCGCCATGAATTCCACAATGTTAAGGTAAAGAAATAATATCACGTGCCAGAATGTTTGTAGTGGTCCTCCTTTTCCCCTTCCTTTTTTAATTTTTCTAAACTAAGGGCTGAGCTGCCAAATGCAGTTGAACTCATAATTCCCAGCATCCCCAGATAACTTGGCAGGTAATAACAGAATATGGGGAATTTAGTGCAATAACTCCAGAAAGCAACAATTCCTCAACCGAGAAATTGTTTCCATTCCTTAGGTGCAACACCTAGAGTACAAATAATTCCATCATTATATCATGTGACCTTTAATAGCCCCATAGAAGTGTATCTTTCAGAAATTAAAAGCTTAGAGCCCATTGTGTCAGCATATTCTTAAATTAGGTGTACAGTATATTTTTGGTATCAATCGATAGGACAAAACTTGGCTTGAAATCATGGAGATGCATCAGCTTCAGCTGAAAAACTCTGATGATCTGTCACATGCAAAGAAGAAAGAAGCTGTGTGGGAGCTTTTTACAACTAATGCACATACTTTCTGGATCATCTGCTGGTTCTCAAAATGGTATGTTTAGAAGCGGATAGCCAGTCCCTCCATGTGGTCTGTCAATAGTTATCCATTTGTCTAAATTAGAGACAGTGCCAGGTTGCTGTTTCTTCAAGTAGGAGGTAGTGCTTGAATGTCAGTTGTAACGTTCAGGTGCTCATTGTTACAGTTTCTATAGTTATAAGAAAAGTCCAGAAGTGCAGGCTCCAGTTATAGCTCTTTTCGTCTCTATTGGCAACAGATCTTTTGTGAAGCTGAGTCTTAGCCGTCTGTTCCTGGCAAACCTACTCCAAAAGAGTTTATGTTATTACAAAAGAGACACACAATGGTCTGGAAGTATAATGCTTGGAAAATACATTTCCTTTTGCAGTTACTTCGAGGATTACCGAAAATGATCCTTGGGTATGCTGGAAATTCTAGTCCCTCATATATAATGGTTCTAAGTTCTAGTTATAGTGTTCAAGATAAATTTCTGGGTGGAGAAGTCTTTAAGTCTCTGCTTTTTAACTGACTGTGGTTGCTGGATCTTAGGATATTTTTGCCAAAAAATAAAAGTCCTATCATTCTCTTCTCTCAGATTTTATAAACATTGAAGAACTCATTTTCTTCAAGCTAGGAAACCAGTGGCAATGATGGAGTTCTGTGATTTAGAGAAGAAGTCACTAACTGGGAATTCCTGTCTTTTTTTCAAAGATCTTTATGGATACTTTACAGAACCTGCAAAGCAAGATATTCCTCCAAGATGTGGACTCTGGGCTACTTTTTGCAAACTTGGAAGAATTAAGCCAGGTGACAGAAAACAACAGTAGGCTTGCAGTTTTAGAACAAACAACAGGGGCCTACACTGACAGCTGTCAGCCTACAGGTCTAGGACAATGATCAATAATTAAAATATTAGTAAAAATAAAATAATAATCACTCTGGTTCCTGCTTACTTAAATTATCCCATTGGAGGAAAATGAGACAAAGTGTGTGCAATTTGACTTTCTAACGCATTTGTAAATCCAGTTACCATTGACATACTGCAGGTGTTGACAGCTTTTTCTATCTAAAAGGTCACATTCCCTCAAGGGTAGTCTAATGGGCTACATGCCCATAGACTAGAACCAAATATGGGAGGGTCAATCCTTTGCCCTCTGTTTTAACTGCTCTCTTTTCTCTGTTGTCTCATTCCTTCTGTTCCGTCCCTTTCTCACTTCCCTAATCCTCTTTTGCCCTCTTCTTTCTTCTTCTACCTTCCAAGCCTTCACTCCATTCACTAATGGAAAAGGGAGAGCTTGATCCTAACCAATCACATTCAGTGGGTTTTTGAAAGAAGATGGATAGCCACATGAGATTTGGCAAAGGCCCACAGATTTCCCATCCCTGGTTTATTGTAACAGCTGTGGCTCCCAGGTACACATAGGAGAGTGTCTACAGGGAGGGTGCCAACCTTCCATGCACTGCAGTTTAGTTTAGTGTTGACTTTGACTGGTTGTTTGTTTGTTTTTTGTTTTGTTTTTGGTGGGAGTGGGCTCACCAACCTTTAGTTTGTGATACCTGGAAGTGAAAAGGGTCTGTGCACAAAAAAATGTTCCCAACCCTTGCACTAAATCATTAAAACAGTTGTTCTCCTTCATTGCCTTAAGGTATACTGTTTTGTTCTGCATTTACTATGCCCATAACATCCTAAACATTTTAGATTTTAGACTCTAAGGAGACTACCAGTGAATAACAGGGACCTCCACCCAAAATTAGGAAAACTATTTCCTATTGCTGTCTATCATAACTGACTCAGTATAAGGCATCTTGTTATGGTGCTAAATGACATTGAATTGTCTTTATTATATTTTATTGGTTGCAAATCTAACGATTAATGTAGTAAATAGCACTAGAGCAGACCAACTGAATAAGTGGAGATTTAGTCAGATCAACAACTCTGTAAGTTCCGTTGATTCTAATGGGCCTACTCTTTGCAGCTTACTGTACTAAAGTAAATTGCAACCAGAGTAGATCCACTGATTCCAACAGACCTACTTTGGTTGCAATTTACTTTAGTAAAGTTGCAAAGTGTAGGCCTATTTGAAACAAAATAGAATTTAGGAAGAAGTCACTCACCAAATCCCAGCTGATTCAATGGGCCTGCTCTAGTACAACTTTCTATGCCACACAACAGGATTTCATCCACCATCTTAAACTATTCTCTTCTTCCCTCTCCCCATAGATATGCCTCAATTTTGTGACTAGTTTTTTTAGTGCTATAAAGAGTCATCTTGAAAGTTCAACATATTCCATTGATTTCATCCCTGTGCTCACAGAGGTAAAAACAACAACATATATTTAATAATAGATGTTGTTAGGAAGTGCAGAAAACTTGAGGAATTGTGTATCCAATTTACAGTGACCCTCTCACAGGATTTTCAAGGTATATGAGCTATTTCAGGAATGGTTTTACAAAGACCACTACCTTTCATGTGTCTCCAATGCTGATGGGGGATTCGAATTCACACCTCCCGAGTCCTGTTTTCTCATTCTGTCTAGTACACCACACTGGCTCTTGTTCTAAAATGATAGTTTATTTCTGCATAAGGATCTTTAAGAGAAGTTTCAACCATCACAATAACATTTAGCAAAAATATAAATCCAAAAGCAAGGCAATACCTTTACTGAATCACAGAAAATATATTTAAAAAAACCAACCAACAGGGACTTAATGCAGCTGGGGTTTTTTCTAATTCACCTCTAAGAAACAAGGCCTGGCATGGGCATTTGCCATGAAATTTTGGAACTCTCATTTGTAATTTTCCTGGGAGAAATCGGTGTATACTTGAAGAAGTGATCTTGAATCATGAAAGCTTGTGTAATGTGATTCCCCCACCCCACACCCACTGATCTCAGTAGGGAATTCACTTGCTCTTGCATTTGTCTTGTATAAGAATCACACAGCTCTCTAAGTCTATGTGTGATAAAAAGTATCTGTGTTGAATACTTTCAAGCACCAATATTTTATACTTCCTGCTAGGGATATGCACTGTACTAGCCAAATGCAGAAATGCTCAGTAAGGCAAAACTGCTTATGTGTTTCAATGTGTATGCAGCTGCCTGGAAAATTCCAGGAGTTTTAATTTGAAAACAGAAATCGGTGCACTTGTAGAAAATAAATATTTAACTTGGTGTGGGTCATGCTGTGAAATAAAAGCAACCCCACATATATATGATTAAATACATATGCAATTCCAAAAATCTCTACATATACTTACATTATAGCTCAGGTAAGATATGTTTTAAAAGTAAGATCAATTAATGTACGGGCCACTGTTTTTTGCATTCTGTTGCTCAAAAGCTAAGCAAGTACCCATTTATTTCTACTGGTTGTGCAACAGTCTGTTATGTCGGCAGTTACGCTTTTTGGTACTTCTACAGAGAGGTCTTTATCCATGGGTGCACACAGGAACCCCATTGCTTTAACCAGGGTAATCTGTAGCAACTGCAAGGTAGATATGGCTCAAGGCGTTACGTCACATTTCTGAATAGGATTTCTCTTTCTCTCTCAATCTCTTTGGCTTTGCAGTATTTTGAAGGGAAAATGTCTCAGAGCCACCAGGTATATTGCATGAATTATGCCTCCGCAATCTTTTACTTGGAAAAACTGAAGAAACGAGAAGACTTCAGGACCTATCTGAAAGTAAAGATATGGTTGGCGGGATTCACTGTCCTTAATTAGCCTTTTCAGTTATGATACTATGGCAGCAGTGTTAGAATAATTATTGCTGGGCAGACAATCATTGATCACTATAGAGAATACATTTAATACTTCCTTTTTTGTGAAAATACTTTGTTGTACATATTTAGCTATCTTGGACCCTGTAGTGCAGGGGTGTCCAAACTATGGTCCACATGTTGGATCTGGTCCATGGTGTCAATTAATCCATCCCGCACTGCTCCCAGAAGCGGAAGTAAAATGCACTCGTGCGTGCACAGAACGTGCCTGCACATGCGCAGAACACTGCTGTAAATGATCCGCAGCTGTCTAAACACATTTATGACAGGCAAGGGTAATTTATGGCAGCGTTCTGCACATGTGCATTTCCTCCACTGAGGGGGCCATCACCCCACCTAAAGGGGCTCATCTACCCATAGCCATTGGCCCCTTTAGGAAGTCAAATTATTTACCACTGCCCAACATTCAGCATTGAGTCACTGGCTGTACAGTCTACTCCATTACCATAGCGGGATGTCCAGCCAGACAGAAGATAGTTGTACTGCAAAAGAAATAAAGTTACTCCACATTAAGTTATAATTGTAATGTAATAGTTATAACTTCATTATTGGAGAAGAGTAAGTAACTAATCATTTATGATTAGTTGTTTCAAAGCAGTGCTTAAGAGACACAAGAATACAAAGAAAGCCACGCTATTTCAAAGGACTTGTCCAAATGATTGTACAAAGAATTGGCCATAACATCAAGCTTTATCCTGATTATTAGCCAGGGTAATGTACAGTTACACAGGGTGTAATAGTATTTTTTGTTTAGAATATATTAAGATGGTTCTGAAAGGACAGCCAATAAAGAATATAAATAAGATAAGATTTTAATTAGATGGGATAAAAAAAGAGTATCAAATGTGGTATAATATATCTAAGATGTTCTATTGGTAGCTCATCATTTCTACTATATATGACTATCTTACATGCTTATTTTTCTATGTTTCTCTCATTTTTGTATCGTTATTGCAATTTCTCTTTTACAATATTTTGTATCTTTTTATAAAAACTTAATAAAAATATAATAAAAAATTATTAGCCAATACTATATAATTGTTAGTCTTTTCTTGTTGTGATAGTTCAGTAAATCTACTTAACCTTTTTATTTAGCAGTGGTGTGAACAGAATGCAAGCGCGGCGCCAAAATGGCCGCCACGCTCTTTGCGGGCCCCCCCATCGGACGAAGGCATCCGGGTAGTTAGGGGGCGTGGCCAGCTCCTCTATAAAAGGGGTGGCCACGAGGCAGCCGAGCTGCCATTTTGCGAAGCGGCGGAGCGGAGAAGTTTTTCCCTCTTACCTCCGTCGCTTTTACCTTCACCGGGAAGCCTCTTGGCTGCTGAATTTTCTCATTTTCGGCTTCCCATCGGTTAGCTGCGATACCCTCTGAGAAGAAGGCGGCTGCGAACGCGGCTCGTTCTGCGCGGAGGCGCCAGCCGGGTCGGAGGACCACGGCCGCGCCTACCCAGCAGCCTCCTTTGCCCGAGCTCACCGGGACCGGTGGTATGGGGTTGATTCCCCCCTTAGCCTGGGGCTGGAGGTCTGCGTACTGGCCCTGTAGGGGCCGCAGCCCTCGGCCCACAAGCAGTGGTTTCAGCCCTCTCCCCTGGCAGGGTTCTCCCCGGCCCTGGGGCCGGGCCTGGGATCATGGCCCTATATGGGCCCAGGGGTCCAGGGATCTGGACCCGCGCTTGCAGTTAGTGGGCCGGCCGGCCCTTTGCCCCCTCTTGGGGGGCTGCGGTGGCTCACATGGTTAAGACACTGAACTTGACGACTGGAAGGTCGGAGTTTGATTCCCGGGCACTGCATGACGGACTGACAGGGCCGCCATCAGAAATTTCTGGGCCCCATACTAAGCAATCCTATTCTTGGGGGGCTACGTCAGTGTGGAGGCCCTTCTGGCCCGCGTTGCGGCCCTTGAGGCTTCACTGGCCAGGGTAACCACCCAGGGGACCCCTTTTGGGGTGCAGATTCGTCCATCGTCTGCTGGGCAGCGGCAGGCGGCGGGAAGGGTCGAGCTGACTGAGGCGCGTGGCCCGGCATCGGCCACTGCCTCGCAGCTCCCCGATCGACAGGCCGGTGCTGGTCAGGCCCCGTCGGCGAGCTCAGGTGTGGTCGTGAGCTCCGACGCCCCCAGTGGGTCGGAACCCCCGGTGGGGGCGGCCCATGGGGGTGCAGCATGTGAGTATGTGGTTCAATTTAGCGCACCCACACACATGGCAATGTTGAGGGGGGGTTTCAATGGCCTTGGCCTCGCACGGGTGGTGCAGCGGTTCGGCCGCTGACGGCCCACCCGGTGACTCCGGCTCTCACCAAGGGCCCCGGTGTGGGGGGTACTACTTGCGAAGTTGGGAATGTTTTAGGGGTGACCGGGTTGGTCCAGGCTCCTTTTCAGATGCCCGCAGTTCCCGCCGTTCCTGTGTCGGCATTGCCGACTGCAGGGTATTCGTTGCCCCTGGGGGACCATTTGGCCCAAGCCACCAAGGAAAAGGTCTGGCGTGGGAGGTATGTGGACATCTTCTCCCTCCTTACCAGAGAACCCACCATAGAGGAGAGGGAGGGGCAAGATGAGAAGGATAAGGAGCAGGCACGTCGTCGCAAGCAGCCACGTACGTGGGCCAACCGGTTGCCGGCCTACCTCATACGTGGCGGTCTACCTCAGGGCCCGGCCGGATTTGGAGATTCCGATGGTCCAGTAGTTGGACCACGTTTACCGGGCGATGGTCGACTTCCCGGGCCCGTCGTGGTTGGCTTATGATGTGGAATTCCGTATGCGGATTCCCCTGCACCCCGAGATGAGGTGGGATGAGCCCTGCCAGACGCTGTGGCTTCTGTACATGACTCCCACGTGCCCTGCGCCTGGAGAGAGATACCATTGTGGACATGCGGTCCAGCGAGCGGCCCCAGCGCAGGCACCCCGCCAGGTGGCGGGGCAGGGGGTTCTAGCCCGCCTGCTGTGCTGGACTTTCTCGTCCAATGGTTCCTGCAATGGGAAGAATTGCCGGTACAGGCATGAGTGGCCCTCTTGTGCCGGCCCCCATGCTGCCTCCGCCTGTCCCAGGCCTGGAGGGATGTGGGGCGGAGGGAGGGGCGGACAAGGAGTTGGCAAGACTGCCGCAGGGGGAGCTGGTTCACCGAATGGCCCCCTCCCCAATTAACATGGACATGTTGGAGCGTTGGCTCGCATTATACCCGAAGGAGGAGGAGGCGGTTTACCTGCTTCAGGGTTTTCGACTGGGGTTCCGTATTCCTTTTGTGGGTGATAGGTCCCTTCAGGATGCTCCCAACCTTTTGTCCCTTAAGGGGAGTGAGGAGGTGGCTGCTGCCTGCATTAACAAGGAGGTTTATGCGGGCAGGGTCGCCGGCCCTTTCACTACACCCCCGTTCCCTGACCTTAAGGTGTCACCCTTGGGCTTGGTGCCCAAGGAGTTACCGGGCGAGTTTCGCCTGATCCATCACTTGTCCTACCCCATATCATGCTTGGCCTTTGAGTGTTTCAGCACATTCCTGCAATGGGCTTTCGTCCGCAGGTCAGGGTCCCGGTCTGTAGCCCATTACCTGGATGAATTTTGTTCGGGGTGAACGGGGCTGGGACATGTACACACGTCTCCTCAACACATTTCAGACGCTAATGGAGGAACTCGGTGTCCCTTTAGCGCCCGAAAAGACCGAGGGCCCATCTACTAAGCTAGTATTCCTGGGGGTGGAGATTGACTCGGTAGCGTAGGCTTCTAGGTTACCGGGGGATAAGGGGTCAAGGATAGTGGCCCTTATCTCGGAGTTGCTTGCTAAACGCAAGGCATCCCTGAGGGAACTGCAGGTGCTACATGGTCACCTCAATTTCGCTTGCAGGGTGGTCGCACCGGGCAGGGCATTTGCTCGGCGCTTGTGCGACGCCATGACTGGCTTATCTAGGCCCCACCATAGGGCTAGACTCACCCGGGGTATCAGGGCAGATATGCTTATCTGGCTCCAGTTCCTGAGGGAGTTCGATGGAGTATCATTCTGGAGGTCTGACCTCCTGGCTTCCCCTCGCTTTCAGATCCAGTCTGCTGCCTCGGGGTCCCTGGGTTATGGGATGTACTTCAATGGGAAGTGGGCCTATGGTGGGTGGCCACCAGCCTGGGCAGGCACGGGTCACCTGCGTGATCTCACGTATTTGGAATTTTTCCCTATCCTGGGGGCTTTGATGCTATGGGGCGAGGAGTGGGCCGACTCGGTCATCCATTTCTGGTGTGACAATGCGGCCGTTGTCCACATTGTCAACTCACAGACTTCCAAATCGCCCAGGGTCATGGTCCTAATGCGCCAGTTTGTGTTGCGCAGCCTGCGCCCCTACGTCCTCTTCGGGGCCAGGCATGTCCCGGGGGTCAATAATGATATCGCTGATGCTTTGTCCCGCCTGCACCCCCGGACGAGATATGGACCATTGGCAAGGAGAGGTGAACCGGGCGATTGGCTTGTCACTGGCGCCACGCACGCGTAAGGCGTATCACCATGCATTCAATTCTTTCAGAGCCTTCTGTACCCAATTCCGGCTGCTAGAATCCTGGCCGATCCCAGTGACCCATGTACTTCGGTTCATGGTTTACCTGCATGCCCAGGGCCTTGCACCTCGCACCATGGCATCTAGGCTGTCAGCGTTGGCTTTTATGGCCAAGGTGGGAGGTCATGTGGATAGTACCGCTGACTTCCGTGTGAGACATATTTTGGAGGAGTGGGTGCGGTAGCGTGGGCGTTGCCCGGACGACCGCCACCCGATTTCCCCAGGGGTTCTTACCCAATTGGCCCGGGGCTGGCCTGGCCTCTGTTTGATAGATCTGAGGCAGCCCATTTCATGCAGCCACAACGGTGGCCTTTTTTGGAGCGCTCCGCATCAGCGAGCTTGTGATGCTGTCTAAGGCGGATGCAAGTCGTAGGGCACTGGAACTCGAAGATGTCTATGTTGCCAAAGACTGGGCTCAGTCGAGGTTACGCTCCTCTAAGACAGATCAGCATGGCGTAGGCAGTGATGTAAGACTGCTACGGTGTTCTTTGGCAGACATCTGTCCGGTTGGTGCCCTACAGGATTTCCTTGCACTGCGTGGCACGCACCATGGCCCGTTTTTTCTGTCACCAAGGTGGGTCTTCCCTTACTAAATTTCAATTTTGGAGGGTGCCGCGAAGGCACTAGACAGTGTTGGCCTCTCAGGGGCTCGTTGCGGCACCCATTCGTTCAGAAGGGGGGCGGCTTCTACTGCAGCTGTTTTGGGTGCTCCGGGGCTGAAATACGCCGCATGGGAGGGTGGGGTTCACAATGTTTTCAATTTGTGTTCGCCCTCTTCAACCTGAGTACCAGTTTAGTCACTGCACTGTTTCTCCCCCCCTTTTTTTCCTTGACAGACCCTGGGTGTCGTATTACACCGGTGACAGTATGGGCCATAGCCGCGTGCACAGGGCAGCGCGTTACGCTGCACAGGGCAGCGCGTTACGCTGCGGCGACAGAGTGGGACCCCGACTGGGACTGGGTGCACCCGCATGTCTCAGGTGGTGTGGTAAGCGCGGCATGTTATGGCGGGAACTGTTGCCATTCCTTTTCTACATCAGGGATGCTGACTCGCCTGCTGTCCTGGTTATGTACCTTGGGGGCGATGGCTTGGGGCGGGTCACTGGCCTATCGCGGAAGCTTGCGATTTGCAGTGACCTGCCCTACTCACATTATGTGTGGCCGGCCACAACCCTCAAGTGGTCGGACGTGATGTCACGGTACGCTTACTGGGGAGCGTTCGGCCTCGAGGCTCTTGACTGAGCCGACGCTCCGTGAACGGGGCTATTGCCCGGTCCCTTTTTGAATAGGGCGGGGGACGCGTCATTCGGCTCCCCACCATCAGTCTGCAAAATTAAGAGCTTTACTCAGGGGATGGGGCCCATCTGTCGCAAGGAGGTATGGACCTCTGGTTAGCAGACTGGCGAGCAGGCCTGTCGACCGAGCTGACGGTCTTGGGGGGGGCGGTGAGCCTTTTTGGGAAGCCTCCCCGTGTGGTGGGTAGCACTGGTAAGGTAAACATTTATGACCCACAGGTATCCGGCAGGTTCGCAATTGACTGGACAACACTAGACAGGTATAAGTTGGTTAAACGTTGTCCGGTCAACGACGAACCAGGCGACGGGGTGATGGCTACAGCTAGACAGCATGCATCACCCCGTGATTTCACGGATACGCATCAGAGGGTGGGGTCATTAGTTAGATATTGACTACGGTCAACAATTTGTTTGTTGTCAACAAACAAATGGATACAAATAGATACATTGTAACAATTGCCGTCGGCAATTTTGGGTGGTACCTTACCAGTGTTACTTCGGCCTGCTTGCCTTAAGAATTATAATTGGTCAATTAGTAAAGGTAAAGGTTTCCCTTGCTCGAAAGCCAGTCGTATCCGACTCTAGGGTGCAGTGCTCATCTCTGTTTCTAAGCCGAAGAGCCAGCGCTGTCTGCTTCTGCAGACGTTTCCGTGGTCATGTGGCAGGCATGACTAGACACCGGAGCACACGGAACGCTGTTTACCTTCCCACCGAAGTGGTCCCTATTTATCTACTTGCTATTTCTTGCTTTCGAACTGCTAGGTTGGCAGGAAATTGGTCAATTACCAATAGAAATTTATAATTCGGACTAGGGCATGAATCAATAAATGTGGCCCAATGCCGTTATCCACTTTTACCAGTGTCTGAGTCCTTTATTGGGGGGTGCGCCTGCAAAGAACAGTGCAAATAACTTCATCTGACGGAACTGCTTGTTGCACCTTTACACAAATTGACCCACTATCCCCTCCTCCTGAAGAACATCTGGAAATATGCAGAAGCAGCAGAGAAAGTTGTTGTTGGTAACCTTAAGGAAAAGGTGGAAAAATCTATACGTGAGTAGGCAAAGTTTCAAAAATACCATCTTTGTGGTTGTCTCATCACATATATCCACAAAAGATGCATTACAAAAAATATATGCAGGTTAACAAAGATATTCTAGCTTTTATGTTCTTTTGTGTACAGTAAAAGCATTTTCCCCAAGAACATAAATGCTAGAGCAGGGATTCTCAATCTGCAGCCCGCAGGCTGGATGCTGCCCATGGCACCATTTCATGTGGCCCCCTACTGCCTCCACCACACCAAGAAGTGCCATGTGGAGGAGGAAGGGCAATATGGCCGTCTGGCCCCTGAAGCTGTCAGAGGGAGTGACCCAGCCCCCGGCTTAAAAAGGTTGAGAACTCCTGTGCTAGAGTATCATTGTTAACCTGCATTTGACACATATGTACCCATAGAGACACACAGTAATTAATGAATCAGCATTAAATCATTCTGTTAAAACCAAAATTAATTAATACTAAAAATGGCTATGTGGCTTGTGACTAGAGCAACCTACCCCTACCCCATTTTATGCATGAACCACCCCAGTAAACACATGAGAAAGTTCGGTTTCACTTACCAGTGATAACTTTCGTTCTTCGAGTATATAGTTTGTGAATACACACTATTGGGTTATGCACCTGTGCAGAACACTGATCGGAGGTTTAAAAGCTCATTGGTCAAAAGTTTTGGCGGTAAGACCGCCCACCGTACCGCCCACCCTGAGGCGCTAGTCCACCATTTTACCTCAGTTCCATACTTAAGCCAAGCACAGGATAAACCAATTGATCTCATCCGTGCAGTTCAAGAGGGAAGGCAGGGTGGGTAGTGTGTATTCACAAACTATATACTCGAAGAACGAAAGTTATCACTGGTAAGTGAAACCGAACTTTCTCCTTTGTATAGTTTGTGAATCCCCACTATTGGGAGATTAGCAAGCTCACACTCACTTGGTCGGTGGGCAGTCGGATGAGATGATCCCATGATGAGTATGATGGTCAGGTAGGATGGACCATCAAGAGCGAGGCACCCATAGCCCTCTGGCAAGGACGACACGACCAAGTCTGGCGTCCACAGTGGCTCTAGTGTCCACCTTGTAATGTTGGACAAATGTAGAAGGTCTGGACCAGGTGGCAGCCTTACAGATGTCCTCAAGCAGAGTGCCCTCCAAAAAGGCAGTGGATGTGGCAACCGCTCTCGTAGAATGCGCCCTGACATGCGGCGGAGGTGGCAACGAGGCAGACTCATAGGCCAGGTAGATGGTAGATGTAATCCATTTGGAGAACCTCTGGGCAGAGATGGGTTCACCCTTGGACTTTCCTCCATATGCAACAAATAGATGCTGTGACTTCCTGAACTCCCTTGTCCTGCTGGTGTAAAACAATAAAGCTCGTTTCACATCCAGCGTGTGCCAAGTCTTTTCTTGGGCATTGGTGGGGTTCTAGAAGAAGGTTGGCAATGAGATAGTCTGCGCCATATGAAACTGGGAGACTACATTAGGAAGGAAGGTGATGTCCGTGTGGAGCACCACGAGGTCATTGAAAAACTGAAGAAACGGAGCGTCTGCCCGCAGAGCAACTAGTTCACCAGCTCGCCGAGCAGACGTGATAGCCACCAGAAATGCAGTCTTCCACGTGAGGAGACGAACATCCGCAGTAGCCATAGGCTCAAAAGGAGTCCTGGTTCAGAACGGCAGACAAAGACCATTGTGTTGTTGGAGTCTTGACCAGCGGAAAAGCGTTTCTCAATCCCTTGAGGAAACGCTTCACCATCTGGTCGCGAAAGGCACCAGACGCAGGTGAACCAGCTGGAGAGTGAGCCACCACCCCTGCCAGATGGACCCGAATGGAGGTAATGCTAAGGCCAGACTCCGCCAAATGAAGGAGGTAGGCCACGATGTCCTGCAGTCCCACCTGTGGAGGGTACGTCTGCTAGGATTCCAAGAAGGCAGAAAAACGCCTGTATTTGGAGGCATAGGACTTCCTTGTGGAAGGACGCTGTGCTAACTCCAAGATCCTGGACAGTCTGGGGTTATCCTCCACGCGGTGAGATGGAGGCTGGGCAGGTCTGAGTGGTGGAGCTGGCCGTGCTCCATTTGGAGAAGAGTCAGCGAGTCCGGCAGCGTGCGATACTGTGACAACATGTGCAACAGTAGAGGAAACCACGGCTGACGAGGCCACGCTGGAGCAACGAGGATTGCGTTGGTCCGGTATTGGAACATCCTGGTGAGGACCTTCTGAACCAGAGGAAACGGGGGAAAGTCGTAGAGGTAGTCCTGATCCCACCGTTTCATGAAGGCATCGCCCTCGGAGATCAGTCCGATGCCTGCCCTGGAACAGTACCTGTGGCATTTCCTGTTGGACTCCGACGCAAAGAGGTCGATGCTCGGAGTCCCCCAAGTCCTGCAAAGGGACTGAAACACCTCGTCGTCCAACTCCCACTCGTGGGTCGTTGAGGTGAGACGGCTGAGGTGGCTGGCCAGGACATTCAGCTTGCCCTGAATGTGGACTCCAATTGGGAAGATGTGTCTCTCCAGGCACTACTCCCAGAGTTGCACCGCAAGATAAAGCAGGATGGTGGACCTCGTCCCTCCTTGCTTGTTCAGGTATGCCACCGCCATGGTATTGTCCGAGGCCGCTTGAACCACATTGCCGGTGAGCAGAGCCTCGAAGGAACGTAGGGCCTTCCAAATGGCCAGCAGCTCCAAATAGTTGATATGGTGCACCATCTCGTGAGGCGACCAAACGTTGTTGACCGTCAGAGTCCCGCAAGCAGCCCCCCAGCCGAGGTTGCTTGCGTCAGTCAAAACCTGCAACGAAGGTTGCGGGGGGTAAAAGTTCTTCCCCGTGGCCACATTGAGGGACGTCGTCCACCACGCTAGCTGGTCCACCAGCTCTGGAGATGGAATCAACCGTTTCGACTGGCTCTCCATGAGCGGGTCGAACTCGTGGAGGAGCCATGACTG
Organism: Bradypodion pumilum; assembly: GCA_035047305.1. Classification (NCBI taxonomy): domain Eukaryota; kingdom Metazoa; phylum Chordata; class Lepidosauria; order Squamata; family Chamaeleonidae; genus Bradypodion; species Bradypodion pumilum. The sequence continues at coordinate 53,965,478 of JAWDJD010000005.1, read as the reverse complement.
CAGGGACCGGAACTTTAACTTGGCGTGAGGAATCACCGCCGTCGTTGAGGCCATGAGGCCTAGAAGTCTCTGTGCCTTTTTCGCCCTGATAAAGGGCTTGTTCCTGAATTTGCTTACCCCTTCTGCAATGTCCAGTAAGCGTTTCTGGGGGGCGAAGGCCCTGGTAGCTAGTGAGTCGAGTACCGCTCCAATGTACTTGATGCACTGAGAAGGATTCAACTTTGACTTGGCAAAGTTGATTCTGAGGCCAAGACTCTCCATGAGGTGAACCGTGAACTCCGTGTCCTGAATGGATGACGAGCTGGTGGGAGAGACAATCAACCAGTCGTCGATGTACGGGAAGACCCTGATCCCCTTCTGACGGAGGAAGGCGGCCACGGGAGCCATGCACTTGGTGAAGACTCTCGGCGCTGTAGCCAGACCGAACGGTACACAGAGTTTCCCATTCTGAACCGGAGGAACCGTCTGTGATCCTCGAGGATGCTGATGTGCAAGTAAGCGTCCTTGAGGTCTATCACTGTGAACCAGTCCCCTTTGTTGATGAGAGGGAGGACGGTCTGGAGGGTCACCATCCAGAACTTCCTGGTGTGGATGCACTTGTTTAGGCGGTGCAGGTCCAGGATTGGCCGAAGTCCTCCATCTTTCTTCTGAACCATGAAGTACCTTGAGTAGAAACCGTTGTCCCAATCGGTCGGTGTTACCCGCTCGATGGCTCCCTTGGACAGAAGAGTTGATATTTCTTCTTCCAAATGGGGGGGGGCGAGGTGGTGAAACGGTGTTTTCCTACCCAAGGCATCCGCACGAACTCGATGGCATAACCAGAGGACAAGATCTTCAAGGCCCACCGGTTGTTTGTGACGCTGGACCACACCTGGAGGAAGTTCCGGAGGGGGAGGTACGGGAGGTGGAGTGAGAGAGCCTTGGCCTTCGTGAATTCAAACCCGGGACTTGGATTTTGCGTCTGTCTGCTTGCCCTGTCCGTAAGGTTGGTAACGAGGCTTGTGTTGATGCCTTTGTTTATAGAAACTGGCCCTGGGCTGTTCGGTCTGTTGCTGGGGGTTCCCCCGATACCGTTGGGTAAAGGGCTGGAACCATGGCTTGGTAGACTGAGCCGGTGTGGTGAGCCCCAGGAACTTAGCTGTTGAATTTGTCTGCTGCAGTTCGTTAAGCACCTTATCGGTGTCTTGTCCAAACAGGCCTTGCCCATCAAATCGAAACTCTTCAATGAGCTTCTTCATGGCATCATCGAGAGAGGTGCCCCTGAGCCAAGCATGGCGATGGAGCAAGATGGCAGAGGACATGTCCTTAGCCGCGTAATCATTAATGTGCCTGGCAGTCCGCATCTGTTGTTCGGCCAGAAAGTCTGCTTCCGTAGCCAGAGAGTCGAATCCTTTCTGGACGTTGGCAGGCAGTTTCTCAGCAAGGGTCTTCACTTGCTCCCATAGGTGGGACTGATAAAGGCCCATGGCTGCCGAGTAGTTCGTAGCCCGCAGGAAGAGAGAACCGGTGGCGTAAAACTTATGGCACACCACGTCCAGCTTCTTCCCTTCCGGAGTTGAAGGTACCGGAAAACCGCTGACGGCCATTTTATGCTGGAAGGCCTTGACCACTAAAGAGTTCGGCAAAGGGTCTGCCTGGAGAAACTCGACGTTCTTGTCCAAGACTCTATACATTCCGTCGAGTCTGGACGAAACGGAGTGAGACGACACCGGCTTCTTCCATGTTGCCTTCGCTGACGTCAACATGGAAGGAAGCATGGTGATGTGGACCGGCCGAATTGCCATTTTGTCCAGTTTGGTGGTCATTTGGTCCTCGCCCTCCAGCGGCGGTTGGTCCACCTTCAGATTCAGAGCGGTACCCAAACAGGTGAGCATCGCTGTGAGGGAGCATTGATCCTCACCACGCGGTGGGTCAACCGCGCCGATAGCCTGGTCTGGCATCTTGTCGGCATCGACGTCTCCCTTGCCCTCCTCCGAAGACGTGCTGGAATCATTGGAGGACGAGGGGGAAATCTTGGTATCCACATCGGAACCGCGCCAGTAGGGCCTGGGTGGGTCGACGGGCTGGGAGCTCACCGCATCGACGTCTGGACCACACCAAGATGATATGGGTGGGCCAGCGGAGCGAACGCTCGACCCTCGAGAGGGCGGTGGCGCGGCAGCAGGACCAACATCCCTGGGGCTTGCGGTGGTCGGTACCAGAGCCGCAGAGGTCACAGGGATGGTGGTCTTAAACTGTTGGGTGAACAACTTTGCCATGGCCTCAAACATTCCCTTGAAGAAGTCCAACTGAGTCGCATCCACCGCAGATGGCTGGGACGGAACGGTGGCAGGCGAAACGGTGGCCGGTATAATCGGAGATGAAACGGTGGCCGGAATGGTGGTTGGCGGTTCGTCTATCGTTGGAGTCCTAGGCCTCGGAGAGACAGATGCCTGCCTCGTGGGTGGATGGCCCCTCTCTCGAGGCGGAGAAGTGACCACCTGCAGTGGGCGAGCTGGAGCCCCAGCCCTGCATCCTTTAGCAGGCGATCCCAAAGAGGACCGTCCGCCCCACACTGAGGAGCCGGGTGAAGGACATCTCGCGACCGAAAAGGGAGGCGAGGGCCCCGGAGAAACAGGAGGGCGAAGCGTAGGTGGGAGTGAACGCCTTTCCTCCGACCTATGCTTCTTTTTCTTCTCCCCATTTTTCTCCTTCTTTTTCTTTTTCCTGATGGAGAGGGTGGAAGAAGAAGATGGTAGAGGCAGAGGCCGAGTAGGCTGAGAGGCACCAGCAGACGTGGATGCAGCCGCGGCGGGAGCCAAGGCGAGCTCCATAAGGTGCACTTTTAACCGGTTGCTCCGGTTCTGAACTGCAAGCCGTGTATAGTTCTTGCAGTGTACGCAGGATTGGCTCTGGTGTGATTCTTCCAGACAGAAAAGACAGAGGCTATGCCCGTCAGAGGCAGGGAACTTCTTCAGGCAAGCAGAACACTGCTTGAAAGCTGCAGCCATGAACAAATTTTCTCGACAGAAGGTTCGAGAAGGCGAGCACCCCGAAGGGCAGGCCATCCGCCACCCCCTTGAGGGGGGAAACGGTGACCGGAGTGAGGTCGGCAACTGAGTCCACCAGAAAGAAGAAACAGCACCGGGATGGCAATCCTGCCCGAAGGACAAGATTGCCGGAAAAAATTGTAAGGTTCGTTGAAGACTTTTCCTCAAAAAAGATGAAAAATTGAGGAAGCTCTCAAAGATCGTCCTGCTGCTGAGGTGGAAAGAAGAGAACTGAGGTAAAATGGCGGACTAGCACCTCAGGGTGGGCGGTACGGTGGGCAGTCTTACCGCCAAAACTTTTGACCAATGAGCTTTTAAGCCTCCGATCAGTGTTCTGCGCAGGCACATAACCCAATAGTGGGGATTCACAAACTATACGAAGGAGAACTCATATTTGATATAAACCAAAATAGTGGTGCACATGAATTGATACCCAATGAATGTCAGCTTGGATTTTGATTTCTTGATATGGAGAGCCTTGAGTTGTACAAACAAAGACTGAAAAAATAAATGCTTATATTAATGAAGTATTCATAATGCAGAACTTCAAACACACTTCATTATCTATAATCCAGCCTTACTATATTATGATGCATCTTCCAGGAAACTTACAAGGGAAAGTGAAATGGCTGGATAATTTCCAGAAATTTAAGCAACTTCAAGAAATTATAATTTGGCCTTCACTTTGGGATCAAGACAAAAGATTTTTTCTTCCTGAAGTAAGTGATTCAACTATTGATATTTTTAAAAACTCCAAAAACAATGCGGTGTGGTGGATGTTGTGACAGACTATGAAATCAGGACTCTTGGATTTGAATCCGTATTGTTATGAAAACTCATGTGGGTAGGGTAGAACTGATAAAACAATTCCTTAAATATCCCACTTATCATGACAGCCCTGTTCTAGCTGCTTTATATCAGTTCCAGCTTGATAGCACATACCATACGCATCAAAGATACTTTTTGAGCACCCTTCTTCAAGCTTTGTATACCATGGAGATAGGAAAAATGTGGCCTTCCAAATATTGTTGAATTGTAATGGCCATCATCCATCACCATTGACTATATGGGCTAGGCAGAGTTTAGGAAAGTTACTTTTGAGATTATAATACCCTTGGCCAGGGCCACTATCAGAAATTTCTGGGCCCCATACTGAGCAATCCTATTGCACACACACACACACACACACACACACACACACACACACACACACACACACACACACACACACACACACACACACACACACACACACACACACACACACACATGTCACAGTTATGGCCAGCGGCGGCAGGGCCCCTGTCAGCTCCTGGCCCTATACGGCAGTACTGGTAGTACTGCCCTGATGGCGGCCTTGCCCTTGGCCATGGCTGGCTAGAGGATTCTGCATTCTATAGTTTACACCAGGAGCAAAACTTTTCCAAACTCTTAAAACTATGATTGATGGGTATAGCAATCACAAGAGCCCACAAACTTATATGATACATGCATGATTTCTAGAAGTCTTCCCATTCTATGTGTTATGTTGTCACAACAGCAGGCAATGCCATTTGCAACACTAAGTGGAAATGATTACCATGGATTGATAGTGGTAACAACAACTGCTAGGCTTAAGAGCAATTAGGTTTAGGTTGTATTTAATGTAAGGCCAATGGTGCATATCTTCAAAATTATGTTATTACAAATCACAAGTACCTGCAGCATAATTGAAGTCTATATTGTATTGAAAGAATGAACATGCATTGATCAGAATCCTATTGGTGATTTAGGTACGTGTTAAATTGTGTTGGCAAATTGCCACTAATTAACAAGATGCCAGATGCATTCTTGAGTACATACATAGTCACACAATCAAACATACACTCAGAAACATGTGGTGCCTTATCCATTAGCAATAATTTGTTGCCACAGTGTATGTGATTCCACTGACACAAACATTAATCACCAACAGCTTTCTAGCCACTGTGTCCTTTATAAAGAATGTATATGTTTAAAATGTTATGTTGGCACTTAAACAATATTTCCAAAGTTGCTTTTATGCGATTTTTGGGTTGTCTTGTGTAATGTGTTTTCTCCTTTTCTTCTCACTTGGCAACTGTTTATCTATCTGCCCAGCATTATTGGTATGTAGACGTCTGCTAGGGCAAAACTTCAGGTCCCAATGCTCAGTTGTTAATAACTTTAGCATGTTATTATGTTCATTTGTCTTAGAAGTAATGTCAAAGCTCTTCCTTCTTACTCAATTTCTTTAACACAAACTCCTACTGATGAAATCTTTATGCTTCTCTCTTTTTCCATCACAAGGGTCTCAGAAACATGTTAAGGGACAACACCAGTGAACATATTCTGTCACCTACAAAGAGATCCCTTGTTCGTGAGGGGAGATTAACTCTTACAGGTAAAGTTTTGGTGAGATTTTTGCTTCCTGAAATGCACTGTAATCTATATGCATTAAAGCAAGGTACCCCAACCACTGGGCTGCGGACCACTGCTCGGCCGCAGGCTGTCCTGAACTGGGCCACCGGGGGTGGCAGCACTGGGAGCCCTGGTGGAAGCCTTCTGCCCTCAGCCCAACAGAGGGACTATTTCTGTTAGGATTAGTTTTTTGAAGACCTATACACTCAAGTTTCTCTCCCCCACCCACCTGCCCCACAGAACATGTGAGAGTTGTTGATGTCTACCTGTTTCTGTTTGATGATCTGCTTTTAATTACAAAACCTACCTGATTGAAAAAGGTAAGAAAGAACAAAATAATCAACTGCAGCTATAGTATATTCATGGTTTTAAAGCTGTGGAAATATTTTGAATGCTTTTAAAATTAAGATGATATAGAAATAGTTCTGTACTTGGTAGTATAAGCAAAGATGTAATGTAAACAGGGAGAAATTGATCAACTGAACCCAACAATTATACCATATTTTCTTGCTAACGCAGCACCAGACATTTAGCAAATGCTAATATTATTGGAAGAAAGTTACCCTACAACAGGTTGTTTAGGTGTGGTTATTTTCCAGAATGTATTGCAACTTTACAAAACAAATAGCAGCCTCCCTACATTGGACAGCCATGAACATAACATAAGAACATAAGAACAGCCTTGCTGGAACAGGCCACAGCCCATCCAGTCCAGCATTCTGTCTCACACAGTGGCTCACCATTTCCTTCAGGGTATTCCCAAGGAGATGCCTTCACCTGCTTAGGATTCCCTGGAAATGGCATTGAGAGAGATCCTGCCTATCTCTCCAACCCGGAGGTTGTCCTTAGGTAGCCATAATTATAGCCATTGATAGCCTTGTCCTCCATGAACTTGTCTAATCCTTTCTTAAAGCTGTCAAGACTGACAGCTGTCACCACTTCTTCTGGCAGGGAGTTCCATAGACCAGTAATCCTCTGGGTGAAAAAGTACTTTCTCTTATTTGTTTGAGAACTAGTACCCAAAAGTTTCATGGAGTGTCCCCTAGTTCTAGTGTTGTGCGATAGGGAAAACAGTTTTTCCTTATCCACTTTGTCCACACCGTGCATGATTTTATAAATGAGTCTACATTTGTCCAGTCTCTAGGCCTGGGATGGCGAACCTTGGCACTCCAGATGTTCTTGGACTTCAATTGCCAGAAGCCCCCGTGAATCCACATGAATGGGTTTACTGTGATTCATCCGGCCCATGCCGCCCTTGTCGCTCCTGGAAGCGGAAGTAAAATGCGTCCATACAGGCTGGATGATACTTACGCGTCCGGGAGCTACAAGGGCAGCGTGGGCTGGATGAATCGCAGTAAACCCGTTTGTGCGAATTCATAGGGGCTTGGGCTTCTGGGAATTGAAGTCCAAGAACATCTGGAGTGCCAAGGTTTGCCATCACAGGGCTAGTGGGTTGCTGGTAAGAGACTTCCAGGGGTACACAGAAATAGCCTCCTCGAAGATTGTGGTATTTTTGAACCACAATCGGGCATACACTGGTAACGGCAACCTTATGTTGCCAGCTAATCTTTTCTCACACTGGGTCAGGCAAAAGGAACTGCAGAATAAACTCACTAAACTGTGCATTCATTTCGGCAGTTTCACGTCTGGCCTAGACATGGAAGAAGAATGGAGTCCTGTAGTATGTGCTTTACAAGCTGCAGTTGAAACATTTAAATAAAGCTCAGCACAGAAGGAACTAAGCCAATTATCATCCAGAATAAACATAGTTTTGGGATGTGCAGGCAACATAAGGCTTCTTCATTTTATTCCAGACGTCTGGAGGTTCTGACTTGAGTGTAAACCCTGCCTGCCGTTTCTTCTCTACTGAGTTGCAGTCTCTGCTTGAAGACAGCAGTAACTGCACAGTACTTGACCAGCCTATCCCACTGGACAGGTTGATAAGAAATATTGATTCATTCCATATAACACGTGTGTGAGATGTTTTATATGTTTTAATTATGCAATAATTTGGCAAATATATAGCAGTATACCTATCATAGTAAAGGTAAAGGTTGCCCTTGCTCGAAAGCCAGTCATATCCGTCTCTAGGGTTGTGCTCATCTGTTTCAAAGCTGAAGAGCCGGTGCTGTCTGCTTCTGCAGATATTTCCATGGTCATGTGGCAGGCATGACTAGACACCGGAGCGCACAGAACGCTGTTTACCTTCCCACCGAAGTGGTCCCTATTTATCTACTTGCAATTTCTTGCTGCCGAACTGCTAGGTTGACAGGAGCTGGGACAAAGACGGGAGCTCACTCCGTCATGAGTTGGGAATCAAACTGCCTTCCAGTCACTGTCTTAGCCACTTGAGCCACTAGTCCCATACCTTTCATATACTCCTCTAAATACCCCTTTTCAACCATGAGCGCATTTATAGGTAAAGGTCACCCTTGCTTGAAAGCCAGTCGTATCTGACTCTAGCGTTCAGTGCTCATCTCTGTTTATAGCTAAAGAGCCAGTGTTGTCTGAGTTTGCAGATGTTCATGGACATGGGAAGGCATGGCTAGACACTGGAGTGCACAGAACACTGTTTACCTTCCCACCAAAGTGGTACTCAGTTATCTACCTGAAATTTCTTGCTTTTGAACTGCTAGGATGGCAGGAGCTGGGACAGATAGGAGCTCACTTTGTCATTCAGCACTCAGGTCTCAAACTGCTGACCCTGGAAACCTTCCAGTCATTAAGTTCAGCATCTTAAGCACTAAGCCACTTGAGTCTCTGAGAGCATTTATACTACATAGTTACTACAGCTTGATATCACTTTAACTGTTATGGTTCCATCCTACAAATTTTAGGGATCTATGGACTGGTGAAAGACTTGGAATCTGTTTTGAATGCACTCTCCTGTGGCACAGAACTAGAAATCTGCATCAAAAACCTACAAATCCCAGGGTTCTGTAGGATGGAGACATGGCAGTTAGTGGTATTAAACTGCAATAACTATGCAGATCAGATGCATTCATTTTTAGAAAATAAATGGCAAAACTCTGTTAGTTACACCTCACTCCATTAATGCAATTTTCAGCAGCTAATTACCACAGGTTAATTACCTCATATTTAGAAAATGCAGGCAAGAAATGGACAGTTTGCTTACCTGTAACTGAAGTTCTTCAAGTAGTCACCTGTGAATTCACACAATTGGTTGATTTTTCTTCCTGGTTTTTTTGTAGTTATAGGTACAGTAGTTAGTTCAGTGTTTCTAAGGTGTTTTTTTTTTTGGGGGGGGTGCATACTTTGGCTGTTCACGTTGCAGCAGCCATTTTGTTTCACTGTTTTGTGGCCTCTGTTGCCCCCTTCAAGAGGTGTATTGACTGCAACAAGATCGCTCTAAAGGACGGCCATGAGAAGTGTCTGCATTGCCTAGGAGAGACACACCAGGTTCAGTCATGTAAATTCTGTCAGAGCTTCACTAAGGTCGCTCTGAAGAACACTAATACTCTGTCTTTAGTCAGCCATTTCCAGAGAGTTCCCTGGAACTGTTCTTATGTTCTTATGTTCTCCATTTTGCAGCTCCCAAAGGTATCCCCGGGGTTGAAAATTATCACTAGAGATCCCTGGAACTTGGTCAAGAATAGGAAGATTTAATTCCTCCCAGTCGCAGTTGATGACATCATCACAACTGCATAGGGCAGTGATGGCGAACCTTGGCACTTCAGGTGTTCTTGAACTACAATTCCCCAAAGCCCTGATCAGCAAAAGTGCTGACTTGGCCTTCTGGTAATTGAAGTCCAAGAACAGCTGGAATGCCAAGGTGCGAACTGGTATAGGGTAAGATTGTGCAACAGGATTTTGCCATTGCCTTACAACAGAGGTAGGCAATCTATGGCCCACAGGCCAGATCCAGCCTACAGTGCCAAATAACCCCGCCCCTGCCCTGGCTCCAGCCCTGCCACCGCTGGAATCGGCTGCGGACTCATTTACGGCAGCCGTAAACACCGGGGGGACCACCAGTCCGGCCTACAAAACTGTCTGACGGAGTGTGACCTGGCCCCCGACTTTAAAAGGTTGGCAACTACTGCCTTACACTGTTGTTTTCATATACTGTATTACATACAAAATAATTTTCCAGAATGTTCAGAAATCAATATTTGCATTTCTGATCAATATAATTGTTTTAAAGAGGATGAATTAATATTCAACTTGAAATTGTTTCAGTTTTATGGACTATTTCTAACTCAGTCTTTACAATAGACTTTCCAAGCTAATAATATGCAAGAGCCGAAGCCATTACTTTGGTCCATTCTCTCTACTTCATTTTTTGTTACATATAAGTATATACAGTAGTTGTTTTATCAAGGTAAGAGGGTTGGGCTAAGAACACACACAATCATCCATTTCACTCCCTATCACTTTCACACTGGTTATCTGCATGTCCATATCAAGGCTCAATTTTGTAATTTTCTCAGAATTTGGAATGTTACATGTTAAAAGGAATTCATTACAGCAAATTGTCAATATAATTGCTTTGACCATTCATGAAATCCTTAGTTGCATATTATTAATCATATACTGTCACTAGCAGCCTAGAAAAATACATGGAAATACAGTTCTTTATATTGGCCAGTTCTCATATTGCACCTTATAGACAAAAAGACAAGACAAATACATTCCTTGCTAGCATAAACACTGGAAACACATGTCAAAATGGCACAAAAATGTCTTACAATGCCCTTTAAAAATAACTGTTGTTACAGTAAACTAGACATTAGGTTTTACTTGTTACTATTATATTACTTGTTATCAAAAACGTAACTTTCAAGCTCTGCATTTACTGTCTTCCATGTTGCGTGCCTTTTTCACTGAAATAACTTGTGTGGTTTAAGTGTGTGCCTTTGTGTGCTCAACTAATGTTGAGGTATGTTTTGTATTTTGTGTGCAATTATAGAATTAACAGTTTTGTTGAAACAGAACAGCAGATATTGTAAATTGGGGTCTGAAGTGGACATAGATTCTCACCATGTCTTAATTATTTTTGTAGTTTTGGGACTGCATAATGCTTTTCTAGTACAACATGAAAATAAGTACTACCAGTGCATAGCAGCCTTCTTACTACAAGCACAGACGGAATCTATCAAGGTATTTCCCTCAAAACATTTTATAACATAACTAGCAAGCAGAATCAACATCCAAGATGATTTTAACACGGTTCTGCTATAATTTGTTTGCATATTTGCTTTCTGTTTTTGAATGCTGTCCCCTACAACATCAGAACAAGGTAATACTATCTTTAAAAGATTACTATAAATATGAAGATGAAAAACCATTATTCTTACTGAAGCATCTAATATTTTCAAACCCCTGAAACATGATGGAGAATGTCATGCAAAATCACATTTAATTCCTTTTTGCTCCATCCGAAGACAGTTTGCTTAGTTGGAGATACAGTACAGTATCTCAATTACTGCTATAGTTTAGAGGTCATTTAAACAGTCTGCAAATTACTGCCCATATGTACAATTTACAACAATATCTATTTCTTGTGTTTATGAAGATCAACATTTCTCAGATTATACTTTTCATTACATAAAACATGGATGTCCCAAATGGCAACTGCAATCTCAAATTATGCAGAGACACAATTGTCCTCAAACGCCTTTTTTCAGTTTAGCTGCTGAATCGACGGAAATTTAGCTGTGAAACTGGTGGACACTGTGGCAATCATTCTTCTTATAAATCAGAACATTTTAAAAGATTTGGAATGTTTTGGGGAGCAAGGAAAGTTGGACCCATGTTAGCACACTTTAGAGTTTGGGGAACAGGGGGTAGGGAAGGGAATTGAACTTGTATGGTCATAGCAGCGATAGCCCTCTCAGTTCTTCAGAAAAGAAATTTTGGGTGCCGTGCTATGGATCTGTTTTTAGTAACAATCCAGAGAAAGAGACTTGGAAAAGATCGCTGATAAACAAAAAAGCAAAATCAAGTGCCATTAAGCCACCATATTTTACACTATCCTTGTTGAGTTCTTTTGCCATCAAGGACAGTAGCACTTTTCACAAAAGCACCTATCCCATGTTTCTTTTTTGGGTAAGCAACAAAAAAAAAAAAGAATATGTCTCTTAATAGGAGCAAGAAATGAAACTCTGCACCACATTTTATGGAGAGTCCTTTTCACAATCAAGAAGAAAGAGAACACATGACAGATCTGGAACCAAGAAATAATTTTACTTAGGCTTCCTTGACCATTACTGTATCTGAATTATCAACTGGATACAAGTTAGTAACACTGCATCACACACACAAAAATTGTCTGCTACTTGGTTTAATCCATGTGTCCTATACTAAATCAAATGTGCTGAATCCAAATATAAAGTCCAATTCTTTGTGTGACAATCACGAAGGTGTGAAGTTGTCATTCCCTTTTATAGCAAATTCCACTCCTTTAATCTGGAGGCTAACAGTCCGGACGTCTTTTGACAAAGACAGATCCTTTACTAGATCATCTAAATCTGATTGGCTTATAAAATGTTGCTTACCCTCTTCAAATCGGGGTTCATAACATTCATTAACATCGACATCATCATATGTTCCTCATTCGATATGTCACTGTCAGTAACAACAGATGTAGGACGGACTGGCAATGGATTCAGTGCATCATGTGGCACTGGCTTCAGAGCAGATTCACAATCAGAATAGACAATTTTTAGACATAGAGATAGCTTTCACATTTGCAAAAGCACAGCAAATTAATCACTGCAGATGGACTATTAGAAATGTCTAGTTTTATTTTCAGCTGAATAGACTACAAAACTAACATTTCCACACATTTCCACCCATGTGTTTCATACAGAATTAGTCAGTGCTTGATGTTACTCTCTTGCTCGTCCTCTCTCATCACTTTCCAGTGCAGATTTTAGGGTTTACAGTGCATACGGAACTAAACTCTTTCACAAGGTAAGGCACAACTACATGACTACAAGTCATAAACACACCACAGAAACGAGGGGTGTAGGATAATTCAACTGATTAAAAAACATCATGCAAGACTATTTACAAGATAAAAGGGAGTGTAAGGTTCCAAATGAAAAAGAAGTGCAGTGTTTATTAAGTAATCTTACCTCAACACATCTTCCGGAAATAGAAAGTAAGCATAGACATTTTCCAATTCTGATTTATACAATATACAGAAAATCAGGAAATATTATGCAAAATATTCACATATGCAAACATAATAAAGTAATTGTTAGAAAGAGGCCAACAGGACAGTACAATTTGTGGCACATGTCTATTAGCGCAGTATAGCATTTTTCAACTTTCTTTTTAGATTTCTGAAAACAGAAGCTAATTAAATGGCACATAAATGTGAATGCCAATATGTAGCCGCACAAAATACAACTAGGACCATTTCTGTGATGGTTTGATTTTTGTCCAGCAGCTACAAATCCACTGAACTGAGGTCAAGAGAATATGTGAGTTTATCACTGGAAACTATATATATAAACATACACACCTTATTATTACCTTTTTGGTGAGACAAAACACTTTGAAACTTGCAGCCACCACAAGTCAATACCTAACATTACAGCGAGGAAACTGTCGAAACAAACTTTCATATCAGAGGTAGTTTTAAATGAAAACTTATATAGTGGCATAAAGTATCAGATCGGTGTTTTTATATTTTAAAAAATCATTTTATTACAAAAGTGGCAAATCTTATACAAGCAGCATTTTGGATAGATTCTGATTTTAAAATATTTCTGAGTTTGCTAACCCAAAGCAACGTCTTTATTTATTTATTTATTATCCCTTTGGTGCCGAGATCTGGAATTAACAAGATGGTAAAATATTCATTGCACAGAAGCTAAGAACAGGAGACTCATACTTGTCACACTGGTAAAATATGACCTGTTTGAAAAAATTGAAGCACACAAAGTCAAGAGTAAAATGTTTTCAAGTGGGCTTTGTGGAAATAGTGACAAATGAGAAAGAAACCTCCACCAAACCCTAGTGACTCTTTGATCAACCCAAAGAGGAGAAATAACTAGTTTCCCAGTATTGATATTGGTATCAGTTTCCTAACATCAAGTATGTACTCCTTAGCAAAGTCTTTTATGTACCTGCCATAGAATGACTGCATAGAATATTGCGTTGTCCAATGAACTGATGCAGAACTATCAACACTGAGGATTAGCAACTTCACTTATTTTTTGAATTACAAATAGCAAGTATAAATTATTATAAGTGTATATACTTTTAAATTCTTGAAAACAGAATGTGGATTCAAAAACATCTGCTCTTAGATAAGGGATTTTACTTTTTACTTATTGCTGTGGTTTGGAAGCCTGACCATCCAAGTACATCTATTGTAATTTATTGGTAGGAAAAGAAAATCTCATACCTGGGTAACAACCATGCACTTAACAGAAAATGTGCAAGACTGTTGTGACTATATCCAATATTTGAAATTTAAAAGCACACAAGTATGCTAGGGAAGTAATAAATTCCCCTCCTATAGATATGTGACCTAAAGATGCCAGGAATTATGAATACAATTATTCCTGTGCACCATAATGCAGTTACTTAGCACAAAGTTTGATGTGCAATTATTAAGAATACTCAGACTTTTGAATAAATTTATTATATTAGTTTCTGCAAAACTGCTGTTTCATCGCTTGCCTATCGTGTTGGTTACGCTACAAAGAAAGTGCATAGTGCAATGATAATACTATTTTATGTTACCCTTCCTGAGGTTCCCTTGTGATGCCACTGAAGTCATTCGCGTCGTTATTTAGGATACACCTCGTGTTTTCTTTTCTGTACAAGCTGCATTTTTACTTGTCTTCATGTGTATGTGTGTAGTTTCTAGGGCTGCAGTAAACCAATTAAATCTTTTTAATCTATTACAATGTTATATATAACTGCAGATCGGTGTGTGTGTGTGTTGTGTTCAAATCCTTCTGAATGAAAGCAGCTACAAAATCGCACATAGCTAATCTTATCTAGTAAGAGATGGGGGCCCTCACTCTCTCACAAAGGAAACTACTGTTCTACCTAGTTGAGAATTTTCTGTGCTAAGTACATGTTATACTGCTGGACCATCACATCTCTGCAAAGATCTGTGTAAGAATGTCCTTTCTTCCTACCTGTTGTCCAGTTTTAGCTTACTCGAATCACATCTCATCCAAATAGTTCAAGGATTATATGGTTATTTTAAAAACAGAACACAAATCCAAACACATTGATTTTAAATGTCACCTTGTATATTAGTAACCCTGGATTTGTTTTATATCAACAGAGAACAAACAGAAATGCATATGCAAAATTTATCCCCATATTCTCAATCAAAAGAAGAAAATATATAGTGATGCAGTCGGAAGATGTGAGCTGCTGCCTAAAAACAATGGTTGAAATAAAAATAGCCCTGTCCAAAAAATGTCAGCCACCTTTGTATTATAAAATATATTATAAATATACCACCATTGCATTATAAAAACTGTGACAATGATTTAATAACTGATTAAAATAGTCAGGTAAAGCAAGAAAGATTATACCCAAGATGAGATTATGTCTTCCCTTAGGTCTGAGAATTTCATGCCAAATCTGTGGTGATGTAAGATAAACCTTTAGAAAGAATTGAAAAATGAGAGCGAGAGAAAGAGGGAGGCAGCCAGGCAGTGGAAATGCTGGAATAACTAGGTTACTAATTACTATTTGAACTATGTTTATGTACCATTAAATCACATTCAAATAGGGTTTTCAAGATACAGTGAACCCCCGCTTTACGGATGGCTCTCTTACTGGAAAACTTGCTTTAGGAAAAGAAATTCATAGGAAATGGCGGGCCGCTTCAAGGGAAAAAATCAATATGCAGAACCTTTTTTTGGGGGGGGTGTTCCAACACTTCCCACGGCGGTGGGAGGTGTTTGGAGCATTCTACTCCATTTGGTACCACCAAAAGCATTCCCCGCTACCCAGAACTGCCAAAATTCCCCCATCCCTTCATCAGCTGCTCTGTGGGTACTTTTCCTACAATTACCAGAGCTGGCCACTAGATGGTGCTGTCAGAAATATGCCAAATATGCATTGCCAAAACAAACAAACAAAAAAAAAAACAGTTCCAGAACTCACTAAAAAGCCAAGAAAAGTATCCCCTCCACTCAAAGTACTGTACACTTTGGAATTTTCCGTTGTGTTTTCGCCACTTTAGAAAGCACTTTGAACAGGAAAAAAAAACAAGTTTCCTTGGCTCCTTTCTAACCTCCAGAATGGAAATGTTGGTTTTCAATGCACTCCTATGGGAAACCACAGTTTGCTTTAAGGAAAAATCACTATAAGGAAAACTCTGCGGAACGGATTAATTCCGTAAAGCGGGGGTTCACTGTACGTGGGATATTTAAGAAGTGGTTTTACCACTGCCACTCCCCCAAGAGCTTCCATAGTTGACTAGAAATTTGAACCCAGATCTCCTGAGTGATAGTTGACGTTCTAATCACGACACCATACACTGACCCTTACTAACTTTCTGAATTACTTATCTTGAATTACTGTGATTTCTGTATATATTTGGCTCTTACATAAGTGTTCTTAACATATGAAGGGCAAAAATGCCACTGTATATTCATATATTAGTGATGGTATAACACACCCACTTTTCATATAATGGAGAGCATTCTTAAAAAACACATCTAATATACAAAATAGTCTTGACAGTCCTTTTCATTTTCAGTGAAGAATATACAGTAACATTGTCATGAAAAAAGCCTGAATTTTTAAAAAATTCACTGAGTGGGCACACACATAGAAAGTTATGCTCACAGTAAGAGTATGGTGTCGTACAAAGAAAGGGGGAAAAATAAGAAATAGGCCAAAAAAAATTGTCTGGAGGATAGATATATTTTACATTCCAATGCAGCCATTAAACTGTGACTATACCAGTACAGCAGCAATATTTCATATGCAAAAAATCCCTGCAAATATGTTTACTTTAAAAGATGTTACTTCCAAACAAACAACTAGAGATAAAAAAATACATTGTTACTCCTCTGCTTAAACTTTATTTACACATTACTGGGGACTTATAAATTCAACACAGAAGCTCCTGTAGAATCAAGACCATGTAAGCCATAGACAACTTCAGCCTCACAAGTAGTACAGTTGTTTGACTTTATCAGTTAAGTATAAAACACACTATACTTTTTGCCAATTGTTACAATCATTACTCAAACCAAACAATAGTCTGAGTGTTGTACGAAGTGCATAAAAGAAACTTTATTCTAGCATAACATTTAAGAGTTGTGAGCAATTATCCTTGCAAGTCATTGAAACAAGTTTCACAGACGCGGACAGGTTTCTTAGAATAAGGAGTTAAGGCATTCTTTGATGAGCACTCAGCGCAGAAGATATTCCCACAGTGTCTGCAGTGATGCTGTAGAGAGAGAGGGATGGGAAAGCGTTACTTACAATTCAGACATAATACAAGCACAATTTGAAACTACAAGTCTTGTTTTGCTTCTTAACTATTCCATTCACAGAAGCAGTCTATTGCAAAGAATCCAAATACTTCTCCCTTTAACTTTATGCAGCTTTGTAGACTGTCTTGCAGCTACTAGAAGATGGCCCATTAAGGGTTTATGTAAAGTAAATAGCACCCCCCCTTCAAAAAAAGAGTAAGAAATGCTAATTCTGAAAAACATCTCCAGCCACTTCTTTTCATTAATTTTAATATTCCAAACATGTTTCCACATCTCACGCAACTGCAATGAAGACCCCAAATCTGCCTCAATCAACATTGAATAGTTTTAACACTGCTCCTTTGTGTATTTCAACTAGAAAAAAGAAATATTGAAAAGGGATGAGGCATCTTGTGGCCTGCTTTATGACATCAGTTTGTCTAATCAAGTAACTCGTTTGATACCAAACTAGCTACAATACTGCAGAAGAAGAAGAACAAGAAAAATACTTCCAGTTCTGATTATGACAATTCTTTCATTGCACTATACTTTTCTTGATTAAATCTCTCTGATACTGCCCAAAAACGAATGTTTATTATTTGATCACTCTTAAAACTCTTCTCAAAGCACATTGCTCTATGGCGCTAAGAAAAAAATTGCATATTATCATATGCTCTGACATACATACCCTTCTTATTGTTACAGAAAACCCTTTTCCACAGGCCATACAATTCTGAACTTCATTGTCTTCCGCCCATTTCCTATTCATCGCTTGTGTATGCTTGATCTATTTTTAAAAATAGGAGAAAATTTAGTTAATGTTTAATCAAAATCCCAAATCATGGTGAAACCATTCAAAGGAAAATCAAAAGTAACACTGATCATGGGAGGGAAACCTTACTTGTCTCTCATATATGCAGTGTGTGTGTGTGTGTGTGTGTGTGTGTGTGTGTGTGTGTGTGTGTGTGTGTGTGTGTGTGTGTGTGTGTGTGTGTGTGTGTGTGTGTGTGTGTGTGTGTGTGTGTGTGTGTGTGTGTGTGTGTACCGCCCATATTAGATCACCATATTTAGTTTATTTAGTTTATTTATTAGTCACATTTGTAGTTCATCTATTCTGCCCATAGCTTCCATCTTTCCCCATAAACTACATTTAATTGAATCAATTTTACAATAGCATCGACTGCTTGTTGAATTCAAAACGGAATACCTGCAGTGACTGGTTCTCTCTGCCAAGCTCTTGCATGGCCGCAGTAGTATCATCCAGTTTTCTCCGCGCATCCATCAGTTTGCTTTGAAGTTTTTCAATTTCTCCTTCACTTTTAAGGCACCTACAGAGAAGACAGTCAACCACCTATATCTTTGAAAAGGAACTGCAGAATGTAAGCAATGTACATAATAGAATATTTCAGCAGAGTTGGTAACAAGTCTGTTTGATGCCAAACATCAAAGTAAGTAGGAATGAAGGAAATAAAACAGAAAAATTAGGGATGTACACTAATGCAAACATCTTAATCTGGAATTCAGATTCAGAATTACAGCCTTTTGGATTCGGAATGTGCAATTTTAAAAGTTCCTAATTTAAAAAATAATAATTTTATTGTGAAAAAAAGCATACAATAAGTAAAGTAAAATAAATTGAAACTTAAACAATATTATATATATAAAACAAAGGTGTCGTGTTGTATGTTACTCTTACAAACCGACACCCCTGCACCAATCGCGCAGGGAACTAAGCGCATGCCTACCTTGCACGCCTGGGTTGTCCGGCGCGGGGGACCGGCAGCTCATTCTAGGGTCTGTCACCCCGAAAACCGGCTGCAAAGCCCCCCCCCCCCCGACAGCATTAAATGTCCGGGGAGGTGGTAATGCGCATGCGCCAGAATCCACGCAGGCACATGCATAATACCGCCTCCCCAGTTGGGAGGCTCCACTGGTTGGCCACCATTTTGGCTAGAGGACGCAGCCGCCAGGCCTGTGGAAGGCGGCAGCACAGTCCTGCCTCTGGCCACTAGCGGCCGTACGGAAGGCCCACCTTGCTGTCTCTGGAAGGCATGGGCCGACCAGAGCGCTCCGATCGGCCACTGTGTTCCGGAGAAGGCAAGGCAGACATCCCTCCTCTGGAAGGCATGGGCCGAACAGGGTGCCCGTACGCTGGCCACCTTCCGGAGAGGGCAGGGTGGGCCTTCTGCCTTGCCTTCTCCGGAAGTCATCAGCTGACTGCCTGCCGGAGAAGGCAAAGCGGATGCCCTTCTCTGGAAGGCATGGGGTGCACAGACCGCCCGTACGACGGCCGCCGACAGAAGTCCATGGGGAGGCCGACGACGACCAGAGCACAGCAACGCAGGCCCCCAAAGAGGCCTTGGCCAACCCCGCCAGGACCGCCAGGAGGTCAACAGACGTAGACAACCAGCTATCGCCAATGGGGCGGGGGTCGCAGGGCTCGGGTCTCTCCTTGGCCCGGGTTGGGTCCCCCACCCAGGTAGCGGCAGTAGGGTGGGGTGGGGCCGGGTGGGGACCAATGTCCAGGTTGGGTAACCCTGCTAGTTACACATAAAAAGTAATGAATAAAAGAAAAAATAGAAAAAAGTAGTAGAAAAGTAATAAATATAAAAAGTTGACATTTGCATGCAAAGCAGTTAACAAGGATGAACCTTATTTCAACTACTGTAGTTTAAAAAGTTCTATTCTCTACTAATAGTTACTTTTAATTACTTCTATATTTATTATTTAAATAGTTATAAATTCTTACGTACTTAATTATTTATAATTTGTTACTATACGATAAGGGACTGCAGTGGCTCAAATGGCTAAGACGCTGACTGGGTGACGGCTGGTCAGCAGTTCGATACCCGAATATTGCAGGACAGAATGAGCTCCCGTCTTTGTCCCAGCTCCTGCCAACCTAGCAGTTTGAAAGCAAGAAATTGCAAGTAGATAAATAGGGACCACTTCAGTGGGAAGGTAAACAATATTCTGTGAGCTCCTGTGTCTAGTCATGCCTGCCACATGACCATAGAAACGTGTGCAGAAGCAGACAGCGCTGGCTCTTCAGCTATGAAATAGAGATGAGCACTGAACCCTAGAGTCGGGTACGACTGGCTTTCGAGCAAGAGTGACCTTTACCTTACTATATGATAAACAGTGATTGTTAACTTCTTTTTTATTAAAATAGTTCATAATTTTTGAAGTTCATAATTTTTTGATATCCAGAACTCTATTACAGTCAACATGAATATGATACTGTATAGTCATTATTTAACAGACAAAACACTTTTAAACAATTTCCCTCTGAATCAGCAACTGGTTTTTTCTTTATTTTAGCAGAAATTCAATTTATCACTTTATGTAGCTTATTGTGCATGCACAATTTTCACTTCCATACCAGAAAAGCTGGGTTTTAAAACACAAAATTACATCTGCAGTCTAAAACAAAACAATAAAATTTCTCCTTCTTGGTATTTTTTTTTTTAAAAAAATACAAATTGCCACAGAATTCCTTTTTTTCCTGCCTCAGTCACTAACTTACCTTTCTAGCAACACTCTTCTCTCATCTTGGTTATTTTGCACGGTGGCTTCCAGTACAGCGATCTCTCCACGCAGATCATCTGTTTGCTTTTCGAGTTCACTAACTCTTCTTTGGCTACTTTGCCACTCTTTCTTCACTGTCCCCAGATTTTCATTTAGCGCTGTGATCTGCATATGGAGCTTGCTCTCAGCTTCTTCATGACTTTTACATTGCTCAACTTTCTCTTTGATTTCGCCTTGCTAAAATAACAGAAACATTTGAAGCATAAGCAGTCTTCACTCCAACAAAACATTGGACCTCGTCAGACATTATTCCCAGAGATTGTACTCAGAAAGGGCCAAATGTCTCAGATGATCCTTCCTAACCCTCTTCACCATAGTGAAAAGAAAATGACTAAATATGGAAATCCTGGCCTGGATCCCCAAATTTCCTTTCCATAATCAGAAAGAAAGGATTCCATGCTCACAGGTTCCATCCATACAACCATCCCTCCTTGGCTGTGGGAAATCAGTGCTTCTTCTTCCATGTCTAGGCCAGACATGAAACTGCAAAAATGAAGCCACCTTTTGGTGAGCCCATTCTGCAGTTCCTTTGGCCTGACCTAGTGTGAGAAAGATTAGCCGGGAACACAAGGTTACCGTTACTAGGGTACACCCAACTGTGGTTCAAATATACAATTTTTGACGGGGGTTTCTGTGTACCCCACAACATCTCTTAAAATGTGTATACTTTTTGGCACCATGAAGACTGTCCTGAGAATATAATGCTGTGGCCTTTCATCTGCCTTGTGCATCACAGCATGACCCCTGTACCACTGAGGCAGTTCCGCGAGTCACTTTCTGGTCCTGAGCCCTTTTGGCACACCTTAAACAAATTCATGCCAGTGGCACTTTTCTTATAATCCAGAGAAAATGTATACGTGGATACAAGTAGCAGCTGACGACAATGACGATTACTATAGTCCAGTGATGGCGAACCTTTTAGAGACCGATTACCAAACTGCAACCCAAAGCCCACTTATTTACCACAAAGTGCCAACACAGCAACAGGGGAGGAAGGAAACACTCCCATTGGGCTGCTGGGCAGAGGGGCAGGACAAACTCTGTGCTGGGGAGAGGGAAAAAGTGCTCCCATTGGGTTGCTGGGCAGAGAGGTGGGGCGAATTCTATGCTGGGGGATGGAGAAAGTGCTCCCATCGGGCTGCTGGGCAGAGGCAAATTCTGTGATGGGGTGACTGCATGGGTGCCCACAGAGAGAGCTCCAAGTGCCACCTCTGGCATGCGTGCCATAGGTTCGCCACCACTGCCATAGCCAGACTGATCAGTGCTATCTTCCATGTATTAGCAGAGTCTCCCAAACACCCAGAGCCAAGTTTTTTGGTGTTTTTTTTTAAGGAGCACAAGAAGCACTGCAGAGGGAAAGGGAAACTAGGGGAAATCATCTCTTGCTTCCGCAACCCTCCACCCTACTTCTGCCCGCATAAGGATCTTACAGAAAATAAAGATAAAGTTATTGAGTTAGTGTTTTAGCTAGACTTCTCTTTGATTCAAAAAAGTAAAAACAGAATCAATTACTATTTTAAATGTAGGAATTGCAAACTGGCCTTCCTAATGGTGATAAAACATTTTTTTAAAAAAAATAGAATCTGAATTGGAATGACTGGTTGTAACACAATAAAGGCTATCAAACTACAATAAAACCTCACATAAAGAGCGCCTCACTGAGAGACTAAATTGCTTAAAGAGCAGAATTTTCTCTGAATGGTCCTCTCGCTTAACAACTAAAAACAACCAAAAACTCACTTAACAACTAAATCAGGGTTCGCAATTCCACCACCCCTTCCCTGGCCAGAAGTTACAATCGGTCACTTACAATGGCAGCAGTGGCACTTTTTCCAAGTGTTTCACTTAAAGAGCAATCTCGTGGAACGCATTATGCTCTTTAAGTGAGGTACCACTATATTTCGCCTAGTGATTTAGTTGCACACCTAACCTAGCACTGTATCATTCCAAGAGTATTAGCACAAAGTAGAATTCAGAAAGAGAATCAATTATTGCTATATGAGAAACCTGGGGAACATAGTGAAAAGCAGAGACATCACACTGAAAACAAAAATTAGAATAGTCAAAGCAATGGTCTTCCCAGTAGTAATGTACGGATGTGAGAGCTGGACAATTAGGAAGGCTGAACGCAGAAGAATAGATGCCTTTGAAATGTGGTGTTGGAGGAGGGTTTTGAGAGTACCCTGGACAGCGAGGAGAACAAATAGGTCAATCTTAGAAGAAATTAACCCTGAATGCTCACTGGAAGGTCAAATAGTAAAGATGAAGCTGAAATACTTTGGACATCAAATGAGAAGGGAGAATTCACTTGAGAAGGCATTGATGTTGGGAAAGGTGGAGGGCAAAAGAAGAAGGGGGAGGCCAAGGATGAGATGGCTAGATGGCATTGTAGACACAATGGGCACAGAGCTGGGAGGGCTGAGGGGGATGGTGGAGGACAGAGGCGCATGGAGAGCAATGGTCCATAGGGTCGCAAAGGGTCGGAACCGACTGTGCGACTGAACAACAACATAGGACTATACTGAAACCTCTTAATAGACCATTCATTCAAAAATATTATGATTTGAGGTACAAAATAAACACAAGAATATGAATAAAATGAGGCTGAATTGAAGATACTTGATTGAAATGAATTCTGAAATAAACAACATTCACGAATTCTAAAAATAACTCCACTTGTATTCGCAATCCAAAGGGATGGAGGGGAGACATTTGCACAGCATAATTTAAAATGATATTTAACCATCTGTTCTAATAATATATACATACACATACATACCAGTTTTTCTTCAATCTCAGCACATTTCTTCTTCATTTCCTCTTCTCTCTTTTTCAACTGATCTTTGATAACCTCTTCATTCTTCTTCTCCTGTTCAAGGGCTTTATTAATGCTATTAATGTTTCCTTGTAACTCTAGCTTCTGTTTAATCAACAGTTCCTTGGCATCTTTTAGATTTCCTATCTCCTGTTAAAATCATACAGTATTAATATTTTTTTTAAAAAAAGAATGAGAATTAAAGTTATAAGATGTACAATGAAAATCAGAGAATACAGGCATATTTCAACAAGACCTTTCCCAGAAGCATGAAAGATAAAAAGTTTAACAAGTAAATCTTGTTGCTTAGCATAAGAAAACTATTAACTTTTAGTCTGTTCATGATCAGCAAATAAAAAATCCCATTGCAATTCTTGGGGTTGTGCGAACACACCCCAAGCTAGTAACCATGCACAACTCCAAGAATAATGTCAGGGGCTCTTTGTTTGCCAGCTAGGAATTGATCAAAGTTACAAATTTTCTTACACTACACAATACAATTTTACCTAATATTTTCCTAAATTCTAGTAGCAAAAATATTAATGGGATATAAAGTATAACAATATTATAAATAGTGATGTTACATCAGCACTGAATGAAGGTAAGCATGGTAGCACAAATATTTAAAATCAATGCACTGATCACTTTCTTATCACATATTACATGCAAAAAGCTTGATCACCATCTTTAATGCACTTAATGACTAAATTAAATCTAAAAAATAATTTAGATTTTACTACTCTAGTATATCTGCATAGCTCAATGTAAAGCTTAGCTAAAACTAATACTTTAACAATCATACTATAATACTTTCGTGTCAGAAATTACTTGGGATTGAAAGGATTTTTGCTGGAGAAACTCTGCTCAGGGGATGCCCGAAATGAGGCTGCTTTCATGTCCCCAAGTGCAGTCTTCGGGTATTGAAACCCGACCTTCCAGTCTCCAAGCTCAGCGCCCTAACCTCTAAGCCACTGGGGAGCTAAAACAATCATACTGATACTACAAGATATTAAATGGATCACAGCTTTAATGCTAGTCAATTCTAACTGCTCAAAACAGAATTAAGGATATCAATACCTTGTGGTTGTGTTTTGATGTAATGATGATCAATGGTTCGTTGGGAATAAGTACAGAGGGAAACTTAAAAGAGATCAAAAGCTCATACTCCCCCCCCCCCCCGTGGCTCCCCAAAAAAAGCCTGTTTGGCATTACATTCAAATCCAGAAAACCTGTAGCTGGTTTGAACTATGGTTATGAAAGAAGTCACTTTAAATGAATACAGTATTGTATTTCGAATCTTCTCTCAGCTTGAAAACCAAGATCCCAAGTCTCATCTAGACTCATTTATATTACCATAAACTGTAGCTTATTATTCTATCCCCGCATAGCAAAAATACATTGTTTTATAGCTACAAGATACTTTTGTTCCTGAAATTTTCACATTAACTTAACAAGAAAATATAGTTCTAGAGTACACCTTGAAAATGACACAATAACATTCGAAGTGATTCAAACTAGAAACTTGGAGAGAAAAAGCTACAATTGCGAGGAAGCAGTAATAGCTATTTTCTAAAGCTTTAGGTAAACACGTATTCTTAGCTGCTTGGAACTCCCATTTCTGAACGTACCTTCTCATATTCTTGCTTACAGAGTCTAGCTTCTTCCTTCAGTTTGGAATTTTCTTTTTCTTGTTTGCTGTAAATATTCTGGAGCTCTGTTAATTTTGACTTTTCATTAGCCAAGTCTTTTTCTTTTAAATCCTTGAAAAAAGCCAAGTTGTATCATTAAGAAACCTCTTTACACTGATTTTTAAAAGGTTTAATTTTCTATTAATCTTTTAAAGTTGCATTTATTACTTACCTAAGAAGTTTCCCAATAGCGTAACTTTAAATATGCTGCTAAAATACAGTAGCACCATCCCAATCATAAAAGTAAAATACATTGGGGGGGAAACTGTATATCTGCTCATATCTTAATCCCATGTTCAAAGTCCAAACTTGAGTCTATAGCTACCTTTTGATCACATCAGGTACTACTTAGCTCTAACAATGTGGAATCCATGCCACTTCTTACAAAGATCATGGATGTTTCATATACATTGGATTAATTTAGCTACTTTTCGTATGATTTATTGGTTGAAATCCTTTCGCACAGCTCTGTTTGTGCAACACAAGGATGCAGAACCAGTTCAGAAAACAGCAGCATGGCAGAAATCCTATTCAAAAATTATTTACACATGTGTGGCACATATTGGTTGCAATAGAAACCATGCAACCAATTTCTCAATTGAACTGCACACTTCTTGTTGCCTGGGCATAATGTCCAGCAACGGTATGCAGGCACAACCTTGCATTACACAAAGACAAACAAAATCAAAAATTCTCATTATTAGCAATAGCAATTATTACAACTTCTATTATCTTGATGTAAAGCCAGCTCATAAGTCACAATAAACTAAAACAGCCATGAGGTCTAACTTGCACTGAATGCTGCTCAATTGTTTCCATTTGACTCCTGCCAGTGGAAGGAGACAAACAAACCAGAATGCTCTGCCCATAGTTTGTTTAGTGTTGCACCTGAACCAGGATCCCTGGCTTGTTGCTTTCCAAACAAGCCAGAAGAAGAAATCTTGACTTATGCTTTTGATTCTTCAGGGGGAAAACAGTGTAGGCATCCTGGTTCAAACGATCCACTGAAACCATAGACAGAGGCTGCCTGATTTGCTTAACCATTCTTACTGCCAGGAGAAGGATCACGCCATAAGACTTATAATTGATTCACAATACACCAAGATTCTCAGTAGTCCTATTTTACAGTAAAAAGTAAATCAGCCCAATGAATAACTGAAATGAGAATAAACACGTCATTGGTTCTCTACTGAAAGATAAACATGATAGTACTGAATTTACAGTACTACATTTGCAGATATATGTCTGGCTGGACATCCCGCTATGGTAATGGAGTAGACCATACAGCCAGTGACTCAATGCTGTCAGGAGGCGGTTAACTAAATGTACTCGCTAAAGGGGCCAACGGCTATGGGCGAAGAAGCCCCTTTAAGGTGGGGTGATGGTCCCCCTCAGGGAAGGAAATGCCACTGGAAACCATCATATTGGCCCCAACGGCAAAATGAGTGGAGGAGGAACTCTGATTCCCAATGGTCATGGAGGTGGAAGAGGCCACGCCAGATGGACTGGCTGGGAAGGCACACCTTTCCCATATCCTCAAGGCTGCGGCAGTCCATTGCAGTCCTGGTGTTGAATCCTGCATGTCTCATTTCATGTGTACTGCAGGGGATGGCTCTGTGATCATAGTATGTGGGTCACTTCATGGCAAGCTGGGATACACCTTAAGCAAATTCATGCCAATGTCATTTTTCCTGCTTAAGAGGGGGAAATGCATTCTCGGATAGGAGTTGCCAACAATGACAACATTTGCAGGTATCAGTAGGTGGAGATATAGGCTTACTTACTAATAAAGAAAAATGGAATAAGCTGTTATTAGAAAAAAAATTAATTTTAAATCAGAAAAAGGAGAGGGGGAAAGTTTATGAATAAAAATGAATAACCTTATCTTTCTGTATTTCTTGCAGTCGTCTCTCCAGTTCTTTCAGCTGCTGTTCTTTCTTAGCTATATCTTGCTCCAGTGTTGCTCTTGTAGACTTCAGTTCTTTGATCAATTGATTGTGATTATTCATCTGATTTCTGTTTGAAACCAATTCCTCTTGCGCTAAAGCAAGCTTCTCCTCTGTGGACTAATTTAAAAAGAATTACTTTGTCCAAGAGCTATAGAAAGATAATAAAAGATATTACTCTGAACTAAAGTGAAGACAGAGGATTTCATTTTAATCATGTTTTTTTTTAAAATCAGTATGTTACAAAGGGTTTGTAAATTTATCTGTAACAGTTCAAATGATGCAAATCAAACTTAAGTACTGTACAAACATAACCAAATGTAAACCAAATATAGACACAACTTAAATTTAAATATAAACCAAGTGATGGAGGAAAAAAGAATAGATCTTAACACAGCAATTATAGCACACAGTGAAAGATTCCCCCACCTCCCCAGGTACCATAACAGTTGTCTAAGCCTTGGCAATATCTTCATTCTAAACTTGGGTACATCAACAAACATAAATGGCAGTCATTAGTGTTTTCATAAATCACAGCATAAATCTGGTGACTGTATTGGAGCTCGATTATTGTATTTCCTGTTGCTTAGCATAGTAAATAACACTAGAGCTATCCCACCAAATTAGTGGGAATATAGAAAGTCACCTCCTCCATAAGTTCCATTGATTCAAATAGGCCTATTCTGTGATTAGAGCCTGTCTAAACAAGTGCTCTGAGCACTCTTCCACACTCCCAAGGGTCGCTCTAGGTATGCAGCATTCACATTTTATGGATGATGGGACACCCCAATGCCCCCTTCAATGACTCTTTCAGAACACGCCATCAAGAGGTTATACTTTTCAGGATCACTGGGGGGAAATGGCATCCCAAGTGCTACAACGCATCAGGATGGGGAATAAAACACTTACACTTTCTCTCTGTGTGTAAAGCCACCCAACTGGAAAATGTTTTGCTACATGTGTTCAGACGGGGGAGGCAGGGTAGATATAATTTAACCTTACCTCCATCTTATAGCAATATGGAAATGAGCAAGCCCATAAGGAACAATCTAAACCAGTGATGGTGAACCTTTGCACTCCAGGTGTTCTTGAACTTCAATCCCCAGAAGCCCTGATCAACAGGTTGTAGGGGAGTGGAAGCGGCTGTTACCCATGACATGGGCCTTAAGTTTTATGTAATTTACCATCTTTGTCTGTAAACCGCTTTGGGTCACCAATAGGTGAGGAAAGCGGTATAAAAATATACTAAATAAAATAAAATAAATAATAAACAGGAGTGCTGACTTAGGCTTTTAGTAATTGAAGTCCAAGAACACCTGGAGTGCCAAGGTTCACCGTCACTGGTCTAGACCAAGGGTGGCAAAACCCTGGTGGTCCAACTGTTCTTGGACTTCAATTCCCAGAAGCCCAAGTCAGTACACCTGGTGATCAAGGCTTCTGGGAATTGAAGTCCAAGAACAGCTGGACCACCAAGGTTGGCTACCCCTCATCTAGACATACTCTTACTTTAGCATAGTAAGTCACAGTTTGGTAGACCCATTTGAGTCAATGGGAATTACAAAGAAGGTAACTCACTAAAACCCATTGATTCAATGAATATACATTGAATACCTTTGAGTTGTTACTCAGCGAGGAGTCCGCGCACTGGTAGACATCTCTGCGATGGCATTCCACACATGCATGCAAATAAACTTGAAAAATCAAGTCTATTTGAACGCGGTTTTTTAGCCATTTGGATATTGCGTCACCTACTGACTAGGCAGATCATGACGTGTGTCCTTCCGCTTTCACCTTGCCCAAGGGATCTGACAGAGGATGCTTTGGTGAGTTCTAGTCCCAGCCTAACATTATTGACAAGAGATGAGCAACACTGCCTAGTTAGACTGCTCAAGCCCCCGCACTTCGACAAGACTCTCACCTAGTGGGGGTCAGTGGACATACTCTAGTGCAACTTACTACATTAAGCAACAGTATTTGAGGCTGTATGTCCTAGCTCTTACTATATAGCTTTAGTCAGGAAAGTAACAAAAAAGTGTAGTCAAAAGTATGATTTCCCTCAAATAGTCCAGCAGATGGTGCCACAATCACAGCTCAAAATAGTGTCACTGATACTACCAATTCCAATTTTGTTACAGAAAGAGCCTTCTCGAAGATGGTGGTATTCTTTACCTACAATTGGGTGCATCCTGGGCAACAGCCACCTTATGCCAGCTAATCTTTCTCCCACTAGGTCAGGTGAAAGAAACTGCAGAATGAATTCACCAAAAGATGACTTCATTTTGGCAGTTTCACATCTGGCCTAGACACAGAAGATCACTTCATTCAACTGGTAATTTACCATATTATTTCTTATTTTATTCTTTGAGGTAGTTCTTGTGTTGACATTTCAATTGGTGTTTCACTGTACCCTCACCATGGCGATTTAAGACACCTGAACACTTCATTAGCAATTTATCCCAAAAAAAGTATGGTAGCATACATTAACTATTTAGCAAATCCTACCACCAACGTATACCTCATTTTGAAGTCTATGCAAAAACTGGGTTATGTTACAGATATGATCAATCCCCTTTTTCTTAATCATATGTGCAGATACAGCCACCAGTGTCTGTACGTGAAGTCATCTTAGCATCATAAATTTCAGAGAACTATTTAGAATCAGAAGAAGAAAAAGACCATACATACTGAATGTGCATGAAGAGTATCACAGGCAGAGAAAGGGGCAATGCTTTCTAAACTCAGTAAGAGTTTGGTTTAGGTGCTCAGTGCTTTCTCATAAAGTGAAAACCGCATGACCCATACATAAAAAGGAAGAATCAGTAGACTCAGGCCAACTGGTGAGAAGCACACATGTCAGAATTCCATAACAAATCAGTCCAAAGAGAACCGAGTCATTATTAAAATGCTGACTGTTGGGCATGGAAAGGAGAAGAGAGGTTGGGACTGTGTCCCTCTCCAAAATCAAGGCATAAAACAGACCAGGGCCATCCATTTACTTTGGCACTGGAGTCTGATAATCACCAAAGCCTATCCCTCTTCCTGACAATCAAAATGAAAACAAAGCAATTGCAACAACAACAACAAACTATCAAGAATGCACTCCCCCTCTTCATGAGACTCAAAATTCAATTCTTTAGGCCAGTGGTGCCCAAACTTTTCTGGCCGCGTGCCGGTCACGTGGTTCCTCCCACTGGAAGCGGAAGTAAAAAGCGTGTGTGCATAACGTACCCGTGCATGCGCATAACGCTGCCATAAGTGACCCGCAGCTCTCATAAATATGCTTATGACAGCCACATGTCATTTATGGCATTTTGCACATGTGTGGGTGCATTATGCGCATACACATGCACATTTTACTTCCGCTTCCAGGAGCGGCAAGTGGTGGATGGTTTGGCATGTGGGCCAGATCTGGACCATGGGCTGTAGTTTGGGCACCCCTGCTTTAGGCAGATACTTCGCTGATGTGCCAGTTAAAAGGTAGAGTTTTATTATTATACACACTGAAAAATCCTCTTTTTATGTACATTATCATTTACCTTAAGGTCTTGCCGTGTAGCTAAGAGTTCAGATTCTTTACCATAAATATCCAGCTGAATTTTTTCCAGATTTTCTTGGGTTGTTTTATGAGCCTTCTGTACTTCTGTTAGCTTTTCTCTCTCTGTAGACAGTTCTTGTGTTGACAGTGTTACTTGCTGCTGCAGTTTGTTCTCAAGTTCTGCCTAACACAAAATACATAAATATAAATCCATTTCCAGGTGAATTATCACTGATCATTTCAGTGCGGAGTTTACAAAATATTTCATAATGTTTATCTCAGTTGTCCACTGCACAATACAGAAAGTTATGAGAAAATTTGGTGTGGCTTACCCAAATGACCATGGATCATTTGTTACTGCTAGCTGTAGGAAGCTGTATTGATATGCATGCTTATCTGTCATTCTGCTTGATTACTCTTTACCTCATTGCCTTGTAACCCATTTACTTTGTAACATCTTTAGAGATGTGAAGGCCCAGGAAAAAACCAGAAAAATTTGGGGGGAAATCGGTTTTTCCCCGGTTTTTTCTGAAGCCTTTTTTTGTTTTTTTCAAAAAATTGAATATATATATATATATATATATATATATATATATATATATATATATATATATATATATATATATATATATATATATATATATATATATATATATATATATATATATATATATATATATATATATATATATATATATATATATATATATATATATATATATATATAATTTTAACATGATGAATAAAATATTTTAAGATAAGGCCAGGTTCAAATATTTTATAAATCATTTCTAAAAAAATACGTATGGTATCAGATTATTTTCAATTTTCCCGAAAATTTCCGTTTCCCCCCGGAAAAAAAAACCTGTTTTTTTCCGAGCTTCAAAATTTCCGGAAATTTTACATCTCTAATCTTGACCTCTGCATCTGGTGTATATAAACCATACCAGGAAGTTTTACTCTTTTGTATGAAAAAGTGGACTTGATCCACGAAAGTCCACAGTAAAAATGTAGCAGTTAATCTTTAAAGTGCTAGTTTTTATTTTTGTTTTTGTTTTCTGATATGCCAAATGTTTCTAACACATTGTTTATTGTTACAGTAATTAGCCACAGTGAACCTCAAGTTTGCATGTTCCTTCCCTTGTTCTATCAATCTCTCCTGAGCAGCCATAAAATCAGAAGCCTTCATTTACTGCTTTTGACAAGAGATGGGTTTTTCCTTGGAATCTTACAAACTGTAGTTAAGCTACTGTATAGCACAATCTATAGCAGGAGTTCTCAACCTTTTTAAGCCGGTGGCCGAGTCATGCTACCTCAGACAGCTTCGAGGGCCGGACGGCCATTTTGCCCTTCCTCCACCACATGGCACTTCCTGGTGTGGTGGAGGCAGTGGGGTGGGGGCACATAAAATGGTGCCGCAGGCCACATCCAGCCCACAGGCTGCAGGTTGATAATCCCTGATCTATAGCTACCAATAAGTACAAACTGCACTGCTAAAATATGGTTAATTAAATATGAAAGTAATTATTTTTCCTCCAGTTGTACTGGAAAAAGAGAAAGGAGAACTGTTTTTGCCTTAGTCTAATTCTTGTAGTCTAATTCTAATTAAAAAATACTTTAACGCCATAGCAAAATGAACCGACATTATCTGATTTTTAAAACAAGATTTAGTGCTCTGCCCTACAGAGGATATGGAACTTCCGTAATTCCCAACCAATAACCCTGGGATAATGGGGCTGATAAGAGTTGTTTTCTAAAACACCTAGATGGCACCAGGTTACCTATTTAAACTTGTTTAAGAGCTCTCATTTCTAATGATCTTCCTACTGTGCAAATTTCACTCTCTTCCATTTTTACCAGCAAAACACAGTACAGCATGGACATGGTGATCAACAGATGGATGAAAACACAGTTAATGAAATTGACTTTATTTGCATTAGCCAGAAATGGAGGTCGTCACTGTGCGAAGGAAGGGCATAGAGAAGAGCAGCTATTGGATCAGCTCACTACTTTGTTAAAGTAGAATTCAAGCATAAACTCTGAAATCAAAGAAAAATTCTACTGAAAAGTCAATTTGTAACAGTGAAGCTCAAGGACTGTACAATTGCTGTCTCTGCTTTAGAACTGAAAAATCGCTTTGACATCTCTGAGGATGTAACGCAGGGGTTCCTAACCTAAGGTCTGCAAGCCGGATCAAGCCCGCAGCACCATTTCATGTGGTTTCCACCCCTTCAAGGGCATTTGAGAAACAAAGTGGCCACCACTTGGAAGCTGTTGGGACAAAATGGCCACCCCATCGTACAGGCAGGGCAAAACGCCCATCCAGCCCTCAAAGCTGACTGAGAGAGCACAACCCAGCCCCTGGTTTGAAAAGGTTGCGAACCCCTGATGTAACAGATATGGAAGGCCTCTTGAACAACTTTAGGAACACCATAATAGAATATGCCCAAAATATATTTGGGATAAGACGAGGTTGATGGAGGGGACAGTGGATCCAGGACAGAACATGGAAGCTGACTGATGAAATTAAAGTTATAAAACTAAATCGGGACTAGGCCAACGATGCAGATTAAGCAGAAGAAATTAGAAGATGTCAAGTTGCCTGTTGTAGCTTCAGCTCATCTTCCTCATGCAAAGCATTATCAGCAAAATCTATGTCGCCAGGACGATCTTGGTCAGACCAAGGAGTGCCTGCCACAGTGCATGTTGCTCATTGCATAACACAGTCAAGGGCCACGAGAAAGAGAAACAGAGATAGAATATGGCTTTACCTAACCCCGGTAGTACTGTAATCACAAACAAGTCTGTGTGACCAATCTTAATTTTAACACAGCAGCTTGGTCATAGGTACACAGGTGAAACTCAGAAACGTAGAATATCGTGCAAATATCCATTCATTTCACTTAAAAGGTGAAACAAATATATGAGATAGACTCACTACATGCAAAGCGAGAGATGTCATGGCGTAGGCGTACAGTGTACGTGAGATTATGTGATGATTATGGGATACATGAGATTGGAGGGTTGGGATTTTCCTAAAATGTAAGCCATAAGCATCAATATTATAACAAAGTAAGGCTTGAACTATCTTGCTTTGCATGTAATGAGTCTATCTCATATATTTGTTTCACCTTTTAAGTTGCATTACTGAACTGAATGAACATTTGCACGATATTCTAATTTTCCGAGTTTCACCTGTAAATCCTTGAAAATGGTAATTAAGATTGCTGGTATGCAATATAGATGCAGGATCTGCCAGAGAGGCTCTCGGCAGGCACTATAAATTATATTTAGCATTAATCAAGGCAAACAATACTTCAAGATGATTAGGTCTAAAGCAGTGCTTCCCACAAAGTGACTTCAATTCTCAGAAGCCTAAGTCAGTGCTTTGGCTGATCAGTGCTTTGGGAAATTGACTTAGACTTCTGAGAATTAAAGTCCAAAAACCAAAGATTGGGAAACACTGATCTAAAGAGAAAAATAATGAAGAACTTCATGCAAGTACATGAATTTGCAGAATGGTCCAGATCTTTTAATTATGGTTAATTATCATTTCTAAACTGCCATCTGCTGTATCTGGATTGGGCCCCAGTGAGACTCATCCATGTGCATCAAACTGGTCCAACCATAAAGATACTCAGAGAATTCTGAAGATTTTTTATGTCAATCTAATTTATCTGTTCATATCTGGTAGATGTTCTCTCTATACAACAAATGTTATGATCATTGCACATATGGATTACCTTTTCTAACAAAGCTGTTTTAAGTTCAGCTTGCAGTGTTTCATTTTGTTTCTTCTTTTGGTCAAAAAAGTCCTTCACTTCTTTCACCTTCAACTGCAACTGCTGTTCGTTCTTTTCTTTTTCTTTGAGAACACCTTGAATCTGCAGGGCTTGAGCACGTGCTGAATCAAGTTCCGCTGCCAGGTGCTTGGAAATCTACAAATAGAAAGGCAAATATATGTTACCTCAATTCACACCCATTATTATTTTAATATTGCTCCTTCTACAACAGGAGTTCTCAACCTTTTAAAGCCGGGGGCCAGATCACACTCTCTCAGACAGCTTCAGGGACCGGATGGCCATTTTGTCCTTCCATCACCACATAGCACTTCCTGGTGTGGTGGAAGCGGTGGGGGGGGGGGACATGAAATGGTGTCACGGGCCGCATCTGGCCCACAGGCAGCAGGTTGAGAATCCCTGTTCTACAATAACATTTATATGGATTTCTCTGATCCTACAATATAATCAAAGCATGTTGAAGCATTTTCTTTAAAAATCTACTTTATGAATTGAACACATAACTCAGTGAGCCAGACTACCTGCTGTAGAGCCAAGAATTTGATTCTCTGCTGTGCTTCACAGGAGTTAACTTATATAGCCCTCGGCAAGCTATACAATACCATCCCACAGCACCCCAGAAGAATGAAAAGGTAAACCACACTACATATGCTACAACTAAAAAATCCTGGATAAGTCTGTCATAAATCAGAATCAAATTCACAGTATGTGATTATTATATAGACAAATAAAACACTGTAAATGTGTATGCATGCATGTCCTTCTTGTACAGTGGAACCTCAATTAACATAATTAATGCATTCACTGGGAGGTTTCTTACAGCAAAAATTACTTTAATCGTATTTCCCATAGGAATGGGAATTTCCCACAGGAATGCATTGAATGCAATTTCCCATAGGAATGCACTGAAAAACAAACTACATTAACCAAAAGTTTTCCATAGGAATGCATTGAAAACCAATTAATCCGTTTTGGGGAAAAAATCCATAAACTGAGTCACTATTTTCTATGGATTTCCTTTTGTTATGTGATTTTTATGTTGACTGAGCCATTTGTTAACTGAGGTTCCACGTATTTGAAAAAAATCTACAGAATTATACAATCTAGGAACAATACTTAAATATTTTCTTAAGTGAAACCTGTTTCACATGGAGATTACACTGAAAACTACACTGCCCTTCCACAAGGTTTAACTTTAGTAAAGTTGTCCAATAAAGCAATCATTCCATGGTTTCATGATTATGGCAGTTCGAAAGCAAGAAATTGCAAGTAGATAAATAGGGACCACTTTAGTGAGCAAAGATCTTGGGGACATGAAAGGAGCCTCATTTGGGCGTTCCCTGAGCTGAGTTTCTCCAGCAAAAAATCCTTTCAACCCAGATTATTTCTGACACAAAATTATTATGATGCTTATGGCCAAGCAGTAAGCATTACCCCTTCTTGCTTTTCCAGTGAGTTTTTCAGTTCATTTTGTTCTTTAGCTACAGATTCTGATTGTAGCTGAAGTTGACGTCTAGTTTCTTGGCAAGATTTCTCCTGTAAAAAAAGAGTATCTAGTGAGCCTTTTTGTTTCATTTCCAAAATGCATGTCAGTGAGAACAGAAATCATTACAAAATATCACTGAGTTCTAGCATTCTTGTAAATCCAGTCCAGCGACAAACAACAGCGTTCAACAATAGTATGAACACAGAGGACATCAAGAGCTATAGACATGACACCATATTATGCAAAGAACAAATATAATATTTTACAATACCATTAAGCATAAACACTACTGGCCTAAATCTTATTGCTTAGGTTATGCTTGCGAAGGGCTGACGACATCATTTCTGGAGGGAGAGTAATAAAAACGTCTTTACCAAAATTTCCACTGCTGGATGTTACTAGAAGGTAGACTTTTTTATAAGCAATTTCCATTCCACAGTTCCCAAGGCTTCCATACAATGAAACTAATAGCCCATGAGTTAGACAAGCCATAGGATAGATGAAATCTTTAATTAGAAAAAAAGCTCCTCCTGAAGTAATGTTATCACCCTTCTGCAAGTAAAAGCTGGACAAGGTTTTGATCATGAAGAATACATTAACTTTAAAAA
This sequence comes from Bradypodion pumilum, assembly GCA_035047305.1. Classification (NCBI taxonomy): domain Eukaryota; kingdom Metazoa; phylum Chordata; class Lepidosauria; order Squamata; family Chamaeleonidae; genus Bradypodion; species Bradypodion pumilum. Next base: position 53,929,136 of record JAWDJD010000005.1, on the reverse strand, counting down.
GTATTTGGACAACCTCCTGGGATCTAGACACCATCAGATTTAGTACACCGTGGAGGCACAAAAGTGGGGGCATTTTGCCATTCTCCAACCTGTGACGGAACTAGGTATACCCTGTGTCTTTTTCAAAATGGTGGTTTCAAATCTGGGGGGGAGTGAAAGAATGTAAATATTGTTACCTCACAAGTTACCTCGTGTTGTAGAAGAAATGAAACCTAACGTGTGATTGACATATCTTGCTGTAAGATCATTGGTTGGAATCCCTAAGGGGGTGGGCCAAAGGTGGACCCTATGAGAGGAGATATATCCCTGAAACGCGCACACACACACACTCAGACACTCCCTGAAATGCTGTACTTTGCCAGACGGCAAAATGTAGCCTTTTGAAATGAAGGGGAGGCTGGATGGGCTATCCCTTAGAGAAGCAGCTTGCTTTATTTCCTTGCTTTGAAATGCTTCTGTTGGACTGTATCCTGTATCTCCAGTGTTGAGCTGCTCCCGGTGCCCACAGGTGCCTGGGCACCGGTAGCGGAAATTCCTCTAAGCCACGGCCACTTGGCCAGCCATGCCCACCTCCCTACCCCAGACCATGGTGTGGTGAGGTCAAGTGGGCATGCTAACCATGCCCATGGTGGGGGTAGTAAAAAATTTTTTTGCAGCGCATCACTGTGTATCTCGATATTCTTTCAATGCCTGAAGAGACTTTGGAGTGATTTCTTGGCTTGACGCTACCTGATTCTACACACATCTGATGCCTGGGTTGTCTAGCCAGGGGGCTGCACCTAAGAAAGACAATAGGGCCTACCCGTGAGTAAGGATCCTATTGTTACACAACCCACAAAGTAGGATGATACTACTCTCTTAGTTGTAGCATATATGAGAACACTTTCTAATCATTGTACTGTTTATTTAATTACTCCCAGCTTTCTAGTTTGCCAGAAATTATCTGGGCTCTGCAAAGCAAAAGAAAATGTTTTGCAGTAATACTGCCGTTTGCATCTCATCATTGTATATAACAAGATTAGAGCTCCAATAGGGACACTAGCCACATCTGCTGTGAAATCTCCCAGGAGGTTTTTTTAATTATTATTTCACAGGTTCTGGAGAGGGAAACATCTTACTAAATCTATCACTCTTGAAGAAAAAGCCCCCACTGCTAATCAAAACTTTGCAAGGAAATGGTCTGACCATGACATTACAAAGAATGCCTGAAAATCCTGACCACCAACCTCAAGCCAATGTGCAAATATTAAGTCAAGAACCAATCCTAGAGTGCGGCTGCAACTACATGTAAAGAAAGGACAAGATATTTGAAGTAATGTGGATCATTTCATATGACTGATGGAGCCGTGTTCAGGGATTGTCATGCAGCAAAACTGGAGCTTCTGGAATTGCCCTTGAGGCAAAGTCCGGCCAGTGTCATGTAAACGTCTTGGTCACCTTGGCTGGTTGGCGATACTGCTTTTTGCCAGGGTAAAGCAGTAAATGCTTTTCCCACATGGAAAAAAGGAGACATAATTAAGTTGTAAAATGGAAGTGTTCTTTAAGGGTTTATTTGGGGATTTATTTATTTATTTATTTTTGGGGGGAGACAACCAGCATGTATGATTTCATGAACTTTGTAGGGAAACAGTTCAACATTTTTACACAACATATATGAAATGAAGCTATTTCTTTACCTACCTCAGTTATTACTGTTCAAAAATTAACAGCATGCTGGTGTCCTTTACAAGTTGATATGCAGCACTCAAAAATGACCATACACATATCAGGCAAGATATACATTTAGTTAGTGGAATCCTCAATTTTTATGCACACAAAACATCTAATCTTCCCTTTTCAACTCCACTGTAGCGAGCATACTGCCCTAATTTTCACAGCAGAACATAGCAGAGGTCACTCAAACAGAAATCTTTATTTAAAATTCAAGACTCACTATTTCTGCAACTGCTGCCTTTCCTTTCTGTTTCTCTTTTTCCAGTTCATCTTTTGCTTCTTTCAAAGATCCAGTACTCTTCAACAGTTTGTCTTTGATCATTTCCAGTTCCTTTAATAGAGCCTCCTTTTCCAACATCTCTTTCTTTAAATCCTCTGATGCTGCTTGCAGTTTTCCATCTAATTCCTTGTGATATCTAGCAGCATCTTGATGCAATTTCTCAACATCCAATTTCAGTCTTACATTTTCTTCCTCTTGCTTCAATATCTGTTGGTTTGCTTCTTCTAAAGTATCACATTTCTTCTGAAGGTCTAATTTAGTACTAGACACTCTATAGAGATACAAAACTCAAAAATGAAGATATTTCAGCACTGAATTGCAACACAATGAAAAATTCATATCTATGTGTAACACACAAAAGTATGCTACGTGCTTTGCATACATTTTCTTAGTTACCTAATGATATCAGTTTAAGTAATGATAACATTTGTACCTAGCTGAGTGATACAATGGCTGTATGTTACAACACAGAATTTAAGAAGAAACATAAATCAAACTTTAAAAATTGTAAATCAATAGCTTAATACAGGGGTTCTCAACATTTACCCACAGTGGGCCGGACCATGGTCCCTCAGACAGCTGAACAGGCTAGATACGTGGAGTGAGGGTGCACATTTTTGCTGTTTTTGCTGCTTCTGCCACTCCCAGCAATGGCAGTGGGCCACATAAAATGACCCCATGGGCCAGGGCCAGCCCACAGGCCATAGGTTGAGAACCCATGGCTTAAAAGATCCAAGAAGTGGTCTGTAGTCAAAATCTTTGGACATCCTTAACATCTTGATACAGAGACAAAAACTAGCATGTTTAGGAGACTAAACGTACGTTTCTCTTTCCGCATCTAGTTGTTTGGTTAATTCTGCAACTTTGAGACTTAAATCTGTACATTGTTCTCTTTGTTGCTGAAGCTCCTGAAGTGCCTTTTCTTTACTTCCTTTCACTTCAAGAATGTCAGCTTCAAGTTTCTGTAACAAAAAATTTAGAAAGCAAATAATTACAACAGATTAAATCAGTATAAGCAAAGGAGTATGACTTTAAATCTGACTATTAATTCCCATTCTTCAGGACTAGGGAAAAAACCAATTATCCTCCTCATCCAGACCATAACTTAGAGAGTACAAACCACCCTCACCAAAACAAAAAATATTGTTGTTTTTGTTGAATACAAGCAGTTCCATGTAACATTAATGTTACCTTACGCCTTAATCACTTAAAAGAAATAAACTGTGAAGCTTTGTAAAACAGTAAGATACAACGGCACAATTGTTAAAATCCAGCAGTAAGTCAGAATTAAAGAGGGGCATTCTGAACCAGTGGGGATTTGATGAATCAGCATCTGTGACAGGGATTCTCTACCTGCGGACCACAAGCCAGATGCGGCCCATGACACCATTTCATGTGCCCCCCCACCGCCTCCACCACACCAGGAAGTGCCATGTAGGGAGGAAGGGCAAAATGGCCGTCTGGCCCCCGAAGCTATCTGAGGGAGCGTGACCCGGCTCCCAGCTTTAAAAGGTTGAGAACTGGTTTAATGGCCTTACTTTAGTTGCAACCTACTATTAGATTTCAGACAGTGCTGAAATTAGTAGGCTTAATACTTGCATCTTCATAAACACATTAGCATTCTCTATTAGTTTGATGTTTGTCTATACTTTTTCCTACAGTTGTTAAGAAACCATTTCCCCCTTTCTTTACAGCTGAGAAACCTCTTCTTTCTTTTTTCTTTTTATATATATAAACAAAACTCTCTCTCTCTCACACACACACACACACACACACACACACACACACACACACACCTTTGAATACAGAATACAGAGCAATTACATATCCAGCTCAACACCATAATCATTCTGGTAATGTTAATTATGTAGTTATTGTAAATAAAATAAGAACAAGTAAATAAAAAACTCTTGGATACAAACCTTTTGTTGACCCTCCAGTTTTTCTGTTTTTTGCTCTAACTGAAGATGCTTTTCTTTGTACTCTTTAAGGCTAGTTTCCAACTGAGCACAGTATTCTTGTTTTTCTTGAAGCTTAGTAGTAACCTGTTCCAACTGAGTGCTGACCTTATTTAGCTCCTATTAACAAACATTGAAAAAGCTTATTTCAGAAAAGCCCATATTGTCATGCTATGCTATATTCCAATAAAATATTGTATGTTTTCTGGATGAAAAAAAAATTGTGCATAAAGAAAGGTTGACAGTATTTTTAGTCACTATTCATTACTTTAAAAAGAAAGAAAATAAGAGATTTAGCAGACTGCATCAACCATTCTCATGTTGTCCAACACATCTCAATGTTATTTGCCCCTTCATTTGTCATTAAATTTGAACTCTAAGTTTAAAAAAAACTTAAGAGTACTCTTCCGTTATTTGTTTGGTTAAGGTTTAAAAATTACTGAAAAAATTACTGTATTAGAAATATTTTGATCTTCCACTCAATGGTGTGCCAGCTAACATAAGCTACGTAATATTGAGCACAAGCCAGGGTCTGGGAGTTTGATTCCCCACTATGACTTGAAGAAAAAGAGCCAGCTTAGACAAGTTATATGATCCCAAAGCACCCTCAAAAGATGGGAATGGTAAACCACATCTTAATACAGTGGTACCTCATACAACGATTTTAATCCATTCCATGGGGCTCATTGTTGTACGAAACAATTGCTATACGATGCATGCATCGTATAGCGATTTTTCCCTATAGGATGCATCGTACAATGATTTTTTTTGCTAAGTGGTTTTCCCATTGAAAAATTGTTGTACGATTTTTTCTGTAGGGAAAATTGTTATGTGGGACGCCATTTCCCCCCAAAACCTAATTGTTATGCGATTTCGTTGTTATATGGAGCGATTGTTGTATGAGGTTCCACTCTACTTTATAATTCAGAATAAACTTGACAGTACATAATAATATTAAAGGACAGTTGACAGCTGACATAAAGTTATGGAGTTCAACATTTTAGCATAAGAGACTCATTTACAGGTATATTCTAGTCACCCAAGCAGTCCAAATCAACTCAATGCAAGAAATACTGTACACTGACAGCCAAAGGGGAAAAAAGAGAAAAAATTAAACAGAACAACCACACAAAATAGGGCTTCTAATATCCATCAAGGAATATTCTTTCTCCACTGAAAACTCCAAGTAATTATTTTATTACCTGATACTTCATCAGCCAGGAGTTCCCAAGTATTTGTACAAACCCAATGAAATGCAGCCTTCTTTCATCATATTTACTGGATAATTTTACTACCAATTGTCTGATTTTCCTTTTACACTTTATTTATAAAGTTTTCAAGTCAATTCTGTCATGCAGAAAGTCAGACTAGATAAAAAGCATTATGGAGCTGCAGTATTCTCTTGAACAAATCAGATTATCCTTTTCATTATGAAAGCATTCTTCATGACTTTACTGTTTTACTCACCTGCTGTTTATCTTGTAATGCATTTTGAGCAGTGTCCAAATGATTCTGAAGGTCTGCTCTTTGAGCAACTTTTGAAGCCTCCGCCGACAAAAGCAATTCAGTCTTTGCTTTTACCTAATAGAAAGTTAAAACAAGTAAAGGTAAAGATAAAGGTCACCCTGGCTCGAAAGCCAGTCGTATCCAACTCTAGGGTTCAGTGCTCATCTCGGTTTCAAAGCCGAAGAGCCAGCGCTGTCCGCTTCGGCAGACGTTTCCGTAGTCATGTGGAAGGCGTGACTAGACACCGGAGCACACAGAACGTTGTTTACCTTCCCACCGAAGAGGTCCCTATTTATCTACTTGCAATTCAGTGTTGATTAAAAATAATATACATTTGTAAGTTATACAAAATTTCTTTTCCCAGTTTAAACAATTAAATACTGTTTTATACAAAACAGTCTGCAAATTTATGTAAGATGCCACTAAACCAAATGCCAGCAGAGCTATCCATCCTTGCAATTTCCGAAATCTATCACTACTTACAAGCAGTGATGCACTGCCCCACCCTCGGCGTGGCTAACTCTGTGGGCATGGCTAACTCTGTGGGTCATGCCCACTTGGCCAGTCACACCATGGCCTGGGATAGAGATGTGAAGGCCCAAAAATTCAGGAAAAAAACAGTTTTTCTCTGTTTTTTTCTGAAGCCTTTTTTGTTTTTCCCCAAAAAATTGAAAAACTAAAAAATATATTATGGAATGTTTTATTTTAACATGATGAATAAAATATTTTAATATAAGGCCGGGTTCAAATATTTTATAAATCATTTCTAAAAATATATGTATGGTATCAGATAATTTTAAATTTTTTAGAAAATTTCCGTTTCCCACCGAAAAAAACCCGGGTTTTTTTCCGAGCTTCAAAATTTTCAGAAATTTTACATCTCTAGCCTGGGGTAAGGAGGTGGGCGTGGCCAGCAAGTGGGTGTGGCCTGGGCGAATTTCAGCTACCGGTTCCCGGTATCCGGTGGGAACCTGAAGCAGTACACCACTGCTTACAAGGTTAACTGAATAACTCAGAAGGAAAAACCTTCACTTTTCCTTCAAAGTTGACATTTAATGTTAATTGTAGCCGGGCAGAATCCTATTAACAATCAGTGGAGTGAACCTCAGTTTACTCCAGTGATCTCTAAATGGCAATCATGCTTGGAAATAATGTGCTTTGCATAAGTGAATATCCTCTTGCGAATTTGACAAAACAATTCAAAACAGATGTATTCACAATGGCTGTTGTGTGTACACAAGCAAAGAAAAAACATGCAAGATGTTGGTGAATACATAAAATTGTTTTAAAAAGTCCTTTTTGTCCAAGTCAACAATAATCTCTCTTTGAACAGAGTTGTAACAACTACATGAAAGGGGTGTTTATAAGCTTCAGGGACTAGGTGGGCAAGTGCCATAATACTTCCAAATTTGAGGGGGAGGGAGATGCCGTATAAATCAAAGAACATATTCAATCTGTGGGAAATTTATAATCCAACAAATAACTAGCATTTAAAAAAGAGTTTTATTTCTATTTTGCTTTGGAATAAATCCAGTTGCTAACCCTGACTAGAGGAGGCCTACTTAATGGCTGCAACTTTGTAAACCGATGTTTATTTAAGTTTCATTGATTAATTGATTACTCTAGATGGGACTACGAAATGTACTTAGCCATCTGCCTCTGTCAATCATCCCAACGTGCTTTCTTGCCTTATTTTGCTTATAGTAAGACAAAAGACTTCCTTGGAATGCCAGAAGTACTTAATGCAAATAAAATTTCCAGGTTGCACTCAGCTGTTCTTGTAGATCATGTTTTACACAGACTACAGCAACTGACAGCCTCATGCTACCTTTTCACATACCTTTGAGCTTGCATATACACCATGGTTTACCAACCTATGGCCTGCGGGCCAGACCCGGCTCACAGCACCATTTCATTTGGCCCATGGCACCACCAGCAGAAGTGGAAGCAGACGCATTTACATCAACTGTAAAATGTGCCTGCACATGCATAAATGTGCCTGCGGCTGTTATAAACACAGAAGTGAGCGCATTTATGACAGCCATAAATGCGCCCACTTCCGTGGGGCATGGTCCAGCCCACTCAGCTGTCCAGCAGGGCATGGTCAAAAAGGTTGGGAACCCATGATATACACACATACCTTCTGTCAGCATGACAGAAATGTTTAGAAATCTTTGCTCTTTTTTTAGTTAACTATAGTTTCTTGCCAAAGATTGAACCCCAATTTGTCAGTGCTCAGAATTATGGTGTAACCTTCAGCGGCAATCTGCCATAAATTAAGAAGTCAGCATAGATATTTCCTACTGCATGCCAAGTTAAGCAATCAAAGAGTAACAGGAAATGTCTGCATCCATTTCTTAACTTGTGAAAATTCACCATGAATGTTTAGCTGATGGCGTTGTCCTATCAGATGTAATTAAGAGGACTCTGGCCATGATGTTCAAATACAGCTTGCCAAGGTTCATAGCCTATATGGTTTGAAGTTGACTTGCTTCAATGAAACCATTGTTTGGGGGGGCAGAGTGTCAGACAAAATTAAAAGCTGCAGCAATCAATAAGGGAAACAAAAGTTTCCAATCTCTTCCATATTGCCACACTTAAGAAGAGAGAGGATCATGTAAGCTCAAAATTCACTGTAGCTCAATCCCCCACAATAAACTGTTGTTTATCATATCCAAAACAGTTCCTATATACCAGTGGTGGCAAAACCTTTAGAGGCCGAGTGCCCAAACACAACAGGCTGCTGTCTGTGCCGCAGAGGTGGGGCGAACTCTGTGCTGGGGGGAGGGGGGAAGTGCTCCCATTGGGCTGCTGGGCAGAGGGGCGGGGCAAACTCTGTGCTGGGGCGAAGGTGCGCATGCCCACAGAGAGGGCTCTGAGTGCCCCCTCTGGCACACGTGCCATAGGTTCGCCACCACTGCAATATACATTGTTTGAATTCAAACAGTTTTCTGAAGCACATCTGTCACTGGGTTTGCAGACAGTGAACCTTCATGTTTTTATTACCATTCATCATAATGTTAGATTACCTGCAAATCAAGTTGAATTACTTTTTCTTTGCTTTCACTTAATTGACCATTTAGCTCACTTATAGTTGTCTCTAAGGAGAGAACACAGTCTTGGGAGGCTCTTAGATGTGCTTTCTGCTCTTGCACCTGCTCATGCAAATTTTCCAGTGCCTGTTTATGACTTTCTGACTGGTTTTTCAGTTTTTCTGTCATCTGAGTAACCTGCAAACAAAGCAAATGGAATCATAAAACATCTACAATAGAAAGTTTGACATTGGCTGTGAGACGTTAATCACTTAGAAAATCAGTGTGACTGCTGCAATATTATTATTCTTCAAGTGCCATATCTATTCCGGATATTGGCTATCACTATGGCGATAGTCTTCATGTTATTAACTCCTTAGAACAGTTCTGCCAAGGACATTCCACACCAATCTCTCAGGTTTTTTGGCCATGAAGTGTCTACATCCAGGGCCTCTCTTCCCAGGGATCTTTTCTTGCAGAGCGAGTTGGAGTACTCTATATTTCATGTCGTTCCTTATGAGATGCCCAAGGACATATCATGCTGCAATATACTGGGAAATACAGATATGCTTTCAACACTTTCCAAAAAAGCAATAAAATTATACTTATAGTGCACTCTCTGGGCAGTTTACAGATAATTAACATTTTGTCCCCAACATGCTAGGTACTCATTTTACCAACCTTGGAAGTCTGAGTCAACCTTGAGCCCCATTCAGGATCAAACCCACCATGTTTTGGATGTAGTGCAGTTTAACCACTGTGTTACAAGGCTCCATGAGTTTCATTGACTCGATGGTTCTACTCTAGTTGCGACTTACTACTGGATTTCAGCCCATGTGTTCAAACAATTTAGTACAAAATGGGAACTGTTAAATCTATAAATAGTACTTGTAAAAATATGCTGCAGTATACACTACTTCCTAATAGAAGTGCTGCAGAGAATGAGAGATTTCTTTTTCATGCCTTTCTCTAACTTACCCCCACCCCTGTCTAAGTTACATTGAATTTGCAGAAAGTTTACAGCTCTTAACCTGAACATTTTATTGCTATACTGTGATAGAAGGAGAGGAAAAATATTCTGGACATCCCGACAATTGTGTGTGTGTGTGTGTGTGTGTGTGTGTGTGTGTGTGTGTGTGTGTGTGTGTGTGTGTGTGTGTGTGTGTGCGCGTGCGTGCGTGCGTGTTTTGCCCATCTAGTACATATTGTCCCCAGTCTGTAGGATAATTATTATAAATCAGTGGGCTTCATTCACACAATTCCCCCCAACAAATGACCTAATGGTATGTCTCCTCCGCTCCCAACTACACCCAATAAGTTCAAAACAAGGTTGTTCTCTGAAATGTCCATTCATTTTCCGTTTCACCAGAACCCAAATCTCTTTTATAATGTTCTATTAAGGAGACCTTTGAGCAATGTTCTTTATAATAAACTTAGAATTTCAGTTGGAAACCTCTTACCTGTTCCTGCAAACCATGGTTCTTTTCCTGCAGCTGGTTAAGAACAGCTGTTTCTCCTTCACCAGCTTGGATTTTAGCATACAAGTCCTCCCTTTCCTTTTCAAGCAACGAGATATTCTCCTTACTCTTTTGCAGCAGGGCTTCAAGATTTTGGATTTTTTGATCCTTGTCGCCAATCTGACGTAGTACTTGCTCCAAATCATTCTTGTGTTGAAAGAAAAATATAATAGCTGAATTAATCACAAAATACTTGTATTTACTTATTATATTTAAAGTTTGCCCTAACAAAGCTTACATGAAAAACCAATGAAAACTATTCAGATCTTTTAAAAAGTTTACCTACCGACCTATCTCAAAGCAGCAACAGCAGAGCAAAATCGTGTCAATATGAGAAAAATGCAAAATAGCCCTATTAGTCAAAATTCTGAAGGCCACAAAATATTTTGTAGGCCATCACTAAGATAGGAAAAGACATGCCTACAACTCCCTAAAAACAAGGCCAAAGAAAAAGTCCTCATCCTTGTCGAAGACAGATTGCTGTCTATAACTGATGAAATATCAAGCAATAACACAGTGGCAAATCTTAACACCCAGAGTAGACTTTTTGAAAGTCTACTTTGCACTATAATAACATTATTTAATTAATCATGTTTCACATCTGAAAACCTCATACTAAAAATTCTGCTAGCTTTTTATACAATCAGTTGTTAGGTGTTGCATTTTAGACATTAACAATAATATTCATAATTACTACATTTAGCATTTTAGAGATCCAGCTGTGCCACTTAAATTTGGCCATGGCAATTTGGCAGCCAATAAAGATGCTTTAAACAAGCACTATACATTTGCTGTATGCATTACACCAGTGATGGTGAACCTTTTAGAGACCAAGTACCCGAACTCAACAGGCTGCTGCAAACTCTGTGCTAGGGGAGGAAGGAAGCGCTCCCATTGGGCTGCTGGGCAGAGGGGCGGGGCAAACTCTGTGCTGGGGGGAGGAAGTACTCCCATTGGGCAGCTGGGCAGAGGGGCAGCGTGAACTCTGCTGGAGTGATGACACACATGCCCACAGAAAAGGCTCTGAGTGCCTCCTCTGGCACGTATGCCATAGGTTCACCACCACTGCCTTATACTTTCAGCAGACAAGCAGGCAAATTCTGATACAGATGAAGTGTGTGTCCAGGTCATTTGACAGTAACCATGTATTAAAAAACAATCTAACCTACAAATCACCAAAGTATTGACAGTAGTGAGCACACAGAGTACTACTTGCACATTTTGGCAACATGATATTCTCCTAGGATCACGCGTTCTTGTACCTGGGATTCTCGCAGCTTTGCTGTTGTGCTTTGCTGAAGATTCTGTTGCTCCTGGTGCTGTTGTTTCATTTTATCTAACTGATGCTGCAATTCAGTTTCATTTGCTGCTTTCTCCTTTAGCTTAGAAAAATAGTCACAGACTGTTGACTGAAAACTAATAAGCACAATTCAGTATTTTAATAATGTCTTATCAATTACTCTAATACCAAAGCACTTTATAACAAACACCTGTGGCATTAATTTCTAAATTGTAATTTATAATTATTTCATCAGCCAATAGCTTTTTCAACGGCTACACTATAATAAAGTTATTTAATTAAGCATAGTTTTTTTTAAAAAAACTGCTAGATTTTCATATAATCAGAATTGTTAAGTGTTGCATATTAGATAACTGTATCAATAATATTCATTATTACCACATATTTTAGTTGAAGCAAGACACAGAACATTTCCTAGCACCATAGAAAGGCTTTGGGGGAAAATAAACCTTAAAAGATTCTTGGTTTAACTAAGAGGACCAACACTTCAATTCATTGAAAGATATCATCGATGGTATCATCTTACCTACATTCTACGTCTATGTGAGGAAAGGGAAGACAAGGAACATAATAAGAAGATTTTTGGAACATAGGGTTCTTTAGCTAAGATTAACCATTTTGTTTTTCCTCATTGTAGCTACAAATAAAGAATACAGGAAGTCCCAAAGAAGCGTTGGAAAGAGAGCAGAAGCAAGAAACTGCTGAGAGTTGAATGTCTGTGGGCAGCTTTCAAGATGGACTACTGCTCAGTTTTCAAACAACTGGAGAAGATTCTGTAGCAATTTATTCTCTTTGTAGTAGCCAGTTATATTTGTGATTATAACTCTCCCTTTATTATAGTGCCGTAAGCAACCCTTTAACTTGCAATGATTATGCAAATTAAATGTACTCAATAGACCACCATCTTCTCTCCACAGTCAAAATACATATTTAATGGATACTTGAGTTATACTCCATTAAAGGCCAAAAATATGAACAGGTTGCTTACTTGAAACTAATTCTTCAAGTGGCCACCTTTGATACCACACATATGGATTCTGCGCCTACACAAAGCTGTCTTCAGAATGTTTAGTAGGTTTCCCATTTCAGACCCCCCCCCTCCTCTCATCATGCATGTTCTAATGCACCTGTCTTTTCAGTTTTGAGCCCCCATCCCCTTGGTTGACAAAAAAAGGAGGACCTTCCATGAGGAGGTGGGTGGGTTGTATCAGTTCACTATGACCACTCAAAAATTCACAATTACAGGGTCATCCTCCTTGTAGTCTTTATGACTCACATATGTGTGAATAGTGAACTTTTTTCTGATGGTTGAGTGTCTCATCAGAATTCCCAAAGAACTGTTCAATTAAAAGCAGCCTCTCTGCTTAATCTCATGTCTAGACTATCATGAATCTTAAAGGTTAATAGTTGTACCTGCTTTGCAAATATCCATTAAAGGCAGGAGTTCTCAACCTTTTTAAGCCAGGGGTCAGGTCATGCTCCGTCAGACAGCTTTGGGGGCCAGACCGCCATTTAGCCCTTCCTCCATCACATGGCACTTCCGGGTGTGGTGGAGGCAGTGGGGGGGCACATAGAAATGGCACCACGCGCTGCAGGTTGACAATCCCTGATTAAAGGCATCTCTTTCAATAACTATGTTGTGGAATGGCTAAGGATACCTTCTGTTATTTGTTTTACACTGATCTGGTGAAAATTATCCATTTTGAAGGGTTGGAAATGAATTACTCTTACCAGGGCCCTGTTTGTTTTCCAGAATGTCTTTGTTCTGCTTAGATGAACCAGACATATTAATTGAAGTAGCAAGAATATCTAAACACAAAGCACCAGGAATAGATGGCTTACTGACAGAAATAATAATGGTTTTGTTCTGCTAAGATGAAAAGTCAGAGCTCAATAGACATCAAAGCTGTGCATTGACTTTTCCAAACTTGAAACAGGCAAAGCAAAAAAAAGAGAAGTTGGCATGATTATTGATTTATTCAGATGAAAGCCAAGCAGCACTTTGGACAGAAACAAAATGTCATTATGGAGCACCTGTTTGTATTTGTGATGGATCAAAAAGGGTGTGCCATCCCTTAATGCAGAAGATAATGTTGGGAAAGCCCGATGAAGGTATGTCATTTCAGTGGTTTGTCGTTATGGCTATAGAAATGAACAATCCTGATGCCTGTAGATGCAGACAAAATTGATATACAGAGTCTAAGGAAGTAGGACTTTTGGGGAAGGCGGCTGTTTTTGGAAAAACTGTAAAATGTTTCCACTCATATTGACAGGACATCTGTGTACATGATTCCTCTTAGGCTTGCAAAATTTGAAGCTCAGAGGTTGAGGAAGCTTTCATGAGTGAACTCTCCACACCATCAACTTTAGCTTGGTAATATCTGCACAACATATTTTCCCTCTGTCCAAAGTGAAGAGATCCGGCTGCAATGGCAGCTAGTAATACTCTAGTTGCAAACCATGGTTATCTAAGCCACCATGTTGTGATCAAAATGATACTGTGTTTGTCTTTCCTGAGTTTGATTAGCACACTGTGAGTTTTCAAGAATATTAAACACAACAGCATCTCTCAAGGACAGAGTGCCCCAGCTCTCTCATAAAAGAGCACATTCGTTGATGCTTGAGAAGCAAAAAGGTCTACTTGGGGAGAGCCTCATCTCTAAAAGGTGTGAATATACACTGAGTAGGCTGAGTAGACAGACTGATGTGTCTAGCCTAAATGCTTATGTTATTTGCGGTCTGGTTCCCTTTTCATGCAATTTATGCACCAGTCCCATAAATGGAATGCCAGTCTGACTAGCTGTAGAAAAATGTGTGCTACCCTGCTTGTGGATATAATGAGTGATGGTTATATTGTCTGATGCTATTTGGATCATTTTGCCTGTTGTGTTAACCTCAAATGTTCTGAGTGCGTTGACTCTAGCAAGGAGTTTCTGCATGTTGATATATAAAAATTGGACTCATCTTTCAACCACACTGCAGGCTTGCTCTGCCCTCACAGTATGTTCAAGTCCATCAATTATGCATATACAGTAATACCTCATACAAAGTCCGCTTCATACAACATCGGATTCATACAACATCGCCTAATTCCTTGAAAAAATTTGCCTCATACAAAGCCGTGTGACTTTGTATGAGGCATTGGGGTTTTCCCAGGTTGCATTGTGCCTGGGCAGTATAAAAGGCAGGACATATGCATGCATTGCTCTTGTGGGTTTTGCATGAGGCAAAGAGTGTTTATGAGTGGTTTTGAGTGGGATTTTGGATTTTTTTGAATTTTTTCATCAGAATTTTTAGAAGCATTCCTGGGATTTTTGCAGCATTCTTCAGGTTCTTGGACAATCAGGGTTGTTTGACATGTTTTTGTAATGTATTTAGCCTTTAGACAATGATTTCTTAAAGTTCTGTCAGTTTCCTGTCTGTTTCCTTGACTTTGCCCTGAAGTCTGTGCTGTTACAGTACAATGTATCTCTATGGAAACGACGTTGTATGAGGCATCGCAGCAAGGATTTGGACGTTGTATGAGGCATTGCAGCTAGGATTTTGCATGCCTCATACAAAGTCCAAATCCGTATAAAGTCCAAACTTGTGGAACCAAGTTTGGACATTGTATGAGGTATCACTGTATAGTTATCATAATGAAAGGACAAGGAAGATACTAGTACATTTGTTTTGTAAACACCCTTGGTGCAGTTACCAAGTGAGAGAGAAGAACTGGTCATGAGCAAAGCAAAGGACAGTGGCATGGTCTTACTGAAATATGGAAATGTAAAGACTCATATGCAGAAGGAAATGAAAAAGATGCTGTGTTGGTGGAACCACCACTGAAGACAGTTTGAGCTTCATTATTTTTCACTTTCTTTTTATGTCATTTAGGCTTTGGATCTACTTTTCTATGATCTTTTTTTTCCTTTAGGTCAGGGATAGGCAACCTACAGCCTGTGGGCCAGATCCGGCCCATGGGGCCAAATCAACCAGCCTTTGCACCAGCCACTAGACCAACTGTCTAAGGAGTGTGACCCAGCCCCCGACTTCAAAAGGTTGGCAACACCTGTTTTAGGTGATTCTTTCAACACCAGCCAGGCTTGAAGAAACACCCCAGTCTTAAGAATGAACTATATCTCTCAGCACTGACATGGTCTTGGGTTTCTCTTATTGCCAATGTTCCTGGGGTTTCGGCTGACAAAATAAGAGGAGACATCAGACTCTTTGCTTTACAAATTTAATGTTGTAGGCATTGCCAGTTTCTTCATGGCTTGCAAAGTATGTGACGTAATGATTCTTCTATAATTTTAACTTGGATTCACTTTTTTAAAATATCTACTGTACTTTACTGGATCTCCTATAGTTCAGTGCTGATTTAAGTGTTCTTCACCTAAACAAAATAACTTAAACTGCCTCTCTGAGTGAGCTGCTCTTCACCCACACTGTGTTTTTTTTTAAAAAAAAACATGGCCGCAAAGCCCATGAACTGTCCAAATGTGAAGAAGATAACTACACTACCTGTAGAAAACCATTTTTAACAAGTTAATAATTAAAATACAGGGGGAAGTCACAACAACAAAAACTAAACAAAATACAGTACATATAATAAAATATAACTACTACATGCACCTACCACCAGTGGGACTTATAAAACTTCTCCATTAAATATTCTCAATATCATTATTTTTTTATATTCACCCTCTGGTTCCAAAAAGATAATACATCTTGCTCTGGTTTAACTCTTTTCATTTCCAACAGAATAGAAAACCAAATTTTGATTGCGATATTTAACAAGCAAATGTTAAAAAGGATAAGAATTAGGGGGGAAATGGCAGAAAGCTAATTGAAAAGGGGGGTGGGAATATAGTCATGGCTTCAAGAGCACACCATTGTTTCTACTAGCACAACAGACAAAAAGGAACTTGCAACTGCAGTAACCTGGGACTGCAGTGGCTCAAGTGCCTAAGATGCTGACTAGGAGACAGAAGGTCAGCAGTTCGATTCCCGAGTACTGCAGGACGGAATGAGCTTCCGTCTTTGTCCCAGCTCCTGCCAACCTAGCAGTTTGAAAGCAAGAAATTGCAAGTAGATAAATAGGGACCACTTTGGTGGGAAGGAAACAGCGTTCCGTGCACTCCGGTGTCTAGTCATGCCTGCCACATGACCACGGAAACATCTGCAGAAGCAGACAGCGCTGGCTCTTCGGCTTTGAAACAGAAATGAGCACTGAACTCTAGAGTCAGATATGACTGGCTTTCGAGCAAGGGAAACCTTTACCTTTACCTAATACCACTAAATGGCACTAGAACAGATATGATGAGAAAAGGTAAAACTGAAAAACTACTAAGCTTAGGAAAGACAGCATAATGTAGGTGCACAACCCTTGTACGTGAGTCACAGACTCCATGAAGATGTAAAGGTTACCTACAGGAGGACACAAATTAAATATGAGCAAGAATTAAATTTTGTATATCATTCCTACCTGCTCCTCTGCACGTGAAAGCTTTATCTGGAGATCAGCCACCTGCTGTTCTTTGTCCATCAGCTTTTCGCTAGACAGCTGTCTCTGCTCTTTCAGCCGGCCATGTGCTTCTCCAAGTTGATGCTCCGTTTCCAGAAGTTTATTGTGTAGCTGGGAAGGAAAACTGATCTCAATTTATTTCCCAAAAATAACATTTTTAGGACAAATCTGTAGCACTTTTTAAAAAACATCCAATTAATACATACTATCTGTATCAATACATCTAATACTGAATAAGGCATGCAGAGATCACATGACTGGATTAAAAACTGCACGCCCAGCCACATCAGAAAGCCACTGCTCTCAAGTTTGGAAATATTTGACATGAGGAGGAACTTAGACAATGCCTCCATTCCACACCCTCACAACTATAAAGAAATAATCAGTGCCATGGTATTTTTTCTTACTCTGCTTCTTTTTGTATATTCTAAATACAAAAATAGTGTTTTATTTCATTTTTACAGTTTGATTCTCGATAATGAATTCAAGCCACTCAAAATGCTATTTTTTCTGAAGTGGTAAGCATATTAGTCTGTGTAGGGGTACCAGACAAGAAACACAAAAAAAAACCAACGTAATAATAAAAAATTAAAGATGAAGATGTTGTGGCTTTTTAAAGATTCTTATGTTTTAATGTGGCCTTTTGTGGATCAAGTCCACATCAAAAAAAAGTCCACTTCTGAGAAAATGGATTTGCTCTGAAAAAGCTCACATTAAAATGTAGCAATTAATCTTTAAATTGCCAAATTAAATTGTATTTTTGTTTGTTTGGTTGGTTTTGCATTGCTTCTTGTCTCAAAAGCTATGTATAATTTCATGCATACAAAACAGATCTATCTGCACATATCTCAGAAGAACACTTAAATTCCAGGCAAAAAGACAAGCCAGTAGGCCAGATATTCTATGTCTCTTCTATTAGTAGCAGTTGAGAGTCAGCAATATATATCAGTGACCAGGTTTTGTTCATTTCACAATAATCCATGTGCATTTAAGCCAATAGTTCCTGATTTTTCATCCTTTAATTATTATTATTTTGATTTCTATACTGCCCACTTGGCCAAGGGCAACTCAGGGCGGTTCACAATCATAATAAAAACATGATTAAAAACTGCTTTAAAACTACCCTTCCCCTAAAAAAGGGTGCAGGAAGTGGCAGGAATTTGATGTAGCAAGACTGTAACTCACAGAATTCCTGATGGTAAGCCATTCTGACTAGGGCTTCTGGAAGATAAAATCCAATGATGTGTAGAGATACAACTTGGAAACCACTGGTTTAATTTCCCCAGATCAAAAACAAGAGACTTGCTGAATAGATTCTAATCCTACATGGGTACATTTTTGCTAAACTGGCATAATATATAGAGTCAGTCAGTTCTTCTATTAACAAGAGGCAGCCTTGCATCACGTTATAATGAGGCTCCAGAACTTATACTAGCTATTATGTGGCATGAAAAGTGCTAGGTTTGTAATGCAAAATTCTATTAAAATAAACGTACTGCTAGAAAGATGTAAAAGAGATTTAAAAGCGTACAACCTCCCACAACTCTGAGATATATCTACAGTACAGTCTTTGTATTGAGAAGAATCTTCTCAAAAGGTACTTCCTCTACGGCCATGATAGCGAACCTTGGCACTCTAGATGTTCTTGGACTTCAATTCCCAAAAGCCCCCATGAATCCACATGAATGGGTTTACTGCGATTCATCCAGCCCACACCGTCCTCGTTGCTCCTGGAAGCGGAAGTAAAATGCACCCGTACAGGCGCGTTTTCCTTCCGCTTCCAGGAGCAACGAGGGCAGCGCAGGCCGGATGAATCGCGGTAAACCCATTTGTGTGGATTTACAGGGTGCTTGGGCTTCTGGGAATTGAAGTCCAAGAACATCTGGAGTGCCAAGGTTCGCCATCATAGCTCTAAGGACTTACTGTGCCCTAAGCATTTCCGAAAATCACAGTAAGGTCTTCCTTTTAGTCTGGCCTTTAACAGGCAGCGCTATTATTTACTTTTCTTGAAATATATTACTTCAGTCTGTCCTCCAGAGAAAATCTCTTTCCTCACATCTTGTGAGCACAAAATCAATTTCCATCTGAAGCTGACAATTAAATGCAAGTCTAGTACTTTCCTGCTTGGTTACTAAGGATTCATGTTTTTCAACTAGCATACCAAACATGATTAACAGAATTTTCAGCTGCAACACAAGCCAAAGAAAAGGACTGTATCAATAGGTTTCCAATATGCCACAAGAGATGCACAGAATTAAAGCAAGACCTGGTTAGAAAATGAAAAGGAACTTTTAATGTAAGAGAGCTGCACAAGAAGGAACCACCACAAGACTAAAGCAGAGTGTTGTGATTCATATGCACAATGCTAACTGCTGGCTTTCCCTTCCAAACGTAAAAGTAATGGTTATTTCGTGTGTGTCACAGAGACCACGAAAGAGAACAAGCCCTCAGAACAAAATTTCTCTGTACCACTTCTATTATAATGACAATACAATGGTGACAAAATCCTAAGTACCATTTCATCTCCTTTCCATCTTCTATTTTTGTTGGCAATGTATTATGCTTTGTTCTGAAATGCTCATAGCAAAAAATAATAAAATAATAATAATATAAAAGAAAAGAAAAACATAAACAATAACATAAGGTTATTGTATTATGATTTTGTTTTTGCTTATTGATATGCTGATTTTGTTTTTTGAACTTTCAAATGTATTTATGCATTGTTTCGCTTTGTTATTTTTATATTGTAATTTTGATGCTATACTGTATTTTTGTTTTGTTGATTTTTGAACATGTTGTGAACCGCTTTGAGTTTGTTGTTGACAAAGGAAAGTGGTATATAAGTTCAAATATAATAATAATAATAATAATAATAATAATAATAATAATAATAATAATAATAATAATAATAATAATAATAATAATAATAATAATAATAATAATAATAATAATAATAATAACCCTGCCTCTGTGATAATTTTTATTTTACCTGATTGAGTTCATTTTGAAGTTGCAGACCGTGTTGTTCTTTTTCCTCCCTTTGTTGCTGTAGCTGTTTGAATTCCACCCTAAGGTGCTGGTACTTGGCCTCGGCTTCTGACAGTTCTTCCTTCAGTTTTTGACTGGCTTCCCCTCTTTCACTTAACTCTTTCTGTAACCTCTGCAAAGAGTCCTCAGATGCAGACAGCCTTGCCTGAAGTTGCTGACAGTCCAAGTCCTTTTGATTAAGTGTTGCTTGTAGAGTCTTTCTGCCTAAAGATTCTTCAGTTTGCTTTTCTTCCAACTGAGTATAATCCAATTCTTTCTTTTTCAATTTTTCTAACAGAAGCTACAATACCAAATCAAAATTAAAGTGGTATAGGGTAAGTAAATTGCATGACTGCAAGCAAAATCCCACAAAAAAAAGAACCAGGGTGTAGTTTCTAATCCTTTCTTATTTTTGTTCATTTTTTACAACAATTCTCCTTTGCCAATATATTTTTCCGAATGATTTAATTTATTGTTTCTGTGAAACTGGCAAAATATTCTTAAATGACAGTCTAATTATTTGGAAATGTTAATCACCTAATAGTGAACTTTAGCCAATCACTTAGAAATGGCTGCATTAAGATTTTTAAGCAAATATGATGCTATTGAATTTTTACCTGATTTTTCTGTGTTAATTCATTAACTGTAGTTTGAAGTTTCTGAAGCTCCTGTACATATACAGCAACCTCCTGCGGTCCTTTGGCAAGTTCAGTTCTTAATTGATTGATGGTGGCCTTAAGAAAAAGACATAACATCTTTAATTCAATATATGTAGATTCGGAATAGAAATTTATTGGAACTACATTCTGACTGGCTTAACATGTCAAAGAGTAAAAATAATTATTTTCCAAATTGTCCATTTTTGGAAGAATCTAACTTTTTAAAACAATGAAATAGAAGGAACTTTATTTTGTTGATAAATAATGGATTTAACAGAAGTGTGAACAATGTAAAATAAAAATCTTAACCTATAAAACCAAGTGTTCACCGTTGGAACTGGCTATAGGCTGCTATGCGTCGCCCTACTGACCCACACCCACCCTTCGTGTGCACGGCCGAATTCCCTACGCAGGTCAACGAAGGATTTAAAAATCCGGCACGGGGGCCTCAGCCCCACAAACGGCAAGAAAGGGAAAGAACTTCACTTCCCAACATTCCTTGCGCTGCGCCGTGGCAGAGCCAATCACGCTGAGAGGCTCTCGCACGGCGCAGCGTTCGGACACGCGCCGCAGCCAATCGAAAGAAACGCATTTTAAAAAAACCCAGCAAAAACACACAGCACCAACCCATTACTACAAGCCCCAGCGTCCTGCGCGCCCACGCAGAACGCTGAGGAAAACGGCGCCCGGAAAATTAAAAAGAAAAACAGCTCACAGGCAAGCAAACAGCAGCCGGCTTTCTTTTACTCTCCCGCGGCGCCTGAAGCTCCCGAAAGGAGTTTCCCCTTTAACATCAGTGGCTGGAAACGCGGCTGGAAACAAAAGATGAGGCAGAGAGGATCGATCCCCCAGCACCCCTCCTTAAAAAAAACTCCGTCTTTTCTTCTCTTTAAAACCGGAGTTGTTTTAAGGATGGGGGGTGGGGGAATCGATCCACTCTGCCTGCTGATATTAAAGGGGAAACACCGATCTACTTTCACGACTCCACACAAACAAAGCACCATAACAAAACAAAGCCCCCCTCCCCACCACCTAAACACCTTTACAAAAGATAACATCAAAACAGTTTAACTTACCAAAATACGAGTAAAGGAAGCACCCGAAGTCAACGACAGTACACATCGAATTTCCCTAAACTTTCCCAAAGACAGCCAAGAAACACTCACAGACGCTTCGAAAAGAAGCAAGACACGAAAACTTTAAAAGGAAAATACGCACTCCCTTACAGCCATGCCTTCTGCACAGCGATACAGCAACGCGGAACACAGACACACCTACAAACATGCAAATCCACTTAGCTCACCTAGCTCTCCCAAACTCCAAAAACAGCGAGGGAAAATAACGCGATAACAAGATTAAACACACATACGGCAAACACACAGCTTAAAAACGAAACTAATCCGCAAAAAGAGAGTTGCCAAAGTCGTGAGTGCAAACTTTCCGAGGGGAAACAATAGCGACAGCCAAAAAGCAACAGACAAAACAAACACACCTCTAATAATGCTTAACCACTTAGCTCACCAAACTCTTGCTAACTCCATAGGCAGCGGAGATAAATAACTGAGGTTCACATTTAAAATTACTAAAACACGAGTAAAGGCAAATGCCAAAGTCCACGACAGCCAACATCGCGTATCGTGATAATTTGAACAACATGAGGCAGACAGGATTGATACCCCCCCCCATTAAAAAAACTCCGTCTTTTCTTCTGTTTAAAACCGAAGTTGTTTTAAGGAGGGGGGGTGGGGGATCGATCCTCTCTGCCTTTTCCTCTGTGTCCAGAAGTGTAGGGCCAATGCTATTGGAAAAAAGGCAGAGATTAATAAATAGAAATAGGGCAGCACCATTACCAACAAAAACATAAACACAGTTAGAATTACCAAAAGACGACTAAAGTGACCACCAAAAATCTACACACAGTGAAAAAAAGGGTGGACATAATCCTTTGAAAAACATCAAACGCATTTCATTGTCCAAAATATTACATAGCATACAAATCCAGAAACCAGCGCGCCTCCAAAAACACTCGAAATACGCGCGGAGGCAAACTCACAGACGGTGCAATAGGAAGCAAAGCACGGAAAACTTTACAGGAAAATATTCACTCGCTTACAGCCATGCCATCTAAGCAGCCAAACAGCAATGCGGAAAAGAGACACACCTCCAAAACATGCAAATCCACTTCGCAAAACTAGCTCTCCCGAACTCCGAAAATAGCGAGGGAAAACAACGCGATAACGAGAGTTTGATAAGACACAGTCTGCAAACAGCTTAAAAACGAAATTGATCCTTGAACGGAGACTTGCAAAAGCTGTAGGTGACATCGAAAAGACGTAAATAAGAAACGCTACCCAAAATAATAAGGAGCGATGAAGGCACACACCAACAAAGTGCAAAAACCACAATCACCAGACACCAAAGATCGGGAGGAACAAAATCGTAACACAAAGCAATACCCCACCGGACCATTGAGCGCGGAAAAAATGACTCTGCATCACTCGAAAGGTACGAAATGCTCCAAAATTATTACACATGTAGAATTTTACATGGATGACTGCAAAATAATATGCATGCAAGATTATGAGTCAGATAGCGAAGAGGGAGAACCAGAACAAGAGGAACAAGATCAGAAAGAAGGAGAACAGCTACCAAAGTTCGAGACAACAGAAAGCAGTGCATGCTTACCAAAGGAGACCCAAAGAACAATTGCTGAAATTGTAGAAAAAATTAATCAGAAACAGTCAGCATCCACAAAATACCCAAAATACACAACAACACAAGATGAAACAAAATCCATAAATAAACAATTTCAAAAATCAGAATTTGAAAAATCTCACAATGAGGAAACTAAAATTGGTCTAAAAAAGGAAACACTGGAAATCATTCATCTCATTAATCAAAAAGGAAAAATACATAACACTTCAAAAACTTTCAACAACCACACCAATGAACAAGAAACAACAACAAAAAAAACAAATAAACAAAAAAACAGAGGAGGAAAATAAACAACCAGAAAAGCAAATGTTCAGCAATGAAGAAATTCAAAGGACAGCCAAACAACAATTATTATTGACAGAAACACACCAAACCACAAAAATAAGCAACAATGACAACCAAACGTACAAAAATAACACAACAGGGGAACAAGAAAATACAAACACAAACAAACTAATGAACAAAAAAGAAGATCCAGAAAATAAACAACAACAAAACCTAAGTGTCAAGAATAAACAAATGCAACCCACATCACAAACAAAATTGATATTACCATGGAAACAGCAAAACACAGAAACAACAGACAATAACTACAAAACGTACAAAAACCACACAACAGAGGAACAGGACAAAACAAGCACAAACAAACAAATGTACAAAAAAGAAGAGCCAGAAAATAAACACCAAGAAATACTAATTGTCAGGAAGAAAGAAATTCAAACCACATCCAAACAAAAATTAATATTGCCATGGAAACAACAAACCACAGAAATAACAGACAATGACACCAAAACCTACAGAAACATGACAACAGAGGAAAAAGAAACGACAAACACAAACAAACAAATTGACAAACAACAACACGCAGAGAATAAACAACCAGAAATGCAAATTGTCAGAAAAAAAGATAAACAAACAACATCCAACCAACAGTCAATATTGCACTGGAAACAACAAACAACAGAAAATTCAGAATTAGAAGAAAAGGACACACAATTTAAACAACACCAAAAGAATAATACCTTACAAGAAATAATACAGCAAATAAACAACAAACAAATACAGCAACAGGAAATGAAAAACACAAACAATGAAAATCAACATGAAAACACCCAAGAAAAACAAAAAAACAAACCTCCAATACCAAAACACCCTGAGGTAGATATAGACTCAATAATACAAAGACATCTCCTCATGATGACACATCCACCACCTAAATTCAACCAGCCATTTGCAGAAATAATGCTGCACCATTTTCTGAATATAAAAAGTCAACAGACCCAGAAATCAACAGGTAAATAAACCAAACAATTTCATTCCAAATTTTGGAGAAATACAGTTATATATAACTTTGTCATTCTTCTCATTAAACAGATACCCCAACAAAGCAACAGTCAACAAACTGAACCACAAAAAACAAAAACAACTGTTAATGAAGGTAAATATAAACTTATTTAGTAAAATGTTAAAAAAATGCTTACTAACAAAAATATTAACAGTTAAACAAAAAACTAAACCCAAAATATTTACAATAATAATCCATTAAAAACAAAAAACATCATTAATGAAATGTCACATAACAATAGACAAATATCAATATCTCTCCCTGTGTGTTATGTTTTACAGATGCTGCAGACACATCGCTGGAGAAAAATATATTTAAAAAAAACATTACAAAGAGTTAAATGTTTCATATGTTTTAAAACAAAAACACTTAAAATGCTTTATTATGCAACTTGCAGTAAAGTCCAAAACAGTTTATAAACAAAGTTTAAAATGTTAAATATGTTTTCTCAACAAAGAAAATTACTATTGCAAAACAAAAAAGTTTATACATTAAAAGTTTTCTGGCAAAAATTTCAAAGCCTCTCCTTTAATAAAACACACAGGTGAAAAAGCCCGGCAACGCCGGGCAACCCTTGCTAGTAATTGCATAAATAAATATATCTCCATTTATTGTAATGCATCATTCTCACATGGTGACTAATCGTATGAAAAGATTAACACTGGTTGTGCCTCATCTGCTTTGAAAAATCTTTCAAACTGCAAGTTGAGCAAGCAGTTAGCATGTAAATTGCAAACTATGTTACACTGATTCCATCCAAACGGTAATGCTGCAATGACACACCCAGCTGTGGTTAAACATGGCCAGGTGACCAAAAACAAACCTGGAAGTATCAATAAAGGCAGAAATCCAAGGTGATATGAATTGATAATGATGGTATGTCAAAGTTACTAATTAAAATGAAGGAAGAGTCCAGCTACTGCAAACAGATTAGTATGTATTATGTTTATGTGAATATTGGCTCATATTCAACTATATTTGTGGGTACCTGTGAGGTTGTGTGTTCTGCCCGCAAGTGACTGCACTCATCTTTCAGTTTTTCAGATTCTCTCTCACGCTCCAAAGTCATCTTGTCCATAAGTGTTTGAACTTGGACTAATTCCTTTTTTAGAACAGCAACATCTTCCACCCCAGGCCTCTGAAGCTTTTCAACACACACACAAAAAGACAATTAATGTTCTGAATAACACGTGTTTCTATTTTTCTATCATGGCCTCTCAGACTGGGAGCATAACAGGCATACCAAATGTATTGACCAGTAACATGTTCCCTACATTAGATTTGTTTATAGAGTAACTGTATGCCATCAAATCAATTCTGACCATACCTGTCAACCATCCCGATTTGGCTGGGATTACCACGGAATTTGACGCCGATTGACGTCATAACCCGCCCGCGCTGCTAAAACCCCGTAATTTGGCAGCGGGGGGAAAAGCTCTCCACGCATGCGTGGAAGCGCTCCGCTGCTTGCGCAGCCCCTACGCAAGCAGCGGAGCGCTTCCACACATGCGTGGAAGGATTCTACACAAGTGTAAAACCCTTCCACGCACGTATGGAAGCAATAAGCCGCTTGCCTAGGGGCTGCGCAAGCGGCGGAGCGCTTCCACGCATGCGTGGAAAGCGACCTGCGCACAAGCAATCTGCGCAGGTCCCATTTTTTCCGGAGGTAAAAAAAACGTCAGGTATGATTCTGACGTGTAGTGTCTCTTTTGGTTGACAACGAACAGAAGTGGTTTTACTATTTCTTTTTTCTGGGGGTGCCCTGGGACCATGCAGTTTGTTCATGACTGCACAGGCTAGTTCTTCTCCTGGGAAGCAAAGTGGGGAATCAAACTCCCAGATTCTGGCTCCATACCAAGACACTTTGCGGCAGGAGTTTGACAGTAATTAAAGAATTACTTGTTAATTAAAGAATTAAAGAATTCCTGTTTCAGTCCTGGTATCTGGCTTGCACACAGGCCAATACAGCACACGTCAAGCAAATCCCACCATTTAAGCAGGAATCATTTAATTACACACAATCTCCTTCTGCCAGTAACATCATCTAGCAGAGGGAAATTGCTGGTAATTAAAGGGGTTCTTGTTTCTTCTGATTTGAACACAATATGACTGATTACACATGAATGCAACAAGACTCAAGATCAAGACACAGTCTCCCTCATTTGGTGACATCAACACCCCTATTTACTTACTTTTTATTTATTCTATTTAAAATACTTATATGCCACCTTTCTCCCTAAAAGGATCCAAGGTGCAGGCATAATTTATACAACAGAGTATTGTCACCACTGTATCACATTGACAAGATTGAAATATGCATAACATAATGAAAGCTGCTTCTTCTAGTAGAATGCTTCTAGAATAGCAGGTTCCACTGTTTTACTACTCATGTTTCAGTGGGAGTTTTGATAGGAAACTCTTTTTATCAGAGGGCATATTCACCAACATCCACTGGATATAATCAGAGTAGGTCCAGACCAGAGGAGGGCTAGCACTATCAATAATGATTAATGTTGGGCATACTTGTGCACACACACACAGCTGCCTCCTGTATTTAGTAACAGTCTCATAGGTAGAAAACATAAACTGTAGTGTAGTTCATAACTGACGCACATATAAACACAAGCTTTCCAAAATATATAGGCAAGCACAGGGTAACAGTAGCAGCAGCTAATTAAAGAATCTATGCTATGATAATACAGTGAAAAGAAAACATATTGCAATGTACAAAAATAAAAGCTACAGTATATAGATTTGCCATTTAAAAAATTATTTTGAATATAAAGCAAGTGAAGAGATTATCTGACACTGTTTTCTGCCAAAAATAAATCCTCACAAGTAAAACATGAGAGGTATTTTACAAGTAATCAGACCGCCAAAACAGCCAAATGTGAACAATAACAAAAAATGATCATATGATGTTACCAGTTCTGTCCTTAAATCTTCACAAACAACTCTTTCTTTCTGTAGCTCTTGTGTCAAATTTGCTAGTCTATGTTCTGCAGCTTCTCGAAGACTCTTTTCTTCGTCATACTTGGATTTAAGATCTGATTGAGGGAAAATTATACCAAAAACTTGTTCACTCAGTTTAAATTGAAACATGAATCATCACACAATAAATAATTAGAGACACTTACCTACAATTTCAGTGGCCAGTTGTGCTGCTTTCTGTTCAAAAAGGTCTTTCATCTGCTTAATATTGAACTTTTCAACTTGACTCTCTTCTAACTGTTGTTCTAATGATTCTACTTCTAAAAGAAAAGAAAAGAAACTATTGAATAATTCAAACCGGGATAATGATTTACATATATCTTTTTTTTTAACTTTGGAAGAATGTACCTTTGGAAATACCATGCAGGTCAATCATAACTATGTTTGTTTATACTTAGATTCCAGTGTCTGCTTAGAATTGTATCTATACCTGATTTACTGAATCTTATCATATGTTGAAGAAAAGCTAGACTCCTGCACTAGACTGTGCAAGCTCATAAGGAACTATCAATGGCCTAGGGCCGGTGTACTGTAAAGTCATAATTGGAGCCAGCACAGAAAGAGTTTTAAAATTCCATTTCTGCTTTCTTTTAAATTGAAGATTCCCATTTCTTTTTAATTTTAATTAATAGCCCTGATGGCGGAGCGGGGCTAAACTACTGTACTGCAGCAAAAACATTGTCAGTTCAATCCTTACTGGGATCAAGGTTGACTTGCATTTCATTCTTCCAAGGTCAGTAAAATTAGTACCCAACATGTTGAGGCCAAATGTCAATTAACTTGTGAACCACCCAGATAATGCACTAAGTGCTATGGGGTGGTATATAATTGCTTGCTTGAACATGAAACCCAAGAAACATGTCCTACAATAAACAACCATATAAATTTAGCAGCTGAGAAACAGAATTCAGTCTCAAAATGAGAGGTCAGTAATATGTAGCACAAAGCAGTCTAGCACGGTGATTCACAACGTAGGGCACATGCCTACAGGGCGACTTGAATTCCCAGAAGCCTAAGTCAGTACATTTGGGGAAATGACTTAGGCTTATGGGAATTAAAGTCCAAAACCCAAAGGTCTAGCACTATCTTAAGACATCTGCTAATCATGCAGTAAATTTACTGTGTATTATTAATTGTCTTCAATTATCTAATTTCATAGGATGCAAAGGTAGTTTTGCCTCTCAGTTATGAAGCACATCAATCCTGATTTAACAGTTGATTAAAAAAATATGTTTGTAGAAACAAGGCTAAATGCAATTAAAGAAAAAAATCAACCTTCCTTTTCCTTATCAAAACATAGAGCCAGAGCATAGCTTTCTGAAGACATAGATGAGTTCTAAGGAAAGGCTGGGACATGTACAAAATTCTAATTTTAAGCCGTTCCATGGGGCTCGTTGTTGTTCGAAACAATTGCTATACAATGCATGCATCGAATAGCGATTTTATCTATAGGATTCATCGTACAACTTTTTTTTTTTTTTTTGCTAAGTGGTTTTTCCCATTGAAAAATTGTTGTATGATTTTTTCCCATAGGAAAAATTGTTATGCGGGACACCATCCCCCCCAACCTGTTATATGATTTCGTTGCTATACGGGGCAATTGTTGTATGAGGTTCCACTGTATTTGTATTCTAGATAATGTATTTCATTCGCTGAAATATACAATACAGATGAGAGATCACACAGCAACATTTTCATGACAAGTTAATTAAAAAAATGCTTCTCTAAGTTATAATTACTAGATGTCTACTAAAACAATTATTTAAATTTACCTGTAGATGCAGCAGATGCCAGTCCATCAGTTTTGGAGTCCTCAAAAAAAAAAAGAGGGGAGGGAGAAAGAGGCTTAACTAGATCTTGGGGATTACTGAAATGTTTTTATAGCCATTTAATTGACTTTATTCAAATGCACATACAGTAATACCTCGGATAACGTCTGCATCAGATAACGCAAAAAACACATAACATTAAGCAATCTGGGAAAAATGCATCGCATAACGTTAAAATCCTATGGGATGCATCGGATAACATTCGCTAAAGCCTGTGCCAGTTACAATGTATCTCTATGGAGTTTTAACATTATGCAATTCATCCCATAGGTTTTTAACATTATCTGATGCATGCATTGGATAACGTTAAAAATTGGATAACACTAAGACTTGTGGAACCAAGTTTTAGCGTTATCCGTGGTTTCACTGTACTTTTGTATTTTATGCTACAAAACAATTTAGATACTATTTATGAATACGTACAGTCATCACTAGAGAGTGGTAAAGCACCAAGATGACAAATAAGCTGTATATTGTGTATGACTGAAAATAATCCTGGTTTTATTTTATTATCAGGATGAAAACAGAAAAGAGTAAGCAAACAAACTGTTAAAACATGACTAGAAACCTGAAAGAAAAAAGAACTAAATAAGAGGAAAGTACCCTAAAGCAGGAGTTTGCAACCTATGGCCCATGGGCCGGACCTGGACCATGGCACCATTTCATCTGGCCCACCACCCACCCTCGCTCCCGCCACCACTACAAGTAGCAGAAGCAGCAAAAACAGCCGAAAACATGCCACATTTACAATAGCTGCGAACAGGTTTTATGGTAGCGTTTGTGGCAGGAGGAATCACGTGTCTGGCCCGCTCTATGGTCTGAGGGGGTGTGGTCTGGCCCATGGCTGGAAAAGGTTGAGAACCCCTGCCCTAAAGGCTAACAGAAAAGAAAACAAAAGCCCATTGAGCAGGAAATGTCCATGACAAACATGTAACAGTAGGATGGAAATACTGTATCAATGTTCTGTACTTAGGATAAAAACTAATTATGTTACATTTTTAACAACAAACTTTACTCAGTAAACATTTTAAAGCTGTATATTGCAAACACAAAAGATGCTTGATATTCTTATGCTATTTCAGTAAATTAATTATGGAACTAATTCATTCAAGCCTTGAACCTCACATAAAGAACATTAATCTTCGTTTTTAAGGCTTATTATAAATTACTTGCGGTAAACTTGCTTCAAATATTTTTTTAAAGCAATTACTTGCTGCTTCGGCCCTTGAACTTTTTCTAATTCTTTCTTCAGTTCTTCAGAGTACCATCGTTCCTCCTGAACAAACAAAGTTAAACCCATTTTATGAGCTTGCAACCTTGATCATCTTGTGAAATTTTGAATTTGAAACAAAGAACAGCATACACAGTTGATGCACATTTCTAACCTTAAGTGATGCTTGCAAGTCTTGAACTTCTTGCCGGAGTAGTGTTACGTCATCACTGAACACAGCCCATGTTACAAAGGAGAAATTTATTTGAACTTTTATTAAAATTATTGCAGTTATATTCAATTTAATTTTCCAAAATAATATATCTGAACAAACCACTTTTGATTAGCCTCCTAAATTCCATAGTTAAAGCTAGACATAGCTCCACCCTATGTAAAGCATGTTAAATATACTAAAACAATTAATATATAATATCTTAATATGATATGCAGACTAACTTTCACCATGCTTACAAATAACTAACTCACACAAAATTCAGTAGGGATTAATTCCTAGTTAACTATGCTTTGGATTTCCACATTAATCAATATTTTAAATACATATTAGTCTGGGAAATGTATAGATATTTTGGATTGGAGGAATGGCATAAAGAATTGTGGAATTTGGCTATAAATGATAAACTGGCATGCAAATTAAAACTGAAAAAAGGTATTACAAAGAAAAATGAATTTATGGAAATTTGGGGAAATTTTATTGAATACATGTTTGACAAATCCAAAAGAGTTAAGCCAAGTGAAGAATGTATGAAATGTTGAAAACAGAGGATAAGATATGTATAAATGAACAATTGGTTTAGTTTAACAAATATAGATAAAAGGCAAAGTCCCCAAGGTGATGGGTATACGCTGTACAGTACTGTATATGTATATGTATTTTCTTTTTGTAATGAAAAGATTTTAGTTATAAGATTTTTTGGTATATTTTATGTTTAAATATTTTTAATGTTTAATAAATAAAATAAAACAAAATAAAATAAATAATTATATATTATATTATATATTATTTCAAGATACTAGTTGCATTGCTGATTGCTGAAATCCAATTGCGACTTAATGTTAGTATTAATACTGCATACTATTTTAATTGTAAGTTACTAGATAAGTAATAAATGAGAGAGCAGTGATCAGCATTAAATATGCATGGACTTTACATTAATCTACACCAATTAAAAATACAAAAAATATTAAAACACACATGGTATGATTTTGCATTTATATGATAAAAAATTTTTTAAAAAATATTGTCAAAATAACACAAATGGGATTCCAGAGGAGAAAGCTATCTACCAATGAGATAAAATATTATGCGAGAAAATTTAATTATATTTTATATCAGAAATCTCCAAATCAGCCATCTACTGAAGGCAGATCAACACACTCCACTGTATTCAGTCTTCAGATTAGCATGGAGTTATGAAACAAAATAAATACATTCAGTATAGCTAAGCACCTTCTTGGAGTCATGTTAGATTCTCCTCCAAGGGTAGAATCAATCCCAGATTCATGAACTGCTTCATAATGTTTGAAGAGTTCTTCAGCTGATCCATGGGACTTCATGCAAAGGGGACAGATAAATCCCTATAAAAAGAAGCAAAAAAAGCATATATTTAGCATTATTCCCTTCTTGGGTGTTTTTGTTTTGTTTTAAATCATGGGTCCCCAACCTTTTCAAGCCAGGGGCCGGGTCACGCTCTCTCAGTCTGCTTCGAAGGCCAGATGGCCATTTTGGCCTGTCTGCACAATTGCCATTTTGTCCCAACAACTTCAAAGGGTGGCCATTTTTGTTTCTCAGATGCCCTTGGAGGGGTGGGGGCCAAATAAAATGGCGCTGAGGGCCGGATCCAACCCATGGGCCTTAGGTTGGGAACCCCTGTTTTAAATACTTCTACCAGATTTACCATGATTACCACTGAAATAGTTGCCACTCTCCCTAGTGGAATGATTATTATTATTAATAATAACTGTGTGCCATCAGGTCAATTCTGACTTACAGTGATCCTTTTCCAGAGTTTTCTAAGTGGTTTTACATTCCCTTCTTCTGGGGGCATTATAAGATTGTGCAGCATGCTCAAAGCCAAATAGACTATCTCTTCTGTGATGCACAGTGGAAAATCAAACTCCCAGCTACTGGCTCTGCAGTCAGATACATAACTACTGAGGTCAATTAGCAAGAGTAAATTTGTGTTCTGCATTTTTCTTGGTCAGCTTTACAAAAATCCCACTATTACAGGTTATGAGGATATTTTATTATATTGCACTTATTTTTAAGACGAATATTGTTGATTTTAAATTTTTGCTCAATCCTGTAATGGTATCAGCAATTAATATGAAATAGATGAAAGATAAACATATCAAAATGTGTGCCCACCCAATCAAAAAAAAATCAAATCCCTTGAATTAGCTGTATTTTTTTACTTTGAAGTAAAATAGCCTCAAAGCTGATCATAACATTTTACTTTCATCATCACATGCAGATTTTGCCCAGCCCCTTTACTGCAGATACAGTATTGCAGGGGAAACATACTTAATTTGCATCTAAATTAATAACTCGAAGTACTGTAAGTAAGAAGTTTGCTTAGTGCACATTTCAAAGGAAATTTATCAAATCTGAAGTTTACAAACTAGATCTAGAACCCATTTAGACTTGGAACTATTTCTGAAGCTTGTTTTGTAATATGCACCAAAAGAGCAAACAAAATAAAAAGCACAAAATTCAAAATAGCCTGTCCTACAATGTGTCCATGTTTATTTTAAAAATCATGTAAAATGCTTTATTCCATACAAAAATGTTCTTTTCACTTGAAATATATATATATATATATATATATATATATATATATATATATATATATATATATATATATATATATATATATATATATATATATATATATATATATATATATATATATATATATATATATATATATATATATATATATATATATATATATATATATATATATATATATATATATATATATATATATATATATATATATATATATATATATATATATATATATATATATATATATATATATATATATATATATATATATATATATATATATATATATATATATATATATATATATATATATATATATATATATATATATATATATATATATATATATATATATATATATATATATATATATATATATATATATATATATATATATATATATATATATATATATATATATATATATATATATATATATATATATATATATATATATATATATATATATATATATATATATATATATATATATATATATATATATATATATATATATATATATATATATATATATATATATATATATATATCCGAAGAGCCAGCGCTGTCTGCTTCTGCAGACGTTTCCGTGGTCATGTGGCAGGCATGACTAGACACCGGAGCGCACGGAACGCTGTTACCTTCCCACCGAAGTGGTCCCTATTTATCTACTTGCAATTTCTTGCTTTCGAACTGCTAGGTTGGCAGGAGCTAGGATGAAGACGGGAGCTCATTTGGCCACTAGCAAATACAATTCGTCAAAATGGTGCAGTTCCAACCAGCCCAAAAGGCTGACTCAGTTGACGTTAAGGCACTGAACATGTGCTGAATCCATATCCCTCCCATTCTAGAGACATTGGAATTTACTACTCTGACCTTATGAGATGTCTCATCCATAAACCAAGCCAAAGGAGAGGCAGGCTCCTTCGTTTTCTACATGCCAAGATAGATGTAACCTTTTTATCTCTCTGACAGTATAAGAAACAGAATAGGAAACAGTTTGCAGTTTTGTCTGTGAAAACTCTGTATACCTCAACCATGTACTTAACTGTGTCATTTCTGAGAAACCTATTCTGAAATAACAGTGTGAAGCTGTTTTGATTTCCTTATTTTTCTCTATTTTCCTTCTTTTAATATAACTGATAAAATCTACTCTTGTTGGTGGTGTGATTTTGCACAAAGAGAACTCTGATACTAAATCAGGTGTCTTTTCCTTGCCCAGTTATCTAGGACACATTGAGGTGAAAAACTTTGAGTTCTAGTGGCAGAGAATCTTTGTAAATTAAATTTCCTGGAGACATCACCAGAACAGTAGGCAAGAATGTTTGAGAAAGTGCAATAAAAGATTCCCCAACAGACTAGACCAGTGGTGGCGAACCTATGGCACATGTGCCAGAGGTGGCACTCGAAACCCTCTCTGTGGGCACCTGTGCAGTCACCCTAGCACAGATTTTGCCCAGCCCCTCTGCCCACAGCCCAATGGGAGTACTTCCTCCCTCCCCCAGCACAGAGATCACCATGCCCTTCTGCCCAGTGGCCCAATAGGAACATTTCCTTCCTCCCCTGTTGCTGTGTTGGCAACTTTGTGATAAATAAGTGGGTTTGGGCTTGCAGTTTGGGCACTCGGGCTCTAAAAGGTTTGCCATCACTGGACTAGACAGACCCTACCACTAGATCTTGGATGCCAACCAATTCAATCTTACTATAAAAATACATCAGTTTGTTCAAACATTTAAATTAAAAAACTATTCAAAATTGTTTTCTGGTTTTTAAATGCCAACATTCAATTTAAAGTTATTCCATAAAAGACAGCTGCAAGTCGGAGGAAAGGAAGACACCCACCCCAGGTTGACATTCCCTTTCTGTAAAGTTTACAGTGTAAAAGATGAAATAAAAAGGTCATGCCATATATCCCAAAAGCAAATAATATCAAGAAAAGTTGGAGACCCACGTCCAAGCAACCAGAAGTAAGAAGTACTCGTTTCTTCTAAGCATCCCAGAACCAAGCCACGGATATCAAATAAACAACACCCACTGTACTAGCAGGCAACTCATGAAGCTCCAATCTTCTGGTTTCTGTCCCATTGTGTTGGTTCTGGTAATGTTCAGAGAGATCAATGGCAGTAACGTACATTTTCATACACACTGGACAGATGAAGCCCTGTGAAACAATTGTTTTTAGGCATGTGCATCTTTTTATATGCCATAAATAAATGGAATATCAAAAACATCATTCAGATACTGTATTTCTGAATTACATTACCATTTGAAAGTGACATAATTTTGTTATATTTTAAAAACAATTTCTTAAATAAATATCAACCTAATTAACACAGAAGGCAAGAATAATGTTGTTCAAGGTTAGAAATCAGGAAAGGATAAAATGGTTTCAGTTCAATGTAATACTAGAAAAGTGAAAAACTTCATTAGCACAGTTGTAGTGGATTAAACTTTTGTGCAAGCAGTAATGCAAGGTAATATATATCCATATTTTTTCACAATGGTTTGCAAAATAATAAATAAAACACTGTCCTGAATGCCTCCTTGCCTTAACACAGGCATTCTCAACCTACGGCCCGTGGGCCAAACCCAGCCGCCAAAGCCTTTTCATCTGGCCCCCGACATCCTCCTCGTTCCCGCCACCACCTCCTAGAAGCACCAAAACCGGCAGAAACGTGCGTTTTGGCGGTTTGTGTGAAATCTCATGAGATCTCATGAAATCTCACCGAAATCTCGCAAGGTCTTGCCAAAATCTCGCAAAAACGCACGAGAACTCAAGTGGAAACACGTGACCGGCCCGCGCAGCCATTCTGAGAGGAGCAATCTAGCCCCCTGTCCGTAAAGGTTGAGAAAGCCTTAACGCAATGACACCAATGGACACAGACCTACAGTAGAAAATCTATACTAATCCACTGTCAGTCCTTCTTAGAATTTTACCTATGCCTTTAGTATTTAAGGCAAATTAGTTAGATTTAACACCAAACTCAACAATTAAATGGTAAAAATAAGAATAATTCCTTCTCGAGAAGCCTACAAATTGCTATAAAAAGCATACAAAAGGGCATCATATCAATTACACAAATATACACACAAAGCTCAAGTTGGCAGGAACTGGGACAGACGATGGGAGCATAGCTGTCAAGTATCCCTTATTGGCCGGGAAAACCCCTTATTTTACCCTCTTTCCTGCCATCATCCCGTATTAATTAGCCTGCAATGCCCTATTACCACCATTGGAGGGCAGCACAGGATAAGCATAGATGTCAAGTATCCCGTATTTGCCGGGAAATTTCCCTTATTTCCAAATCCAAAACTTGACAGGTATGGATGGGAGCTCACTCCATCATGCAACACTTGGGTCTCAAATTGGTGACCTGCCAAACTTCTAGTCGCTAAGCCACCACAGTCCCTTAATTCTACCTTACTATAAAAATTAACTTGAAAAACATGATTACATATATACAGTACACATGCAAAGGTGGCCTTTTTGCCTGTTATTAGGCCTTTGTTAAAACAAGGGCATTATAAGACAACTCAATAAGCCAAGGACCCACAGGCTATTAGTTGTAAGCAGCTTTCCAGTTCCTGCTTCTCAACTGTTTCCACTTGTAACAGAAGCAGCTATACCAGTGGTGGCGAACCTATAGCACGCGTGCCAGAGGTGGCACTCGGAGCCCTCTCTGTAGGCACCCATGTGGTTGCCTCAGCACAGAGTTCATCCCGCTCCTCTGCCCAAGAGCCCAATGGGAGTGCTTTCTCCCTCTCCCTCAGCACAGAATTCGCTCTGCCCCTCTGCCCAGCAGCCCAATGGGAGCACTTCCTCCCTCCCCAGCAGAGTTTACCCCACCCCTCTGTCCAGCAGCTCAATGGGAGTGCTTCCTCCCTCCCCCAGCACAGAGTTCACACTGCCCCTCTGCTCAGCAGCCCAATGGGAGTGCTTCCTCTCTCCCCTGTAGCCATGTTGGTACTTTGCGATAAATAAGTGGGTTTCAGGTTGCAGTTTGGGCACACGGTCTCTAAAATGTTCGCCATCACTGAGCTATACAAAGTGAAACTGTAATTTGCTTAGTACAGTAATACCTCAGATGACGACCAAACTTGGTTCCAAAAGTTTGGTCGTTATCCGATTTTAGCGTTATCCAATGCATACATCGGATATCGCTTAACAAAAGCCAGCTGCCTCTGGGTCGTGGAACTCAATCCGCATTGTTTCTGACAACCTCCGACCTACCTAGGCACTGGTGCAAAGCAAAATCTGCAGATGAGGAAGGAGTTTTGCCTGGCGTTTTGCCTTGCAGCAATGCCTGGGTAGGTCTGGGAATGTCGGAAACAGCGCAGATTGGGTCCCCCGCCCTCCCCAGTGGTGGCTGGGGGGGCAGAAAGCCCAAAATGGATGAAAAAAATTCCGTTATGATGGAATTTTTTTCACCCATTTTGGGCTCTCCGCCCCCCCCTCCCCACAGCCACCTCTGGGGAGGGTGGGGGACCCGATCTGCGCTGTTTCCAACATCCCCCAACCTACCCAGGCGTTGCTGCAAGGCAAAACCTGCAGCCGAGGAAGGAGTTTCACCTGGCATTTTATCTTGCAGCAGCGCCCGGAAAGGTTGGGAGATGTCGTAAACAGAGCAGATCGGGTCCCACGACCCTCCTAGAGGTGGCAGCCCACCCTCACAACAAGGACAATGTGGTCTCCTACCTTTTCACGCTGTTTGGGGCCGAATAAATTGCCATTGTTGGGTGCATTTTTCCGGCTCTCCGCCTCCCCAGCAGACTCTGGGAGAACAGGAGGACCTTTTCCGCTCTATTCCCACCTTCCTAGGATGTTCCTGGGCCGCACAACAGCTGAAAATAGTTGTGGCCGCCACTTTGTTTGGGAAAAACCATACAACGATGTTTGGCACTAAGCGGTTTTTCCTATTGGAAAATCGTTGTACGGCTTTTCCCATAGGAACTATCGCTATGCAGAACGGCTTTCTCCCTCCATGCCTCATCGCTATGTGATTTCATCACTGTATGGGGTGATCACTATACTGAGTTCTACTGTACGTGAGAAACAAAGGGCTGGAAAAGAATGGACACTTCCAAACATTCAGCTAGGCAATACTGTGTATACAGTGAGTTAGACATGTGGTTGTGCTGTCAGAAGTGGTCATCCTTACCCACTTTTCTATACCTTCTGTGCATATATACAAATATTGACCAGATGGTCAAAGGACCCTGTATACGCAGATAGTACCAAAAAAGAGATATTTCCAAACCCTGGGTACTCATTCACAAAAAATACCTCTACCAATATTTATGTATCTCATCTTTTCTTCATCAAATGAACTACCTTATTTAGTAGGATTTCTTCTAGACAGTATCTGTGGGAAGGAGACTGAAGGTAGCAAAAGGAACAAACCATACAACAAGATATTAATTAAAGCAAAACTAAGGAAACATGTTACAGGAAATATCCATATCCAATGTTCCCTGAAATCAATATTTGATATATTTTCACTTATCACTCTATATTTCTAGAAGAAAAAAATGTGAGGAAAAAACCAGTGGAAGCTATATCGTCACAAAATAAATTCAAACAACTATACTGAGCTGATATCTTCATTAGATCAATAATAAAGGCACAAACAAGTGTGCAACCTTTCAAGAATTTAAATTGTGAAAATTTGACTTCAAATATGAATTTGTGATATATATATTTTTACTAACACTGGGGTTTGCTGTCTTTGCCTGAAATTCTGTGGAATCCTAATTCAGCCATTCAGCAGTAGGACCTAACATTGGAAAAGTTTATATTGCCAGTAACTAGGACATCATCAAGCAAAACAGACAGAGCTACCCAATTTAACTTCACTGCCTTCCTTCTTTCTATTAATATGTCATTTCGATTTATGTTCAGCATTTGTTGTTCAGTCGCACAGTCGGTTCCGACCCTTTGCGACCCTATGGACCATTGCTCTCCATGCGCCTCTGTCCTCCACCATCCCCCTCAGCCCTCCCAGCTCTGTGCCCATTGTGTCTACAATGCCATCTAGCCATCTCATCCTTGGCCTCCCCCTTCTTCTTTTGCCCTCCACCTTTCCCAACATCAATGCCTTCTCAAGTGAATCCTCCCTTCTCATTTGATGTCCAAAGTATTTCAGCTTCATCTTTACTATTTGACCTTCCAGTGAGCATTCAGGGTTAATTTCTTCTAAGATTGACCTATTTGTTCTCCTCGCTGTCCAGGGTACTCTCAAAACCCTCCTCCAACACCACATTTCAAAGGCATCTATTCTTCTGCGTTCAGCCTTCCTAATTGTCCAGCTCTCACATCCGTACATTACTACTGGGAAGACCATTGCTTTGACTATTCTAATTTTTGTTTTCAGTGTGATGTCTCTGCTTTTCACTATGTTCCCCAGGTTTCTCATTGCTTGTCTCCCAAGAATCAGTCGCCTTTTTATTTCATGGCTACAATCCCCATCTGCAGTGATCTTTGATCCCAAAAAAGTAAAATCTGTCACTGCTTCTACTTCTTCCCCATCTATCTTCCATGAACTGATTGGGCCTGTTGCCATTATCTTGGTTTTCTTGATATTTAGTCTCAAGCCAGCTTTTGCACTCTCCTCCTTCAGCCCAATCAAGAGATTCTTTAGGTCTTCCTCACTTTCTGCCATTAGGGTGGTATCGTCTGCATATCTCAAATTATTGATGTTTCTCCCAGCGATTTTAATCCCATATTGTGATTCCTCCATCCCTGCACTGCGCATTATGTGCTCTGTGTATAGGTTGAATAGGCATGGTGACAAAATGCAGCCTTGTCTTACTCCTTTTCCTATTCCAAACCATTCTGTCATTCCATGTTCTGTCCTAACTGTTGCTTCTTGGTTCATGTACAGATTTCTCAGGAGGCATATGAGGTGCTCTGGTATTCCCATCTCTTTAATTACTTGCCACATCTTGTTGTGGTCCACACAGTCAAATGCCTTAGTGTAGTCAATAAAACAGAAATAAACTTGTTTCTGGTATTCCTTTGTTTTCTCCATGATCCAGCATATGTTGGCAATGTGGTCTCTAGTCCCCCTGCCTCTTCTGAAACCTGCCTGCACCTCTGGTAATTCTCTTTCCACATGCTGCTGAAGTCTATCCTGTATTATCTTGAGCATCACCTTACTGGCGTGTGGGATGAGCGCGATTGTTCGATAATTTGAACATTCTTTGGCATTGCCCTTTTTTGGGATTGGGACGTATACTGATCTTTTCCAATCCTGTGGCCATTGTTTTGTTTTCCAAATCTGTTGGCATATTGAATGCAGTAATTTGACGCCGTCATCTTTTAGCACTTTAAAGAATTCAACTGGGATACCATCATCTCCACTAGCTTTGTTGTTTGCAGTGCTTTTTAGGGCCTTTATGACTTCGCTCTCCAGGATGTCTGGCTCAGGTTCTACTTCTTCATCATTGTGATTGTCAGGAGTGTTGAGGTCCTTTTTGTAGAGTTCCTCTGTGTACTCTTTCCATCTTTTCTTAATCTCTTCTGCATCAGCTAGCTCCTTTCCTTCTTTGTCCCTTATCATGGTCATTTTTGCTTTAAATGTTCCCTTAATTTCCCCGATTTTTTTGAAAAGATCTCTGGTTCTGCCTCTTTTGTTGTTTTCCTCCATTTCTCTGCAC
This sequence comes from Bradypodion pumilum, assembly GCA_035047305.1. Taxonomy (NCBI): domain Eukaryota; kingdom Metazoa; phylum Chordata; class Lepidosauria; order Squamata; family Chamaeleonidae; genus Bradypodion; species Bradypodion pumilum. The sequence continues at coordinate 53,888,083 of JAWDJD010000005.1, read as the reverse complement.
TGTTCTTTTAGGTAGTTTTCCTTATCTCTCCTTGCTTTTCTTTGAAATTCTGTGTTCAAATGATTGTAGTTTTTCCTTTCTCCTTTGACTTTTGCGTTCCTTCTTTCCTCTGCTATTTTAAGAGCCTCATCAGACAACCACTTTGCTTTCTTACTCTTCTTTTCTTTTGGTATGGTTTTCTTTGCTGCTTCCTGCATGATGTCCCTCATCTCTGTCCATAATTCTTCTGGCACTCTATCTATTGAGTCTAAGCCATTGAATCTGTTCATCACCTCCACCGCGTATTCTTTAGGGATGCTGTCTAGGTGATATCTTTCTGGTCTCCGTGTTTTCCTTATTTTCTTTAGTCTAAGCCTGAATTTTGCGATCAATAGGTTGTGATCTGAGCCACAGTCTGCTCCAGGTCTTGTTTTTGCTGACTGTATGGAGGTTCTCCATCTTTGGCTGCAGAGTATGTAGTCAATCTGGTTTCGGTGTTGGCCATCTGGTGATGTCCATGTGTAAAGTCGCCTCTTGTGTTGCTGGAAGAGAGTGTTTGCTATGACCAGTGCGTTCTCTTGGCAGAACTCTATCAATCTTTGCCCTGCATCATTTTGTGTTCCAAGACCAAATTTGCCTGTTATTCCCTCCACTTTTTGATTTCCTACTTTGGCATTCCAGTCTCCTAATATAATTTGGACATCATTTCTTGGTGTCTGTTCTATGAGGTGTTGTAAGTCCTCATAGAACTGGTCCATTGTGGCTTCATCTGCACCAGTGGTTGGTGCGTATATTTGGATCACAGTGACATTGAAAGGTTTGCCTTGAAATGTAAATGTAAAACTGCCTGGTGACTCTGTTTTACATCAATTAAGAAACCTCTGTGCTTTGACAAAATGCATACAGCTTTGAGTTCAGTGTGGGAATTCAAAACATGTCCAAGATGGAGGAGCACATGCTTCTAATTATCCAGCTTTCTGTAAATTACTACTCCAAAGTGAAATTTAATACTACTGCATCACCTGACAAGGTCTATTTCATTGTCTGCAGTATCCCTCCAACATGCAAAGAGCAAGGTCTTAAAATTCAGGCTTTCCCCCATGCCCCCCCCCCTCTAATTTTATAACATCCTGCTTGATGAAGCTTTTGTATTATTGAAAGCTTGTACACTATTGTGCCTGTTTTGATTGGTCTAATAAAGGTATAATCTCAGTATAATTTTGGTAATCACTGAATAGGTTTTACTTCATTCAGTATGGGAGCATATTGTGCATACTAGGCAATCAGAGCTCTGGAAAACCCAAATGAAGATGAAAATTAAAATGATGAGATTAATATAGTCAGTGATAGTAAAGTGGAAGACAATTTTGACTTCTTTGCTAATTAACATCTGCAGCAATCTTTCTTCCAGAGAAGGCAATGACCTTTCCACTAATTTTTATATTAGCAGGTCATAGGCATCTCCTTTTAATATCTTAAACCTAGCCACTCCTCAATGCCATAGAGGAAGAATTAACCTCAAATCAACCAGCCCCAAGAACCTCAGTGACCCCCTCTAATTTGTCCCAGACAGAGCCTCCCTGCCCCAAGGATCTGCTTAACTTCTTCTTAGATAAGCAGTGATAGGTATAAATAAATCACAATACTGTAATTATGATCAATAATTAGTTTGATTTAAATAAAAATTATTTTATTTAGGGACTACAGACAATTGATATGATGGAAAAGTTAAGTTCTAAGGTATAAATGGTAGTCAAAATATCATAAAATGTAAACATATTCTTTCTGTAGTTTAAGAGCAAAATAATATTTTATAGACTCTTTCTGTCACAAACTTTCTAGCCAGACTTTTCCTAATGAAGTCTAGCACAAGCTACGTCTCCTGACTGACTCTAAAACAGATTTTTTTTTCTCCCAACTCTCAACCATAACTGCCTCTACTCTACAAAGAGATCACAAAAACCAGACTCCTCACCATTAAATTCCAATTAAATAAACCAATCAAAATTCAAACGTTCAACTGCCGATCATACTACCACTCCAGCCGCTCATATTTACTGAACAGGTAAACAAAGATTTTCCATACACACCTAGTAATATTAATTCTTTATATATCCACTGCAGTTTTAAATGGGCAGAATCACCACAATATATAACAACAGGTATGGATGACCAAACAAGGCATTAAAATGTCTAAGAACCGATAACATCTGACATATTTGCCATACTGTTGTCGCGGGTCCCTCTTTCAGACTAACAACTCTGCTCTGGGTGACTGAACAGACAGCAGCCTAAAAGATTTATAGTGCAGAGGCAGCGTAACACTTTCTCAGAGATATCCCTGCTCAGAGTAACTTTTGCAAGCAGTGTTTTGAGGTACACTGATTCTCTGATTAATCAGCCTCAGCTGACAATTAAAAATAGCAATGAAGGATTTATGAGACTGTTTCTTCTTAACCCAAACATCGCCTTCTTACGCTTACCCCTCCCGCTTAAGGGACTCTGAGAGTCCAGCGTTTATCTCCAGCTTGAGATAAAGTTATTCTCAAAACAAACTCTTCTGGGCTGCTGGAATTCAGCCTTCCTGACAAAACCTTAAATTTATGGCTTGTGCTGAACTTCTAAAAATCTCCCCTTTCTCAGCTTAGAGGAGGACAAACCAGAAACTACTAATATCATCAAATTAGCAGCTTTTATTGGTTTACAAAAATGAGGTAGATTATTATGCGGTTAAAATAGACATTTAAAAATACAAAATAGAAAACATAAAACAAACATGAATAACTAAGCTAACTAAATAAAGCAAAGACCTGGGGCCAAAGACTCCGCCATAGAAATTAGACCGGCATGATCTGATTTCTAAGAAAAAGGAAAGTCGGACAGCATTTCTCAAGGCAAGAGAAAACTGACCTGCCGATGATTAAAAAGCATCAGTTTATAGAGGTTTTTCTTTCCTCACACCCACACTTCAAAAATGTAAAAACTCCCAGTTATGTCATCTTGGCGACATTATGACTGGGCACCTGAACTCTGCCAGCTGCATCTCTGCACCTGCGTGCGTGCGTGAGATTCCTTATCTCTCATCCGGTGAGATAAATGTATCTGTCAGATTCTCAGACATAGGGTCTTCAGATCTTGGCGTCAATATGTGGGTGTGTGAAAAGAATGCCTGGCTAACACCTGGACATCTGGTAATCAGCATTACATCATAGAATAAAAATCTAGCTGGACATTTCTACTTCACACAATTAAAATTAATCAGAATAAATGTCTTCCTTTTTAATTTGCCCATCACAACTGTTGTGAATTATCATTAATGTCAGAGGTCACAATTTTAAAGATGTCAGTTTCAAAGATGTCACAAAGTCAGACATTCTAGTTTTAAACAGCAAATCTTTCCCCCTCACAGCAAAATAACAAAAAAATCAGCATCTAAAAACAATTTCAATCTAAAAAGTCATTAAAAATTATGTATTGCTGCGGTACATTACCTCTGGAGAACTTTCACTGTTGACATCCACTGCATTTTCAGGGACTGCAGATGAATCAGAGACAGAGGTCTGAGAACCAGTTCTGCCAGGAGTCTTTAAAAAATGAAAGAGAGAAATGTAAGGCATCATCTCAATAGATAATAATCATACCTAAGTGACAGAGAAGTAAAGTGGCACATCCATCACCATTTACTGGTCCACATTATTTTATTTATTTATTTTAAAATTTATATTGCCGCCTTTCTTGCCTCGGCAACCCATGGCGGCTCACATCAATTTAAAAGCTAAAAGCTAACCTCATACAACCTAGTGCTAAAACTATAAAATATTAAGGCATCCATAAAAAACCCCAACCCCTCATTAAAAACCCCGGGCAGGGCTAAATCATCCAGCAGGGCTGGGTTGTGGTGCCAGATGCACCCCACACCTGCTAGCAAAGCCAAGTTTTTAGTGCCTTCCTAAATTGGGGCAACTCCGCCTGGAGGCACAGTTCTGTTGGCAGGAGGTTCCAGAGGGCCGGGGCGGATACCAAGAAAGTTCTCCTCCTGGTCCCAGCGAGGCGTGCTTCCCTCGCTGATGAGACAATCAGAGAGCTCCTACGGTCCACCCTCGTAGGGCGGGTCGAAAGCCTTGGGGTGATGTGGTCTCTTAAGTATCCCGGTCCACCAACATGTAGGGCTTTAAAGGTCAAAACCAGCACCTTGAATTGCACCCAGAAGCATACTGTCAGCCAATGCAGGCTCCCGTAGTAGCGGTGAGGCATGAGCATAACATTAGTAGAGTGTGGGCATTGACTTATCTTTCCTTTTAACAAATTGCTTAGCAGTAGATACTTTAGAAAAAAGAATCCTCCTTCTCCCCCAGAAAAAAACTGAATTATAATGACACTGCCAGAATTCTTGTAGCATCTTAAAAACTATACAGTGGAACCTCATAAAACGAATGCATCATACAATGGAAAAAATCGTACAATGAAGAGGATTTTGGAACAAATCCATGCATCATACAACAAAAATCTCTATGGGGAAAATCGTACAACGAAAATTTTCTTTGTACGATTTTTCCCATAGAGATTTTATTGTACGATTTTTCCCATAAAGATTTTCGTTGTACGATTTTTTCCCCATAGGAATTTTTGTTATACAATGCATGCCAAAAAAATATCATATAACGAAGTGCCTTGTGGAACCAATTATTTTTGTTATACGAGGTTCTACTGTATCTGAATTAATTGAGTACAATCATTTTTGTTTTCTTTTTAAAGGTGTCATAAGATTTTTTTTGCTATCTTTACCACAATATAGAATCATAGCTACCATTCTCAGAAATAATCTACACGAATTACATTGGTTTCAGACTGACCTCTTTCAGATGGGACACTTTCCCCACATTGTTCTACCCTTGTTTGTTTTGGAAAATAATGAGATTTATACAGAAATACCAAGAATAATACCCAGATGATGCATTCTCTCCCATCTCAGTGTTGGAACCATGCAAACATGATCAGTTAAGGTCTCCTGGCAAAACAGGGAGGATGGAGGATGAAAAGTTTCAAAAGCCATCCCCATCAAAGGAATGCTAAAAAGCTATAAGGTCAAGAGCTACCCGAGTACAACTATCACCTCATTCCCATCCACCTTTCACTGTTGCTTCTCTGTCAGTCTGCTCTATGAAGTTTAATTTCTTATTTTTCCTCTGCTTCTCTTTCTATTAGACATTCAATCTTTCCCTCTCTTGAGTTCACGCCTGGGCATTCATAGAATATAATAAAGAGATGGTGTCAGGAGACCAAGAGAGACACTAACACATACATGGACTCACAGTTTTCCCAATAGACTGGGGGAGTAAAGGTAAAGGTCGCCCTTGCTCGAAAGCCAGTTGTACCCATCTCTAGGGTTCAGTGCTCATCTCTGTTTACAGCCAAAGAGCCAATGGTGTCTGTGTCTGCAAACGTTTCCATGGACAAGTAGTAGGCATGCCTCGACACCAGAGTGCACAGAACCTTCCCACCGATGTGGTCCCTATTTATTTACAGTGGTACCCCATATAACAAACGCTTCGTATAACAGAAAAATCTGTACAACGAAGCGTTCGTGCGCTATTTGTGATGTACCGTATAACGGGGAAAATGTTCATTATACGGATCGCTATTGGCGATACCCCGTACAATGGAAAAAATTTGTTGTACGGGGTATAGCGATCCATATAGCGAACTTTTTCTTTCATTATACAGTACATCGCCTATAGTGATCTGCTCACTCCGTCGTGCAGTACCGTGGTGCTAATACCAGCCTTCTGTATGCAGACGAGCAGCAAAGCAGTATCATCCAAATAAAGAAAGGAAGAAACCTATTTACTGACCAAAAGGGAAGCGCTAAACTAGAATAAGATAAGGAGGAACAAAAAAAGCATGGAAACTCACATGAGAAAAAAGCTGCTCATCCCCAATAAAAACAAACATTGATGAAAGAAGGGGGGCCATGCAAAATCAATGCTTAATGGAGTACTTAAAGGGGTATAAATGTCTTATCTGGAAGAGCTCGTTGGCCAACCTTTCCCTTTGGGGACCTACCCTGTCATCTAACAAACGCTTTCACCTTATTCTATCTCCTACCAATCTGCAGATCTGGGGATTAGAATTGTTCTATAATACTGCCTTCATAAGGAATTCCATTTTAATGTTTCATATCATTTTCAGATCATTAAAATATTCACACACCCAACATTATTTATAACTCCTCCTTTTGGAGCAGTGAAAATTTTAAATTCAGTTTCAGGAGATTATATTACTGCTGAGATTACATTATATACAAATGGACACAGGCTCCGCAAGCTTTTCGTGAATGTAGTAGCAAGGGCAGCAGCTGCCAGTGCTACTTGCCAAAGCAAGTAGTAACATCACTTTTTATCCTGTGTTCTCTTAAAACACGCTCAAAAAAAGCAAAACTGGTGTCTACAGACTTCTGTATTGCACATTATACTTCTCTATGTGAATGTCACTCTTAAGGAGTGGTTGGGGCTTCTCCTTTGTAGGAAACAGCATTGTGTGCATTATCCTTCAATAATCAGATCTTAAGGGGGAAAGCCATATAAAATAGGACTTTAAACAGCAGGAAGGACAAAAACATAATCTTCAGATTGCAAAACACAGGTTTCCATTATTTTAACAGACTGTAATAAAAAAAATCTGTAGCCAAGTAATTCTTGGATGTCCTTAAATGGATGACTCCTGGGGACATCCCAGATGTACACGGGTACTTAAAGACATACGAATACTGTCCAGACTTCATGTATATTCCACAGAAACACCAGTGTGATACTAGTAGAGAAGAATGACAACCCTAAATATGATTTTTAAAAACAACAATCCAACACCGGCCCTCTTGAACATGTCCCTATAGAGTGTACTCATTCAATTACACTTCTAAAAACTGAACAGCTGAACTTTTTTTTTAAGGTTCTGCTAGACATTTGGATCTCCCACCTGTTCTCTTATAGATTCAAGTTACCATATCATAAATATTTTTGATAGCAATTCTACATCTTAATAACATAGTTGCTTCATAATTGAGGGGAAAACTGACAAACAGTAATATAAATTTATCACAGCTGTACTTATTTGTATAGGAAGAGATGGACAGAGATGTGCTTCTGGGTATATGGGAATGTCTATTAATTTTGTATTGGCAAAAAGGAAAGGGTCAACATTCAATACTGGAATCTATGCAACATTGGAAGGAGGCTCCACAAAGATAAAAGATAGAAATAGTTATTCTTAGAATCACAAGGGGCTAGAGTACACTTGTTTTCTTTATTTTGTTATAGACATTTTTATGTTTAGTGTGTGTTTTACTTATACAGTAAAACCCGCATAACGAATGATTCGTATAACAAAAAATTCGTATAACGAAGCAGTCGTTAGGCAATTGCAATACCCCACATAACGGAAAAAAATGTTATGTGGGGTTTTGCGGGGTATACCTTGGTTAACGTAAACCTCATATAACAAACATTTTTTTCGTTATGCGGGGTATCAGCCATTTGATCCGCATAACTAAAAAAACTGCATAACAAAGAGCTCCGTAGAATGGAGCTTTTTCGTTATGAGGGGTATACTGTACCTATTAAGTTTGAAGTGCCCAATCAAAACTCTGGTGATCGACTATATTGTTTTGCAAACATCAATTAATTCACTGCCAGCAAAGCATGTGAAAAGCTTTAAGGTATCTTTTACAATCCCAAAAGAAAGTATCAAATATCCAGAAAATATTTTTCACAGTTTCATGTCTTCATGAATCTGACATTCCAAGAAAAATATTCAAAACATAGACGGCTTTCTTTCAATCTACTCAATGATTCAAATCAATCTTAAACAGAAATTTCCTTTAGTTAGTGGGGCACATATCAAGAAACAGAACATTCTATACTATAGTACAGTAGCCTTGTTTCCGCCATGTTGACTTTGCTATTTCAGAAACAAAATAAAGAATGCCTAAAGATGAGGATTCCTTGCCCGTTCTTCTGTGTAACAAAACACAAAATAACACCTTAATCTTAACCGTAATTCAATCAGTATACAGTATGTAAACATTGCAAATAGTCCCTGGAGGTCCCCGTGAACTCAGTGGCTCAGAATATCTAAACCCAGCTGAAATCACTCCTAGACAAGGATGAACTGGCCATTGATGTTCATACATATATAACTTCCCATTTAGACAACTGCAATATAATGTATTATGTATGGAGCAGCCCTTAAAGATGTCACAGATATCAGAGCAAGTTCAATATGTGCTGGCTAGACTGCTGGCAGGAAGAACATTCGGAAGTCACATAAAACTGATTCTGAAAAACCTACACAAGGGGTTCCCAAACCTTTTGTGCCGTGTGCCGGTCACGTGGTTGAGTGTGCTTGTCACGTGGTTCCTCCCACCATAAAATGTGTCCACGGCTGTCATAAATGTGTTTACAACAGCCACAGGTTCATTTATGGCAGTGTTTGCGCATGTGTGGGCACATTTTACTTCCGCTTCCGGTAGCATTTGAGCATGTGTGGATGTGTTTTACTTCCACTTCCGGTGCCAGCAAGGGTGGCATAGGCTAGCCCGTGGGCTGTAGTTTGGCCACCCCTGACCTACACTGTCCTGAGTTTAAGGGTAGACAACTTTCAAGGTCCTAAAGGGCTTGGGATCTAGATATTGAAGGAACACTTCTCCTTGCATATAATTGACTAGCATATTTGTGTCCGTCCAGCCGGGCAGTTTTTAATTTGTTTTTGTTTTTTTGGTTAGAGGTGGTTTGGGTGGGGGTGTTTTGCATTTGTGGTTTGTGACTTTATTTAATTTATATTTGTCATTTTGATTTTTTGATTTTTTTTTACTGTTTTTACTCTTCCGGCCTCTAGGTGGGGCTGTTATTAAGATTATTGTGACTTTCTTTCTCTTTGTTCAGTTTAGATCTGGACCCAATGGAAGGAGGATGTGTTTGGTAAGTGCTCATTATTGTTTTTTTTGTTTTGGGGGGTTTTTTGTTTGTTTTCTGTGGTGTTGGGCTGGGGGGTTTAAGTAGAGTTTCTACTTAACCCCCCCCCCAGTGTTTCAGCTTGTTTGTTTGTATTGTGGGTTTTAGATGTGTTTTAGTGTTTTAATTATTTCTGGTTGTTATTTATTTTTAATTTTTTCGTATTTATTTCTTTAATTTGTGATATTATTGTTTCTTGAGTTATTTTCATGTTGTAGACAGGTGTTTTTAGTGTGCTTTTATGGTTTTTCGTTAGCCTTTGGTATTTTGGGTGTTTTTTGTTGATTTTGTTGTTTATTGTTTTGTTGTTTAATGGGTTTATTTTATTTATTTATTTATTTGTGTTTTATTAATTTTGGTGCTTTGCATTTTGGTTAACTGTTTGGTTTTGTTGTTATGTTTTGTTGTGTGAAGAATGGCCTGTCTGTCGTTTTTTCTTTTTCCCCATTGCTGCTTCGAAATTAGGTTTCGATGCAGCGATGGGGAAAAGGAAGAGCCGGCAGTCAGCTCGTTCTTCAACCGGTAATGTTTGTTAGGTAGGTCGGGTGAAAAGGAGGCAGAGAAGAGCTATCTGCTTCACAATGGTTCTCTTCTCTGGGCCTCCTTTTTTCCCCTGGCTTACCTAACAGGAGATCGGCAGGCAGCGATCCGTAAGAGGTGGTGCTCTTCCTTGCGGATTGCTGGCTGCTGCTTTTCTATTACCTCCACCGCTGTGTCGTGCTAGTTCTCGAAATAGCGGTGTGGGTAGTAAAAAGGCAAAATCCAGTCATTCGCCAGGGAGAGTGCTTCCCCTGATGAATTGCTGCCTGCTGCTTTTTTTCCCCACCCCGGCACAACTTACCTTGAGGCCAGCGGTGGTCTCGCCGTGTCTTCGGCGGCGTAGCGGGGAGGAGAGGGAGTCCCTCTTCTCCCCGTTGTTCCGGGAAAGATGGGTAGCGGTTGTCTCGCCATGGTTTTTTGCGGGTTTCTGTTTGCGAGGCTGTGAGGCGCTGCGTCTGCCTGCGGCGGCCTTGCACACCTGTTGTGTGAGGTGTTTTTTATTTTATTTTTCACATACCAGCTTTTTCAGCGTTCTGCACGCTCACACCCTTCAGCATGATTGGCTGAAGTGGTCACGGTGCAGAGGATGCTGGGACTTGAAGTTTAGTTTATTTTGTTTGCGTTCATGCGGTGGTTTTTTCCTGCGGCTCGGTTTCTATTGGGCGCGCCAGCTTTCTCAACGTTCTCTTTGCTTTCGCCTGTCAGTCTGATTGGCTGAGAGGCGGCGCGGTGCGGAGGATGTTGGAAATTGTAGTTGAATTGTTTTGTTTGCGTTCATGGGGCGACTGCCAGACCCTTGCGGCAATGTGCGAGCCGGGTAAAGGTGAGTGCAGGCGGCTCAGTACAGGGTAGGGACGGGTGCGGGAGCCTTTGTTACACTCCAACGGTTAACGTCCTTCCTTATAGGTAAAGATAATCATTAACATCTACTCAGGAAACCCTTGCCCAAGTCTCATCACTGACACCACATTACAGTATGTGGTGATGCAGGAGAGGCCTTTTTCAGCTGTACTGGCCAGTTATGGAACACCTTTCTCTTGGAAGCTAAACTACCACCAATGCCATCCTTTTTTTCTCCACAGCAAGTGATCATTTGAGAGGCTGTGGCCTGGTCTTCAATCCTTCAGTCTATTTTGCTAATTTTGTGTGAAATTGTTTTAAAGTGTTACCCACAGTCACTCTCAAAAAAGACAACAGCCCTGGCCAAAATGCAGATCCTCAGAGTTCCACCAGAACAAGGGACTGATAAATGAGTTCTGAGTACTTTATTCTTAGAAAACTCTGGGAAGGGCAATTCTAAATCAGAATCAAATTGATGGTACCTCATTTTATTTTTGATTTAGTTGTATTCATTTCTTTTATGATTCACTAATTAAGATCCACCCTGAGTTTGCCAACAGAGGGTAAGTCAGAAACGATTTTATTAATAAATAAACACACAAACATGCAGTGGCCTTATACAAATCACAATCACTAATGAATCAAGTTCAGTACTGTATTGTCTACTGGCCACAGTTCTCTGGCACCGCAAGTAATTCTTTCTATCTAAAAATGATTAGCTGATAAATAGGGGATCTTGCTAATGCAAATAATCAACTAAAGTTTATCTATAATTATACCAGAGAACAACTCAAAGGAAATAATGAAAAGGACAAGTAAAAATATTATAGCAAATATAAGCAACATGTGATGTTTGTTTTCATGGGCTGGGTTTGTTTTTATGGGCTAGGTTTGTTTTTATAGGCTCGTTGTGTCATTTTGAACACAAGTAATTACTGGCAATTCTTGGTTTGAGAGCAAAAGAGCAAGAAACTGGAATAAAGTACTGACCAAGATTAGTGTGAATATGTACCCAAGACCCCTTACCACATCAGTTTTAACCAATATTTTGTGACTTAAGCCTGACATGTCTAAGTAATCCAGTAGTGGGCATCAAAAAAAATTGCTACCACACCGTGTGTGGAGCCTACATTGTGGGCAGAGCCTACATTATGGGCCAAGCCAACGTTGTGGGCACCCCCAGAAGTGAAAGTGTGTGTGTGTATGTCAGCCGTAAAACGTGCCTCTTCGTTGGAAAGGTAAACGCATCTGTGGCTGTCATAAACATGGAAGTGGGAGCATTTGCAACAGCTATAAATGTGCCCGCTTCTGCTTCTGGGGGTGTGGTCCGGCCCGATCAGCTGTCCTGGGGGAGTGGTCAGGCCTGCGGCAAAACAAGTTTGGCCACCCCTGGGCTAGGCAATAGAATGAAAGTTTCATCTACTTTCTGCACTAATAGCTCCTATGTATGACCAAAATAATCAGCAATACTCTGCTTTCCATTTCTATCCCTTGTGTTTCTCATCCCCTATATCTCCCCTTCCACACATCATGTGACAGTAGCAAAATGGGCAGATGTCCAGGTCAAACTTTAAACTGCCAAAATGAAGTCACCTTCTTGGCTTTGTCCTTGGCAAAAATCAAATCCTCGTCAGTACATGTTTCTGGCAGTAATCGGCAGACCAGTAAATGAGCTGGATTCTATATCTCTCCATATTCACACAGCATGTTGTTGTATGACAGCAGCCACCATTTGAGCATGTTGGCCTTACATTTAAGGACTCCAACCCTCAGCCTATTCAGGATCCTTCAAGTGCCATAGGGGAAGTTGAGTTCCTCAGTCATATCCCCCCATATCTGTGGGGTACAGAAAAAGACTCTCCTCGAAGACTGTGGGTACATCTTACATTTTTTAACAACAATCAGGCATAACCTGGGCAACAATAACCTTGTCTTGCTGGTTAATCTTTCTCACACTAGGTCAATCCAAAGGAACTAAGGAATGAATGGGTAGGCGCAAACTAAGCATCTGTTAGTATTCAGAGGCATGGTGCCACATTTTTGCCACCAAAAAGTAACAGATGGGTATACACTGTCAAAATGCATCCATGCATGCAACAGCTTCCCGCAACTTCCCACTGAGATTTTATCTCCTATTGTTTAATAACGCAAACCTTGGAAGAGTCTATGAGTAACGCCTTCCCCGCCCTGAACAGAGGCACATCCATGTCAGAGGGAGGGATGAGAAAAGAGCCCTGATTAACCCTGCCAAACCCTGAGGCCTACAACCCCAGAATACAGTAGCAACTGGAAATGAATATAAATACGAAGATATGCCCAAATCCTCTCCAAGCTGCATGTGGCCCACCTGTATTTGTGGGGCAAAGAGTCCACAGGCTTTACAGCCAATTCCTCCCTTCCAAGTCAGGTCTTCCCATTTTTTTTCCTCACCCATGTCTCTAGGCACACCTGCTGATCAGGGCTTCTGGGAACATCTGGAGAACCAAGTTTGAGGACCTATGTTCTAAATCTAGTCTAACCAGAGTAATTTTGTGGTAGCCATGTTAGTCTGTGCAAGCATATCAGAGAGTAAATAAAACAAAAAAGACAAAAAAAAAAAACATTGCGCCACCTTAAAGGCTCACTACCGTATTTTAATGTTAGCTTTGATCCACTTCGTCAGACTTAAGAGTGAGACTTCATGCCATTAATTTATGCACATCAGGTACAAAGGTACACAATGGTTGGTTAGTATGACAGATTTGTTTACAAATCAGTGTGGCTTTTTACAACCGGTAATAACAGAATCTATTAACCATTTACAGCTCAACAGAACCAAATTTCAGAGTAATATACCTGAACCCCAACCAGGGATCTTGTTATGATCGGTTTACAATGATTTGTAAACATATCTGTTATACTAACCAACCATTGTGTACTTCTGTACCTGATATGTATAAATTACTGTAATGTCATTAAGTCTCACTCTTATATCTGATCAAGGTTGCCCTTGATCGAAAGCCAGCCATATCTGACTCTAGAGTTCAGTGCTCATCTCTGTTTATAGCCAAAAAGCCAGTGCTGTCTGTTTCTGCAGACATTTCCGTAGACATGTGGCAAGCATGCCTCAACAACCTGAGTGCACGGAACGCTGTTTACCTTCCCACCGAAATGGTCCCTATTTATCGACTTGCAATGTCTTGCTTTTGAACTGCTAGGTTGGCAGGACGATCTGATCAAAGCTAACCTTAAAATACAGGTGAAATTCAGAAAATTAGAATACCGTGCAAATGTTCATTCAGTCCAGTAATGCAACTTAAAAGGTGAAACAAATATATGAGATAGACTCAAATTACATGCAAAGCCTTACTTTGTTATAATATTGATGCTTATGGCTTACAGCTTATGGGGAAAAAACCAATCTCATGTACCCCATAATCATCACGTAATCTCATGTACGCTGTACACCACGATCATCACAATTATAACGAATTAAGCTTTGCATGTTGTGAGTCTATCTCATATATTTGTTTCACCTTTTCAGTGAAATGAATGAACATTTGCACGATATTCTAATTTTCCAAGTTTCACCTGTATAGCAGTGAGTCTTTCAGGTGCCACAACATATGTTTGTCGTTTTGTTTTTGTTTACTCTCTGATATGTCTTGAGAGAAAGCCACCCTTTCCCCATCCCCAAACGGGTCTTCTCCTCAAATCCACGTGTGTCCCCCCCACCCCACCCCACCCCACCCTCCCGGAGCATTACAGGACAAGGCCGGCGCCCCCTCCCTTAATCCTGACAACACTCCGACCACCACCGCTCGCCCAGGTCTTTCTCAGCCCGGTTCGTCGTCCACTTTCCTCCTTTGCTGCACGGAACGGGAGGGGAAAGGGAAGGGCCTAAAACCGCGCCAGCCGCCAAGGCCTGCCTGGAGGAGGAGAAGGGAAAGGGAGGCGAAAGCGGCCGCTGGATCACAACCGAGAGGAACCGAGGAGGAGGTCACAACAGAGGCCGGGGAAGGAGGCAGGAGGGTGGGGGCAGGAAGGCGGTCTCCCTTCTGCCCGGGACCCCCAGTGGGGCTGCTGGCTGGGCCGCTCCTCCTGCCTCCGGGAAGGGCAAGCCCAGCACCTCCCGCTCCCGGGGCCACCGCGAGAGAGAAGAAGAGAAGCGCCCTTACCCTCTGCAAAATCCTCCTAAACATGGTGGCAGAGGTGACCGTGTGCCCCCCGTTTCCAGCCTGGAGATCACTGCCAGCTCCCGGCGGGAACCATTGCTAGCTACCCAGCAGGGCCAGCGCAGCCTCTCCTCGCTTGCTGGCTCCCTCCCTCCCTCCCTCCTTCGCCGGCCCACCTCGCTCCGTCGCGGCCTGACAGCCAAGGCGGCGCTTTCCCCCGGTTCAGGGGGCGGAGGGAGCGCTGGAGCCGGAGGAGGAAGAGCAAGGCGGAGCCGCGGAGCCAGAAAAGCCACCCAGTGGGCCTGGCCTGGCCGCGGGAGAGGCAGGGAGGGACCCTCCTGCGCCCCGCCGTTGAGCTCTGAGGGGCGGCGGGAGGGAAGACCGAGGTGGGGGGCGGTGTGGGGACGAGGACATCTCTCGTTCTGTGACTAAAACGGGGGTTTATTTAGTGGCTGCTAGACAGTGGCTGCTCCGGTGTCTAGTCGTGCCTGCCACATGACCATGGAAACGTCTGCAGAAAGCAGACAACGCTGGCTCTTCGGTTTTGAAACAGAGATGAGTACTGAACCCTGGTGTCGGGTACGACTGGCTTTGGGGCAAGGGAAACCTTTACTAGCCAGCCCTCAGGGACTGCGGTGGCTCAAGTAGTTAAGCCGCTGGACTTGAAGGCTGGAATGTCAGCAGTTCGATACCCGAGTACTGCTTGACGGAGTGAGCTCCCGTCTCTCCCAGCTCCTGATATCCTTGAAACATACCTGTCAAGCGCGGCTCCAGACAATGGTTCTGCACAGGTCCGTTTTATGCATGCGTAAAAGTCGTTTACGCATGCGTACAATGGACCTGCGCAAAACCGTTCTGCGCTGGTCGGTTCTACGCATGCGTAGAAAGGATCTGCACAGAAGGGGTGCGCAGTAACTCCTTTTCTCCCACTGGCAAGATCCGGGATAGCGGTGCTCCAGGCGGGAAAGGACGAAAATCAGCGCCAAATTACGGGAAATCCCAGCCAATCCGGGATATTTGACAGGTATAGTTCGAAAGCAAGAAATTGCAAGTAGATAAGTCCAGTGCTTCTCAACCTTTGGTTTTTGGACTCCAATTTCCAGAAGCCTAAGCCAGTACTTAGGCTGATGATCAGTGTTTTGGGGAATTGGCTTAGGCTTCTGGGAATTGAAGTCCAAAAACCAAAGGTTGAGAAGCACTGAGATAAACCCTTGCCTAGACAGTCTTCATGGCTAATTGGCATGATGATCGCCAATATTCAGAATCAGATACTGTGGGATGCCCACATTAATTAGATATTAAATCTCTCTCGAGGGGTGCGCCCGATGTCCACAGACTCGGAAGCCAGTCCCCAAGTTACTTGGGGCCATGCTCGGCAGGAGAGGAAATTGGGGAACAAACAGATAGGCTAGGAATAAACAAAAGCTCAGTCTATGGGCAAATAGAGTTAGGCAGGCTGACGGGCAAACAAGGGCCAAGATTAGATGCCCGAGGTCAATCCACATAGGCCCCGAGATTAGGGCAGGAACAATGGGTCTCGCCAGCCCAAGGCAATTAAGTGCGGGTTTTCCATTAACCTTGGGGTAGCCTCAGAGTAGCCTCCCAGACACGAGTTTCATGACAATGCCATGCACGCTAGCCTTCTGTACAGGAGATGGCACGATTATCTTAGACACGCATCTTGCCCCTAGGCAGGGAATAAATACCTTCTCCCGTCTCCGGTTGGGGCTGGACTTCGCCACACAGCCACCTCCCGTGTCTCATTGCAACATCATACAGCACAACAAGAAGAAGAAGGCTTCAGACACAGCACTCCGGTTTCATGTCGTGTCACAGGTGATAGGAAGGAGTAGATCCATGATGGTGAACCTTGGCACTCCAGATGTTATTGGACTTCAATTCCCAGAAGCCCAAGCCCCCATGAATCCACACGAATAGGTTTGCTGTGATTCACCCGGCCTGCACTGCGCTGCCCTCGTCACTCCTGGAAGCGGAAGTAAAACACACCCATACAGAGGAAGGGTTAACCCGAAAGAGCCTTAACTGTATGGGCGCGTTTTACTTCCGCTTCCAGGAGTGATGAGGGCGGCGCAGTGCGGGCCAGATGAATCGCAGCAAACCCATTCGTGTGGGTTCACGGGGGCTTGGGCTTCTGGGAATTAAAGTCCAGGAACATCTGGAGTACCAAGGTTCACCATCACGGGAGTAGATGATGGCGTTTTTCCATCCATCCCTCACAGGGCCAGCCACGGCTCTTTCCTTAGCCTTCTCTCTGGCTTTGGCACAGCAGCTGTTCTTCTTTTTCTGCTGAATCCTAATATTGGCAATCCTCATGATGATCAGCCATGAAGACTGTCTTGAAATTATTCATTTTTGGCTGTTTCACATCTGGCCTAGACACAACAGCAGTGGCTTTTCATCTGCCTTGTGCATCACAGCATGACACCTGTACCACTGATCCAGTTCCATGAGTCACTTTCTGCTCCTGCATCCTTTTCGCACGCAAAATCCTTGTCAGCCCCAGGTCAGTATTGATGAAGCTGCTGCTCTCCATCAAGATGGATTCAAGTGGGATTTAGTCCACTTAGGGGCCACCACCCTTTCCCTGTGGATTTAGGAACCCAAACCATTAGTCCTCAGGGTTTGAGGCTAGTTAACCGCCACCTGACACTCGATGTTGAGTCGCTGGCAGTATGGTCTACTCTATTACCATAGCAGGATAACCTGGCCAGACTTCTTCAACTTCTCCTCAACTTTTATTTTCCAGGGCTTTACGATGCATGGCAAATCTTATGAGGGAGTGGAGAGGGAATCATCAAATTTGCAGATGACACAAAACTGGGTGGAATAGCTAATTATACCTTGGAAGACAAGAGCAGAATTCAAAAAGATCTTGATAGGCTTGAACACTGGGCGTCTTCCTCCGTGTCTAGGCCAGACATGAAGCTGCCAAAATGAAGCCACCTTTGGGGAGTTCGTTCTGTAGTTTCTTTCACCTGACCTAGTGTGAGAAAGATTAGCTGGCACACGGTGGCTGTTGCCCAGAGTACACCCCATTGTGGTTCAAAAATATCACAATCTTTGAGGAGGCCCCTTCTGTGTACCCCAACACTGGGATGAAACCTACAGAATGAAATTTAACGTAGACGTGCCAAATTTTACACCTAGGCAACAATAATCCTTATACACAGTTAAAAGATGGGATCCTTGGCTCAGTTATGCTACAAGCGAGAAGGATCTTGAAATTGTTGTAGATCACAGGCTAAATATGAGCATACTTGTCAACCCGCAGCTCCGGAAAAAACGGGACCTGCACAGATTGCTTGTGCGCAGGTTGCTTTCCACGCATGCGTGGAAGCTTTATGTCGCTTGCGCAGCTCCTACGCAAGCAGCGAGCGCTTCCACACATGCACGGAAGGGTTTTACACTTGTGTAGAACCCTTCCGCGCATGCGTGGAAAGTGTTTTCCCCCGCTGCCAAATTACGGGGTTTTAGCAGCGCGGGGCGGGTTTTGACGTCAATCGGCATCAAAATCCGTGGTAATTCCGGCCAAATTGGGATGGTTGACAGGTATGAATATGAGATAACAGGGCAATGTGTCTGCCAAAAAGGCCAATGCTGTTTTAGGCTGCATTAACAGAAGTACAGTCTCCATAACCTGTAAGATATTAGTCCCTCTCTATTCAGTTAGACCACAGCCAATGTACTGTGTTATTTACGATGATATTTGCTGTATTTGTTTAGTACCATATTTTTGTCAGTAAAATACTGTATTTTTATTGATCTCATTGCAATGTGTATTTATTATTACTTTTGTATTAAATTGTTATATTCTACTTATATTGTCTTGCTGTATGGATATATGGATTGTTTATTGTATTTTTATTGTATACTGTACCCTTAATATGTTGTAATGCCGTCCTGAGTCGGCCGTGTGCTGAGTAGGGCGGGGTATAAATTGAAGTTGAAAAATTGAAATTGAAATCTAGAGTACTGGGTCGGAATCGACTGTGCGACTGAACAACAACAACAGAGTACTGTGTCCAATTCTAGGCACCACACTTTAAGAAAGATGCAAACAAATTAGAGCAGGTACAGAAAAAGGCAACAAGGATGATCAGCCATATAAGGAAAGGCTGAAGGAACTGGCCATGTTTAGCCTTGAGAAAAGGAGACTGAGAAGGGATAAACTAGCACTCTTCAAATACTTGAAAGATAACCATAAAGAGAAAGAGAAGAATCCAGTGGTGGGATGGATTTTTTTTTTACTGCCTACTCTGTGGGCATGGTATAGTGGGCGTGGCAGGGGGAAAGCCCTGCATTGCATCCGAATTAGGACTATTTTATTTCAAAACTTGGATGGGTGTGGCCAGCCAGAATTTATGCTACCGGTTCTGGTCGAACCTGCTGAATCCCACCACTGGAAGGGCCTGTTCTCTAACATCCCAGAGTGCAGGACATGTAATAATGGGCTGAAACTACAGGAAGCCAGATATAGGCTGAATATTAGGAAAAGCTTCTTAACCATTAGAGCAGTACAACAGTGGAACCAACTGCCTTGAGAGGTGGTAAGCGCTCCAACACTTGAAGCTTTCAAGAGATAATTGGGTGTCCATCTGTCATCTGATTCAGATTCCTGCGTCGAGCAGGGAGTTGGACCCAATGGCCTAAAAGGCCCCTTCCAATTCAGTTATTCTATGATTCTATATCCCACAGTCGGATTTGTATCCAGTACCCTTGAGCATGTGCTGAATGCTCTTTTCAAAGCTGTGTAGGGCTATCCCATAAGTATCAGTTGATATTATTATTGTCTAGGACTGCAATGGCTCAAGTGGCTAAGAAGCTGACTGGGAGGTGAAAGGTCAGCAGTTCGATTCCCGAGTACTGCGGGACGGAATGAACTCCTGTCTTTGTCCCAGCTCCTGCCAACCTAGCAGTTCAAAAGCAAGAAATTGCAAATAGATAAATAGGGGCCACTTTGGTGGGAAGGAAACAGCGTTCTGTGCGCTCCGGTGTCTAGTCATGCCTACCACATGACCACGGAAATGTCTGTAGAAGCAGATAGCACTGGCTCTTTGGCTTTGAAACAGAGATGAGCACTGAACCCTAGAGTCTGAATGACTGGCTTTCGAGCAAGGGAAATATTTACCTTTACTAGGGCTCTAAAAATGGGTGCTAAAAGTTAAGTAGCTTCAGGAAAATCATGTCTTCCGGTGAGATTTTGGGGAACCTCTTTCAGATATGTAGGTGTGTTACTGTTCATTGCTGCTTTTCTTGCTTTTCAGCATTGCTTTTGCTTAGTGATCAAAGGATCAAGCTTAAAACTTAGGAATTAAGTTCCATACAATTGTGGGTGAGATGACGCATTTATGAAATCACAGATTTTTAGATTTCAGGAGGCAGTTTAGCAGCTATTGGCAAGTTTTAAATAGGTAACCAATGATTTTGAAAGAATTCTTGTTGCTGAATTAGTTTAGGGAGGAGGATGACTTGATCATCCTTCAATATTATTTTAATTTCTTGCCTTAGTATTTGGTACTTTGCAATGTTTGTACTTTCTATACCTTTGAGGTTGCTTGTTGAAGAAACTCTAACTTTTGTAAGCTGTTTTGTTTGTTTGTTTTGTTTCTCCAGAAGTAATAATATCCAGCTTATTAAAACCACCTGTTTTGTCAGCGATAACTTGCTTGTCCCAGTCCAGTGTTGCAGTTTCATGTTCTAATTCCATGGCTGGAATTTATAATGTAGAGACGATGCATGTCATCCTTAAATTTGGTCAACTGCTGAAAAATGATCTTGGCAACTTGTTCATGCCTGCATATATAATCCACTGAAACGAGCTTAGGGCATCTAGCTATGATATGATTAAAAATCATTGTTATTACAAGATATGTGTATGTGCGTGTCTTTAAATAGCATAACACTGAATTAACACTCCGACATCACTTTTGCAGGATCAAGCAGCAGCAGGTAATAATAATTTCGTGTCAGAAATTATTCTGGGTTGAAAGGATTTTTACTGGAGAAACTCCGCTCAGGGGACGCCTGAATGAGGCTCCTTTCATGTCTCCAAGAGTTGGAACAGAGACGGGCGTTCAAACCATCATGCAGTACCCGAGGTATCAAACTGCTGACTTGCCAGCCTTCCAGCTAACAAGGCAAACGTCTTAACCCCTGAACAACCGCACCCTCTCTAGCAGCAGTTGAGAGGCCAGAGAGGAAAGAGCAAACGAAAGAAGAAAAACAGTGGTTGGGAGAAGGCCTCCTTCACTGGAATGCCAAAGTACCAATTCAGTTTCAAATGCAATTACTGTAGTTAATAAGACAGTGTAGTCCCACAAATTAATATTTTTATTGTTTTTGTTCAGTCGCACATTCGAGTCCAACCCCTGTGACCCCATAGACCACAGCACACCAGGCTTCTCTGTCATCTGCCTTCCTCTGGAGACTTCCCAGATCCATGCCTACCATGTCAACAATGCTGTCTAACCATCTCATCCTCTGCCGCCCCTTCTCCTTTTGCCTTGGATCTTTCCTTGCATCAGGGAATTTAGTGTATGAGAACCAAGACAATAGAAACAGCCGAAAGATTGGCTTAACACATCTTTATTGCATGATGGTCCGGGGGAACATGTGGTAATGGCGGATGAACAGCTCAATATATACTGTGGCTATACATTTGAATGTGGCTCCTCGATAGCCCATTGGCTACTGTCTGCGTGACGTCATTCCCTGTCACGCCCTTCTTCTCCAGGTGAGGTGGTGGCGGGAATCTTCCCGCGCTGTAGGTATTTGGGGAATTGGAACCATGTGAGCTGGGCGCTCGCTATTGCCCCTGGTGGTCACTAGCTCGTGTCCTGATACAGTGTTACAGCTGGTGGTTATTATATCCACTCATCCGAGTGTTACATTAGTTAAAGGTACAATATTCCAAACACAACATCCCTCCCCCCTAGGATGAGACGAAGTCTCTCATCCAATATGGTTTATTGCAAGCGCGTTTTGGGCGCAAGGCTGGCTTGCTTGTCCCGGGGGCGCTATCACTTCTGTGTTCCCTGGTCTCTTGTCCTGCAATGGGAGAGGGAGACTTGTTAGCGACTTGCCGCAGTTCCGCGGCTTTCGGGGTAGGGGTAAACTCCATTGTGGGAAAACCGGGGGCATTGGGGGCTAACGAAAAACCCTGCTTCTCGCTTGGATGGGTGGGGGACCACTCCGAAACCCCCCCCCCCGGTTTTGTAACTCAAACTCTGGGGTATCTGTAGGGGTATCCCTCAGGATATCTATGGGGACAAACTTATTCCCTTCCCCCCTTGGTGGGGACCACTGACCCCCCTCTCCTCCCCCTTGGGCTGAACGGGTGGGGGAGAACCCTAACGTTGAATCCTGTTCCGCGCTGTCCGCGCTCTGGTTTCCGGAAACCCGGCGCCGGAGTTGGTCTACGTGTCGCCTCCAGAGTAGACCTGTGCTGGTCTCGACACAGTACGACACGGGACCCGTTTGCCCAATGACTACGCCCAGCACCCAGGCTGGCCCTGCGCTAGCGTAGTTTCTGCAATGGACCGGGGTGCCTATTTCGAAACTCTTCGTACCCGCTAACCCGATGTTCCTCCCAGTGTCTTCCACCCTTGTAGGGTCTAGCCTGGTCAGTACCGTGGTCAGTTTTCTGCGCATTAGGAGCTCTGCGGGTGAGTATCCTGACGCTAGGGGGGTCACCCTATATCCCAGCAAAAACTGGCACAACTGCAGGTTTAAATCCCCGGGGCCCATGCGCCTCAGCGCGTCTTTGGTGGTACGCATGAGGCGTTCTACCTGGCCATTCGTCGCCGGGTGGAAAGGCGCGGAGGTGATGTGCTGGATGGCGTTGATGTCGGTGAATGCCCTGAATTCAGCGGACGTGAAGCAACTAGCGTTATCGCTAACAAGCGTGTCGGGTATACCGAACGAACTGAACACCCTGCGCAATTGTTTAATTGTTGCAGCTGAGGAGGTGTTCGCAACTGGGATAACCTCTAAACAACTTGGAGTAAGCATCCACCATGAGGAGGAAAAGAGATCCTCTGAAAAGGCCCGCAAAATCAATGTGCACGTGGGACCACGGCCCCTTTGCCGCATCCCATTCCCTGTGCGGAGGTCGAGCCTCTTCGGGCCGGGAGCTTTGGCAACTCTCGCAAGTGCCCACCATGTGCTCGATATCGGCGTCCAACTGGGGCCACCAGAAGTAGCTCCTGGCCAGTGCCTTGGAGCAAACAATTCCAGGGTGGCTGACGTGCAGCAGCTTAAGCACCCTTGCTCTCAGGGATTCAGAGACGATTACCCGCTGGCCCCACAGGAGGCAACCCCTCTCCATGGACAGTACTAACTTTTTCCTAAAAAATGGGGTGAACTCCGCCGCCGGGGAGGACGTTTGCCACCCTTTCTGCACCCATGAACTGACCAGGGCCAACGTCTTGTCCCTGCCCGTCGCCTTGGCGATCTCTGCGGGCAGTATGGGGGGTGAATCTAGGACCTCTATCATGAGCACCTGGTGGTCTTGTTCCACCTCACACACGTGGCTGCTCGTGTGGGGGAGGGGTGACCTCGACAGAGCGTCCGCGTGGCTTATGTCCTTTCCAGGGCGATACACCAGCGCGTTCTGGTATGCGTTTAAAAAAATGGCCCACCTGAGCATCCTAGGGGACAGAATCTGTGGCGTGGGCTTGTCTGCGGTAAAAATGCCTAGCAGGGGCTTGTGGTCAGTCACGATGGTAAAGGGGCGGCCATAGAGGAAGTCGTGGAACTTCTTCATCCCAGCAATGATCGCTAATGCCTCCCTGTCTGTCTGTGCGTAGTTGCGCTCTGCCTTAGACAGGGACCTGGAGTAGAACGCCACCGGGGCCTCCCGCCCGTTTTCCAACACGTGTTACAGGACCGCCCCCACCCCCACTGGAGATGCATCACATACCAGAACCACTGGTTTCTTGGGGTCAAAATGGGTTAATATGGCGTCTGAGGATAAGAGTTGTTTCAGCTCATTGAATGCCCTCTCCTGGCTCTCGCCCCATTTCCACGCCTCGTCCTTTTTTAGTAACTTATGAAGCGGCTCTGCTACTGACGCCTTCCTAGGCAGGAAGGAATGGTAGAAGTTTAAGAGCCCCAGGAACGACTGCAACTCGGGCTTGGAGGTGGGGCGAGGAGCATTTTGAACGGCAGCCACCTTTGATTCGGAGGGTTTGATGCCTGCAGGGGTTACCCGGAAACCCAGGAACTCAACCTCTTTTGCGAAGAAGACGCATTTGTCTTTCCGCAACCTCAACCCCGCCTTTTCAAATACCGTCAGCACTTTGTCTAGTCTCTCAGCCAGTTCTGACTCACTCCCCCCCCCGTTATCAATACGTCATCAAAGTATGGCAAGACCCCCTCCAGCCCCTTTAAGAGGCGTTCCACGTTAATCTCAATTCCTCTTGTGGATCGCCCACCTTATTTAGGATTGTATATAATTTACTAACTAATCCCTTGATATATTTTTCTCCGTTTCTAATTTTTGAAATTAATTCTTCAAATTTAGTCTTTTCTCTTTCAAAATCATAATCCCTCATATATTTTTTATTCCAATTAATAATTCTTAATCTCTGAAACCAATTAATTTTTAATTGCTCAAACAATTTTAACCTACTGCTCTCATTACTGCATATCCGGAACCAGTCTTTTAACAGGATAACCTCATTTTTCTTCAATATCTCCTTTATCCCCTCATTTATATTAATTGGAAAACTTGCCAAGTCTGAAATCTCCAATATAGGAGAAACATTCGGAACCAAGTCCTTCTTCACCCTCTTCCATACACTCATTAATCCTTTCATCATAAATTTTTTTGTCACTGCATTTCCCAAATTACAGCCTAGAAAAATCATTTTACCCATGTGTCTATAATCCCTCATCTCAATTTCCTCCCATATTACCTTTTCCCTTGCCAAGATCTTCACAACATTCTTAATTTGAAATGCCCGATAGTATACCATCAAGTTCGGCATTCCCAGCCCTCCTTCTTTCTGCGGCAAATACCATAACTTTTTGAGCAGTCTAGATTTCTTACCCCCATTGCAAAAGTTGTTAAACAATTTTTGAAATTCCTTAATTTCCTTATCCTTCAATTGAATCGCTAACGCATCAAATAAAAAATTTATCCTGGGTAATAACATCATTTTAACCATTGCAATTCTCCCGAACCATGATAGCTTCAACTTTTGAAAACTTTGTATCTTATTCTTAATTTCAATTTTCAAGCTATCATAGTTCAGTCTTTGAAGCTCTTCCAATTTGTTTGATATAGTTATTCCCAGATATTTCAACTTATTCTTAATCCAAATATTAACTATGCCCTTTAACTTCCTCTGTTCTTTTTCTCCCATATTACATAACATCATTTCCGATTTATCCCAATTTATTTTCAGCCCAGTAATATCCTCAAAATCCTTTAATTGTGTCCTAATTTTATTCATTACCTTCTCTGGTTGCTTTACAATTATCAACGTATCATCAACATACATACTTATCTTATTTCCCATAATCCCCTCTATTTTTCCATCCTCTCTTATAGCTTTAGCTAATAACTCCATGGCCATTATAAACAATATTGGGGATAAAGGACAACCCTGTCTCGTGTCAGCCTCCAACTTTATCTCATCTGTAACCTCTTCGTTTAGTCTGACGTTGGCTATTCCTTGCTGATATAATTGATCAATTACTTTTCTAAATTTTGCACCAAAACCATATGGTTTAATTTTCTCCTTAATAAAAGTCCATTGTAGAGAGTCAAATGCTTTAAATATATCCAAATATATTAATCCCACTTTTTCTTTCGTTTGACTCACCGTATCGACTAAGTCTACTACTCTTCTGGTCAAATCTGCCATATGTCTTCCTTTCAAGAACCCCACTTGATCTGGGTTTATATATTCTCCCATAAAATTATTCAAACGATTAGCGAGTATTGCTGTAAAGATCTTGGCATCTTGATTTATCAATGAGATAGGTCTATAGGATTCTACTTTTTCCAAATTATTTCCCAGTTTTGGTAAAAGTACAATTGTGGTCCTATACCATGAAGTTGGAATTTGCCCTCCATCTAATATATAATTATATAATTTTACCAACTTTGGAATCACCTTATCACCGAATTCCTTATAAAATTCCACAGGCAACCCATCTTCTCCAGGGGCTTTCCCCAACTTCAATTTATTAATTATCTCTTTTACTTCTTTTTCTGTCACCGCTTCTTCCATTCTGTCCCTATGCTCCTGCTTTATTCCACTGGTTATTTGCCTCTCTAATTTCATTTTAAGTTTCTCCTCATCTATTTCTTTTTTTGAGTAAAGGGTTTGATAGAAATCTTTCACAATTTTACATTTATCTTTTATCTTATTACATCTTATCCCTTGTTCGCTAATCAAAATTCAAATTTCCCTCTTTTCCCTTTTGTCCTTTGCTGCTTTTGCTAATAACTTTGAGTTTTTATTACTAAACTCAAAATATTCCCTTTTTAAATAAACCAAATCTTTTTTAACTTTTTCTATTTCTGTACCTACCAATTCACTCTTTAATCTTAATAAGTTAGCGAAAACTTTTTTATTCTTTGTTTTTACATGTTCCTCCTGTAGCTGCGTTATCTCCTTTTCAAGCTTATCTTGTGTTAACCTAGACTTTTTATATCAATTACTTGCCAATTTTATAGACTCCCCTCTAAATATCGATTTCATGGTATCCCAGACCACACTATATTCTACCTCACTGTTATCGTTCCAATGCCAACTCTCACTCCAGCTCTTCGAAATTTGTTCTTTACTCTTCTGGTTTCTAAACAGGTTAGGATCATATTTCCAAATTCTTCTTGATCTATTCTCATTTCTTAATTTTAATTCCAGTACCACCTTAGCATGATCGGATTCCTTAAATATTCCAACTTCCATTTCCTCCATGTTTTTAACCAAATTTTCAGTTACAAATATGTAGTCTATTCTTGAATAAGAATTGTGGACCTGCGAAAAATAAGAATATGCCCTTTCTGGACCCTTAAGTTCTCTCCAAGAGTCTTTCAAGCCTAAAGCAGTCATCCAATTATCCAACATTTGGCCTTTAATCCCTTTTCTACTTCTTAATATATTTGTACAATCCAAATTTGATCTTACTAAATTAAAGTCACCAGCCACAATCATCCTCTTTGATTTTTCTTTATCCAATATCATGTGCATTTTCTCTAAAAATTCCGCTTGATGATCATTTGGGGCATATATATTTACCAACGTTATTTCCATCAACTATTTTCCCTTTCACTATCAAAAATCTCCCTTTCAAATCTGAAATACTATTTGTTATCTCAAGCCCCAATCTAGTCGAGATCAAAATTGCAACTCCTTTTGATTTCGATGTACCATAAGACTTTTCATAGTGCTGCATCCAATTTTAAAAAAAATTGTTTGTATCTTGAGATTTTTGATGAGTTTCCTGTAAAAAGACTATGTCCGGTTTATCCCTCTTCAAAGCTGATTCTATCCTTTTCCTCTTAATTTGAGATCCTGTACCTTTTACATTCCATGTTAATACCTTTATCGCTCTCATATTTTAGATCGTCCCACAGTTTTATCACTTCTAAGCTCTCCATTGGGTGTGCTACCAATTAACCTAACATAATTAAAACAGAACATAAAACATAAAACACACATTAACAACCTTCCCACTTTCCCCTTCAAAAAAAGAGGGGGAAAAACATGCCTTTGACTACCAAAGAGGGGAGGGGGGACATGTAAGATAGGCATATTAATTAAAGCTCATGCGCCCTATCCACGTTTTAGAATACAAGCTGTTAAAATATCTCTTCAACTTTAATAGCTCTCATCCTTTCCCTTCTAGCCTTTGCTTGGCTCCTCCTCCACCACTATCAATGACAAATCTGTCCCAACACCTCCAGTTTGCTCTTTTCCCGCAGCACCTCCCTCATCTGTTTCTCCATAATCTCTTCTTATCCCTCCTGACGCCAGCAGATCTTTCCTTAATTCCAACCATTCATTTGAGCCTGCACTGACCAAATCAAGTAAAGTCAAATATTCCAAAGCATCAGTTCTTTCATCAATCACCTGCATCTTTTTGTCATAAAAAATCTTAACTGTTGTGGAGGTCTCCAATTATATTTTATCGCTTTTTTATCAAAATTTTTGTTACCGGTTTCATTTTGTATCTCCAGCCATGTTCCTTAATTGGAATATCATTATATACCTCCACATCAGTTCCATCAATTTTCAGAACACCAGATCCTGCTTGTTTTAAAAAGGCCATCACCTTCAATTTATCACCCCAGTTAGCAAATTTGACCAAAACATTCCTGTGTTCATCCTTCCCCCTTCTTGGTCCCACTCTATAAGCACTTACAATATCTTCATTGACAAAATCTTTCCCCATTTTCAAATTGTTTAGCCAATTAACTATTCTATCTCTCAGCTGGTCTAGCGTTCTATAATTCATATGACGTATCACAATATTCTGTTTTCTCATCATCTCTTCCATCACATCAATCCTTTTTTCTTGCTCATCCAACTTCATCTTATTTTCCTTCACCTCCTCCTGCATCCCTTTCAGATCCCCTTTCATCATTTTCATATCATTTTGCATCAACTTAACATTTCCCTCTAGCTTGTGAGTATTTAAATCAATTTTTTTAGAAAGATCCGTAATCGATCCTGTTAATTTAACCAACATTTCATTTTTATCTTTAACCCTTGCTTCCTCCACCCTTTCAATTTTTTGAAACAATTTACCAAGTTCCACCATTATTTGAGTCTGGTCAGCCGGGGGTTCAGGTGATGATGAGGATGACGATGACAGTGGTTCTGCAGCTTTTGCTTTACCCTTCCTCTTCGGTTTCACAACTTCCTCTTCCTTCCCCTTACCCCTTGCCGCTTTATCCATTGTGATATCAAATAATAATTTCAATGCAGCAATCTTTTTCAAAGTCTCAGAATCCTCTCCCTGAGGGTGTTCCAGAATTCAATCACATCCAATTTCACAACTATGAAGAATAAAGTCACTTCCCTAATTTCCAGAAGAACAATAACACTGCAAAGGAGAATCCAACAAGTTAATGCTTCAGAAGTTGTAAAGTTGAGAACATAAATCCAAAGAATAATATTAATAGAAAAATCAAATCTCAAGGAAACGGAAAATTCCAATCTTGCCAACTGCCGCCTTTAATGTGATCTCCATTCCACTAATTGTTGTAATTTTTCAACTCAAAAATTCAAAAACGCTGCGTCAGGAGTTCCAAATGAAAGCAAAGTATCAAAAGGAAAAATAACGTTGGAGAAACAGCTAATCCACCATCCACTGCTTAGAATGACACTTTATATCCCAAATCTTGCAAGTTGTCTAAAAAATCAAAAACATTGTATCCACACAGAGGAGAGAAGAGGAGAGCATAATATAAAAACACAGCCCATTCAACAAAGCAGTACTTTTTCCTTTATCCAAGCAGGCTGAGAGAGAGGAAACAATGAACCATCCATAATAAAGCTTTGTAATCCACACTGGTAAGCAACAAAGGAGGGTATTTTAGTATGTATAAAAAAAAGGAAAATCACTCAAGATCGCTGTGGCATCTGAGGGCAAAGCCAAACTCCCCCCCCTTCTCCTCCTTTGCCCGGATCCGCACAGTCATCCTCTTCTTGCTCGCTCCTCACAGATTTTTTTTCTTTTTCCTTTTTTCCTTTTCCCCTCCAAACCTCCCAAGTCACTTCTCCCAACAGCGGAAAAACATTCAGCTCCTTCTCACCTCTTTCCTGACTCGGAGCCAACTTTCAGTTACATTTCGATTCCAATTCCGCCACCATTATTGCTTGCAGTTCCCCGCTTGTCCCTCCACCGGGTGATCACCACCTCAGTCCTTTGGCAAGCCCTTAGTCCACCTCGCCCACTCCAACTCTTTGGGCTCGTCTTTGTTTTTAATAAAATATCCAAGCTCCAATGATCCCCTCTCTCAATCCTCGCGTTCTCCCGTCTGCCTGCAGCCCGGCTGGCTCGGCCCCAACCTTCTGCGCCTGCCTTACCAGCCTTCGCCGCTCCGCATACTCCACAAAACGCAACTCCCAGGAGACCGCAAAACAAGCCTCTTAATGACGAGCCCGCTCACCTCTTTCTGGTGGATTTTTTAGCCCCTTTTCAAAGGTAAAAATCACTTTTTTAATCCCATTATCAGCGCAAGCAAATAAAGTATGTTTTAATCCTCGGTCATCCTGGCCACGCCCCCTTTTACAGATTTTAATTATTTCATCATTTTATCATTGGGTTTTATTGTATATGATGTTTTCATTTGATGTAAGCCGCCTTGGGTCGCCAAGGTGAGGAAGGCGGTATATAATTTTGTAAAAACCGATTACAATTCTGCTTAAACTGGCTACAGTTCAATTCTGTGTATATCAATTCAAAAGTAAATTCCATTCAACTAAGGAGATGTACTCCTACAGTAGGTAATGGTTCCACACAGGTTTATTTTATTTTATTAGATTTGTATCTCCACCACCATCACCCATTAGTGCAGAAACACTGCTCTGGGTGGCTTACAACATTAAATAAAAACAAAAAGGCTAACTCAGGTCACTAAAAGCAGTTTATTAGTTAATTAGAAGTAATTTTAATTGTATTAGCTACCTGGGAATAACTCTGCCATTT
This sequence comes from Bradypodion pumilum, assembly GCA_035047305.1. Lineage (NCBI taxonomy): Eukaryota > Metazoa > Chordata > Lepidosauria > Squamata > Chamaeleonidae > Bradypodion > Bradypodion pumilum. The sequence continues at coordinate 53,857,869 of JAWDJD010000005.1, read as the reverse complement.
CTGGTCCCAAGCCCGGATGAGAAAGGAGGAAGGTTGGGCGTCAGGTTGGCACCCTGGCTCCATAAAGCTTAGAATAATCTGATACCATACATAGTTTTTAGAAATGATTTTGAAAATATATGAACACCTTGTCTTAATATTGTATTCATCATGCTAAAATAAAACATTACATAATCGATGTTCTTCCTTTTTTAAAAAAAATGGGGGAAGACAAGCCTTCAGGGAGGAAATGGGCTTTTCTCAGGCCTTTACATCACTAGAAATGATCTCTGAAGTCTTCCTGAAACTTCATAATTCCTGAGTATAACTTTACCATTGCTTATATTACAGACAGACAAGTGTATAATTGGGTAGAATGAGATGGCCTGTTTCAGATGGCAGATTTTGAAGTACTCTGAAATGCCAGCAAACTTGCAAATTATTTAGTTCATTATATTTTTATCTGCAGCTGCCAACGCTTGGCCTTTCTGCCTGGGGCATTGAACTATCTTAGGCAACCTCACTTGTGAATAGCATAGCTTACCATTATCGTGAAATTGGCCTTTTTTATAATATATCACTAAACTGAAAGATGTCTGAACTTTACCAAACGGCATCTATTCTTAGTTCTACTACTTATATTATGAATGGGGGTTGAGAACATTAACAGTGTAATAAGTATGTGCACTTGGTAATACCAAACGTGGCTACTTCCCAAAACTGAATGATTAAGAAATTTCAAACATTGCAGTGAATTAATTGACTAATATATTTTGCAAAAACATGGAAAGCAGGATGAATTTACTGGACTATTTAACACTGCAATAAATTAATAAACAAGAGGGTTTTTTTCCATGTTTTGAAAAAAATTATAGCACTGCAGAACTGAGTTGTGTCTTGGTCAATCATACCTAATGCCTCTTAAGCATACCTGTCAACCCGCGGCTCCGGAAAAATGGGACCTGCGCACATCACTTGTGTGCAGGTCGCATTTCTCGCATGCGTGAAAAGGTTTTACCCCTTCCACGCATGCGCGGAAGCGCTACGCCGCTTGCGCAATCCTTACACAAGCGACGTAGCGCTTCTGCACATGCGTGGAAGGGGTAAAACCCTTCCACGCATGTGCGGAAAGCGTTTCCCCCGCTGCCAAATTACAGGATTTTGGCAGCGGGGGCCGGGTTATGACGTCAATCGACGTCAATTTATGGGGTAATCCCGGCCAAATCGGGAAGGTTGACAGGGATGCTCTTAAGTGTATCTGAGCTTCCATAGACATTTTAAAAGTAAATAATTGAAGGCACAGTTGTTTGAAACATCAATTTTAAATCAACTTCCAAGGACAAACTCTTTTAATATGAATCAGCTTGATAAAGTAAAGCGATATGTTCAAATCTGATCATCATCGCTTTGATTAGTCACTTCTGCATGAAAGCTGGTCTATGATAGATTTGATTGTCTATGACCATGAGATATCATAATCTTAATTTTAGATTATTGTCAAGCACATTTACCTAGGTATGAACTCCAAATGCAGATTAAAAGCATCATGCAAAACTAAGATGCCTTCAAAAGATTTGTTGAGGTCAGGGGGAAATGAAAAATTAACATAGTCATGTGACTAAATATAGTACAGCAATACCTCATACAAAGTCCGCTTCATACAACATCGAATTCATACAACATCACCTAATTTCTTGAAAAAGTTACCTCATACAAAGTCGCTCGACTTTGTATGAGGCATTCAGTTTTTCCCAGGTTGCATTGTGCCTGGGCAGTATAAAAGACAGGACACATGCATGCATTGCTCTTGTGGGTTTTGCACAAGGCAAAGAGTGTTTAGGAGTGGTTTTGAGCGTGATTTTGGATTTTTTTGAATTTTTCATCAGAATTTTTAGAAGCATTCCTGGGATTTTTGCAGCATTCTTCAGGTTCTTGGACAATCAGGGTTGTTGGACATGTTTTTGTAATGTATTTAGCCTTTAGACAATGTTTTCTTAAAGTTCTGTCAGTTTCCTGTCTGTTTCCTTGACTTTGCCCTGAGGTCTGTGCTGTTACAGTACAATGTATCTCTATGGAAATGACGTTGTACGAGGCATCGCAGCAAGGATTTGGACATTGTATGAGGCATCGTGGCTAGGATTTTGCATGCCTCATACAAAGTCCAAATCCGTATAAAGTCCAAACTTGTGGAACCAAGTTTGGACGTTGTATGAGATATCACTGTATTAGTATTGGTAAAAGGCCCATTGAAATCAATGGAATTTATGTTACTTGTGAATAATAATTCCCCTTAATTTTAATGGAACTACTCTATTTAGGAATCTGGGTCTGAACCATGGGTTTAGTCCATGCTTTTTTAACAACCACAGAATGCAATCCAATGATCTGTTGAATATGCTTGGTCTAACAGACATGCATAGGACTAAGCCAATGGTGGCGAACCTATGGCATGCATGCCAGATGTGGCACTCCCAGCCCTCTCTGTTGGCATTGCATCATCACCCTAGCACAGAGTTCACACCACCCAGCAGCCCAATGGGAATGCTTCCTCCCTCCCCAGCACAGAGTTCACCCCACCCCTCTGCTCAGCAAGCCAATGGAAGCGCTTCCTGCCTCCTCCTAGTACAGAGTTCACCCTGCCCCTCTCCCCAGCAGCCCAATGGGAACACTTCCTCCTCCTCCCCAGCACAGAGTTCACCCCACCCCTCTGTTTCGGCACTCGGCCTCTAAAAGGTTTGCCATCACTGGACTAGGCTATTATGGATTTTTAATATGTAGCATAACAAAATACAAGATGCTATTTAAAACCGTTGGTACTCACTGTGGTATATTGGCTAGAGTGATGGAATAGGATTCACACAAGCTGGGTTCACATCCCTACTTGGCCTTGGAATTTCACTAGAGAATGGAACTGATAAAAGCTCTGACCTGAGAATATGTATCAACAAATTTAAAATTGAGACCCATTGTATATAGTGCTAAATTTGCTTTATTTTTATTCATAAGTTGTGGATACCATTTATGTGTGCTGAATGCATTTGAATTGCTGTTATAGTTCTGTACATACAAGTATTACCATTCATGGCTCATTCTATGGAGCGGGAGCACAAACAGTACAGTGAAAAGAGAGCTTTTACAAAGTACCTTTCTTGAAGTGGCATGATCAAGTTGTAAAGAAACACTTCTATTTTCTTTTTCCTTTTAAAAGGGGCTCATAAAAATTATCACATTCTTTCATCTTCATTATGTGTTATTCATCATTTCTCCTATATTATTTATTTATTTATTTACAGAATTTGTATCCCGCCTTCCTCATCACAAGATGACCCAAAGCGGCTTCCAACATACTCTAAAAACATCGATTAAAACGTCAGTTAAAACAACAATTAATATGCACTCTGGCTTTACAGAATTATATTAGCAACATGAAGTTACTGTGCAAAAATAGATGCAGGGCTGGGGAGATGAAAGTTAAAAAGTTGCAAGAATCATTTATACAGTGAATGGCAACTGATAAGCAGAGTAAGTAAGTAAGCAGAGCAAAGAAGACAGAAGAATCGAAGATGATGCCAAGGCTGAATTCCTAATCAGCAGGTTAAACTGTGATCAGATCTGTGTATTTGATTTGATTTATATCATACCTTTGTCCCAAATTCAGGGCTCAAGATGAGTTACAGGAAAATTGAAGACAGATAGAAATAGAAACACAGAAAGTTATAAAGCTGAAATACAACTGAATAAGCTATAGAGTTTTTAAAGCCTTTACTTTGGATACCTTGGAGTCGTTATTCAGTGAGAAGCCTTTGTATGAGTAGACATCTCCATGGTGACATTCTGCACAACTTCTGTCCATATCGATCTGTTCCTGATGGTTCTCCATGTTGGTCCAACATTTTTCTTGAGAAAATCTTCCTGTCTGCAAGATGGTCTTCCCCTAGTCTGTGATGGCGAACCTTGTCACTCCACGTGTTCTTGGACTTCAATTACCAGAATCCCACTCCTGCTGATCAGGGATTTTGGGAACTGAAGTTCAAGAACAGCTGGAGTGTCAAGGTTCACCATCTTTTGAGATCTCTCGGACACCACTTCATTATTCCATCTATTGTCACTTGTGTGTGCAACATGGACAACCCACCTTAATTTGTTTATCAGGTATTCTGTTACTATGTTTTTGTTTTAAAACACTGAATTAAAAGACAAGTACAGTATAAAAACAGCACTTTCATTAGAAATCCCGGCATGTGGCATCCTAGCCTTTCTGGAAGGAATTTTCATAGCATGGGAACAGCCACAAAGAAGATCCTTTCTCATTTCCCCAATAAATTTGCCTCTGGAGGTGGTAGACCAGACCAAAAAAAAGCCTCCACCAAAAATCTCAGAGTCCACACAGACTGCCATAGGAGAATGCAGTCCTTTAAATAGCCTGGACTCAAGTATTGCAAAGTTGTACAGATTATAATGGAACCTTGAATTGTGTTTAAAAACAATGAACAGTCTTATCAATGGAGATGTAGAAAGATCCAAAGTAAAGAAGGCTTTAAAGGTATGTTAAATAGTGATATATTGATATGTGGAGTATTAGATAGCAATAAGTCCTTAGTGAAAAGCAAATAATATTTCAAAATATAAAATTCATGTAAATTTCATTTTTAAAACAGTGTGTGTGGTTGCATGTTTCATACCAGGATTGGCTTATTGAGTCACCAGAGACATATCCATCAACGGAGAAAATGACTTCCAGGAAAAATGTATGCTCCGATATGCGTAGAAGAAGCCAACAATTTGTTTGAGAACATGTTTTACAGATTATATTCTATATTAGGCACACCAAACTGTGTGGTCATAAAGTTAAGTTGATGCTACAAAAACCTTTAAACAGGTCTGACAAAGATCACAGCAGACACAAGAAAAGGGAAGTGGCTGTGCAAAATTGTCTTGAAATTATCATCTGTACAGCCATATGCTAATAAACCCTTACATTTGTGTTATTCTAACCTAGGTGAAACTCTATCTAATGTGGAAACGGTGCACTTCCTTAGGTTGGAGATGGTGCTCTCCCCTTAGCCACAAGAGGGCACACACAGTCCCAAATAACAGCTATCTCATTCTGAGGTCGCTTAGTAAAGGTAAAGGTCGCCCTTGCTCGAAAGCCAGTCATATCTGACTCTAGGGTTCAGTGCTCATTTCTGTTTGTAGCCAAAGGAGCCAGCACTTTCCATCAACATGTGGCAGGCATGACTAAACACCGTAGTGCACAGAATGCTGTTCACCTTCCCACCAAAATGGTATCTATTTATATACTTGCAATTTCTTGCTTTCGAACTGCTAGGTTGACACCAACTGGGACAGAGATGGGAGCTCACTCCATCGTGCAGCACTTGGACCTTGAACTGCTGACCTGCTGACCTTCCAGTCATCAAGTTCAGCATCTTAGCCACTGCAGTTCCTTCTGAGGTAACTTACTTTGTATTAAAGATGGAGAAAGATTTGTCCAATGCAAACTTTAATGCAAACATACTTGATTTCAGTCCAAAAGGCTAAATGAAGTTGGTTTACCCTGTAAAATTCACACTGCCCTGATTCTGGCAAAGGAGTTCTATTCAAAATGCATACAAAAATGTGTACATTAGGGGAAAGTACCCACAATAAAACATAATAAGGTACCATATTTGCCGGCGTATAAGACGCACTTCCCCCCTTAAAATACACCAGAACAGAGTGCAGCTTATACACTGGTAACAGCCCCCCGGGTGTGGTTTGGCAGCTAGAGAGAACATAAGAACATAAGAACAGCCTTGCTGGAACAGGCCACAGCCCATCCAGTCCAGCATTCTGTCTCACACAGTGGCTCACCATTTCCTTCAGGGTATTCCCAAGGAGATGCCTTCAACTGCTTAGGATTCCCTGGAAATGGCATTGGGAGATATCCTGCCTATCTCTCTAACCCAGACGTTGTCCTTAAGTATCCATAAGGATCGACAGCTGGAGAGGATCGACAGCTGGAGACAGGGCTATTTTGAAAGCCTGCGTATCCCCGCTCATGTAGTTCAGTGGCTGCTGCTGACCGCTAGGAGCTCTCTTGCACGGAGCTCTCTTGCATGGCAGATCTCGCCTGATCCTACTGTCCCCTCCTCCTGATGGTCAGCAGGGGTGGGGTGGAAACAGGATTCTTTCCCCCTCTATCCCACTCTCCCTGGCTGATGGTGGGATAATGGGTAGAAATGAGCTTAAAGCTGTGATGGCGATCCTTGGCACTCCAGATGTTCTTGGACGTCAATTCCCAGAAGCGCAAGCCCCCATGAATCCACATGAATGGGTTTACTGCGATTCATCTGGCCCGTACAGGCGCATTTTATTTCTGCTTCCAGGAGCAACAAGGGCAGTGTGGGCCGGATGAATCGCAGTAAACCCATTTGTGTGGATTCATGGGGATTGGGCTTCTGGGAATTGAAGTCCAAGAACATCTGGAGTGCCAAGGTTCACCATCACTGGCTTAAATGATCCTTCTTTTCCCCTTCTATCCCACTCTCCCCAGATGGTGGTGGGATGGTTTAGTGTTTGGGAATCAAGACAATGGAAGCAGCTGTAAACTAACCTAACACATCTTTATTGCATGGGGTACAGCACGAACATGAGGTAATGGTGGACAAACAGCTCCTTTTATGCAGTGGCTATACATTTGAATGTGGCTCCTCGATAGCGCATTGGCTACTGTCCATGTGACGTCATCCTTAGTCATGCCCTTCTTGTCCAGGTGAGGTGAGGGCGGGAATCTTTCCCGCGCAGCTGAAGGTATTTGAAAAATGTGTACCATGTGAGCTGAACGCTCGCTATTTCCCCCTAGTGGTCACTAGCTCGCGTTCTATTGTGGTTTGTTACATTGTTTCTATTGCAAGATACAGCTTGTTACATTCGCTCATTCATGTGGTTACAGATTGTTACATTCGCTCATTCGTGTGGTTACAATTACATTCAATACACAACATCCCTCCCCTCTAAGATGGGACAAAGTCCCTTAACCAAAATGGTTTTCCGCATGTGCGTTTTTGGCGTGTGGCCGTTATGCTTGTCTCGGCCGTGCCCCCTCATCTGTGTCCTCCTGGCTTTTGTCCTGCAATTGGAGAGGATGACTCATTAGCGACTTGCTGTGGACTTGCAGCTATGGGCTGGGCAGGAGGAGAGGGGTTGGATTCTGATGCGGATGTGGGCAAACTGGGGGCACTAGGGGCTAAAGAAAACCCCCGCTCCTCGCTTGGATGGGTGGGGGAACACTCCGAACCCCCCCCCCAATTTGTTAACTCAAAATCTAACTCAGGGGCAACAGGGACAAACTCATTCCTATCTTTCATGGCACTGGGTAGAACCGGTGTATCAAAAGGATACGGATTTGAGTCTGCTTCCCCCCCCCTTGTTTGGGACTGTTGCCCCTCATTTTCTCCCCCTTGGGATAAGCGGGTGGGGGAGGACCCTAACGTTGAGTTCTGCTGCTGGGCACCCCTGTCCTGTCCCCCAATCACTCGGTGCCTTAGTTGGTTGGCGTGCCTTCTCCAGAGGAGACCCGTGTTGGTCTCGACACAGTATGAAACTGGTCCTGTTTGGTTAATGACTACTCCCGGCACCCAGGCTGGCCCTGAAGCTGCGTAGTTCCTACAGTGTACAGGTTCACCTATCTCAAAAAAAATTGTGGACCTGAGCTCAATGTTTCTTCCCCTATCCTCCACCCTGGTGGGATCCAACCTGGTTAACAACGAATGAAATTTCCTTTTCATGAGGAGTTCAGCAGGGGGAAATCCCGATGCCAATGGCGTCACCCTGTATACCAACAAAAACTGGCAGAGCTGTAGGTCCCGATCCCCCGGCCCCATGCGCCGCAACCTCTCTTTCATGGTTTGCACCAGGCATTCCACCTGGCCGTTTGTTGTGGGGTGAAAAGGGGCTGAGGTTATGTGCCGAATGGCGTTTGATTCCAAGAATGCTTGGAATTCTGTGGATGTGAAAGTACTAGCGTTATCGCTCACAATGACGTCAGGTATCCCGAAGGTACTTATCAGCTTGCGCAGCTGTTTTATGGTTGCGGCTGATGAGGTGCTGTGCACTGGAATCACTTCCAACCACTTGGAGTATGCGTCTACTACCAGTAGAAAAAAGGAACCCCTGAACGGACCTGCGAAGTCTATGTGAAGGTGAGACCACGGTCCCCTGGCTGGGTCCCATTCTCTGTGTGGAAGTTGGGACTCCTCAGGGTGAGAGCTCTGGCAACTTTCGCAGGTGTTCACCATGTGCTCAATGTCTGCATCTAACTGTGGCCACCAGAAATAGCTTCGGGCCAGCGCCTTAGAGCGCACAATCCCCGGGTGGCTGACGTGTAGAAGCTGTAGTACCCTTGCTCTTAAGGATTCTGGGATGATCACCCTCTCCCCCCACAGTAGGCACCCCCTTTCTGTGGACAACTCAACCCTCTTCCTGAAAAATGCAGCAAATTCAACTGCAGGAGGAGCCGTGGGCCACCCCTTCTGTACCCAAGACCTGACAAGAGCTAGTGTTTTAACCTTTGCTGTGGCTGCAGTGATTTCCACGGGAAGTATAGGGGGTGCATATAGGGCTTCTATAAGGAGGACTTGGCTGTCCTGCTCTACTTCGCATTTTGGGTCTCCCAGCTGGGGAAGAGGAGACCTTGAAAGTGCGTCAGCATGGCTTATGTCTTTTCTGGGGCAGTACACTAATGAACCCCTGTACGCATTGAGGAAAATAGCCCACCGAAGCATCCTTGGGGAGAGGATCTGCGGAGTGGGCTTGTCTGAGGTGAAAATACCCAATAGTGGCTTGTGGTCAGTTACAATGGTGAATGGACAACCATACAAAAAGTCATGGAACTTCTTTGTGCCAGCCACAATAGCAAGGGCCTCCCTATCTGTTTGGGCGTAGTTGCATTCTGCCTTGGACAATGATCTCGAATAGAAGGCAACTGGGGCTTCTCGCCCGCTCTCTAGCATGTGGCAAAGGACCGCCCCCACCCCCACTGGTGAGGCGTCGCAGACTAAGACTACCGGCTTCTTTGGGTCGAAATGGGTCAGGATGGCTTCTGAGGAGAGGAGCTGGTTGAGTTCCCTGAAAGCCCGCTCTTGGCTCTCCCCCTACCGCCAAACTGCATTCTTCTTCAGCATCCTATGCAGGGGCTCTGCAATCGACGCTTTCCTGGGCAGGAAGGAATGGTAAAAATTCAGCAGTCCCAGGCAGGATTGCAGCTCAGGTTTCGCGGTGGGACGAGGGGCATTTTGGATGGCCAAGACTTTGGACTCAGCGGGTTTCACTCCCTCAGGGGTTATGCGAAACCCCAGGAACTCTACTTCTTTTGCAAGGAACACACATTTGTCTCTCCGCAGTCTCAAACCCGCGGATTCGAACACTGTAAGGACCTTGTCTAATCTCTGGGCCAGTTCTGCTTCACTCTCCCCAGATATCAAAATATCATCAAAATTTGGTAAGACACCCGGTAGCCCCTTTAACAGACGTTCCACAAGTGACTGAAATATCCCCGGTGCCGAGTTCACGCCGAACTGTAGGCGTGTCACCTTAAATGCCTCCTTGTGAGTCACAATAGTTTGCGCAACAGCTGTGGCTGGGGTTACTGATAGCTGCTGGTACGCCTGCGCCAGATCCAATTTGGCGAAACACTTTCCCCCATGTAAAGTAGCTAGCAGATGGCTAACTACTGGCACCGGATAGGCATTAGGGCGGATTGCCTTGTTGATTGTACACTTATAGCCAGCGCAGATCCGCACCTCCCCATTTGCTTTTAGCGCTGTAACAATAGGAGTCTCCCACTCTGCAGAGTCCACAGGCACTAAAATCCCCTGACCCACCAGTTTGTCAAGTTCCACCTCTATTTTGTCCTTCAGGGCGAACGGAACCCGTCGTAGCTTGAGCCTAATTGGGCGGATCTCCGGGTCTAAGGGCCCCTTGTACTTCCCGAGTCCCTTCCTGAATACTTTGGGGTGTGCGTTGCACACTGCCTGGATTTCATCCCCCCTGATGGCATTGACGCCTCCTATGAAAATCTCCAGGGGTTTGAACCACTGTGTACCCAGGAGGTTGCAACCCCCTCCTTTAAAACCACTAGGGGAAGTTTCTTTCTGAGTCCCTTGTACTGTATCTCAAACTCCCCCACTCCCAACACTGGTATTCCATTTCCCTGTACATCCCTTAAGTTCGACTTCAGTTCCTTGAGTCTGGGCCGCACCTTGGGGGGAATGCACAAAAACTCTCTATGGGAAATAATGGAGTAGGCGGACCCCAAGTCTATTTCCATCCTAACTGGGATCCCCTGTAACAGTACCTCAACAAAAAACCGTGGGTGCCCTAAGGGCACGCTGTGCACGGCCAGGTCGTCTCCCCCGTATGCCCTTCGGTACACGTGGTACCCCTCTGGGCCATCGTTGCCGTCGTAGACTCTGCCAACACCATCCCGTCTCTGCGTGGAGCACTCTGCTGGGCCCTTGCTCTCATCTCACCATTGTCTGCACGCCCTGGCAATGTGGCCCCTTCGTCTGCAGTTGCGGCACTCAGCCTTTCGGAATGGGCACTTGCTCCGATCGTGGGATGCTCCGCAGCCATCGCAACGCTGGGCCCCCTTTCCTTTCTTCTCGCCCTGCCCCTTTCCGATTTTCCGGACCCCCTCATCTTCACTGGAGCCTGCGTTGGTGGAGGCCTCTGACGATGTGGGCGAGCATGGGGCAGGGGGCACCCTCCAGGTCGCCTGGACTGCTGATGCAGCCACCTCAATTGGCGGTGGCTTCGCTTTGAGGAGCTTGAACCTGGCCCTTGTGGAGTCAGCCGTCTGCGCCTCTTGCGGAACCTCTTTGAAGGTGAGGTCGTGGCCACAGGTCATGAGCTTCCTTTGGGTGTCCCCATCTCACATTCCGCAACGCAGTCGGTCTCTAAGGGCCATATCTAAGTACTCCCGCCATTCGCACAGGGTTGTCGCCAAACGGAGGGCTGCCGCATATTCGGTCACGGACTCACCCAGCTTTTGGTCCCTCCTCGCGAACGCGGCCCTGGCCAAGAAGAAGGACACCTTGGGCTTGAAATGTTCTCTCAATGCAACCAACAGGTCGGCTACGGCAACCTGCTCCACTTCTCTTGGTGCCACCAGGTCCATCAGCGTTTGCACTGCATGATAACCAAGCATCGTGATGAGAAGGCCCCTCTTCTTCCCAGCGTCCGTGATGCCGGCAACCGCTACCATACTCCTGAAGTGCATCTCAAACCAGTCCCATCATTCAGGCTGGTTTACGTCGAAAACCGGTTGCTGTGGAAGTGTCTTGTCCCTGTGGGAAGCCATATCCCATCCTCGTCGCCAATTTAGTGTTTGGGAATCAAGACAATGGAAGCAGCTGTAAACTAGCCTAACACATCTTTATTGCATGGGGTACAGCACAAACATGAGGTAATGGCGGACAAACAGCTCCTTTTATGCAGTGGCTATACATTTGAATGTGGCTCCTCGATAGCGCATTGGCTACTGTCCATGTGACATCATCCTAGTCATGCCCTTCTTGTCCAGGTGAGGTGAGGGCGGGAATCTTTCCCGCGCAGCTGAAGGTATTTGAGGAATGTGTACCATGTGAGCTGAACGCTCGCTATTTTCCCCCTAGTGGTCACTAGCTCGCGTTCTATTGTGGTTTGTTACATTGTTTCTATTGCAAGATACAGCTTGTTACATTCGCTCATTCATGTGGTTACAGATTGTTACATTCGCTCATTCGTGTGGTTACAATTACATTCAATACATAACAGATGGGTTGGAGGTAGTAACAACTTTAAGGAAGGGGGGAAGGATCCTTGAATCTCCCCCTATCCCACCACCAACCAGGGAGAGTGGGATATTGGGAGGAAAGAAGGATCCTTTAAGCTGTATTGAGGGGGGGGGAGAAGGATCCTTTAAGCTTACATGTATTGTAAGAAAACCCACATGAACAAGACAGTATGTCCAGGAAAACTCTTTATAAAGAAAGGAGTTTAGCAATCTCCTGAAGGCTCAGAGCATAGAGGCTTGTTGGATTTCTATTGGACAATCATTCCAAAATGAAAGGGCCATCACTAAGAAAGCTCTTGTATGTATTTCAGTCCTTTTGGCCTCTCGGTGTGACCATCCTCAACAGTGCAGCCTGGAGGATCTTATGCAACAGGTAGTACAGTACTTCTATAAGAAAGTCACTCCATCAGGTAACCAGGGCCCAAATATTAGAGTGCTTTGTAAACCATTACAAGAACCTTGAATCTGGCACAGAATGCAATGGGTAACCAATGAAGACGTACAAGAACCTTTACCTTTCATTACAGCTGGATGATCAGATCTTCAAAGAGAGTTGATTAGATAGAAGAATCCTCCTCCTGTACCACCTACCTCCTGAAAACTAATGTTTTCTGGTCATTAACAATTTAGACCAACAACCAAGCCCTGAACAAAATGTTATACCCCAGTTTAGCATCCTTCTCATTCTTAACTATTTAATAGTACCTTTTCAATCCAATTGTCATTTGTTTAAGGAGGGGCAAAAGCCCCTGCTATCTCAGAGCAAGGGGCACATAAATGTGCAACTGGCAACTTATCTCACAGTAGACTACGAGCTTTCTGACCTTAAGAAAGATATAAATAGGAAAGAAGAACATAGCAGGGCTCAGAATGATTAAATACAGAGGACCAAATGAGTAACAAAGGATACCCAGGTGAAGTGAGGGCCAATTTGGCAAGCAGATCTTGTTTCAGCAAATCCTTCATTTATTTTCATAAACTGTCACCTTAAGATGTAAGATGTCAAGAAAAAGAGATTTTGAAAATGAATTGATAAAAATAGAAAATAAACTGTTGTACATAACAGGTACTTGTGCAGTAAAAGCCCTGACAGAAATACAAATGAACCAATTTGGAAATATGATTGAAAAAGTAGGATAAACAAAGCAATCGGAAATGTATGCCTTCCACCACAGCCTAGGGAGATGAGAGACAATTGGACAACATTCACTGTGGGAGATGGAGCAGACTACTGTTAAAGTTGTCTAGACAAGTAAATTATACAAATGAATGTAGTTGAAGGAAGTGAAATGTTATTAATTAGTGGTATATATAAATTCCACCATGTTATCCTACAAATGCATTAATCCTAACTACCAATGTAGCTGCTGAAACCCTTAAGTTCTCCAGTTACAGGTACTGCATTGAAACTGTGTGATAATAGTAATTATGTGAAATAATATTTAATTACGTTATTAACTGTTTCTTCACAGGCTGAGAATTAGCTAGATGTCATAGAAGGCAAGGGAGAAATTGTTGTATTCATGTACTCTGGACTTTAAAAATATAGCATCCCTCTTAAGTTTTAGATACTAAAATGTGTTTTAAATGAGTGCATAATATACTCTTTCATTCTTCCCAGGTTTTCTTCCTTTTCAAAGTACATGCGTCCTTGTCTTTTTCATAATACTGTGATCATAAAGATTATTTATGATTCACCTGTTAATGAAAATTAGAGGCATATTTCCTTTATCAGCACACTATGAGCACATTATGTGAATTACTGTAATTAGGAAACTGGTGATGATACAACAGTGATGGCGAACCTTTTAGAGATGGAGTGCCCAAACTGCAACCCAAAACCCACTTATTTATCACAAAGTGCCAACATGGCTATCCTTCTCCGGCAGGCCTCCCACACATATACAGGTGAAACTTGGAAAATTAGAAGTCCGTGCAAATGGTCATTCATTTCAGTAATGCAACTTAAAAGGTGAAACAAATATATGAGATAGACTCATTACATGCAAAGCAAGATAGTTCAAGTCTTACTTTGTTATAATATTGATGCTTATGGCTTACATCTTATGAAAACCACAAACCCCCAATCTCATGTACCCCATAATCATCGCATAATCTCATGTACACTGTACGCCTATGCCATGACATCTCTCGCTTTGCATGTAGTGAGCCTATCTCATATATTTGTTTCACCTTTTAAGTGAAATGAATGGATATTTGCACAATATTCTAATTTTCTGAGTTTCACCTGCATGTCTAAATTACAGTGTACAGTACTCAAAGCCAGCCAGATTATTCTGGAACATGGGACAGAAAATCTCACAAGGACCTCACCCATACAAGTAAATACAATAATAATAAAGAAAACAATTAACTTCCTCTCCAAAAATCTGCTGCCTGATGTGACAGTCACACAGCCTAAGAGGAGAGCTGGCCCTAAACATATGAAAACTCTGGAAGGCTATTTTAGGAAAAAGAAAATATTCCACCTGATGACAGCAGCTCAAATCTCAATATCTCACTAGAGGGCATAGGTACACCGTATCAGGCTATTGTGTTTTCAGCAAGCCAGACTCTGTGATTCAAATATCTTGCACCATTTCAGTCTTTTACTTGTCTATGCCTATCTCTTGCACAAACTAAGATCATCAACATATGATGTTAGGTGCTAACGCAGCACAATACTATCCAGATAACAACAGTGCCACAGTCAGGAAACAGGAAATAACCAACATGCAAAGCAGATAGCTTAGCTCTAATGAAAGTTTCGGCAGTCCAAGGTTTGATCAGAACACAAAAGAAGAGGAAGCTCTCATGAACAGAGATAAGTCTCATGGACTCTGGCTGGTGGATCAGGCCCAAAACCTAGCAGCAAGGTCGAGATTCTTGAGAAGTAAAGGGACAGAATGCCCTTGTGGCGCAGTAGTTAAACTGCTGTGCTACAGCCAAAATGTGAGTTCAATCCAGACAGGACTCAAGGCTGACTCAGCCTTCCATCCTTCCAAGGTTGGTAAAATGAGTACCCAGCGTGTGTGCGGGTAGGGGAGGGGAAATGCTTATTACCTTGTCAACAGCCCAGAGCATGCACTAAGTACTATCAGGCAGTATATAAGTATAATTATTCTGCCAGGCTGAGGGAAGAGCGTCCGGTAGCGGCGGTTTTCAACCTTTTTAAGCCGGAGGGCCAGGTCATGCTCCTTCAGACAGCTTCAGGGGCTGGATGGCGATTTTGCCCTTCCCCCACCACATGGCACTTCCCTGTGTGGTGGAGGCCACATGAAATGACACCAGGGTCGCATCCGGCCCAGGGGCCGCAGGTTGAAAATCCCTGGTCAAGACGATTAACAAGATATACAGGGCTAATATTTTAAGGGGCCCTTAATCTTTGCTACTTTTCCTATTTTAATTATCTTTGCAACATGTGCAGTTGGACCTGCCCTAGCCAAGGTGATGGAGGGACTGCATTGGCTCAAGTAGTTAAAACACTGAACTCGCTGACTGGAAGGTCAGAGTTCAATTCCCAGGTACTGCATGACGGAGTGAGCTCCCATCTCTATCCCAGCTCCTGCCAACCTAACAGTTCAAAAGCAAGAAATTGCAAGTAGATAAATAGGGACCACTTCGATAAATAGGGACCACTTCGGTGGGAAGGTAAACAGCATTCCATGCACTCCAGTGTTGAAGCATGCCTTCCACATGTCCATGGAAACATCTGCAGACGCAGACAGCACTGGCTCTTTGGCTATAAACAGAGATGAGCACTGAACCCTGGAGATGGATATGATTGGCTTATGAGCAAGGGCAACCTTTCCCTTTACTAATATGTGCAGGCCACATATTAAGAGACCATATCATAGCTTCTTCAGTGTCAACCTCTCCCAGGAACTGGATTTACAATTTATGGAGAAATCACAAATCTGAGCTTTTACTTCCATTGTAAAATGTGCCTTCGGCTTCCAGTAGTTATCAGTCCTTAACAGGCTGACCAAAGACTTTCCCAGAAAATCCAAATTTATAATTTCATGGAATCAGGTCTGTTTGATTGTTTGATGCTGTGTACTTTGCTTAAAAGGAAAAAGGAAACATACTAGGCATATTAGCATACATAAAGTATAAACAATACCCAGACAGAATTGTAAAGGGATGCAAGGTTTTTTTTTCTTTTCCCCTCCTTCTGATGTTTCTGGTATGCGTGTGCTCAGTTGTTTATTTTCACTGTAGCCAAGCTTTTGTAGCCACAATAAAATTTTATAAAGGCACCCAGTAGGAAGGTGAAAGATGAAGAGATTACTGAATAATAGAGAAGACTTTTTCAGATAGTTCAGCTCTGTTTGAGAACAGACATAAAATAAATTATGCAGTCTGTTCATCGCACAGGTAAGTTTTAGTCTTCCTCAAAGCTGCTTCCTACCACTCAATACACCATCCAAGCATATGCTACATCAAATCAGTGGAGTGCTCTGAGTTGAAAGTATTCTTTGTGTTGGGGGTAAACATGAGCATGCAGAATACTAAAGTATCAGTCTCCACTGCTCCATTGCTAAAAATTTAATATGGCAACCGCTGCTAAGGGGTTGAAATCCAACACTAAGTTGTAAATAAACTAGACTAATTGAATCAATGGAGCTTACATAGGTGTTGACTTGTCAAATCCCTAGTTATTCAATAGGCCTCTTTTAGTTGTGACTGTATTTCAGCTATTGTGTATTAGTCATAAGAAAAATAATGAGACCAAACTGACATAATCACCACAGATAAAATGTGAAGCTACATGTTGAATGAGTGCCAAAAAGAGATCCATCTTGCCTTCTTTAGTGTAAGGGACCAAAGACAATGAAACAGCCGAAGGGTTGGCTTAACACAGGTTTATTGCATGATGATCCGGAGGAACATGTGGTAATGGCGGATGGGTAGCTCAATATATACAGCTGGCTATACATTTGAATGTGGCTCGTCGACAGACTATTGGTTGCTGCCTGTGTGACGTCGTAGAAGGTCACGCCCTTCTTGACCAGGTGAAGAGGTGGCGGGGAACCTTCCCGCGCTGCTGATCCAGGTGAATCTGAGCCATGAGAGCTGGACGCTCGCTATTGCCATCTAGTGGTCACTAGCTCGCGTCCCCTTATCAGGTTTACATTGATACAGCTGAAGGTTATAATGTTGCACACAGAAAGGTTACATTGTTAACACATGGCTAAGGTACATTGTTAAAGGCACAGCTTTACAGAACACAACATCCCTCCCCCCTAGGATGAGACGAAGTCTCTCAGCCAAGATGGCTTGTTGCATGTGCGTTTGGGCCGTGAAGAGGGCTGAGCCCCCCCGGGGGCGCTACTGCTTCTTTGTTCCCTGGTCCCTTGTCCTGAAATGGGAGAGGGAGACTCGTTAGTGGCTTGCCGCGGTCTGGCGGCCTTAGGGGAAGGGAAGAACTCCATTGTGGGCAGACCGGGGGCAATCGGGGCTAACGAAAAACCCCTCTTCTCGCTTGGACGGGTGGGGGACCACTCCGAAACCCCCCCCCCCGGTTCTGAAAATCAAATTCTAACTCAGTTGGGGTATCCGCATTTGTGGGGACATTCCGCGAGATATGTATGGGGTCGGGTTCCTCCTCCTCCTCAGAAAGATCCCCTAGGATATCTACGAGAACATCCTCCTCCCCCCTTGGTGGGGACCTGCGGCCCCCTTTCCCTCCCCCTTGGGCTGAACGGGTGGGGGAGAACCCTAACGCTGATTTTTCCTCTGTTTGGTCTGTGCCCTGCTCATCGGAGACCCTGCGTCGGAGCTGGTCCGCGTGCCGCCTCCACAGGAGCCCTGTGCTGGTTTCCACGCGGTACGACACGGGGCTGGTTTGCTCCACAACTACGCCCGGTATCCAGGCTGGGCCCGTGCTGGCGTAATTCCTGCAATGTACGGGGGCGCCTACACTGAAACTCTTTGTGGCCTCTAGTCCAATGTTCCTTCCTTTGTCCTCTACCCTCGTGGGGTCTAGCCTAGTAAGGATGGTGGTCAGTTTCCTACGCATTAAGAGCTCTGCGGGGGAGTATCCTGACGCCAACGGGGTCACCCTGTACCCTAGCAGGAACTGACACACTTGTAGGTTCAGATCCCTGGGGCCCATGCGCCACAACGCGTCCTTCGTGGTGCGGACGAGGCGCTCTACTTGGCCATTGGTGGCTGGGTGAAACGGGGCGGAGGTGATGTGCCGAACGGCGTTAATCTCCATGAATGCCCTAAACTCGGAGGACGTGAAACAACTAGCGTTGTCGCTAATTAATGTGTCGGGTATGCCGAACGTGGAAAAGAGCCTCCACAAATGCCTAATGGTCTGGGCCGAGGAGGTGCTCGTGACTGGGATAACCTCCAACCACTTGGAGAAGGCGTCCACTACAAGAAGGAACAGGGTACCTCTGAACGGGCCCGCAAAATCAAAGTGCACCCGGGACCACGGCCCCTTAGCCGTGTCCCATTCCCTGTGGGGAAGGCGGGCCTCCTCTGGTCTGGAGCATTGCCAACTTCCACAAGGGCCGACCATGTGCTCGATGTCGGCGTCCAGCTGGGGCCACCAGAAGTAACTCCGGGCCAGCGCCTTGGATCGCACGATACCGGGGTGGCTGATGTGCAGCAGTTTGAGCACCCGCGGCCGAAGGGAAGTGGGAATCACCACCCGCTGCCCCCACAAGAGGCACCCCCTCTCTAGGGACAGCTCTAGCTTTTTCCTGAAAAATGGGGCGAACTCCTCCGCTGGGGAGGACGCCGGCCACCCTTTCTGCACCCAGGAGCTAACTGCCGCTAATGTCTTGTCCTTCTCTGTCGCTTTGGCAATGTCGGCGGGCATTATGGGGGGCGAATCCAGCACCTCTATCATAAGGACCTGATGGTCCCGCTCCCGCTTGCTCACCTGGCTGGGCGTCAGGGGGAGGGGAGACCTTGATAGAGCGTCCGCATGGCTGATCTCTTTCCCGGGCCGGTAGACCAACGCGTGCTGGTACGCGTTGAGAAAAATGGCCCACCTGAGCATCCTCGGGGACAGGATCTGTGGGGTGGGCTTATCTGCGGTAAAAATGCCTAGCAGGGGCTTGTGGTCCGTTACAATGGTGAAGGGGCGGCCATACAGAAAATCGTGAAATTATTTCATCCCCGCAACTATTGCTAGTGCCTCCCTGTCTGTCTGTGCGTAGTTTCTCTCCGCTTGGGACAGGGACCTGGAGTAAAATGCTATCGGGGCCTCCCTTCCGTTTTCCAGCACGTGGCACAGCACCGCCCCCACCCCCACCGGGGATGCATCACAGGTCAGAACTACCGGGCGTTTGGGGTTGAAGTGGGTCAGTATGGCATCGGACGCTAGGAGGCTTTTTAGCTCACTAAATGCCCTTTCTTGGTCATCGCCCCACTTCCATGCCTGGTCTTTTTTTAGCAGTTTGTGTAGCGGTTCAGCCACCGCTGCCTTCCGGGGGAGGAAGGAGTGGTAAAAGTTGAGCAGCCCTAGGAACGACTGCAGCTCGGGCTTGGAGGTGGGGCGGGGGGCTTTCTTAATGGCTGCCACCTTGGATTTG
The DNA here is from genome assembly GCA_035047305.1 of Bradypodion pumilum. Classification (NCBI taxonomy): domain Eukaryota; kingdom Metazoa; phylum Chordata; class Lepidosauria; order Squamata; family Chamaeleonidae; genus Bradypodion; species Bradypodion pumilum. The sequence goes on along the minus strand of JAWDJD010000005.1, from coordinate 53,838,522 downwards.
GATGGTTTTATTCCCTCAGGAGTCACACAAAACCCTAGGAACTCAACCTCGGTTGCGAAGAAGACGCATTTGTCCTTTCGCAGTCTCAGCCCCGCTTTTTCGAATATTGTCAGGACCTTCCCCAACCTCTTGGCCAATTCGACCCGACTCCCCCCGTTATTAACACGTCATCAAAATAAGGCAACACCCCCTCCAGCCCCTTCAGGAGGCGTTCCACGAGTGACTGGAAAATTCCAGGCGCCGAATTCACGCCGAACTGGAGGTGCGTCACCTGGAACGCCCCCTTATGGGTGACTATGGTCTGCGCAGCAGCTTCGGCAGGGGACACCGTAAGCTGCTGGTAGGCCTGTGCTAAGTCGAGCTTAGCGAAACACTTTCCCCCGTGTAACCTGGCCAGCAGATGGCTGACTACCGGCACCGGATATGCATTCGGGCGGATCGCCTTGTTGATGGTGCACTTGTAGTCGGCGCATATGCGGACCTCCCCATTGGCCTTTAGTGCGGTTACAATTGGAGTTTCCCACTCCGCAGAATCAACAGGCACAAGGATTCCCTGGCTCACCAATTTGTCCAGTTCCGCCTCTATCTTGTCCTTAAGTGCAAACGGCACCCGGCGTGGTTTAAGACGAATTGGGCGGACCTCCAGGTCCAGGTCGAATGTCACTGGGGGCCCCTTGAATTTCCCCAGTCCTTTTTTGAAAACTTCGGGGTGCGCCTCGCACACCTCCTGAATTGGATCAGTCCCAACGGCGTGCATCCCAATGGCGTGCACCCCCCAATAAACAAACCCAGGGGCTGGAACCATTGAGTTCCGAGGAGGCTGCAATCTCCCCCTTTAAGCACGACTAGGGGGAGGGACGCGGCGTGCTTCTTGAATTTAACCTGAAATTCTCCAACCCCCAACACTGGAATGCTGTTCCCTTGCACGTCCCGTAGTGTGGACCTCAACGCTTTGAGCTTGGGTCGCTTGTGGGGGGCAATTCCCAAAAACTCCCTCTGGGAAATGATTGAATATGAGGACCCCGAGTCAATTTCCATCCTAATGGGAACCCCTTGGACTAGTACCTCAACAAAGTAGCGGAGGTGTCCTACGGACACGCTGAACACTGGGGCGTCGTCCTCGCTGCCGTCGGAGATGCGGCCCACGCCGTCCTGCTTCCGCGTGGCCTGAGCGGCGTCCTTGGGTCTCGTTGAGCGGTCTTGTCCCGTGGAACGGTCTGCTGAGCTCCTCCGGGTCTCTCGCCTCTTCCTGCACACCTTGGCGATGTGCCCGCGGCGGCCGCAGTTGTGGCACTCGGCCTTCCGAAACGGGCACTTTACGCGGTCGTGGGCCGCTCCACAGCCGTCGCACCGCCGGCTCTCTTTCCGGACCCTCCGGACGTCCTCGTCGTCGCTGCTCTCTGTGGACGACCTCGAAGCTCGCCGGGCCGCCTGTACCGGAGTCTCTGCCTTGCTCGACTTCGGCCGCCAGTCCTGGAGTTCTTGGACCCCAGCCTTTGTAGCTTCCGCAGCCTGGGCCGCTCTGACGACCTCCTGCAACGTGGGAGGCGGCTCTTGGTTCATTAATGTGCGCTGGGTTTCGGCGTCGTTCAGGCCGCACAGCACACAGTCCCGGAGGGTGATTTCGGCATTCTCCCATTTGCACGGGCCGGCCGCCAGCCGCAGGGCCGCCACGAATGCGGCGACCGTCTCCCCGGACGCTTGGACTCGCCTCCAGAACGCACTCCGAGCGGGAAACATCGCCGTGGCGGGCCGGACGTGCTCACGCAGCATCTGCATGAGTTCCTTGGCCTTGAATTCGCTCACCCTCCTCGGTGCAATCAGATCCACCAAGGTCCTTTTGGTTTCTTTTCCGAGCATCCTGGTGAAGATGGCCCTTTTCTTTGCCTCTTCCGTGACTTCGGACTCAATCAGTGCTGCCTGGAAGTCCATCTCGAAGATCTCCCAGTCGCCCGGTTTCCTGATTTCGAAACCGGCGCATGCCTTGGTCCCGTGGGCTGCCATATCCCACCTTCGTCGCCAATTTAGTGTAAGGGACCAAAGACAATGAAACAGCCGAAGGGTTGGCTTAACACAGGTTTATTGCATGATGATCCGGAGGAACATGTGGTAATGGCGGATGGGTAGCTCAATATATACAGCTGGCTATACATTTGAATGTGCCTCGTCGACAGACTATTGGTTGCTGCCTGCGTGACGTCGTAGAAGGTCACGCCCTTCTTGACCAGGTGAAGAGGTGGCGGGGAACCTTCCCGCGCTGCTGATCCAGGTGAATCTGAGCCATGAGAGCTGGACACTCGCTATTGCCATCTAGTGGTCACTAGCTCGCGTCCCCTTATCAGGTTTACATTGATACAGCTGAAGGTTATAATGTTGCACACAGAAAGGTTACATTGTTAATACATGGCTAAGGTACATTGTTAAAGGCACAGCTTTACAGAACACAACACCTTCCATTTGATTTTGAAACTCATACAATTGAATTACTATAGTGTCCAACTGTCCTGTGCTTTATAGACTATAGCAAAGCCTATAGCAAAGCCATGAGTACATGACTCATGGAAAACTCTGTTGTCCTGAAAGAAAGGGGTGTGCCTAAACCAGGGGTGCCCAAATATTTTGGGCTGTGAGCCAGTCATGTGGTTCTCCGGAAGCCTGGGTAAATGTAACTATTGTGTTCTGTATAAAAGCTGTTATCCCTGCACCTTTTTCTGTGTTCTTTTGCTCACTGCAATAAACCATGTTGTTGTTTGAACCAGCTCTGTTCGAGTAACACTTTCAGGGTTCAGACACAACAAAAATGCACCCATATGGGCATGTTTTGCTTCCACTTCCAGGAGCAACGAGGGCTTTGCGGGCCGGATGAATTGACATCGGGGGCTGGATACAGTCCCCGGGCCATAGTTTGGATACCCCTGGGCTAAACACTTGATTGTTCTGATGCATAATCTGTATTGTCAACAAGAAACTGTTAGGAAAGAATATGAAGAGACAGGGAAAATTATCAGAGAAGGGTGCATTTTATCTGGTCGTGAGCCGCCCTGGCCCTAGTTAAGGTTAAGGTTAAGGCTGAGCCGACCCCCCCCCCCTTGGGTTATTATATTTTTTTCCCTTCTTTCTTTGATTTGTAAACTGTTACTGTAATCATAATTGTATATTTTGTAAACTGTTACTGTATTCATAGTTGTATATTTTTTTGCAATTGTATCCTGATATTGTATCTTGATATTGTTTTTTTAATTTATTTTGTTTGTGTTTAATTTGTATTTAATTACCTTTATTTGTATTTAATTATGTTGTAATGCCGCCCTGAGTCGGCTTGCACTGAGTAGGGCAGGGTAGAAATCCAATAATAATAATAATAATAATAATAATAATAATAATAATAATAATAATAATAATAATAATCATCATCATCATCATCATCATCATCATCATCATCATCATCATCATCATCATCATCTCTTTATCTGTTCAATATGTATGCATGTTTCTCTGACTCTTGTAACCTGGTACACCACCTAAAATAGATCCAGTTTTGTTTGTAGAAATACCTGGTTGGATCCTATTCAGTCAAAAAGCTTGTGCAATGTTTCATTGCATGAACAGTCCTCCATTTTGAGAGTTTGTCTTAAAAGGTGTCCAGCATCTACTAAAAAAAATAGAACTTTTTGCATTCAAACAGGCAGTCTCCACTTGTGAAAAAGCAAGATTTGGTAGAAGCACACCAGTTGAACATTATGCTCTAATGTGATCTTATAGGATCTCCACCACTGCATTCTGTCTTTGTACTTCTTCTGTATGCCTCCTGAAAAACATATGATGCAAAAGGCAGATGTCTGAACTATTGTATTTCTCAAATCAAATCCACTGTATTTCTGAACACCCAGCATCTTCTCTTCATCCTGGCAGGCATTGCTAGCTGTTGTGTGATTCCTGCATACTTACCAGTGTTTGAGTTTAAGATATAAAAACATATCACCAAATATTTGGACTTTGAGGCTTCTCCCTCCCATATATTCATTCATCAGAATTTGTGACAATGGGATGGGATGGGCTTTCCAAGTTCAGGCATCTACAACTTGTGTAATTATAACCCCTGTTCTTTCTAATTGGCCAGCTGACTTTGTTGGAAATGACTGGGATGGAACTCAACTTATACTGAAGAGAATGCATGTCTTTGCTTGGGAAGGAGTAAGTAAAGACAGAAGGACCTTGTCAGGTTTCCTAGAAAGTCCTTTACTGTATTTATTTGCTGTGGCCTGGGTGGATTTTTCCTTCAGCCTGAAATGATACTGTCCCTTTCCTTCTCACTTTTCTTTCTTGGGCCATCATGGGCATAAATAGAGGAGACATCCTGCCTTTCTTCTTAAGAGATTAGGTGGCAACCAGATCTCCTTGCACCTGTAACTAAATACTGGAATTACTTTCAGCTTTCCTGCTTAGGTGTATTTTTCTGATTAATCCCATCTTTCTAATTGTTCTAGAATAAGAACAGTGGCTCAAGTGGCTAAGATGCTGACTGGAAGGCAGCAGGTCAGTAGTTCAATACCCAAATACTGCAGGACGGAATGAGGTCCCATCTTTGTCCCATCTCCTGCCAACCTAGCTGTTCGAAAGCAAGAAATTGCATATAGATAAATAGGGATCACTTCAGTGGGAAGGTAAACAGCATTCTGTGTCTAGTCATGCCTGCCACATGGCCACAGAAATGTCTGCAGAAGCAGACAGTGCTGGCTCTTCGGCTTTGAAACAGAAATGAACACTGAACCCTAGAGTCGGATATGACTGGCTTTTGAGCAAGAGTGACCATTACATTTAAGAAAAGTGCGTGTGAGTCTTTGTAAGAGGGAAAGTGTGCTCTACTAATCATTTGATTTCCAGGGGCTGAATTCACAAGTTTTAACTTAGTTGATGCTTGGTGCAACTTGCTTTCCCAACAAACTTCACATGGTCCCATCCAGTGCACTCATTCTTCAGATGGCAGTTCTATGATATGGAGTGCCATATGTCTTTTAAAATGTATTTAGGATTCTATGACTGCTTTCTGAAGAAAAAAAATAAACCGAGATAAAAGCTATATCTTTAGAAATTCTCACCACCCAGAACATAAGGTAAAGGTAAAGGTCACCCTTGGTCGAAAGCCAGTCATATCAGACTCTAGGGTTCAGTGCTTATCTCCATTTATAGCCAAAGAACCAGTGCTGTCTGCATCTGTAGACATTTCCATAGACATGTGGCAGGCATGACTAGACACCAGAGTGCATGGAACACTGTAACCTTCCCAAACTGCTAGGTTGGCAGGAGCTAGGACAGATGATGGGAGCTCACTCTGTCATGCAGTACTTGGGTCTAGAACTGCTGACCTGCCAATCTTCCAGTTGTCAAATTCAGCGTCTTAACCACTAAGCCACCACAGTCTTCCCAGAAGATAAATACCTCCATAAAAAATTTATTGCTCTTACTCAAAATAGGTAGCACATTTTAGGATTCACAACTGAAGATTTATAATAGTGAGATAGTAAAATCAATCAATCAATCAACCATTTTTAAATTTATTTGAAGAATTATATGACAGTCTCCATCTGGCAAGCTATCAGGACTGATTACAGAATCATAAAGAACAAAAGCTTCAAAGAAAAGGACAAACTATAAATAGCAAGCAAAAGAAAAATATATTATTCCAGGGGTTCTCAACCTTTATAAGCCAAGGGCCGGGTCACGCTCCCTCAGACAGCTTCGGGAGCTGGATTGCCATTTTGCCCTGCCTGCCACACATGGCACTTCCAGGTGTGATGGAGGCGATGGGGGGGCCACATGAAATGGTTCTGCGGGCTGCATCTGGCCCCTGGGCCACAGGTTGAGAACCTCTGCTATATACCTTTATGTCATAACATGTTATAATAATTCCTTGCTGATAAGATGGTGTATATACTGTATTATTATTAATTACTTTCAAATTACATGCTCACTTACAACCTCTACAGTCTACAAATTTAATGCATTTTTTGTCCTCAGGATACCCAATACATGTATGTTAATTAATTCCCTCTTCAGTTGCTTATGAATATGGTTCTTTTGCCAATTATTACATTAATAGTTTAAGCAGGTACAGCAGAATGCTGTGGGTGTTTACTCTGAAGTAATACCCAATAAGTTCAAGGAGGTTTATTACTGGGAAAGTGTGCTGCCACTATATTCGGTGTGTTGTTTTTTTCATTAGCATTATGAGTGATGCAAGCCTAATAAATAAATTCTTTGATCCCAAGGATGTTTCTCTGGGACTGTAGGATGAGTGGGAAATATCGCTGTGAAGTTGTCAGTGCTTGAAGAGAAATATCTGATTTTATTTTAGGTTTTTTTCCCCTCTCCTGTTTTGATGTGTTATTTTCCTTTTTTTAAAAAAAAACCTTTTTTGGATAATTGTATCTGTGACTATTTGTGGCTAGTGGTTGGTTAAGGCTATATCACTTTGTTATTTTAGAGGATATTGTGTACATGTAAATACAGTATATTAATCTATTGGAAACCATTCTGAGTAGTGTTCACACCAAGTCAGGCCATATAGAAATGTCAGAATTAAATAAATAAATATAACTCATCTCTCTAGCACCAGAAGGAGGGCCTTCTCTGTGTCTGCTCCAACCCTTTAGAACCTCCTACCAATTGAGCTGCGTCTCTGGATGGAGTTGCTGTCCTTCAGGAAAGGGCTAAAAACCTGGCTGGCAAAGCAGATGTGGGGCATCAGTGTTGTGGTGACCCTGGCTGCTGGCTGATTTAGTAAGAAAACTCTCTCCCTCTTTTAATCCCTTTTAATCTGTAGGGGTTGGAGTAATTTTTAGTGGCAGTTTTAATGGGGTTTTTATTGGTTTTTAAAATGTGATTGGTTTTATTTTCCATAAACCGCCCTAAGTCTTCGTTCGGAGTTGGATGGAAATATAAATCAGAAAAATAAATAAATAAATAAATAACTCTCCAAACTCCTCCTAGCAGCTAACAAGGATTTAGTGGTTTCTTTCCAAAGTCAGAACTTCTCAAGTCATAAAGGAGCAAAACAGTTTGTCTTGGGGGGGTGGGGGGGGTGACAGTGAATGAAGAAGCAAAGAAGGTAGATCTGCTAAATTCACAGCCTTCCTAGTGCCCAGCCTCTTATGCCTTAAAAAATAAGAACATGTAGATCAGAGGTTTCCAACCTTTTCAAGCCATGGGCCAGGTCATGCTCTCTCAGTCAACTTCGAGGGCCAGACGGCCATTTTGCCCTGTCTGCACAGTGGGGGGTGGCCATTTTGTTCCAACAGCTTTAAAAGGGTGGCCATTTTGTTTCTCAAATGCCCTTGGAAGTGTGGGGGCACATGAAATGGTGCCACAGGCTAGATTTAGCCCACGGGCCTTAGGCTGGGGACCCCTGATGTCGATGCTTCTCAAAGCTCTTCTGATTTAGTTCCCCTCTCGCTATTGCTCGGAGGTCACGAGGAGCTCGCCCGGCGACCGGTCAGAGGAGGGGGCGGGGAAGAGAGAACTGGCCGCACCTGGGGCTCGTCTTTCTGCGGCCCCAAAAGTGGCTCCCTGCCCCCAGCCAACAACACCGACGCTGGGGCTTGGGGGTCCCAAGTAGCTCGCCTGGCGACCGGCCGGAGGAGGGGGCGGGGAAGAGAGAACTGGCCGCACCTGGGGCTCACCTTTCTGTGGCCCCAAAAGTGACTCCCTGCCCCCAGCCAATACAGGACTTTCGAGCCTCTCCCACGGCCTATTCCATCGGTCCCGGGATGGGAGACTGCTGTGCCCAGCACCCCATCTCTTTGGCCCTGCTGGGCGGGGAGCTCGAAAGATGCTGGAGCTGCACCGCCTCATCTGCAGCTGGATTTTCTGAGTCCACTTTCTATGACTGGTTAGATTGTCTTTGATACACCTTGTGGCTGCACTGTTTTGCTGATATGCTTATTGATATGTTTTTTTTATATGTCCTTTTTATATATTGATTGTTGATATTTTGACCTGTACTGATACATTGTATTATTGTGGAATTTATTGTAACTTAATATGTTGTTAACCTCTTTGATTTTGTCATTGACAAAGAAAAGCAGTATATAAGTTTAAATATAATAATAATAATAATAATAATAATAATAATAATAATAATAATAATAATAATAATAATAATAATAATAATAATAATAATAATAATAATAATAATAATAATAATAATAATAATAATAATAATAATAATAATAATAATAATAATATCAAATGCAAGCAGCTTTTTCGGTTTGAAGTCAATATAAATCCCCATAGAAGAAAGGCAATGCTGAACAACTGATGAGGATGGCCTGCTGTCAAGTACAGTACTCGGTGGGACTTTGGATGGAATGGGACTTCCAAAATCACAGCTGTCTGTTATGCCAACTTCCTTCTCTACAAGGTCACACCTGTAGCCTTCTATTTCTAGGCACTGTGTAATTTATCTTGGGGCCTATTTGATCAGTCATCTCAGATGAGAGATATTCTCCTGTCAATAATGTATATTTAATTGCTTTCCCCTACAGTGTGCCATCTGGCACTTGGTAATACATGTGCCTTCTGATTTCTTAACATGATAACGAGGGGGGTTACACAATGCCTGGCAAGCTTTTCAAAATTTCTCTAGGAAATTGCAGTGTTTGGTATGACAGCATCCTTCGTGGATAAACTCCTTTGCCAGAAGTATGACCACAAATTACACGGTTGAAGAAAACCAACAGGAAAACAGGAAAAAGAGGCTTATTCCTTTCAGACAGTCCACCCACCTACAATAATGATCTGCCTTCATGACTTTACTGTCTTGAACTATAATGCAATACATGTACAAAGACAATCTCATTATCACTTCAGGGGAAATATGTGAAGTGTGTGTCTGAAGATCTCTCCCACCTGCGGCAAAGGGCTCTACCCCTCTAAAGGGCTAAAGCTGTGGCGGCGTCTCTCACTGGGCTTTCCCCTGACCGGGGCGAGCCAGTTTATTCCCCCCCCCTCATTTTGTAATTTACACTTGATTTGTGTTATTATAACTGTATTGTATACTTTGGGCTGCATTTGTTATTGATATATTGGATTATTATAGTTTTTACTGTCCTGCATTATTGCATTATTGACTGTATTTATCTATATAATTGATTAAGTATTACTTGAATTTGTAATTTTGTATATGCTATTTGCATTTTGTCATTTTATGTCTTTGTAAACCGCCTTGAGTTGGACATTGGTCTGAGAAAGGCGGTATAGAAATATTATTTAAAATAAAAAATAAAAAATAAAAATTCCAGAATGCTTCCTTGATAGGGCTCTGCTGCTCACAACCCAATCTCTCACTCAGTAGTGGGCCCCAAATTTTTTTTACTACCACACTGTGGGTGTGGTATCGTGGGCATGGCCAGGGGGAAAGCCCCACATTGCACCCAAATTAGGACTACTTTATTTCAAAACTTGGATGGGTGGAACTAGCCAGAATTTCTGCTACCGGTTCTGGCGAACTGGTGCGAACCTGCTGATGCCCACCACTGCTCTCACTACAGGGTACATTGATTCCTTCAGGGTCCTTATTGTTAATTGTATAGCTAGTACTGTAATAATAAATGAAAAGTGGAAGAGACAATAATATTAAGAAAAATTGAGGACAGCAAGGAAAAAAATATCAAATATGAGATCTTCATTAAGGGTAGCCATAGCCTTCAGTTTTCAAGGGCTGAGCAGTACAGTAATGTTAATGGGAGGACATTCATACAACCACCATAAGTCAGAATCAACTTGATGACACATAGCAACAACAATAAGCATGAGATGTTTGCCTTAAAAGCTTAGAGTTAGCATTTGAACAGAGAGATGTCTAGTTACTGGGCTGCTAAAATATGATGTAAAAACATAAAGAACTCTTCATCACACTGGGTATTGCTGAGCTTGAGATGAGATGATTTTTTTTAAGCCATGTTGTCTTGGTTTTGAAGCCACAAGAACTGTATTTAGAGTTCCAGGATGGAGATAGCAAACTTAAAGAATCAGCTTGGCATGTGTAATGCTAGATTTCATCTTGGATGGTTGAAAATAATTTGACTGAAATCCAATAGTTAAGTGGCAACCAGAGTAGAGCGATTGAATCGGTAGCAATTTGATGCGTCAACAACAAAGTGAGTTCCATTGTTTCAATGGGCCTACTCTAGTTACCACTTACTACTGGACTTTATGGGGGGGGGGGACAGTAAAAACAAAAAAAAGAAATAATGTGGCATCTTAAAGACTAACTATTAAATTTAATGTGACTTTTTGTAGATCAAGTCCTCTTCCTCAGACATAAGTAAGGATTTCAGCCACTGTCTCTGCCCATTTCTATTGGAAAATAAAGAGCAATGAGCCAGGAAACTATCAATTGCCTTTTTCATTGTTGGTTCAGGATATGAGAGAAAAAGTGTAGGGGTACAAGGTTAAAAATGATTCTGACAGAGTAGCTTCAGTTACACATTCTATTGTTAGGGGCTGTCCCTATCATTAGGCAGGATGAAATGGTTGCGTTAAGCTTCAGGTTTTGGTATTCCCCGACGATAGAAAGTTATTAATTTATTACATAGCTTTGTAAATGGATTTTATACTACACTTTCCAAAATCTCCCAGCTATCCTAGTTAGAGAAGTGTAACATGTAGTCCAAATATATATATTTCCCTAGCTCTTTTTTATATATTACAGTATTGTAATTTCATTGCCTGGGCAGGGAGAAATACCCCATCACAAATCTAAAAACGACTTGGTGTCGCTGTGATACTGAATGAAAGAGAAGCTGCTATTTTCTCCATCATCTCTGGAAACAAAATGTCTAGGCTGGTTCTGTAAAGCTTTCATTTCAGTCAGGTATGCAACCTACTGGGAGTTTGCCAGGCAGTTTCAGTGTAGGGAGGGGAAGGATATATTGCACCCAGCAGCTATACTTTATTTATATCATGTGCTTCTGGACACAACCGCAGAAATCAGCTTCCATAGAAACAGTAGGTTAATGCTTAAACCATAGTAAGTGAAATAAAGGTTACAGGTCAATATCTTAGTATGCTTGGGCATAAAAGGAAAAACTTTGACATTGCACTTGAAACATAGCACAGGCAAGGCTAAAGTTGCAATGAGACAAAGTGCAATGACCCTATGTACCCATGTATAATTTGCAAGAAGTAAAGAGGCAGGGGGGAAAAGATGAATGAGTCCTTTGGTTGGTGTTCAGTAGCTAATTACAAGTGTGAGTTTCAAGGTTAATACATTTGAACCAGAAGAGTTATTCTTCAGATGAATTCAGGATTAACCCAGCAAGCAGGTGGTCTTGTAATAGGCTGCCTATATGAGAGAAGATGAATAATGAACTATCACTTTTCATGTCAAATCAAAAGAAGGGAAGCTATCGTTATATTTTCCTAAGCACCTCATATCCCCCACTGCCAGCTTTTGGTTCCTCACTTACTATAAATTTAATTTAAGGTCTAGCGATTCAATTATTATGCATATCTTGCAGTATTTCTTCTGTTTTAGTGTGTATGATCCTGAATTGGTGGCTAGTGCTGTACATAGTTTGAGACATATGTGAACAGAATATGTAATGCAATGCTCAGGCTGAATCTGTAACCTTTCAGAACCTGTACAATAGACACATTTTAAACAAAATAATCAGAATACCATCTCATACTATAACATGTTAAACCCAAAGGCTGATTTTGTACTTTAAAAAGACCTGAAGTAAGGGCTGCCAACTTAAATGGCTTTGAAAGTGAGCTGGATAAATTAGTGGATTATGAAGCTGTCTTCATTGTCTTCTAATCATGATGGCTATATTAAGATTCAGATCTCTGAATGCCAGATCCATGCAGGAGAGTGCTGCTGACCCTGGTGGTCTTTCTATAGGCAACTGGTTGGCCACCATATGAACAAGATGCTGATACAGACAGAGATCTGTATCTCTCAGCCTGTTCATGCATGGGGTCAAGGCATTTTGCCTGTTAATGCATGGGGTCAAATGGTTTCAGGTCACTGAAGTCCCTTGGGTTGTAGTCATGTACCATCTCCCAAGTAATAATCATCATATACTGTAGTGTTAAATTGATTCAAAATTAAAGTCACCTTTGCCTAGGTCAGTGGTGGCGAACCTATGGCATGCATGCCAGTGGTGGTACTCAGAGCTTTCTCTGTGGGCACCCGTGCAGTCACCCCAGGACAGAGTTTGCCCCACCCCTCTGCCCAGCAGCCCAATGAGAGCACTTCCTCCCTCCCCCAGCAGAGAGTTTTCCCCACCTCTCTGCCCAGCAGCGCAATGGGAGAGTTTCCTTCCTCCACTGTTGTTGTGTTGGCACTTTGTGATAAATTAGTGGGTTTTGGGTTGCAGTTTGGGCACTTTGTCTCTAAAAGGTTCACCTTCACTGGCTTAGGTCATCAGAAATAGTTTACTATTTCTGGGTATGCCCTGGGAAGATGTAGTTTCCTTAAGGCTAGACAGGCTGGCTCTTTTTCCAGGATGCACAGTGGGGAATCTAACTCCCAACCTTTGGCCCTGCACCCAACTCACTGAGCTATAAAGCTAGGGCATCCATGATATCTGGCCACATAAATTTATTTATTTATTGGATTTATATAACCGCCTTTTTCGCCTAAGCGACCCAAGGCAACTCACAACATCAGTTAAAACCCAAACCAATACTAATTAAAACCAAATACTATAAAATTCTCTAAAAACATCCATAAAATCTCCCCAATCCCCTTAAAAAGAGAGGCACCTGGGCAGGAGTAAATAAAAACCCCGGGCAGGGCTAAATCAGCCAACAGGGCTGGGTTGTGGTACCAGTTGTACCCCACACTTGCTGGCATAGCCATGTTTTTAAGGCCTTCCTAAAGGGGAGCAACTCTACCTGGAGGTGCAGTTCAAGTGGCAGGAGGTTCCATAGGGCCAGAGCATTTCAGTGCATTTCAAAATGCATTGGAAAACATTGCTATGCCAGTTTCATTTCTAAGCTATCACTAGCCTAGACTTTTAAAATCATATACCATAGAGCAGGTGTTAGCAACCTATGTCCCACATTCTGCACTCGGCTCACAGTACCATTTCATGTGGCTCACCGCCCTCGCTCACACCACCACCACTGCTTGAAGTGGCAAAAACAACTGAAAATGCACCTGTGGATGCGTTTTATGGCAGTGTTTACAGCGGGGGGGGGGGAACCATGTGTCCAGCCTGCTTAGCTGTCTGAGGGGGTGTGGTTTGGCCCATGGCACAACAATCTTGAGAACCACTGCCATAGAGCTTGTGTGGTCTTTCTTGGACTATAACAATCATTATCCTTCCCCACTGACTACACAAGCCAAGGCCACTATAGTCCATCAGCAACAGGAAGGTCACACATTAGACACCTCTGCCATGAAGACCTACAATGATCCATAACAACATCATGAGCCCTGGCGATCCAAACCAATAATGTGAGACAGGCTGGATAAAGGATGGCTTATGGACCCTACTGCAGCCTTAGCACCCTCTGAAACCTTCACCTGAAATTTAAAAAATATATAATTATTTGTTCCAGAGTGCCTTCGAGTCCTATTTTTGAGCCCTGATCTTATTTAGGCCCACATGAACCTTTTTTCAAACACAGACATGACCCTTAGATGAAGCATAGGGCTATTTCAGGCCAAATTGTTAAAAAGAAAAGAAAATGAAAACTGCCTAATCCTTATGCAAGAGGAGATGGCATTCAGTTTGAGTGTGGCCACATCATAGTTTTAGAATGGTATAAAGAAGAGTTAAAGTAGCTCAAGTGAACAGTCTAACAATGTGATCATTTTTATCGTATTTCTGTTTTCGGACTCGGTTCATCCTTTATCATAAAAAATACAGCCTCATGAACCAAATTTCCTCTCCCACATAGCTGCGTTAATCTCTGATGATCGGAACACCTTCAAAAGGTATTTTTCACAGGAACAAGTGGTCCTCAGTGTTTTCTAAACCTTGTACAGCAAGAAAGAGAGTGCAGAGACCATACAATTGCTTTTAGCATGCCTGGTTTCCAGGCCATTCTTTACAAAGAGGACTCTTGGAGAGCTCAATCACAGCAAAGTTTGTTTCATAACGTGTCATTCTGTTTCAGAGCTGTTATCACATCAGACACCTTATGCAGCTGCCAAGGTTTGTGGGCTGCTTTAACGAGAGCCAGCCAGCCCTCTTTCTTCAGGAACAGAGATGGGGCATTATTTAGAGATGCTTATTATAAGACACACTGCTTATAGTGGGCAGTGCCTTTTATCAATCTTTTTTTTTTCATTCTTTGCAGTTATTATATACCATCTGCCAAGAGAAGGTTCTCAAAGGAGAGTTCACAGAATAATGAAATCTTTTTTTAAAAGATAACAAAGACCTGCTTAACATATTCCCTCCTGGCTGTGTCTTTCGGATTGGGACTTCCATCACTTTCATGGCATCGTAGCCACCATGGATGACAGGAACTGTAGTATAACACATCTGGAGAGGATCCAATCCAGAAAGGCTGTTCTAAAACATGCAACCCTGGAGTTCGCTCTAGAGCAGGGGTGCCCAAACTATGGCCCGTGAGCCGGATCTGGGCCCCAACGCCAATTCATCTGGCCCACAAAACCCTCGTTGCTCCCGGAAGCAGAAGTAAAACGCACCTGTACGGAAGTAAAATGTGACCCCTGAACCACATAGCTGGCCCATGACCCAAAAATTTGGGCACCCCTGCTCTATAGTTTAGCCCACAATTATGTCAACTTATTGACACTCATTGGTAATGGTAATGATGATGAAGTTATGTAATATAGACAGCAGGCCAAGGATTTTTTAAATTGTTGTTAATTTATTGTTATTTTTTCTATCAGAAAGGCACTTGTAAGGTAATGTCGCCCTTGCTCGAAAGCCAGTCATATCCAACTCTAGGGTTCAGTGCTCATCTCTGTTTATAGCCAAAGAGCCAACACTGCCACCAGATGTTTCCATGGACATGTGGCATGCATGCCTCAACACAGGAGTGCACAGAATGCTGTTTACCTTCCACAGAAGTGATCCCTATTTATCTACTTGCAATTTCTTGCTTTCAAACTGCTAGGTTGGCAGGAGCTGGGACAGAGACGGGAGCTCACTCCGTCATGCAGTACTTGGGAATTGAACTCTGACCTTCCAGTCAGCGAGTTCAGTATCTTAACCACTTAAGGATACTATGTACCTTAAATTAAGAGGTTCAGGCACCATTTACTTACTGTCCTAATGCAATAACATGGAATGAACCAGCCTTGCCATAAGCATTACTTAGAATGAAGAGTATTTTTCCCATAAGACATTGCAAGCATTGCCTTTAGGAATTTGCAATGAGATGCAAAAAGCCAAGCCATGCTGGCTTCTGCAGACAGTATCTGCTACAAACACATGCAGCTGACTGCAGTTAGAAACTACCACTAGCTGGGGGTGGGGTGGGGAGGCAACAAAATTGACTGTTAAAGGAGTTCAAAGTAAAGTCACACAGTCAGCAATAACACATATTACAAATGTTCAATTAATTTACATGAGAAACTGTGTTGCAAGGATTCAATGCCATGCACTTCATGCAATACTTCCTGCAGTCCTCACAGATACCCAAGGGATGGGTTGCAACTAAACCAGAGGGAGTTGATGCACATAGTTGTGGAGTGACGCAGACGAATCAATTTAAAAGAACAATAATGCACAGACAGGCCCAACAAGTCGAAACATGGGGGAATAAGAGCCACACTGACTTAGATGAGAGGCCTGTTAGTCCAGTATTCTGTTTCAAAAGTCGCCAAACAGGTGCCTCTGGGAAGCCCACAACTGCAGAAGGTGAACACAATCAGCTGCAGAAAGTGAGCACAAACAGCACAAATAGCACACTCCTACTCTGCTTCCCTGGCAACTGGGACTGAGAGGCAGTGACCTCTGATCTTTGATACTGGCCATGCTATATTACCCTGTCTGACCAGACATCCCGCTACAGTAATGAAGTAAACCATACAACCAGTGACTCAATGCCGAGTGTTGGGTAAATAACCTGACTCCCTAAAGTGGCCAACAGCTGCGGGCGGATGAGCCCCTTTTAGGTGGGATGATGGTGTCCCTCAGTGGAGGAAGTGCCACTGGAAACCATCATATTGAGTCCAACAGCAAAATAAGAGGAGGAATTCTAATTCCCAACAGTCATGGAGGCCGAAGAGGCCATGCAAGATGGACTGGCTGTGAAGGCACACCTTGATAATATCCTCAAGGCTGTGGCAGTCTATTGCAGTCCCGGTGTTAAATCCTGCATGTCTCATTTCATACATGCTGCAGGAGATAGCTCTATGATCATAGTGTGTGGGTCACTTCATGGCAAGCTGGGATCCACCTTAAACAAATTCACACCAATGGCATTTTCCCTGCTTGGCAGGGGAAAATACATTCTTGGTTACGAGTTGCAGCGGATGATATTACCATCATGACTAGCATTATTCTAATTCCCCTCTAAAATCTGTCAGATTGGTGGCAACGTGTGGGGAAAGGAGAAAGGTGGAAAAAGTGGGTGAAATTACAAATGGGAGACAACTGTATCTGAATCCTCAGCTTAACTTGAGGAGTGAAGCAGGTTGATTGCTCAATAAAAGCTTCTTGGAACAAAGTATGAACCAGAGTCTTTTTAAAAAAATCTGTATTTCAATGTTTTGTCTTGTTTTTAAAAAAACACTTGTTGATTTCTACTGCTGTAGTTGTAGTCGTTATGTGGTTTGTATTACACTTGTATATGCAAATGATTGGGCTATTGCTTTTGACTATTTGAAATGGTATGTTCACATTCTATTGTAGCATATTTTGTTTGTGAACCAGCCAGAGAAAATGTTTTGTTCACAAACAGTATGGAAAGATTAGAAAAAAATAGCTGGGTCCTCTTTGGTTGTGCATGTAATCTAGCCAATGAGGAGTGATTGTCCTTAGCATGAAGACCATGAGAAGAGAAAAAGGGTATGTGAGGAATAAGTACATGGCAAAAAAGTGGGAATCGAGATACTGTTGGGTCTGGCCCTTATAAGCACTTGTCCCGGACAACGATGTAACAAACAGCAACAGGCTTTATTAACAGTCAAATAGAGATGAGCAAACAAGGCGTTCCCAGATTCCGAGATGACTATACAATCCCAGCGTATTCAGTCCCTCCAGACTCTTACCCGTCTTTGGGCAATATACGTGTTACAATGAAGCGCAGCAGCGGAGGTTTAGTGTCTTGCACGGAAGACAAAGAAGGAGTCGCAGTGAGGACTAACACAGGTTTATTGGTTGATGATCAGGATGAACATGTGGTAATGGCGGAGATACATCACATTATATACAGTAGTACAATGCATTTGAATCTTGTTGCACGGTAGCTCATTGGCTGCTACCGGCGTGACGTCGTTCCAAGTCATGCCCCCTGTTCCGTGATAGTTTGCTGGTGCGGGAAAGTTCCCGCGGCTGCCGGTGATTTGAGGAATGAGAACCATGTGAGTTGAACGCTCGCAGCTGCCCTCTATGGGCAGCTAACTCGCGTTCCTTTACAGCTGGGCTACATTGTGATTGTGGTCAGGTTACATTCATACATTTCTTAAAGCGACATTGTACATACATAACATCCCTCCCCCTAGGATGGGACGAAGTCCCTCAACCATTGTGGCTTGCCGCACGTGCGCCTGGGGCGAGCGGCCTCTTGACTTAAACCGGGGAGCCTGGTTCTGCGGAGTCCTGCCCTGCAACGGAAAGGGGGGACTCATTAATTGCTCGGTGTGGGCTCTGTGGTAGCCTTGCATTGGGGGACGGGAATGGAATGAACAGTTGGGAAGTGAAACCCTGCCTACCATTTGAGGAGCTTGGGGTCCCCCCCAGTACGAATCTCGGGACCGACTAAGAGGCCCTCATGGCCACGCCACCCCCGGTTACCTGCCCGGGAGTTGTAGAGACTGTGGTGGGCGGACTCCCCCCCCCGCTGCCTGTCTTGGGGGTGTTTGCCTCCGGCGAGCTGGCGCTATGGGATATTCCAAAACAAAAGGACTGGGGGGACTGGAGGTACCAGGGGCTGAACTGAAACCCCTCTTCTCGCTAGGATGCGTGGGGGACCACTCTGCTACACCCCCCTGGTACTGCAAATCATAATCACAATCAAACTGATCCCTCTCTTTCCAAGTATCCTCCTCTGTGGTCGGGAACCCAGGATATGCATTTGTATCCGCGGGTTCCGCCGTGTCTCCCCCTTGGGTAATGCGGGTGGGGGAGGACCCTAACGCTGATCCCCCTTCACTGGTGACTCGCCTTCTGAGTTGGTCGGCGTGCCTTCTCCAAAGTAGACCCGAGCTAGTCTCGACCCTGTAGGATACTGGCCCCGTCTGCTCAATGATTGTCCCTGGAACCCACGCTGGCCCCGAGGCCGCGTAGTTCCTGCAGTGAACCGGGTCCCCTACTGAAAAACTTTTGGAGCTCTCTCCCCCTATGTTTATATTCCTTCCCTCATCCTCCACCCTGGACGGATCCATCCGGTCAAAATGTGTTACCGGACGCCTCCTCATGAGGAGTTCGGCTGGGGAAAATCCTGAGGCTAGGGGGGTTGTCCTGTAACAGATGAGGAACTGAAGGTTCAACTCACCGGGACCCATGCGCCGCAGTGCGTCTTTCGTAGTGCGCACTTGACGCTCTACCTGACCGTTTGTGGCGGGGTGAAACGGGGCAGCGGTAATGTGCCTGATGGCGTTCCGCTCAATAAATGTCTTGAACTCTGCAGATGTGAAAGTACTAGCGTTATCGCTAACAAGAACGTCTGGCAGGCCGAAACAGGCAAAAAGCTTGCGCAACTGTTTAATGATTGCCGCAGAGGAGGTGCTGCTCATGGGGATTACCTCCAACCATTTAGAGTAGGAGTCGACTACCAGCAAAAACATGGCCCCACGGAAAGGGCCAGCGAAGTCAACATGAATCCGGGACCATGGCCCGCAGGCCGTGTCCCATTCCCTATGGGGTAACCGGGACTCCTTGGGCCGAGAGCTGTGGCAGCTCTCACACGTGCCCACTAAACGTTCTATGTCTGCGTCTATCTGGGGCCACCAGAAGAAACTCCTGGCCAGAGCCTTGGAGCGCACGATCCCCGGGTGACTGGTATGCAGTAGCTTTAGTACCTTGGCCCTCAGTTTCTCTGGGATCACTACCCGCTGGCCCCAGAGTAAGCAGCCCCTTTCCAGGGAAAGCTCTACTCTCCACCTGACAAATGGCTTGAACTTTTCCTCGGGGGGAGTAGTGGGCCACCCTTTCCTCACCCAGGAACTAACTTGGGCCAGCGTCTTGTCGGCCGCCGTGGCTTTGGCGAGGTCGGCCGGGAGAATGGGGGGTGAGTCAAGAGACTCGATCAGTAGGACTTGGTGGTCCTGCTCTACCTCGCAAGTGGGGTCCCCTACACTAGGGAGGGGAGATCGGGACAGTGCGTCCGCATGGGAGATCTCCTTCCCTGGGCGATAGACCAGCTCGTACTGGTAGGCGTTGAGGAAGATGGCCCAACGCAGCATCCTGGGGGAGAGAATTTGCGGTGTGGGTTTGCCGGTAGTGAAGATCCCCAGAAGTGGTTTGTGATCCGTCACTACCGTAAACTCGCGGCCGTATAAAAAGTCATGGAACTTCTTCATTCCCGCGATGATGGCTAGGACCTCCCTATCAGTTTGCGCGTAATTGCGCTCGGCCTTCGAGAGGGACCTTGAGTAGTACGCTACCGGGGCTTCCCTCCCGCTCTCCAACACGTGGCATAGAACTGCCCCCACTCCCACCGGGGACGCATCACAGACTAGGACTACTGGCTTCCTAGGGTCAAAGTGGGTTAGGACAGCACTTGAGGATAGGAGTGCCTTCAGTTCCCTAAACGCTTTCTCTTGCCTATCTCCCCACCGCCAAACCGCCTCTTTCTTCAATAATGCGTGCAGTGGCTCAGCAACGGATGCCTTCCTCGGCAGGAAGGAATGGTAAAAATTTAAGAGCCCTAGGAACGACTGCAGCTCCGGTTTCGCGGTGGGGCGAGGGGCGTTTTGCACAGCCGCAACCTTGGACTCGGAGGGCTTGATGCCTTCCGGGGTTACCTTGAACCCAAGGAACTCGACCTCCCTCGCAAAGAAAACACATTTGTCCCTTCTCAGTCGGAGGCCCGCTTTCTCGAATATTGAAAGGACCCTGTCTAGCCTTTGCGCTAATTCTGACTCGCCCCCCGCTGTTATCAACATGTCGTCGAAGTATGGGAGGACGCCTGGAAGCCCCTTTAAAAGGCGTTCCACGAGGGACTGAAAAATTCCGGGGGCCGAATTCACGCCAAACTGAAGGCGCGTCACCTTAAATGCCCCCTTGTGAGTTACGATCGTTTGCACAGCGGCAGCAGCCGGGGTTACAGAGAGCTGCTGATATGCCTGCGCTAGATCTAGCTTGGCAAAACACCTCCCCCCATGAAGCGTGGCCAGCAAATGGCTGACCACGGGCACCGGATATGCATTTGGCCGAATGGCCTTATTAATCGTACATTTATAGTCCGCACAAATCCTAACCTCCCCGTTTGACTTAAGAGCGGTCACAATCGGCATTTCCCACTCCGCCGAATCAACTGGAACCAAAATCCCCTGCCCCACCAATTTGTCCAGTTCCGCCTCGATCTTGTCCTTGAGGGCGAAAGGCACTCTTCTTGGCTTGAGGCGTATGGGTCGGATTTCTGGATCCAGGTCAAAGGAAACTGGGGGCCCTTTGTAAGTCCCGAGCCCCTTCTTGAAAACGTCTGGGTGTGCGTTGCACACGTCCCGCATTGGGTCAGTCTCTATGGCGTTAATGCCGGACA
The DNA here is from genome assembly GCA_035047305.1 of Bradypodion pumilum. Lineage (NCBI taxonomy): Eukaryota > Metazoa > Chordata > Lepidosauria > Squamata > Chamaeleonidae > Bradypodion > Bradypodion pumilum. The sequence continues at coordinate 53,817,660 of JAWDJD010000005.1, read as the reverse complement.
GTTCGATTCCTAGAGGAGCGAACCACTGCGTTCCCAAAAGGCAGCACCTCCCCCCCTTGAGGACCACTAGGGGCAGTTTCTCAGAGTAATTCTTGAACTTCACCTTGAAGTTCCCCACCCCCAACACTGGGATCCCATTCCCTTGCACGTCCCGTAGGTGTGACCTCATGGCCCGCAACTTGGGCCGCGCATCTGGGGGAATGCGCATAAACTCTTTTTGGGACAGGATGGAATAGGACGACCCCGAGTCTATCTCCATCCTCACTGGGACCCCAGGTAACTGTACCTCAACGAAAAAACGCCAGTGCTCCAGGCCCACGCGGTTCACGCCTGCCATGCTGTGGTCATCTGAGACCTTCCTGGTGCCGGCCGCCTTCCGCTGGTGCGTCTGGGAATGGTTCAAGTTGCTCTTGTCCTCAACTCGCCCGCGCCTGCACACTTGGGCGATGTGCCCCTTTCGGCCGCAGTTGTGACACTCGGCCTTTCGGAACAGACACCTTGTGCGGTCGTGGGATGCCCCACAACCGTCGCAGCGGCGGTCCTGCCGCTCGCGGGTCTGTTGCTTCTCTCCTCGCTTCTTGACCCGCTGGACGTCGTTGTCCTCGCTGGAACAGGGGTCTGCCGTGGTGGACGACTCCTCGGACGCCGTTGGTGTGCCGGCGGGCGGCTTGGGGGCCCACCAGGCTGTTTTCGCTGGTGTCCGCCGGGCCGCCTGTACTGGTGACTTGGCCCTTTCGGACGTGGCCCCTCGGGACTTGAACACTCTGACCCCGCTCCTGGCCGCCTCGGCCGCTTGGTCCTCCCGCAGTACCTCATTGAACGTGAGGCGGTAGTCGCGGGTCATAAGCTTCCGCTGAAGCTCCTCGTCCCTCAGGCCACACAGCATGCGGTCTCGGAGAGCCTGGTCTAGGTCATCCCACTGGCAGTGCACCGCTGCCAGCCTGAGGGCCGCCGCGTAGGTGGACACGGATTCGCCCGGTCGCTGGTCTCGCCTGTGGAACGCGACCCGGGCCGGGAAGATCGACACGGGAGGCTGGAAATGCTCGCCCAGCAGCCCCAGCATGCGGTCGATGGACACCTCTTCCACCTTCTTGGGGGCCACCAGGTTCATCAGGATGCGCAGCGTGGCCGGCCCCACCTGGGCCAGGAAATAGGAGCGCATCCTCGCGTCGTCGTCGACGCCCGCAGCTTCCATTGCGTGCCGGAACTGGCACTCGTAGAGCTCCCATTGTTCGGGCTCGCTGACATCGAACTGGTAAGGCTTGACCATTATCCCATCCTCGTCGCCAATTTAGTGTCTTGCACGGAAGACAAAGAAGGAGTCACAGTGAGGACTAACACAGGTTTATTGGTTGATGATCAGGATGAACATGTGGTAATGGCGGAGATACATCACATTATATACAGTAGTACAATGCATTTGAATCTTGTTGCACGGTAGCTCATTGGCTGCTACCGGCGTGACGTCGTTCCAAGTCACGCCCCCTGTTCCGTGATAGTTTGCTGGTGCGGGAAAGTTCCCGCGGCTGCCGGTGATTTGAGGAATGAGAACCATGTGAGTTGAACGCTCGCAGCTGCCCTCTATGGGCAGCTAACTCGCGTTCCTTTACAGCTGGGCTACATTGTGATTGTGGTCAGGTTACATTCATACATTTCTTAAAGCGACATTGTACATACATAACAGGAGGGACCCAGGGCATAGTGCTACCCGGCTACCCGACTGGTGTGTGGGAAGTATAGATCCGCTCCGGTCCCCACCCTGGTGTTCTCGTGGGGCTTATATAGTGTCTCTCCGGTGGTAGCTCCTTGATACATGGTAGCGACCCACCAGACGTACGTAACTAACCAATCATAACCGGGGATGTATGTAATTAACCAGTGGAGAACAGGATCTGAAAGTGTAACCAATCATAGGGCTTGGTTTAGACTACTAGGCGCGTCCTTTTGTAAGGGTTTCACACCACTTTGGGCTTCTTGCTGTAATGGCGGAAAACCGCCATTTTCCCTTTTGCAAGAGCACCTCTGCGCTACTTTGCAATTATGCTTCAATACACAACAGATACCCAGATGAGAGGGAGGTTATGTTGGCTAAAGTGCTGCATGCTTCTGGTTGTTGTTTTTTGCGGGGGGGGGGAGATACACATTATGTGGCAATATCAGCTTCTGGAGATCTCAGTTCTAGACACATGAGGATATCTATCAGCTCCTTGCGAAGAGAAAGCAAGCAGCTGACCTCTTTCGTGAGAGCTTTTTGGCAAAGACTGTGTGCTTGGCTGCCAAACTTTTGGAACAGAATTAGTGTTTGTTAGCTGTTTCTTTTATCTCGCCAAGGTTGCATCTTTCTTGTGTAACTGCTTTCCCAGTGGTAGTTTTTCCATGAGGGCATGGGGGATGCTGCCAACCTCCTACTTGGAGGTTAGACAAGGTGGTAGAGGTTATATACACACACCGCAGAGAATACAAAGTGTTTGTGTGAAAGTTTATTGAAACACTGTATGAGACTATTCTTCAGTTAGACATTAAATGTGAAGGAGTTGTAGTGCATGAAAACAAAACCAGAATTTGTCGGCCACAGCTGCTCTTGACTTTGGCTTTCCTTCCACTTGCCACTTTTCCATTCCAGCCTTGATACTCATCAGTTACTGCTCTTTCATTACCATTTTCTGAATAAAAATAGCTTTTGCTTGTTTGCTGTTTGTCTTATTTTCCCCTTCTATCTTTTGCCCATTTTAACAGCATATCCCTGAAGAACTTTTCCTTTGGAATTTTTTTCCCTTTGAAATCTCAAACTCAATATCAAAGCAGGTCAATAATGATTTAACCAAGAAAAATCACAAGACTGGATGCTGAGGACTGGCCTGTTTATTTTCTTATTCTTAAAATAGCCCTGATTCCTTATGGGGACTGCGGTGGTTTAGTGGTTAAGATGCCGAACTTGATGACTGGAAGGTCGGCAGGTCAGCAGTTCGAGACCCAAGTGCTGCATGATGGAGTCAGCTCCCATCTCTGTCCTAACTCCTGCCAACCTAGCAGTTTGAAAGCAAGAAATGGCAAGTAGATAAATAGGTACTACTTTGGTGGGAAGGTAAACAGCGTTCTGTGCACTCCGGTGTTTAGTCATGCCTGCCACATGACCATGGAAGCGTCTGCAGAAACAGACCACACTGGCTCTAACTGGGAACCCTTCGCGATATTACGGTGTTGAGGAGACTCAAAATAGAGGATCAGATATTTACAAAGGCATTAACATAATATTACATACACAACATTAGGTATAGGTAAAAAGGTTGCCCTTGCTTGAAAGCCAGTCGTATCCAACTCTAGGGTTCAGTGCTCATCTCTGTTTATAGCCAAAGAGCCAGTGCTGTCTGCATCTGCAGATGTTTCCGTAGTCATCTGGCAGGCATGAATAGACACTGGAGGGCACAGAATGCTGTTACCTTCCCACCAAAGTGATATCTATTTACCTACTTGCAATATCTTGCTTTCAAACTCTAGGCTGGCAGAAGCTGGGACAGAGATGGGAGCTCACTCCATCATGCAACACTTGGGTCTTGAACTGCTGACCTGCCAGCCTTCCAGTCCTCAAGTTCAGCGTCTTAACCACTAAGCCACTGCAGTTCCCAAAAGCCTTATTAGGGCCTCTATAACTCAGCTTTGAACAACAATCGGGATTCAAGCCCATGAATAAACATGCATAGCTACTTGCCCTGGTAGATCCTTGACAGCCTCCAAACTTGTCTTTGCTTACTTGCCTGGAGTGACTAGCTCTTAGCGCATGGTGAGCATTTGAGTGGTGTGCCCATGGAGGAGATATTAACAAAGAAGGTTTCGCTCACTGCATATGACTTTAGAGAAAGAAATGAAAGAGGGAGGCCAGGACATGATCATTTATTGCTCCCACGCTCATCCCTCCACCAAAGGGTTGTTAGGCCTGGAAAGCCAAAAAAGAGGAAGATCTACAATTCAGTATGATAGCAATACAATAATCCCGTGATGGCGAACCTTGGCACTTCAGATGTTCTTGGACTTCAATTCCCAGAACCCCAAGCCCCCGTGAATCCACACGAAGGGATTTACTGCGATTCATCCGGCCTGCGCTGCCCTCGTCGCTCCCAGAAGCGGAAGTAAAATGTGCCCATACAGGTGCATTTTACTTCCGCTTCTGGGAGCGACAAGGGCTGCACGGGCCAGATGAATCGCAGTAACCTCCTTCATGTGGATTCACGGGGCTTGGGCTTCTGGGAAGTGAAGTCCAAGAACATATGGAGTGCCAAGGTTCACCATCACTGCAATAATCTCTCAGTCCCTGTTCTTGCCTTTCTATTTGTGGCTGGTTTCTCTTATGTAGATAGCTTGGGAGGCAAAGAGGAGGGGAAAGAAGTGATAGTGGCCCAAGGTACACCTTCCTCTTAGTTGGCTCTATCAGTTTGATTAGCCAAGGTATTTCAGATGCCACTTGCTAGCTGCTTTCTGCCACTTTCTCCCATTATCTTTTCCTCACAATTGCCATTCAGCTGCTATTGACACAATGGAATAGTCACCTTTCAGCTCCTCATTCACCATCCATTGTCTTCTAAGAACACAACACATTTTTGCTTTTACATAATGCATTGGCATGTCCATTCCTAAATATATGTCACATTCGGGAAGCATATCTTGCTTGGACCACATCAGCTCCAGAAGTGTGTTAAGTGCTTCCCATTAACTAATACTTTGTAAGGGCAACATAGATGCAGCAATGACATCAATGTATGCACGTTTAAGCCAGGGAAGTGGAGATGTGTCTTTCTGAAATAAGGTCTTATGCAACAGGCACTTACAGACCCTGGCATTTGTGAGTGGAAAGAGTATGGCACTTATGTGTTTTGTGATGTGCCTGTAATAGGATAATGTTGACACAGAGTGTAAACCTGATGGAAGGTACAGGGCTAAGGATTGTGGGCAAAATTACTTGCCAGATTCATTTCCTGTTTTACTTTTGAGTAAGCACATGAAGCCATGATCCAATTTCAGACAACGCCACACATATGGGAGATATTTAATTTAACCCTTCCCTTGGCAGCTGTTATTTTTAAATTGAATTCAATTCGTCCACCTAAGGATGGTAAGAAAACCATCAGCTGGTGATAAACTTGTCTCCATCTCAGGTGTTCTGAGGAGCTGTGAAGGTTAAGAAGCTTGCCTTGTTAGCTGGAAGGCTGGCAAGTCAGCAGTTCAAAACTCAGGTACTGCATGACGGATTGAGCACCCATCTCTGACCCAGCTCTTGGGGACGTGAAAGAAGCCTCATTTGGGCGTTCCCTGAGCAGAGTTTCTCCTGCAAAAATCCTTTCAACCCAGAATAATTTCTGACATAAAATTATTATTATGTCAGGTGCATGACTTGACCTGCATGCTTGACTTTTAAGAAGCTGCAGGATAAATTGTGCATGTTGCTTAGAATAAAAGAGCCAGTTCAAATGCCCACTGAGGTATTAAACTCGTTGGATGACTTATGTTCATATTTTTCTCTCTGTTAGACCAATATCACAAGGTAGCTTGTGTGAGGAAAGAAAAAGAGTTGTATAGGTCACTTTGGGCTCATTGGAGGAACAGTTGAATGAATGAATGAGCAGTTAATTAAGTAAACAGGCATAATCTATTTGATGTTCTATCTTTAAGCATTGAATGTTTTAGGAGAAAGGTAGTATATCTTAAAAGGCAAATGGGCACCTCAGTGCTTTCCTTTAAACAATAAAATATGCAGCCCAGTACTACTACCTTCTCTCAAAGTGTATTCTAATGCCCAGAAGTTTGAATATATATATATATATATTTTCTCACAACATATGATAGGATTTCACAATATTCTTTTGACACAAGATAAATCCCATGTTAGAGCTTGCTTACACAGCAGGTAAGATTATGAGGCCATTGTAAAGGTGAATCAGCTTTTGCACTCCATTTCTACTACTTTATTTATCTTCATCATGATAGGATGACTGTACATATTTTACAATTTGAAGTTTGAACTGCCAAAGTGTGTTCCGCAGACATATTTTCCTGGGCTATCAACATTTTGATGAGAGGACAAGCTTCTTGAACAGATCCTCAGTGTGCTAGCTCTGTTTGCACAGTGCTGGGTGTGTGTGTGTGGTGGTGGTGGTGGTGGGGATTCAAACAATTCTTCCTCTGAAGGCCACAGGAAGAGAAGGAAATACACAAACGTAACGGTCACAGGACTACCACGTGCATTGTGGTGAAGGTACCCATAGTCACATCTCTGCTTGAACAAACTAGTGCATCAAACTTGATTTTGACAAACTGTTCTCATGATTTCTCACCTTTGGCTATAAGGCTATATGACTGTAATCCAGGAAGAAATGCCTATTGATAGAACTACATCTGCCAGCAGAATCTGGGAAAGGCCAGTTTCTTCCTCACAGCAGTTCTCTACACATCCAAAAAATTGCTCTGGTGGACTGGGAGATGTTTTGGAGCTGATCTCTAAGCAGTGCTAAGAGCTGCCAAAGAACAGTTACTTACCGTAAGTCACAGTTTCCTCAGTGCTGACATACAGAGACAAGCTAGGTCTTAAGAACAACATTTTACTATAAGTAATAAACTGACATGTGAACTAAAATTGCAAAAAAAAAAGGTGTTACAAAGCAAAATGAGTTTGTGGAAATTTGGGGAAAGTTCATGGACTATGTGTTTGAAAAAAAACCAAAGGAGTCAATCCTTGTAAAGAATTATGCAGTGGTACCTCGTACAATGATTTTAATCCATTCCACAGGGGGCTCATTGTTGTACAAAAAAATTGCTATACGATGCATGCATCGTATAGCAATTTTCCCTATGGGATGCATCGTACAACGATTTTTTTGCTAAGTGGTTTTTCCCATTGAAAATTTGTTGTACGATTTTTTCCATAGGGAAAACTGTTATGCAGGATGCCATTTCCCCAAAAAACGTAATTGTTATGCGCTTTCGTTGACATATGGGGCAATCGTTTTATGAGGTTCAACTGTAGCACATTCTGGAAATAGGGGGTCAGGGGTAGGATATATACAAATAAACTGGTCATTATGTTTAAAAAAGTATAGGCAACATAGTATGGTCCCAGGTTGTATAAATACTTTTATGTTGTACTTGGTAGCAAGAGTTAATTAATATGATTTGTATGTATGTATGTATGTATGTATGTATGTATGTATGTATGTATGTATGTATGTATGTATGTATGTTTTATAAAATAAAATTATTATTATTTTTAAAAAAGAACATTTTAAAAATATTCCCAAGTATCCAGAATTCCTCATTTCTCATCTTCTTGTTGAAGTGTTTCTGGATGGTACACCCATTTTGTCAAGAACATTTTAACAAACCCATGGCTATGTTTTAGTTTTAAATGACTGGGAAGAAGAGGTAAGAAAGATGATTTTTCATGCCAATCAACATTAGATACGTGTTATCATGACTTCAACCCTCCCAGTTTTAGTGAGAAATAGAACAAATGGTTCCATAATGCCTGTAGCAATGCTATTAAAGGCACCCAATGACTTTATAATAATTAACTAATTCTCCAGCCATCCAGCTGAGGGAATGATAACTCCATAAATGAGAATTTATAGTCTAGCTATTCTTTTTCTTTGATTCTAGAGAGAGAGAGAGAAAACTCCATGCCTATTAAATAATTCTTCATCCCCTCATATCAACTCCCTGCCCGGCACTTCACCCTATGGAACAGATACACACCACTTTTCGAAAATATGCTTTGTGTTAATGGGGTCCAATCAATCAATATGTATGTAATATTGTTATTGCTTGTAACCACATGAATGCTTTCCTTAGAAATACTGTATATGGATTCACCATGTGTGGTCATGTGACCGCTTTTGCTCATAGAGTGTAACAGTTCTTTGTTCTAGGCCTCTGGAATGTGATGGGGGGAGCAGAAAAAGAACGGAAGAATCCTAGCACATGAAGATTACACAGAGAATGATTGGAGGGTAGAAAATCTAGGGAGGGAGGAGTAAGAGAAAAACCTGGGAGGAGGTATAAAAAGACTTGCAAGAATGCAAGCGCGGCGCCAAAATGGCCGCCGCGCCCTTTGCGGGCCCCCCCCACAGGACAGAGAATCCGGGTAGTTAAGGGCGTGGCCAGCTCCCTTATAAAAGGGGTGGCCACGAGGCAGCCGAGCTGCCATTTTACCTCAGCGACGGAGCGGAGAAGTTTTTTCCCCCGTCGCTCTGTCGGACCCCTGTGGCTCAGGGGATTAAGATCCTGAACTCGCTGCCTGGAGGGTCGGAGTTTGATTCCTACTGCAAATGCTCTCGTGCTCCGGCTTTCCAGTCAGTGGGTGCTGAGCCCTGGATAGGGATCGTGTTGCTCTATACTACTTGAATGGCTGGTGAGTGTAAAAATAAAGCGACGGTGAGGAGGAGTTTTTTCCGTCGCTTTATTCCCTTCTGCCGCTTTGCAAGAGGCTTGAGTTGCCAGCCTTTGTTCGAGGCTTCCTTTCGGCTTTCCAGCCTATTGCCTTCAGAGCGCGGGGGAGCAGAGAAGTTTGCTCCGTCGCTCACTGATTTTTCCAACTTAGGGGTGCCCAAACTTTAAGTAGGACTGCAGTGTATCCAGTGCTACAGAAGCTGAATGGGTTGTTTAAGGTCAGTGTTTCAATTTCTGCGCATGCAGGACAGGATGAGCTCCCGTGCCGTGCCGTTTTCAACCCCAGGCCGGCCCTGCGGGGGATGCGGCCCTTGGCCCACGGCGGCCCGCCAGGGGCCGGGACAATTGGGGGGAGGGCCTGGTGCTGCCTCACAGCATGTTTTTGCCAATTAGGGGCTGGAATTTTGGGGCATGGCTTATTCGGGCACAGGCTCTGAATTCAGGGCCTCTGGCACACTTCCCGTCGGGCCGTCCGGCCCGCCTGGCCCACCTGCTGGGGGTTTACTGTGGCTGGGGGTGCCTGGTTGGCACGTTTGGCTGTACTGGAGGCATCCTTAGCAATCCAGTGGGTGGGGGGTCCTTTTCCGATCTACCGGGCCCTCCTGTCCGCCGGCTACTTCCACCGCTGTCACTCTGTAACAGGCGGCCGGCTGGGTCGGGCTTATGGAGACAGTCCAGCCTGTGCCTGCCGCTGCCTCGCAGCTCCCTGTTTGTCCGGTACAGCGATTGGAATGCGTTGGAGGTCGTCCTAGAGCTCGATTTCGGTCGCGAGCTCCGACGCCCACGGTGTGCCGGAACCCCCAGTGGGGGCGGCTCACGGGGGTGCAACTAGTGAGTATGGGGTCAAGTTGAATACGCCCACATCTCAGTCCACTTTCAGCGGGGTGGTTCAGTGCTCTTCGCCTTGCCAATTAGAGGCTAGTGGGGCATCACTTGTCATTCTATCCCAGTGCCCTTGGTTGCATTATGGTACGACCCTGGGGGTGGGGATTTCTGCCCCGGGGCAGTATGTGGCACTGCATGGGCTATCCAGGTCCTGCTGCGCATGCCTGGTCTACATTTTGTACCGACAACGGCCTTCCCGATGATTGGCTAGCCACCACGCACGTCGTGGTTGGCTTGTGGGAAAAAAGAATTCTGTACAAGAGTGCCCCTACACCCGGAGATGAAGTGGGATGAGCCCTGTCAGAAGCTGTGGCTTCTGTACATGACCCCACGCGCACTGCGCCTAGGGAGATGTATCATTGTGGAATTGCGGTCCAGCGAGCTGCTCCAGCGCAGGCACCCCGCCAAGTGGCGGGGCAGGGGGTTACAGCCCGCCTGCTGTGCTGGACCTTCTCGGACAATGGCTCCTGCAATGGGAAGAATTGCAAATACAGACAGGAGTGTCCCACCTGTGTTGGCCCCCACGCGGCCTCTGCCTGTCCCAGGCCTAGAGGGATGCGGGGCAGAGGGTGGGGCAGACAGGGGGCTGGCAAGACTGCCGCAGATGGATCTAGTCCACCGAAGGGCTCCCTCCCCAATTAAGGTGGACGTGTTGGAGAGTTGGCTCACATTGTACCCGAAGGGAGAGGATGCGGGTTATCTCCTTCAGGGTTCTAGGCAGGGGTTCCGGATCCCTTTCATGGGTAATAGGTCCCCTCAGGATGCCCCCAGTCTTTTATCCCTTAGGGGGAGGGAGGAGGTGGCTGCTGCCAGCTTTCACAAGAGGGTCTATGCGGGCAGGGTCGTTGGACCTGTCCCTGCACCCCCGTCCTGGGGAGCATATTATTTCAATGATGCCATGCCTTTTGGCTAGTCCATGGGGGCTCGGTATTCGAGCGTTTCACCACTTTCCTAGAGTGGGCTTTTGTCCGCAGGTCAGGGTCCCGGTCTGTAGCCCATTCCCTGGATGGTTTTATTCGGGGCTGAACGGGGCTGGGACACGTATACACGTCTCCTCAACACATTTCAGACGCTAATGGAGGAACTTGGTGTCCCTTTAGCGCCCGAAAAGACCGAGGGCCCATCTCCACAGCTAGTAGTCCTGGGGTGGAGAGTTACACGGTAGCGCAGGATTCTAGGTTGCAGCGGGATAAGGTGTCAAGGCTAGTGGCCCTTGTCTTGGTCTTGCTGGCCGAGCGCGTGGCATCACTGAGGGAACTTCTGGTGCTACATGGTCACCCCAGCTTTGCTGGCAGGGTCGTCGCACCGGGCAGGGCATTTGCTCTGCGCTGGTGCGACGCCATGGCGGGATTATCCAGGCCCCACCACAGGCTCAGATTTACCCGGGGTATCGGGGCAGACGTGCTTGTCTGGCCATAGGTCCAGAGGTAGTTCAACGGGGTGTCATTTTGGGGTCTGATCTCCTGGCTCCCCCTTGCTTTCAGACGCAGTCCGATACCTTAGGATTCCTGGGTTTATGGATGTACTTCCATTGGAAGTGGGCCTATGGTGGGTGGCCACATCCTGGGCAGGCAAGGGTCGCCTGCAGGGTCTCACGTATCTGGAATGTTTACCTACCCTGGGTGCTTTGATGCTATGGGGCAGGGAGTGGGCCAACTCGGTTGTGCAATTTCGGCATGGCAACGCGGCTGTTGTCCGCATCGTCACTCCACAGATTTCCAAATCGCCCGGGGTCATGGAGCTGGTTTGTGTTATGCAACCTGCGCCTCAACGTTCCCTTCAGGGCCAGGCATGTCCCAAGGGTTGATAATGATATTACTGCTGCTTTGTCCTACCTGCAGATCTCCCGGTTCCATGCCTCGGCCCCCGGATGCGGAGGAATTTCCCTCGCCACTCCCGGACGAGAGATGGAATGTTGGCAAGTAGAGGTGAACCGGGCGATTAGCCTGTCAATAGCGCCATGCATAGTAAGGCGTATCACCACGCATTTAGTTCCTTCAGAGTATTATGTACCCGATTTCGATTGCCAGGAACCTGGCCGAGCCCAGTAACCCATGTTCTGCGGTTCATGGTTTACCTGTATGCCCAGGGCCTTGCACCACGCACCATAGCATCTCAGCTGTCGGGTTGGCTTTATGGCCAAAGTGGGAGGTTGTGTGACAGCACCAATGACTTCCGGGTGAGACATGTTTGGAGGGGTGGGTGCGCGTGCGCGGGCGTTTCCCGGGCGACCGCCACCCCATTTACCCAGGGGTTTTTTACCCAAGTGGCCCGGGGCTGGCCTGGCCTCTGTTTTGATAGATGAGGCAGCCCATTTCATGCGGCTACTACGGTGGCCTTTTTGGAGGCGCTCCGCATCAGCGAGCTTGAGATGCTGAATAAGGCGGATGCAAGATTTTACCAGGGTTTTACCCAATTGGCCCGGGGCTGGCCTGGCCTCAGTTTTGATAAATGAGGCAGCCCACTTCATGCGGCTACAACGGTGGCCTTTTTGGAGCCCTCCGCATCGGCGAGCTTGAGATGCTGAGTAAGGCGGATGCAAGATTTCCCCAGGGTTTTCACCCAATTGGCCCGGGGCTGGCCTGGCCTCTGTTTTGGAAATGAGGCAGCCCACTTCATGCGGCTACAACGGTGGCCTTTTTGGAGCGCTCCGCGTCAGCGAACTCGTGATGCTGTCTAAGGCGGATGCAAGTGGTAGGGCACTGGAACTCGAAGATGTCTACGTAGCCAAAGACTGGCCCAGTTGAGGATACGCTCCTCTAAAACAGATCAGCATGGCGTAGGCAGTGGTGTAAGACTGCTACGTTGTTCTTTGGCAGACATCTGTCCGGTTGGTGCCCTACAGGAATTCCTGGCACTGCGTGGCATGCACCACGGCCCGTTTTTCTGTCACCAAGATGGGTCTCCCCTTACTAAATTTCAGTTTTGGAAGGTGACAGCCAGAGCCCTCACCAGGGTGGGCCTACCAGGTGCCCGTTATGGCGCACATTCGTTCCGGATTGGTGCAGCCTCTACAGCAGCTGCTTTTGGGTACTCTGGGGCTGACATACGCAGCATGGGGAGGTGGGGCTCGCAATGTTTTCAGTTTTATGTGCGCCCACTCCCGCCATGAGTACCAATCCAGTCACCTTACCGCCTTTTTCTCAATTTTCTTACAGACCCTGGGTGTCGTATTACACCGGTGACAGTATGGCTGGTGGGCCACAGCTATGTGCGCAGGGCAGCGCGTTACGCTGCGGCGACAGAGTGGACCCCGACTGGGACTGGGTGACCACGCCAGTCTCGCAGGGCATGGTAAGCCTGGGATGTTATGGCGGGAGCTGCGGCCTTTCCTTTTTTCTGGCCTGGGTGCTGACCCGCCTGACATTCTAATCATACGCCTGGGGGGCAATGATTTGGGCCAGGTCACCGGCTTGTCGCTCAAGCATGCGATTTGCGAGGAACTCGCCTACTTGCATTATGTCTGGCCTGCCACAACCCTGGTTTGGTCGGACATTGTCCCGTGCCATTCTTACAGAGGGGGCGTTAACCTCCTGGCCCTTGACCGCGCTAGGTGCGCGGTCAATAAGGCGGTGGCGCGTTTTCTTACCACCAGGGCTTGGGGACGGGTCAGTCATCACCCCGATATTAGTCTACAAAATTATGACTTGTACGCAGGGGATGGGGTCCATCTGTCGCGAGGAGGTATGGACCTCCTGTTGGGCGATTGGCGAGCAGGCCTGTTGACCGAGCTGACGGTCTGGGGGGGGGCGTCAGGTCTTCTTTGAAGCCCCTCCGTGTGGCGGGTAGCACTGGTAAGGTAAACAGTATGACCCACAAGTATCCGGCAGGTTCGCAATTGACTGGACAACACTAGACAGGAATAAATTAGTTAAACGTTGTCCGGTCAACGACGAACCAGGCGATGGGGTGATGACGATTGCTAACCAGCATGCATCACCCCTGTGATTTCACGGATACGCGTCAGAGGGTGGGGTCATGAGTTAGTTATTGACTACGGTCAATAATTTGTTTGTTGTCAACAAACAAATTGATACAAATCGATACATTGTAACCAATTGCCGTTGGCAATTTTGGGGTGGTACCTTACCAGTGTTACTTCGGCCTGCTTGCCTTAGGAATTATGATTGGTCGTTTTACCAATACAAATTTATAATTCGGACTAGGGCATTGAATCAATAAATGTGGCCCTATGCTGTTATCCACTTTCAATGTTGTCTGTGTCCGTTATTGGGGGGGTGCGCCTGCAATGCAAGCGCGGCGCCAAAATGGCCGCCGCGCCCTTTGCGGGCCCCCCCCCACAGGACAGAGAATCCGGGTAGTTAAGGGCGTGGCCAGCTCCCTTATAAAAGGGGTGGCCACGAGGCAGCCGAGCTGCCATTTTACCTCAGCGACGGAGCGGAGAAGTTTTTTCCCCTCCACCCCCTCCCTAGTTAACAGTGTGATATTATGGTCGCTTCGGGGCCGGGTGGGAATTTTTGGTTGGGACCCATATTGGCTTCCGGGTCCTGGCTTTTTTGCCCATCCCACACTGTTGCTATGGTTTGATATAGGGGTCTTTCTGTGTTCCTACTGTTGACTTTGGTCACATTGGCGGGTAGCACTGGTAAGGTAAACAGTATGACCCACAAGTATCCGGCAGGTTCGCAATTGACTGGACAACACTAGACAGGAATAAATTAGTTAAACGTTGTCCGGTCAACGACGAACCAGGCGATGGGGTGATGACGATTGCTAACCAGCATGCATCACCCCTGTGATTTCACGGATACGCGTCAGAGGGTGGGGTCATGAGTTAGTTATTGACTACGGTCAATAATTTGTTTGTTGTCAACAAACAAATTGATACAAATCGATACATTGTAACCAATTGCCGTTGGCAATTTTGGGGTGGTACCTTACCAGTGTTACTTCGGCCTGCTTGCCTTAGGAATTATGATTGGTCGTTTTACCAATACAAATTTATAATTCGGACTAGGGCATTGAATCAATAAATGTGGCCCTATGCTGTTATCCACTTTCAATGTTGTCTGTGTCCGTTATTGGGGGGGTGCGCCTGCAAAGGGTGCAGTGCTGCACTTTTCCTGTATCATAATGTATTGCCTGGTGTCATTAATTGGCTAAATAAAGACACTGTGGTTGAGAGCTCTCCTTGTCTGATTGATTATTGGATTGATATCTGACAAGCCTGGTCTCAAGGAATAGCTTTCAGACTCCAACAGTGTATTGCTTTCATTTCAGTGAAGTCACAATGTCAAACTTATATTTAACAGGCAATTTAAAAAATGTGTTAGGAAATTAACCTAGGCTGTGAAATTTTGCATTTTGAAGCACTATGAGGGGATAAAAATAAATATGTATGTGGAGTTCTTTAATAATGGACATTTTCTTTTTGTTTCTAAAGAGAAATTGAGCTATCTCTGTATCTCTGGCCACAACTTCCAAAAACCCTTAGTAAAATCAAGAGACAAAATTCCTGCAATTGTATTATATCACTGCCAATAGAGGGAGAGTTGAATTCAGATTTCTTTTATAGATGAAAGCGTGGAATTATTTGAAGAAAAATCAAAAGACTCCAGGGCCATAGAACACCCTGGCAAAGCGCGACTTCCCATAGGAATACATTGAAAAGAGGCTTTGTTGTCCATCCTGGAAAAAATATTCACCCACCCACATCTAGAACCCTGGCTATAGCCCTGAAAGACTCTGAAAGTACTTTAACATATGAGGAAATAGGATTCTCATCTTTATAATCTCTGGGTTTCTAATAGATTCTTTTGAGCCTGCTTAGTGTCAAATAAGCTTTCAAGATAGCCTCACCTGAGTAGGGGAACGCTTGATGCAAGCCAGGTGTCTACTTTTCAGGGTCTTGCACCATATAACCACTAGATGCCTCCACTTGAATCATTACCAGATATCTTCTGCAGACCTGAGAGAAGCAAGACTTTGGAAGCCTGTCCAAATTTCCCAATTTTTGTGTGGTTGGATTGGTCTGAAAAGCATTGGTTACAGTCAGGATGCACTCCTCTCATCCAAAAGGGAACTGATATTTTAAGGAAGTAAAAAAAATGTTTTTTAATGTTTGCTAGATTAGTGATGTGATGGGGTACACAGAAAGAGCCTCCTCGAATATTGTGGAATTTTTGAACCACAATTGGGTGTACCCTGGTAACGGCAACCTTGTGTTGCCAGCTAATCTTTCTCACACTAGGCCAGGCGAAAGGAACTGCAGAATGAACTCACCAAAAGGTGCCTTCATTTTGGAAGAAGAAGAAGGCGACTGATGTGATACATCACTTCGGGTTTTAAAAAGTTTAATTATTTTTCTGTGTATTGCCATTTGAAAAACTGCCCACAGCCACAGTTTCAATTGAGAAAAATATTTGTTTAATTTAAAGAAAGGTTTGTTACTTTAAGACAAGGAATAGTTTTCTTTAGTATCAAACCATCAAGCCACACTGTTTCATCAGCTGCAGTAAGATCAATAAAAGACACCATCAAGGAGTACAAGGGCAAGAGTGTGAGCGATGAGCATATGTTATCGTTCCCTTAGGCAGTAATCCTTTGCGGCAGTGAAAATGACCCAATGAAAGTGGCATTTATATCAACCTGGAGAGGTACAGGATTGCACTGCTATAAAGTCCAATTCTTAGTGCCAAGTGCTGGGTGTTCCATTTAGTCCACAATAATCATTCATGTGGTTGTGGAGCTCACGTCAAAGCAGTGTGCGTGAATGCAAAGATTGGTTTGTAGAATGAATGGAAATATCATTACTGCAGGAAGTAAGCCAATTTAATCTGGCTGTACCTGGTACAGCTTCCCTGTTTAGACAGACTCTAAGGGTGTGATTACATGAGATGAGCCAGTCTCTCAGCTCTCTACTTCCTGGTGGTCACATGCCATGCAGGGAATTGTGCTTTAGTCTGACCCCGATCCATGCCCAAGCTGGATCTTTTTTTCCAGCTATTAATTTTGTGGGCTGGACTGGAGTGATTCCCCAGCAGATGGAAGGGTCACTTTAAGAGAAGTTGCTCCTTGCAAAGTGACCTTTCCAGCCTTCTGATCACACTAGGCACATGTCACCATAACCAAAACAGACATCTGACAGCTGTAACTGTGTAAAGGCATTCTTGAGGCCTGAGCATCCAGACTTAGGGATGAGTCGAAGAGTATACCTGAACTGAGAATATTCAGCAATTAGTGTGATGCCATCCACACAGCCTGAATTGCTGCTTCCTGATTTAATTTTAATTCTTAAATTTGTTCTTTTGATTGAACAAAACCACCTCTATCTTGTCTAAATCAAACTTCCACAATTCAGTATGTTGCGGACACCATACACTGGTTTAGAACAGGAACAGCTTCTTTGGAGCTAAGCAGGAAGCAGAGATATTGCTGATCATCAGCCAAGTACTAGTGGCACTGAAATCCAAAACACTAGACAACTTCTCTCAACAGTTTCATGTATATGCTAAATGACATGGGAAACAAAAGAGAACTTTGAGGAATATCATAGGGCAGTGATGGCTAACTTTGGCACTCCAGATGTTCTTGGACTTCAAATACCAGAAGCCCAAATCAGCACTCCTGCTGTTCAGGGCTTCTGGGAATTGAAGTTCAAAGGAGTACCAAGGTTAGCCATCATGGCCATAGGGCAAGGTGTAGAGCAGGAGTCCTCCAAACCCATTTTCTGAGATTACCCCCCTAGGAAGGACTGGGGACACTATGAAACAGTGTCTTCATGTCCAACCCAAATGATGGCCCAGAAGAATGCCATAGTCAGTAGGTATGGAAAGACCAGTAGAACTAACAGGGACACTCACCCATCCAGTTTCCTGTATAGATCATCTACCAAGGTGATCAAAGCTGTTTCTGTCCCATAACCAGTCTATGGTGAGTAATCCATGTCATCTCGGAAGATCTGAGCCTGGGGTTAGAAAAACTGAGTAGAAAACAAGGACAAAACAAGAAGGATTGATGTGAGGTCAGTCAGATAATATACATAAATAACTTAGCGAAAGTTCACTGAGGCTAAAGAACACTTCTGAAAATAATGAGTGACTTCAGGGCATGATACACTAGCTGTGCAGAGTAGCACACACTAGTATAAGTTTACATCAGGATGGTCTATTTTTTACAGCTTGGTCTCATGACCAGTTAGTGTGGGTTAAATGATGGACCCATGTGGCAAAGTATCAGTTTTGGCATCTGCATCATCAGAGGAATTCTACTCAGAAGGCCAGAATTATATAACCCATGTAAATCAATCCCCTTCTGCTGCATCCTGGAAACAAGCACAAAGGGGAAAGGCTTTGAGGTCTTTGGTGTATGCAAACCAAGACACAGGACACAGCCTCGGGCTGGGTTAACTCAGGTTTATTGCATCGTGGACAGAGGGAACATGAGGTAATGGCGGATCGATAGCTCTTTATATACAGCAGTAACACATTTGAACGTGGTGCCATGGTAGCCCATTGGCTACTGTCTGCGTGACGTCATTGCGGGTCACGCCCTTCTTGTCCAGGTGTAGGTGGTGGCGGGAAAACTTCCCGCGCTGTTGCCTTTGATGAGTTTGGACCAAGAGAGCTTGGACGCTCGCTGCTGCCAGCTGGTGGTCATTACCTCGCGTCCTATTACAGGGTTTATATGATACAGCTGAAGGTTACATTGTTGCTATAGGTAAGGTTACATTGGCTCAGATACATTGTAATCCGTGTGTACAATAAAACCAACAGAACACAACACCCCTCCCCCCTAGGACGAGACAAAGTCTCGAGCCCACACTTAAACACACTCCCCCCCCTTAGGAGACAAAGTCTCTCAGCCAAGATGGCTTATTTCGAACACGCTGGGGTCTCGATGCGGGCTGCCTCTCCCCGGGTTTGCTACCTTCTCTTTGTCCCCTGGTTTCCTGTCCTGTAATATGAGAGGGAGACTCGTTAGTGACTTTCCGCGGCTCCGCGGCGTTGTTGGGAGGTGTGCTCTTTCTTAGGGAGGAACCGGGGGCACTGGGGGCTAACGAAAAACCCCTCTTCTCGCTTGGACGGGTGGGGGAACACTCCTGAAAACCCCCCCGGCTCGCAAAATCAAACTCAAAATTACTATCGGAGGCAGCGGGCGCGAACTCCTCTCCCCCTTCCCCGACCCCTGATAGGACTGGCGTATCAAAAGGATATGAGTCGGGGCCGCTGCTTCTGCTTCCTTCCCCCCTTGTTTGGGACTGTGGTCCATTGCTGTCTCCCCCTTGGGTTAAGCGGGTGGGGGAGAACCCTAACGCTGAATCCTGTTGCTGAGCTCCACTGACTGGCCCACTCACTCGGTGCCTCAGTTGGTCTGCGTGCCTCCTCCAGAGGAGGCCGGTGTTAGTCTCGACCCGGTACGATACTGGCCCCGTCTGTTCTACAACCTTCCCTGGTACCCAGGCCGGCCCTGCGCTGGAATAGTTCCTGCAGTGAACAGGGTCCCCGGCGGCGAAACCTTTCGAGACTGCCAACCCTATGTTTTTCCCCTTATCCTCGACCCTCGTCGGGTCTAGCCTGGACAGGATCGTGGTCAATTTTCGCCGCATCAAGAGCTCCGCCGGCGAGTAGCCTGACGCTAAAGGGGTCACCCTATACGCTAAAAGGAACTGGCATACCTGGTGATTCAGGTCCCCCGGGCCCATGCGCCGCAGCGCGTCCTTTGTTGTACGCACTAGGCGTTCCACTTGGCCATTCGTGGCCGGGTGAAACGGTGCGGATGTGACATGCCGAATGGCGTTTGCCTCCATGAATGCTCCGAACTCAGCGGAGGTGAAACAACTAGCGTTATCGCTGACTAAAGTGTCGGGTAAACCGAACGTGGAAAAGACTCTCCTTAGCCGGCTAATTGTCGTGGCGGAGGACGTGCTCTTTACTGGGATAACCTCCAGCCACTTGGAGAACGCATCTACCACCAGGAGAAACATGGTTCCTCGGAACGGGCCAGCGAAATCCACGTGCACCCTGGACCACGGCCCCCTTGCCGTGTCCCACTCCCTATGCGGCAGACGGGCCGCCTCAGGTCGGGATTCCTGGCAAGCCTCGCAAGTGCCGACCATGTGCTCAATGTCCGCGTCCAGCTGTGGCCACCAGAAGTAACTCCGGGCTAGCGCCTTTGAACGAACTATGCCCGGGTGGCTGACGTGCAGCAGTTCGAGCACCCTCGTCCGCAGGGGCGCAGGGACCACCACCCGTTGGCCCCACAGGAGGCACCCCCTCTCTAGGGACAACTCAAGCTTTTTCCTAAAGAATGGGTCGAACTCTGTACTCGGGGACGAAGCCGGCCACCCCTTCTGCACCCATGCACTGACTTTCTCCAGCGTCCTGTCCTTGCCTGTCGCCCTAGCAATGTCGGCTGGAACTAGTGGGGGTGCGTCTAAAACCTCAATTAGCAACACCTGGCGGTCTCTTTCTGCTCTCGCCTTTTGGTCCGCCGACAAAGGCAGAGGGGATCTCGAGAGCGCATCAGCATGGCTGATCTCCTTTCCGGGCCTGTACTCCAACTCATGTTGGTACGCGTTGAGAAAAATAGCCCATCGCAGCATCCTCGGAGACAGGATCTGTGGCGTGGGCTTGCTTGCCGTGAAAATCCCTAACAGCGGCTTGTGATCGGTCACGATTTTGAATGGGCGGCCATACAAAAAATCGTGAAATTTTTTGGTCCCCGCTACTATTGCTAACGCTTCTCTGTCGGTTTGTGCGTAATTTCGCTCCGCTTGGGACAGGGACCTTGAGTAAAACGCTACCGGGGCCTCCCTTCCGTCCTCCAGCACGTGGCAAAGCACCGCCCCCACCCCCACCGGGGATGCATCACAGACTAGGACCACTGGCCGTTTGGGGTCGAAGTGCGTCAGGATTGCCTCAGATGTTAGGAGTTGCTTTAGCTCCTTGAACGCCCTCTCGTGCTCATCACCCCACATCCATGGCTCCTCCTTTTTAAGTAACCGATGGAGCGGTTCGGCCACGGACGCCTTCCGCGGGAGGAATGTATGGTAAAAATTGAGGAGCCCCAGGAAAGACTGCAGCTCGGTTTTGGATGTGGGGCGAGGGGCCTTTTTAATGGCTGCTACTTTGGATTTAGACGGCTTAATCCCCTCGGGTGTGATCCGGAAACCTAAAAACTCGACCTCGGTCTCGAAAAAAACACATTTGTCCTTCCTCAATCTCAGCCCCGCTTTCTCGAACACGGTCAGTACTTTGTCCAACCTTTTCGCCAGTTCAGCCTCACTCCCCCCTGTTATCAACACGTCATCAAAATAAGGCAACACCCCCTCCAGGCCCTTTAGGAGCGATTGAAAAAGGCCGGGTGCCGAGTTCACGCCGAACTGTAACCGCGACACCTGGAACGCTCCCTTATGTGTAACTATCGTTTGTGCCGCGGCCGTGGCGGGGGTCACTGGAAGTTGCTGATAGGCTTGTGCCAAATCGAGTTTAGCGAAACACTTTCCCCCATTTAGTCTGGCCAAAAGGTGGCTGATCACCGGCACCGGGTATGCATTAGGGCGGATCGCCTTGTTAATTGTACACTTATAATCAGCGCAAATGCGCACCTCCCCGTTAGCCTTTAGAGCCGTTACAATTGGAGTTTCCCACTCCGCGGAGTCAACAGGAATAAGAATCCCCTGGCCCACCAGTTTGTCCAGTTCCGCCTCTATCTTGTCCTTGAGTGCAAACGGCACCCTGCGTGGTTTGAGTCTTATCGGGCGGACCTCCGGGTCTATGTCGAAAGCTACAGGGGGTCCCTTGAACCTTCCGAGTCCTTTCTTAAAAACGGCGGGATGCGCATCGCAAACCGCTTGTATTGGGTCCCCCCCCACGGTATGCACCCCCCCTATGAACAAACCTAAGGGCTGAAACCACTGTGTCCCTAGGAGGCTACAGCTTCCCCCTTTGAGGACAACTAGGGGCAGTTCCGCGGAATGTCTCTTAAACTTGACCCGAAATTTCCCGACCCCCAACACCGGAATGCTGTTTCCCTGTACGTCCCGTAGTGTGGACCTCAACGCTTTAAGCTTGGGCCGCACGTGGGGGTCGATTTTCAGGAACTCTTTCTGGGGAATTATGGAATAGGAGGACCCCGAGTCAATTTCCATCCTAATAGGGGCCCCTTGTACTAATACCTCAACGAAGTAATGGGACTGTCCCGCGGACACGCTGAACACTGAGGCGTCGTCCTCGCTGCCGTCCGAGACGCGGCCCACGCCGTCCTGCTTCCTCGTGGTCTGGGCGCCATCTTTGGGCCTCGCTGGACGGTCCGGTCTGGCTGCGCGGTCTTGTGACTGCCTCCGGCCCTCTTTCCTCTTTCTGCACGCCTTGGCGATGTGCCCCCGACGGCCGCAGGTGTAACACTCGGCCTTCCTGAACGGGCATCTCGCGCGCTCGTGGGCCGCTCCGCAACCCTCGCAGCGTCGACCACCCTTCCTGACCTTCTGGACCTCCTCGCCGTCGCTGCCTTCCGTAGACGACTTTGAGGCCCGTCGAGTCGCGTGCACCGACTGTCCGGTCTTCCCGTGCACCGAATTTTCCGCCTTGCCGGCTCTGGGACGCCACTCACGCCACTGGTGCATCTCGTCCACCCCGGCATTCGTGGACTCTGCGGCTTCCGCGGCCTCTATGACCTCTGCCAGCGTGGGCGGCGGCTCCTTATTCATCAAGCTGCGCTGTACCTCCTTGTCTTTCAGGCCACACAACACGCCGTCCCTGAGGACCAACTCCAGGATATCGCCCCATTTACAGGGGGCGGCGGCTATCCTCATGGCGGCCACGAATGCCTCAACCGACTCATCCGGCGCTTGGACTCACCTCCAAAACGCGCTCCGAGCGGGAAACATTGCCCTCGAGGGGCAGAACCGCTCTCGCAGCAGTTTCATGATGTCGCTCGCCTTAAAGTCGCTCACCTTCTTCGGAGCGATTATGCCCACCAGCGTCCGCTTGGTTTCCATCCCGAGCATTCTGGTGAGGATGGCCCTCTTTCTCTCCTCGTCTTCTCCTTTGACTCTGAGTTCCACCAGGGCTGCCTGGAAATCCATCTCAAGCAGCTCCCAGTCTTGCGGTTTGGTGATGTTGAAACCGCTCTGTGCCCTGGCTGTTCCGTGGGGATCCATTATCCCACCTTCGTCGCCAATTTGGTGTATGCAAACCAAGACACAGGACACAGCCTCGGGCTGGGTTAACTCAGGTTTATTGCATCGTGGACAGAGGGAACATGAGGTAATGGCGGATCGATAGCTCTTTATATACAGCAGTAACACATTTGAACGTGGTGCCATGGTAGCCCATTGGCTACTGTCTGCGTGACGTCATTGCGGGTCACGCCCTTCTTGTCCAGGTGTAGGTGGTGGCGGGAAAACTTCCCGCGCTGTTGCCTTTGATGAGTTTGGACCAAGAGAGCTTGGACGCTCGCTGCTGCCAGCTGGTGGTCATTAGCTCGCGTCCTATTACAGGGTTTATATGATACAGCTGAAGGTTACATTGTTGCTATAGGTAAGGTTACATTGGCTCAGATACATTGTAATCCGTGTGTACAATAAAACCAACAGAACACAACAAGGTCATAACCAGTTTTTATTGTTACTTTGAAATACATGGATTTACTAACATCCTCTCAGTTTCCTTCATACCATATCTCATTCCAAAACATACCAAGCATATTTCTCAAAAAATGTTCTTTAAATGGTGCGTTCTAGCCTCATACCTGGAAACTGGCATCTTCAGATAGCTACGCTTTAGGGATCGGCGTTTCCCGTCGTTGTCCTGGACATGGGAGTGGTTTCCACAGCCTCAGTGGTGGTGGTTTTGGCTGGCTGTCCCAGGTTGCCTGTAGGGTCAAGGGAGGTTTCTCTTTCCTCAGAGACCCCTGTCACCCAGGTGCTCATTGTGGCCTGCCTGGCTCATCCTGGGGCCTCCCCCGCATCTACCGTGGTGAAGGAATGTGTTTGGGGTGGTGGCCGGCCCAGTGTGGTATTTTGCTAGGCCGTTTCTGCTGGCCTCCGTCACTGACGCTGCCTTCTCTCGTTGCATGGCCTCCGTGGTCTCTTGCGGCCCACACCTCTGCCCCTGGCTCCCCGTCTCTGCGGCCTTCTCAGCCCATGCCTAGCCTCCATGTTGGCGTGACTCATCACTGGGCGCGTTGGCCACTCTGCTCTGGGCGCTGGGGTTCTTGGGTGATGGCGACATGGCCGTGCTTGGCGTGTGCAGTGTCCACTGCTGTTTTGGCTGCGTGGCCGTTGCTCTGCCTCCTCTGTGTTCATTCTGGCTTCCCTGATTGGCTGTGGCCTGCCACAGTGGTTGCTGGGACTTGTGGTTTTCATGTTTTTTCCACTTTGTGGGGTGCAGGGCCCCCCATGTTGTTCCGGTCCCCCACTGTGACCTTCTCCAGGACGCTAAGTAAGTGTGTGCAAAGTGTGGTCATGGATAGTAAAGGGGTGTAGATTCGTATACTGCTTTCATGCAAAAGGAACATTTCTGCTCTTCACCCAACTCAGGAACATCCTGAATGTTTTACCCAAGGCAAGAGACAAATCTTGATATCTTCTTGTTTTCAAAATGCTTTACTTCTCTGTCTTAAATCTATTGCTTGGTGTAATCTGACACACAGCCTCCATTCTGAGCAAGTCTAGCATTTTGATTGGTCTTAATAAAGGTATTGCCAAACTGCATTTTGGAGTTTTTCTTCTACCAACCAGCATACCTATCTTTGTTTTGTGTTAGTATATGCTTTTATTTGTTTTATTTCCATTCTGCTAATATATATAGGGCCATGGTGGTTTAGTGGTTAAGATGCTGAGCTTAACAACCAGAAGGACGGCAGGTCAACAGTTCAAGACTAGAGTGCTGCACGACAGATTGAACACCCATCGTCTGTCCCACCTCCTGCCAAGCTAGCAGTTCAAAAGCAAGAAATTGCAAGTAGATAAATATGTACTGCTTCTGTGAGCAAGGTAACAGTGCTACATGCATTTTAGTATCTAGTCACGCCTGCCACATGACTACAGAAACTTCTGCAGACACAGACATTGGCTGTAAATGGAGATGAGCCTAGGGTCAGACACAACTGGCTTTCAAGCAAGGGAGACCTTTACCTTTAATATATAAATGTCTATTTGCACATTGTTATAAAAAGTATGTGTAGTGAAGACTAGAACTCAGGAAAACTGAGTTCAAATCCAACTCAGTCATGAAAACTCAATGGGTGGAAGGTGCAATGGCAGAACCACTCCTTAAATATCTCACATATTTTGAAAGCCCTATTAGGGTCTTCATAAGTTGGGTGTGACTTGACTGCACGTAATAACAATTATTATATTTATAGCTTCATTTATTTAAGTTCACAAATTGGACCCATAATTCAGTATTTGCTCCCTGTCAGTCTTAAAGATATAAATCTTCAATAAGATCATTTCCAAAAGAATTACATGAATAACCCATTGCAACATACCATTGTTATGTTACATCTGAGCTTTCAGATGCTCTTCGGTTCATTATTTCATAAACATTAAAACAAAGACTTGAATTATCTTGAGAGACAAAAATAGATCATCACACTGACAGCTATCAAGGAGTTAAACATTGAAGCTCAGGATTCAAAATACTGCACTTTAAAGGTTTACTTCTGACCTCTTGGACCTTGTGGCTTCAAACCAGCTGGAATTGTAGTAAAGTTGCTTTTCTCTAAATTATATTGTTTGAGGTTTCCAGGAAGATAATGCTTACTGTTTCCTTCTAAAATGTACAAAATTGCAAGGATGCTATAATTTTTAACAATCATGTCTGGATTACAGGATATAACAAGAAGACATGGTAATTATAAATTCCCTACCATAGAGAGGTTAAGCAAGTTGCTACTAAGTCAACTTTCATTTTCAGGTGCTACCAGGATATTTATCTCCACCACCCCAAAAAAAGGTCTCTAATTCCCTCCCCCCCCCCCCCCCCGCAATCTGTTTGACTCCTATTTATTTACTGTAAACTCACATAAGATGGAGAAGTTCCATACAGTCAGCAAAACAAGACCTGGAGCAGACTGTGGTTCAGATCCTATTCTACTGATTGCAAAATTCAAGCTTAGATTAAAGAAAACAGGGGAAACAACTAGGACACACAGGTATGACCTAGACAACATCCCTAAGGAATACACGGTGGAGGTGTGGAACAGATTTAATGGTTTAGACTTGATAGACAGAGTACCAGAAGAATTATGGACAGAGGTTTGGGACATCATACAGGAGACAGCAAGTAAAACTATACCAAAAGAAAAGAAGTGTAAGAAAGTAAAGTGGCTGTCTGATGAGGCTCTTAAAATAGCGGAGGAAAGAAGGAATGCAAAAGGAAAAGGCGAAAGAGAAAAAGTCAATCAATTAAACAGATTTGCAGGGAAAAGCAAGGAAAGCTAAGGAAACCTTCTTAAATGAACAGTGCAAAGAAATAGAGGAAAAAAGCAGAAGGGGAAGGACTAGAGATCTTTTTAAAAATGGGGAAATCAAGGGAACATTTAAAGCAAAAATGACCATGATAAGGGACAAAAACAGTAGGGATGTAGCTGATGCAGAAGAGATTAAGAAAATATGGCAAGAGTATGCAGAGGAACTTTACAAAAAGGACCTCACCACCCCTGACAACCACAGTGATGAGAGCTCTGAACTGGAGCCAGACATCCTGGAGAGTGAAGTCAGAAAAGCCCTAAAAAGTACTGCTAATAACAAAGCTAGTGGAGATGATGGTATTCCAGTTGAATTATTCAAAGTCCCAAAAGATAATGGAATTAAAGCATTGCATTCTATATGCCAGCAGATTTGGAAAACACAACAATGGCCACAGGATTGGACAAGATCAGTATACGTTCCAATACCAAAAAAGGGCAATGCCAAAAAATGCTCAAATTATTAAACCATTGCACTCATACCACATGCTAGCAAGGTCATGCTCAAGATAATACAGGATAGACTGCAGCAGCACTACCAGAAGTGCAGGCTGGGTTCAGAAGAGGCAGGGGAACTAGAGACCAAATTGCCAACATACATTGGATCATAAAGAAAACAAAGGAATACCAGAAACAAGTCTACTTCTGTTTCATTGACTACACGAAGGCCTTTGACTGTGTGGACCACAATAAAATGTGGCAAGTAATTAAAGAGATGGGAATACCAGAACACCTTATATGTCTCATAAGAAATCTGTGCATGAGTCAAGAAGAAACAGGACAGGATACAGAATGACGGAGTGGTTTGGAATAGGAAAAGGAGTAAGACAAGGCTGCATTTTGTCACCCTGCTTATTTAACTTATCCACAGAGCACATAATGCACAATGCAGGGCTGGGTGAATCAAAAGTCGGAATAAAAATCGCTGGGAGAAACATCAACAATTTGAGATATGTAGATGATATTACCCTAATGGCAGAAAGTGAAGAAGACCTAAAGAATCTTTTGCTTAGGTTGAAGGAGGAGACTGAAAAAGGTGAGTTGAGACTCATCCTCAAGAAAACCAAGATAATGGCAACAGACCCTATCACTCCCTGGAAAATAGATGCGGAAGAAGTAGAAGCAGTGACAGACTTTACATTCTTAGAATCCAAGATCACTGCAAATGGAGATTGCAGCCACGAAATAAAAAGGCGACTAATTCTTGGGAGACAAGCTATGAGAAATTTGGCCAACATAGATAAAAGTAGAGACATCATCTTGCAAACAAAAGTTCGCATAGTCAAAGCAATGATATTTCCGGTAGTGATGTATGGTTGTGAGAGCTGGACCATTAGGAAAGCTGAGTGCAAAAGAATAGATGCCTTTGAGATGTGCTGTTGGAGAAATGTTGTGAGAGTACCCTGGACCGCGAGGAGAACAAATAGATTTCTTAGAAGAAATCAACCCTAACTGCTCCTTAGAAGAACAAATAGTAAAGATGAAGCTAAAGTACTTTGGACATCAAATAAGAAGAGAGGATTCACTTGAGAAAGCCTTGATGCTTGGAAAGGTGGAGGGCAAAAGAAGAAGGGAGCGGCAGAGAATGAGATGGCTAGATGGCATTGTAGACACAATGGGCACAGAGCTGGCTGGGCTGAGGAAGATGGTGGAGGATAGGGGTGCCTGGCGTGCAGTGGTCCATGGGGTCACGGTGGTCCATTGGGTCGCGAAGGGTCAAAATTGACGGTGCGGCTGAACAACAACACATAAGATTGATTTCTCATGAAAAAGAATGAGGAATAAATCCAGAATAATTTTACTGTTGTGAAGATTTGGTCACTTTATGGCCTATCAGAGGAACAAGTTTGGAAAACAGAACTATAAATCAACCAACTGCACTGATGAATTCTGAAAATGCATTAATTTTTATAATTAATGAAGTACAGAGAATATTTAAGAGTCCAATCACACTGTAAATAAAAAAATGTCTACAATGTTATTCCTCCAGGCACTGTAACTCTTTCAGGGCTAGGTGCCTGAAACATCATGACTTAATGACCTCCAGAAGGTCCTGTTATTAACCTTTCTACATAGGTCTTCCTATTGCCTATTACGCACCTAGCGAGTTAGTCATTAGCTCTCTATCGTCCGAGCAGTTTGTCAGATCAGCTATTGATGAATTAAACTCTATCTAATATTCTGCTCCCCCAATTTCTGTCCCCTCAGGAACCCCTGGTAACGATGTGATCACCCTTTACCGGGGTTCTGTCAGGGCCAGTTATGCCAATTGTGTGCGCGGATCCCACACTTAGTACTATTGTCTTCTCCAGTGAGTCTTGTTGACTCACAGTGTGTCCATAAATAGACAAGATTTCTCGGAGGGGGGGGATAATTTTAGTGGCTCAAGTGGCTAAGACGCTGACTGGAAGACGGGAGGTCAGCAGTTCAGTTCCTGAGTACTGCAGGACGAAATGAGCTCCCATCTTTGTCCCAGCTCCTGTCAACCTAGCAGCTCAAAAGCAAGAAATTGCAAGTAGATAAATAGGGACCACTTCAGTGGGAAGGTAAACAGCATTCCATGTGCTCCGGTGTCTAGTCATGCCTGCCACATGACCATGGAAACATTTGCAGAAGCAGACAGTGCTGGCTCTTCGGCTTTGAAACAGAGATGAGCACTGAACCTTAGAGTCAGATACGACTAGCTTTCGAGCAAGGGAAACCTTTACTAATTTCAGAAAAGTCATATTTTTGCTTTTAAAATCATATTTTGGAGTCAAATGATTATATTTAAACAATTTTAAGGTCATAAATGCTTGCATGTTTCCAACATTTTTAGGTCACATACATCCTTGTTTAATAGTATACATCCTTGTCTTAATGATTAAGAAAGCATTTTTAATGAATGTCATCTGTCAAAGGACTGAAATTCCTGGAAAAGTTTACAAAAATCAAACTTTACTAAATATCATTCTTGTTGCCTTGTTTCCTGTTGCGTGTCTGGCCACATAAGCGGCACACACACCCCAAAAAAAGAAGAAAAAATCCACCACTCATTTGTATTCTTCTATTTTCATTCTGGATTCTTGCCAAAAGCTACAAAACAAAGGATCCTGAAATAGAAAAATAAATAAAGCTGGGAAAATCAAGTCTCTGAATTTCTTTCCATCCTCTGTTCTGAAGTTTTTTCTCCCCCAAGCTTGGAGCTGAGATTCAGGCAGAAAGTACTGTACAGAGAGATATCCATAAGTTTTCTTATACTCGTTTTATCTTAAGGCAAGTCTTTAATAATAAGTTTTGGTTTTGATTTATTATAGAAAAGGCAAAATATTTATATGATCTGAAGAAAAACCAGATCAAAAGAACAATCCTGGCAGGTCCTTCAGCTTAATAAACCTCTAGTGCTACATCATAGGCTTAGTAACAGTAAAGGTAAAGGTTTCCCTTGGTCAAAAGCCAGTCGTATCTGACTCCAGGGTTCAGTTCTCATCTCTGTTTCACAGTCGAAGAGCCAGTGCTGTTTGCATTTGCAGATGTTTCCATGGTCATGTCGTAGTCATGACTAGACACCGGAGCGCACGGAATGCTGTTTCCTTCCCACTGAAGTGGTCCCTGTTCATCTACTTGCAATTTCTTGCTTTCGAACTGCTAGGTTGGCAGGAGCTGGCAGGAGCTGGGACAGAAATGGGAGCTCACTCTGTCCTGCAGTATTTGGGTATTGACTAACAGCCTTCCAGTCAGCGTCTTAGACACTTGAGCCACTGCAGTCTCTTTAGTACAGTAGTAACACTATTAATCTTCAATACTAATTTTGCTAATTAGCATCCAAGTATTAGAGCAGGGTGGCCAAATTTCTTCTGCCGCAGGCCAGTCACATACCCCTCACACAAGTGATTGGGCTGGTTTCTCTAGCACTTCTGGTTTCCGCGGTGGTGGGTGCAATCACAGTGTTTTTTTAAGCTGCTTTTGCCACTTTTCATGGTGGCGGGAGGGAGAACGGAACAGTTTGCTGCATTTTTGTGATTTTTCACCACATTTTTGGTACTTCTGGTGATGGCGGGGAGCTTCCGGCAGTGCCTAGGTCAGTGGTGGTGAACCTATGTTATGCATGCCAGAGATGGCACTCAGAGCCATCTCTGTGGGCACCTGTGCAGTCACCCCAGTACAGAGTTCACCCCACCCCTCTGCCCAGCAGCCCAATGGGAGCACTTCCTCCCTCCCCACAACACAGAGTTCATCCTGCCCCTATGCCCAGCAGCCCAATGGGAGTGTTTCCTTCCTCCCCTGTTGCTGTGTTGGCACAATAAATAAGTGGATTTTGGGTGGCAGTTTGGACACTAGGTCTCTAAAAGGTTTGCCATCACTGGCCTAGGTCCCCTCCGCAGGCCAGATTAATTGGTGCCATGGGCCAGCTTGGGCCCGTGGGCCATAGGTTGGGAACCTATGGGAGCCACCTGCGGACACCAGCCCTGCCTCCCTCCGGCCCTGCCTTGACCGGAGGGATAAGAGGGTGCCCGAGCCGCAGCCGGGACGGCGCACCAAAGCTCTCCTGGGCCCCCGCCATTGGCCCAGGATGGGAGCCACCTGCGGTTCTCTCCCCGGGCCAAGTCGGTCAGGGGAGATGGGAGCATCGGCCCAGCTGTGCCTTATTCTCGGCGGGGACTTTAGAAGCTGCCGCCGCCGAGACACTGAAGCCGACACACCACCTCGGCTCTCTCCCCTGGTCTATGGTGAGAGTGGGGGGCAGGGAGAGAGACAGAGGGACAGAGACAGCCTGATGTTGCCACAGCTGGGGACATTGGGCTGGGCACTATATGGGATGTGAGCTGAACTCCATCCCCTGCGGATTTTGTTAATATTGATTACTTATGTATTATGTGATGTATTGATATTGTATTTTCCCCCCTGAATTTGATATTGTATTATTATCTGCTTATTGTACTGAATCTATTTTTGTATTACTATGCTATTGTTATATTGTATGGATTGATATCCCCCTCAAAAGACTCTAAGGCAGGGGTTTTTTTGGGTTTTGCATTATTATTTTACCTTATATTGTAATTTGTAATATTAGACCTTGGGCTTTATTGTATTTACTCGAAACATTGTATTTATTATTGTATTTTGAACATTGTATCCTATATGTAAGTCCCTTGGGTTGCCATGGGGTCATTTATATGTTGTTAGCCGCCCTGAGTCGGCCATGTGTTGAGTAGGGCGGGGTATAAGTCGAATAAACATAAACAAACAACATAAACAACCCCTGCATTAGAGATACTTGGTGCTATCTATCCATATCTTTATCTCAGTGTAGGTTTGTTTTTCTGACTTCATACTGACCCATATGTGTTTTAATACACACAGTGCTACAATATGTACACACGCACACAGAGAGAGAAGTCAGTGTATTGTCACTTGCCACATCTTGTGTTTGCATTTTTTTCCTTGCTTCTGTAAACTGTGCCAGGTGATGGACATGTACTGTATTTAAATATACAAATCAAGAGGAGCCATTGCATTACTATATTTGGGACTGCTATTTAAGACCTTGTCTTATATGTTCATACAAACTGTAGGGACTATCTGCATGTTGTTGAGAACTTGGGACTATCTGCATGTTGTTGAACTATATCTCCTATTTTCTCTGGCTCTTGGATGTCCTGGCTGGGCTTGGGATTTCCATAGTGTCTGGAGGATCATAATTTCCCCACCCCATGCTATACCATACTGTCAATCCAATGCATCATTGCTTTAAGGCAGGGGTTCCCAACCTACAGCCCATGGGCCGGATCCGGACCCCGGGGCCAACTTCATCCAGCCCCAGGGCCAAATTGCCGCCAACACTGGAAGTGCCCCAACATCACTGGGAGTGCTGAAACTGCTGTGTTTTCATAGTGAAATGCTGCAAAAACACAGCAAAAAAAAATCAAAGATGGTGTGAAAATGTTTCCCCTTCGCTCCCTCCTCCAAGGGAAGCGGTGGAGGGGTGGGGTGGGGGGAATGCCCAGAAACACAGTGCAAACATATGCACTGCTGCCAGCGATGCCACTGCAACCAGGAAGAACCATGTGACCGGCCCCTCAGCTGACTGAGGGGGCTTGGTCAGGCTCCTGGCAGAAAAGGTTGGGAACCCCTGCTATAAGCAATAGTATATCCCTTCTGATAGGGACTACACCGGGGTCTTGTTCAAAGTGCTACAAACCCAGATACTTTCCAGTTAATTTTTAACTCTTATCTTGTATCAATTAAAGGTTGCTTTCCTTCCCAAAAGCTGCTCCATGCTAGTATATTCCAGAAAAATCCTGTTACAGTTCTTGCCATTGGGCCTGCATCTCCACCATAGGGATATGAAAGAACTTAACCTCCAGATAATCTTGAAAATGAAAGTTGATCATTTACAGATATCCAGCCTCAACAAAAGATTCCATTGGCTTCATGTCCAAAGGTATTTATAGAACATAACCCAGCTGCAGGGTGTAGTCAGTAATCTGAAATTCATACATGTGCATCCAGTGATATGTTATTTCACAACCTCCCAGCCTGAGCTGATATTAAGGATGTTTTAAAAATTCATTGGAAAAATAAGCCGCCCCACTCTCTTTCTCTCTTACACACACAGACACACAAGGACACACAAAGAATAAACACATACTCATGGTAAACCTTTTAGAAAAGTTTCTTCTTTGGAATTGGGGCCAAAGCCCCTCCCCCAGGTCAGCATGGCCAGCGGTAGGTCTATACAGGAGTTCTCAACCTTTTTAAGCCGGGGGTCGGGTCATGCTCCCTTAGACAGCTTCAGAGGCCAGACAGACATTTTGCCTTTCCTCCACCACCTGACACTTCCTTGTATGGTGGAGGCAGTGGGGGCCACATGAAATGGTGCCATGGACCACATCCGGCCCGTGGGCCACAGGTTGAGAATCCCT